>JAVMKO010000007.1:83721160-84321160 GCA_032164245.1 Sternotherus odoratus
GAAGAAGGGGGGTGGGTGCCAAAGATGCATCCTCAGGTTAATAGAGAAGATGGGGATGCAGTTGAGAGGATTTGAAAATAAAAATAAGATCAGTTTTGACCATGTGATGCTTGTAATAATGCAGATGAGATACCAGTATAGGCTTGCTTACCCACAGAATTTACACTTACATCAGCTTAGTTAAGCAAGTGCAACTTTCTATGTGGGCACTTATAGGCCTATATGGCACAAGCAAAACAGATATATCCATTTAACTCTTTTTTTAGGAGTATTCATCTAGAAAGTTGCACTGGTTAGAGCAAATCAGTTTAGAATCACACCTTAGTGAAACCAGTACAATTTAGTGAGTAGATTAGGTGTATGGAAAAATCCAGATTGGAATAAGTATTAAAATCCTGTTTCTATCCATGATCCTTGAAGTTTATGATATGGAGAGTTAATAGTAAAAGAAAGTTAGAGGAAAATTTGAAGTTGAGATAACTAACTTGTCGGTATTGCTGTCGATATGCTTTGATTCTTTCCTGCTCCTCTGCAACACGAGATATGATGACAACTATCCAGTAGATGGAGCTAGAGACCTTTTAAACCTACAAACCTTTGTAGAGACCTTGCTTATTATCTTTAAGAATGTTTTGTTCAGGCAGCAAAATTATTAATTTTTAAGAAGTTCTTACTAATAATTTGCATTTTATTTTGTAGTTATGTAGATTTTGTTTTTTAAAAGTTCCAAGTTTGTAGAACCGTCACATTTCTGCTGACATGTATCCCTTATCCTATTTTGTGCTTCATTTAAAAAAAAGAAAACCCTCTCTCTAAAAGCCCAGCACATGCTGTGAAGCATGGTGATAAAGTATTTCAAGAACACTTTTTCATTCAGAATAATCTATAAATTGGCCAATGTCCTATATTTTTATCTTTGTTCAGAGAAGATAAATAGTTTGGTTTCTCTGTTTCTCACGTTAATGTAATTTAGGTTGCCAAATTGATGGGTGTACTGTGCAAATTCTCAAATTTTTC
Source organism: Sternotherus odoratus (assembly GCA_032164245.1). Classification (NCBI taxonomy): domain Eukaryota; kingdom Metazoa; phylum Chordata; order Testudines; family Kinosternidae; genus Sternotherus; species Sternotherus odoratus. Next base: position 83,722,178 of record JAVMKO010000007.1, read on the forward strand.
TTCTTGCAGCAAACTTAGCCAGGGATGCCAGTGTTGTGGGCAGAAGTAGGTAATTGCTAATCTTGATAGCATACCGCTTGTATGGAACCATTCAAAATTGCTCTGTTTCTTTATTACTCATGTCTCAACCTCATGGGAAATCTCACTTAATCCTCACTTGAGAAATTTATTTTTTCTTTTCATGATACGCGCCAGATTCCCCGCAATATGTGTTTGGTACCATTATCTAGCATTAATACTTAAGAAATGAAGTGGGTTTGGTACTTTCTGCCTTGATGTTGTGAGATATCAAATAGTAGAGGAGGACAGGAATATCCAACACAAATTATTATGATTAAGGCTAAGATTTAGTCATGGGTATTTTTGGTAAAAGTCATGGATGTCACAGGAGTAAACAAAAATTTGCAGCCTGAGACCTATCCATGACTTGTAGTATGTATTCCTGACTAAATCTGGGATACTCAGGAGGGGCGGTGGGGGTGGAGGGTGTCTTGGGGCACTGCAGGTGTGCTGGAGGGGGAGCTCTGGGGACTCAGCGTGTGCTCTGGGATCGGGGGCAACCCGGTGGGGCTGCTGGTGCTTGAGGGGGGAAGTCTGGGGGTACGGCCCAAGATCACCGCTGCTGTTTGGGTGGGAGTCAGCCTGAGACCACTGCTACTGCTCTGAGGGTGGAGAGGGCACAGTGGCCCGAGACTGCCCCAGCAGTAGCCAGTGTGGCTGACCCAGGGGCTGCCCGAGCTGGTCAGGGTTAGTCACACTGGCCACTGCAGAAATCATGGAGATCTCAGAAAGTCACAGAATCCATGCCTTCCACGACCTCTGTGACAGACTCGCAGCCTTAATTATGATTGAAGTATGTTTGCTGTGGTGTTTGGCAGGATGAGATACTGTAAAAGAATAGGGACTGGCAGTCCCTGGCTCACTACAAAAGCAACCTTGCTTCTCCTGGAATTGACACCTCCTCATCAATTGCTGGGAGTGGACTACATCCACCCTGATTAAACTGACCCTGTCAACACTGGTTCTCCACTTGTGAGGTAACTCCCTTCTCTTCACCTGTCAATATACTGTCTGCATCTGTAATTTTCACTCCATGCATCTGAAGACGTGTGGTTTTTTAACCCACGAAAGCTTATGCCAAATAAATCTGATAGTCTTTAAGGTGCCACTGGACTCCTTGTTCTTACTATAAAAGAGGTTTATTTGAAAAGTGGGAAAGGATTAATAAGTGAAGATAATTTTTTTCTCTTGAGTCTGCATAATTAATTTTTTTATCTATATGCACATGCTGTGTTCCTTCCGCCATAACATTTTATAATGCTTGTATTCAAACAATTTAAGTGTGTGTTTTGGTTTAAATGTACAGTAAGTGCTGTATTAGTAATGATTTTTGGAAGCATGAAAATAATAAAATTCCGTCCTAACCACCTTTTTATTTACAATGTTTAGAAGTAGCTAAAATGAAAGGACAAAGATCATGGCGTGGAAAGTGCCTTAATTTCTCAATCAGGGAAGTTGATGTTCCTTGCATAATGAGAATTTAATAATGAAATGTTTTCTCAGAAGATCTAAATTCTGGGATGAAACATGGCAACTGTTTAATTAGGTTTAATTACATTGCACAGTAATCTAGAAGAAGAAATAAGCGATGTTGTTTCTAGTGAAAACTGTAGATAAATGTAGATTGGCAGAATGTTAATGAGTCAGTTTAGAATTCGACCAGGACACTAGGCTGATGCTACCAATACTCTTACAAAAATGTCCATGGGATATTCGTGGTCAGGACATCAGTTTGATTATTTCATCAGAAAGAAAGCATTGGTGGAATATATTCACCATGCCAAGGTATTTCAGAACTGACTTAGAGGGAAGAGTGTTGCCTACTCCATCACGAGCTCTACTGCCTGCAGCAGCTGGATACACTGTCCATATCTGCTTAATTTGTGAGAAATGATGGGATCAATATGATTGCAGGCACTGCTTTCCCCTGAGCAGATCTAATCCTATTCTTAATAAATAAGCACTTCTGCTTATTAGTTTATATATTTATATATCATATAGTTACATCATGTTGTAATATCATTTTAGCTTGTGTGTACATATATTGTTTTAGGAGGCTTTTTGTCTTAATTTAAACCTCCTCTCTGTTTCTTTTGCTGCTGGGAGGCCTCATTAAGGTTGCACAGTTAAAAAAGTCAAGAAAATCAAATGTGAAGGTTCCGACCATAACATTAACTTGGCTATACTACCCGTGTGTTCTGGTTTCTATTTATATTTTCCTTGCTAGGTAAATAATATATTAGTTTATCAAATGAATGCCACAGATTGCGTAGGATGTGCTGTGTGGCTAAAGTATTGTTGCTTTGGGAACTTTTTGCATTTCCTGATTTTGTTTTAACTGTTCCACAAACATAGGGTTTTTTGCATTAAAATATTAAACAGAAGTTGAACAGGGAAACCTTGTGTTCTCATTTTAAGAAGTTTAGTTTGATTTTACATCCTTAGATTTTGCTTGAACTGCCGTTCTTTTATTTGCCTATTCTTTTTAAACCAGCATCTTCATGATGAGTAAAAGCTCTCCACTGTTAAATTTTTTTGCTGAGCTCTGAGGAAATTATACTCATAATTCTCCTAACAAAGTATGGATAATGCAGTAAGAACTCATTACTATTATTTGTAAGTGGAAAAGATTCATGTAATGTTGTTATCTCTTGATATCATCTGGGGGTGCATATGTGATATTTTTAAGAGTGCCGTTTTAGCACTTGACTCTTCCACAATGAACAGTGACATCCAAATAAATTGCAGTGAAAATGTCAATAGTAATTATCTTTGGTTAGTCTGCTTTATGTGAGTGGGCATACCAAAACAATGAAAAATTAAATAGCTTTATCGCTGTTTGGAAGGACATCCTATCATATCAATGCAGGCAGCATGATGATTTTAAGGCAACATATTTGAGTCTTGTCTGTAGATTTTTTTAGTGATTTAGCATGGTTGCCTTGTTTTAAACCACTTCATAATAAAACTGTCCTTGTATAAAAGTGTCTTCTGATAGCTCCATGAAAATGCTCCATTATGTACTCCCCACGTTCCTAAGAAGCACAATAATTCATGCAGGAGATTTGAGTTCTGGAGTGATTGTGGGTTGGTCTTCTCAGTGGATGGATCAGGTCAGGGGAACATAGGTATCTTACATTATTAATGCACTGTGAAATCATCAGTTCTTTGTACATGTGTACTCCCAGCATCTGACCAGCTATATCACATCATGGAATTTAGGTTTGAAGGAAGTGTGAGCTGAAGACAGTGTTGACTATACATAGCTGATTAGAAAGGGGCAGGCAGAGACACAGATATGTGTGAAGTAAGGACCTGAGGATCTGGTCTGGTGACATATCTACAGGGAACTGAGGATTTAAAGATGGGATTGGAGGAAGAATAGGAAGGGGTGTGTGCGTGCGTGCATGTGTGTGTTTAATACTAAAGGAATAAATGCTTTATTCTGAAAGACAAATGTTATGAAGCCCTTTAAAATGAGATCTTGGTAAAATAGACCTCTTAACAAATCTTATCTGATTCTCCTAATAAAATAAAGAAAATAGTAACAGATCTGTTGAAAATATCTTCCTTGTGTCAAGCTAGATAACTGCATCAAACACTGATTATATACAATTGATTTCTGTGGGCAAAATAGTCATTTTCAAAAAATACTTTTTTGAAGACAAAATAATTTTTTTCACTTTTTTTTAAAGTGAAAGTAGGGCCGGTGAAGTATGCCAAATTGGCTAGAGACTGAAGTCTGGTGTGTATCAACGAAAAAAGAAAGCAAAGGCAGCAACAACAGTTCAAGTTCTCTGCCCTATTAGTGTCCTCAACCCTGACTTTGAGAAAGCATTTCTAGGAGTGAAAGGATTGTTCAGAGCTTTGTTGTCTCTGCTGATATTGTTAACAGGGCTGCCAATTAGTGCCAAATCGTGGTGGCTGTGGGTGGGCACTGGGACCACCAATCCATTAAATTGTGTACCAGCTCATTTCATATTGGCGACTAAGTATCTGTGAAGTGGTAACAACTTCCCGTTCTAACTGACTGGGTAAGATTTGAATTGGTGACTTTGTATCCTGTTTCCAAAGAATTTTTAACTAAAACTATATCATATGTTAAAAGTTTTCACTATAGTACTTTCTTATTAATAATGCATTACTTTTTCTTCCTTGCTATATGTTCTAGATCATGATCTTTCAGGATACAGTTAAAATAGCTTATGTTTAACTCTTGCATTATTGATCATCAGAGACATGCATCCTATCAAAGAGGTTTAGGTGCTTTTCTTTTCATAATGAAGGGTGGTTATAATTCTAAGCACCAACGTAATAAGTGGATTCACAAGGCTAGAGCTCTATTGACTTCACTAAGGCTCTATGCAGATTCTGGGCGTGTCTGTGCTGTCCTGCAGTTTGGACAGGGGTCTGAACAGTGTCCACCAAAGTGCTACATTGTAACTCCCCCATGTAGGTGCTACAGGCGTGAACTAAAAGTTTCCTAGTTGTTTGCATTACAGTAAACCCTCGATTTAACGGACCTCGATTTAACGGACTTCGGATGCAACGGACAAAATTTCTGAGCAAGCTGATGCATTCCTGATCCATTTCTGGCAGGCTGGCTGCGGCTCCCGGCTGCCGCCCGGGTCCAGGCAGCGGGTGGGCTGGCTGCCGGCTCCGGACTGCCGCCCAGGTCCCAGCAGCCGGGACCTGGGCGGGCTGGCTGACGGCTCCCGGCAGCCGGGACCCAGGCGGGCTGGCTGACGGCAGCCGGGACCCGGGCGGGCTGGCTGACGGCTCCCGGCAGCCGGAAGGAGTTACAACACAGCACTTTGGTGCTTGCTGCTCTTGCCCCTGTAGTCCGAACTACAAGTGCATTGTAGATGTGCCCTATGAGAGCTGTCTGCATGGATTCACTCACAGGAGTAGGGCCTATGATTCATTGGTAAAGTAACTTTTGGGGAGCTGGGGAAAGACTTTACCTTTTCACACTGATCTAGATTTTGTTTGATCTTATTTTGCTGATGAGTAGGTCAGTTTGGCACAAGGGATGAAATAGCCAGAATTAAGAACATAGATACTTCTAACATGTCTGAAAAATGCAGACTATTTTTGTGCAATACAGGATTACACAACTGAATGTGTTTGCACAGGGAGAAATATATTGTTGGGCCACATTTCTGAGGTTTTGTTTCTTATGTTCAGAATATTTTCCTGATCTTTTGGCAAAAAGTCGTTTTGTAACTTTGTTTACTGGTCAGAACTTATAGTGTGTTCAGGAGGCATTTTAATCTTACTGAATTTCTTAAACTCAGTAATAAAATACAGAAAGTGTTTTATAGTGTTTAACATCCTCACATCAATTGCTACGGGTAACATTTTCATTTTAGTCTACAAGTTAATTATTATTGCCAGTTTTATTATTTCTCTCTCACATGCTGAAAGAGCTGTTGCTTCCTGGTGATGCCTCCAGCTGGCTTATATCATTGAAAAGGAAGCTCGGTGTATAACACTGGCCTTAAATGGTTGCTTCTATATACATTTGTTCTGTTTATCTTTGATTTGGTTCCTTTCCTCTGATGATTCTAGCACATATTATTTTCTAACAGCGCATCATTCTGCTGTCAGAAGAGGAGTTCAGTTTTTAACTGATTTTAGTGATGATCTGATTTCATTTGTAGATGTTTCCATGTTTATGTGTAGAAGGAATTACAGATGTTATGAAAACTCTTTATGTGCATTTTGGCTATTTAAATAATATTCTTTGCTTTAGAACCTGTTACAGCATTTGACAATAGAGAACTGTAGGATTGTTTTATCAATACCTTCGTTGGACCTTTTGTATGTTTTTGCATATACAGAATGTATGTTACTATGTATGCATAAATACTGAAGGGAAAGAATGTACTGGAAGAGCTGCAAACATTGAATTTTTTTTACTAAGTGAATACATGCTGCATTCAATAACTAATTTCTAAATTCCTATTTGAAGGGGGAGTCAGAGCTTCCCCTTTCCTCTCAGTGCTTTCAAGATACGAGGGACCATTTCTTCTGTGAATGGAAAATCATCCAAATACTTGGATAATCATTATGGTATTTACTAGTGGAGAAGTTTTCATGTTTCCTTAATCAATCTGCTCTGATTGGGTCTCTAGTTTGATACATAACGGAAGTAATTTTGTTTTAAAAGCTACTCATTTCCTGGAAATACATGTCAAGTTACATATCAAGTGATACATTAGCATGTGGAGATAATACTGAGTGGAATCAAATATTTTAAAAAATAGCAGTTCCTCTAAGGGCTGGTCTTCATTAGGGGAGTGAATCGGCTGTAGATACGCAAATTCAGCAATGTTAATAACATAGCTGAAGTCGGTATCTCTACAGCCGACTTACTTGCCGTCCTCACAGTGGCGGCGGTCGGCGGCGCGCTCCCTGTTGACTCCAGCTTGCGCCTTTTGGCTGGAGTTCCGGAGTCGATGGGGGCGCCACTGGCGATCGATTTATCACATTTTGATGAGACGCGATAAATCAATCGCCAAAAGATTGATTCCCTCCCCGCTGTAGTGAAGACAAGCCTTTAGATGAGAGTTCCATGACTGTTTCCATTTGAATCTAATCCTCCAAATTTAGGTATTCCATATAAAGGAACTATGTCTCATACATTTTATTCTGCTATCCTCTTAATACATGCTATATTTGAAATTGGTGAATGTCATTTAGTCGATTTTTATATTTTTGTTTTATTTTACATTTGGTTTCCATATTCAATATTTGCTTTTTGGTAATCAATGAAAAAAGAATCAATAATACTCAAATTCCCCCAATCAAGCCATATCCATTTTATTCTTAGCAGATTTAGCAAAGGACATAAAATTTATATTCGTGTCCAAGTAGAATTTGTGGATTTGAGCCCAGAAGTTATCATTAATTATATGCTTCCATGTACAATGATCAATTTGATGGTGACTGCTATATCTTATTAGTAGGAGAGTAGTTGAATCTGTGGATGATAAAAATTCTGCATCTGGATATATCTGTTACATGTTGAAGATTTCTGTAACATAAACAAAGGTTTTGAGCAATCATATGAAATCACTCCGTCAATCTCAGTTTCACGCAGGAGGAGCATATACCATATTTCTGTGATTGCTATTTGAAGACATGGAAGCAATTCCATAATGCTTTCATAATGAAGTCTCTGATCTGCATATAAATACTGAATTATAAGGTTTATTAACCATGCATTTTTGTTGAAATAGTGTAAAGAACACTTTTTATTTTGTAAAATTATTACGTGAAGCATAGGTGGGAGTAGGGACAAAAAGTACTAAAATATTCCTGATGAACGGGACATTTGGACACTGGCATATATGAATTTATTGTTTTATGTGCATGTGAGATCTGTAAGTTCAAAGAATAGTTGCCCAGTATAGCTGATGGGCATTTAAAACTGAGTCTTGATAGATCATTGGCAAATGTACTGTAGAGGACAGTACTATATTATCCGAGAGATGGATTCTGTGATCAAACATGTATTTTCTGTCTCTTAATTTTTGTGATTGTTCTTGAAGAAATGGACTTATCCTGTGGGTCCAACCTTTTTATGGGCAATAAATCAGAAATTTGTCTGAAGAGAGAATACATGATAGATATGTTTAAAAATGCTACTTGTTACCATGGTAGATGTATGGAAGGGCTACTGAGAAACAAATTAAGAATATGCAGGACAGGGGTATGTGAAAATTGTTTGCTAGTCTTTTAAGAACAAAAAAAAGGACACTGAAAGTAATGGAAGCTGGAATGAACCATCTATCTGCTCAGGAGAGCTGAGGTAAGCTAAATTTCTCTGAAGGAGTACCGTAGGAGTGACTCTCTCCTGGCTGAGATGCAGAATGATGTCAAAATACCAGAGTGCTAGTGAGATGAGCTGGCCAGGGGCCTTGGGCACTGGGACAAATACACATATCAAAAGAAATAATGCCTGTGTTAAGCAACTTCCAGAATAGTTTGTGGTGTTTACTCAGGGGTTACTGAGAAACAGTTCTGGATCAGGTGCTCTTTGAAGTTGCACATCTTTTTGTCAACAACAAACTTTGGAAAGGTTGTCCAAATTAATTCCCAATGGGCATGTTCTTCACTTCAGCCCTTATTCTGTAATAAGCAAGATGTGTTAAATGAGTTACATTTTGAGTAGTAAACAGAATTACATGTTCTAAGAAGGATTCTACTGTCTTCTTTTCTGTTAACCGAATTTCTTTAGATTACTTACTTTTTTTCTCTTGTCTAACTAGAGGATTAATTCTTATGACTGTTTTAAGAAACTTTTCTGAGAAGCATTAGTCACAATGATTTATACTGTGTAGTTCTATTTGGCAGCAATCTCTTTCAGTAGTTTGTATGAGTTTTAAAAGGTTAGATAGTATTTAGCAGGAGGAAACACTGTAATCTAGGAGTTCAAGTGGGAGGACTGAGACTCCAGACATGTTGGTTCTGTTCCCATCTGACTTGTACTTTGATCTTACTCAAACCATGCATCCTCTGAAATGGAGGCTGAAGCATGAAGGGTTATATGAATGTTTAGCATATCTGAAATGTAAATATCTTTCAATGCCGGCTATAGAAGTGCCATGTGAATGCCTGTTCTCACTTTCAGGTGACATTGTAAACTTGTTTGTCTTAGCGATGGGCTGAACAAGAAGTGGACTGCGTGGACTTGTAGGTTGTCAAATTTTACATAGTTTTGTTTTTGAGTGTAGTTAGGTAACAAAAAATCATCCAAAGATATTTAATACATTTTGATTGATGTTCCGTTGTTTATCAATACGGTTTTGTAAACCTGGAATCCCCTCAGTTTCACAGTGTTTTTCGGCATTGGTCCAAAACAGTTAAAAGTCCCAGGTAATTTTAATTCTTTGAATTTAAAAGTCATCAAAGTTTAGAACCCTTTGAGATAGCCCAGCTTTTGGGGAAACCATTAAAATATGTGTTTAAAGGAATTAAAATGTAATGTCATGGGAATTATTGGTTAAATTCAGGGATTTTACTTACCCATTTCCCCCTCTTTAATTAAAATATGGGCATGTGTGTATTTGTGCAGGTATCTTAATTTTTTAAACATATTGGGTGATATTCTGTTCTAAACTTGTAAGATATATTGTGTGGAACTTACCTTAACCCACCCTGGGATGTATCTTCGAGCAACCTTTGTGTCAACCTGATCATGCACTGCTCTGAGGATTGGAGAGGTCCATGGTGTAACTTAGCTGCCCCTACTGCACTCTACCCCTACCACACTCTTTCCACCTCCAGCATGCCTCCTAGCCTGGTGATTTCAAGGGGGGGGGGAGGGTGTCCTTGGACGACTGCCCACTGTGGCAGGGAAATTGTCATTCAGTTGGAACTGTGAGTTTTAGTGCCTGTTTATATATGTTAGTCCTTTACCTAACATGAAGCAATTGGAGTGGGGTAGATTTTACACTAAATTTAAAATCAAATTAGAAGCTGTTTTGTCACAAAGTTTTATCATAGAAAAGTGATTTGTTAGACCTTGGACATTTTGCAATTGTTTGAATTTATATTTATAAAGATCATAGAACATTTATGTTTTTCCACTGCCCCATTCTCCAAATACAATTTAACAAAGTGGATCTCAGCCATAGAAGGAAGTTACTTGACTCAAAGGAAAGTATTCAGTTTTCCCTTTAACATCTTCTCTATTGCTGGGCCACTCCCCATTCTGTACAGTTTCTTGCCGTTTTAAATGGACATTCAGGGAAATTTATAGACAGTGAGGGCGGGCCAAGTATATTTAGAGAACTATGATATGTGTGTCTACTGGACTTACAGTGCCTGGTACATTTGGTAACAGTGAAGCAGTTAATACTACATTAGTAACATCCTTATGAGCTGAGTTCTGTAAATTCCTAGTTAGACCTCTCGTAAATCTCATTCATAATAGTTTATCCTTTCAAAGGCTTGGTCCATGCACAGATTTTCACCGGTTTAACTTTTTCCTTACGGTAATTTCTTCAAATGGGGTCTACTCAATGGGTCGTCTCCCTCCAAAGCGACATTCAGTACCATATCCTCTATCACACTATGTGCCAACGTATCTTTATGACATCCCACCCCTTCTTCTTGAGTCAGCCTCTCTGTTTTTTTCCTTCAACCTTGATCTGTTGGTCTGCCTTACACACATAGTTGTCGGGAATGCATTTTATGTGACCAAACCATCTGAGCCTGCACTCCTTCTTTTTTGTGTGTAGGATATTACTTTCAGTGTGTCTTTAATATACACATTCCTCATGTGGTCTTTCTTGCTTACACCACTCATCCATATCAACATTTGCATTTTTTGTAGAACAGATCATTTGCTCATTTTTTTTTCTTTGTTGCCTAACATTGCCATATATTAAAACTGGACAGACCAGTGTTTTAAAGACTTTTCTTTTTGATCTTACAGTTCCATAAGAACATAAGAGGGGCCATATTGGGTCAGACCAAAGGTCCATCTAGCCCAGTATCCTGTCTTCCGACAGTGGCCAATGCCAGGTGCCCCAGAGGAAATGAAGAGAACAGGTAATCATCAAATGTTCCATCCTCTGTCACCCATTTCCAGTTTTGGCAAACAGAGGCTAGGGACACCATCCCTGCCCATTCTGGCTAATAGCGATGGATAGACCTGTCCTCCATGAACTTATATAGTTCTTTTTTGAGCCCTGTTATAGTCTTGGCCTTCACAACATCCTCTGGCAAAGAATTCCACAGACTAATTGTGCACTGTGTGAAAAAATACTTCCTTTTATTTGTTTTAAACCTGTTGCCTATTAATTTCATTTGGTAACCCCTAGTTCTTGTGATATGAGAAGAAATAAATAACACTTCCTCATTTACTATCTTCACACCAGTCATGATTTTGTAGATCTTTATTATACCCCCCTTAGTTCTCTTTTCCAAGATGAAAAGTCCTAATCTTGTTAATCTCGCCCCATACGGAAGCAGTTTCATGTCCCATATAATTTCTGTTGTCCTTTTCTGAACTGTTGCCAATTCTAATATATCTTTTTTGGGATGGGGCGACCATATCTGCACACCATACTCAAGATGTGTACATTCCATGGATTTATATAGAGGCAATATGATATTTTCTGTCTTATTATCTATCCCTCTCAAGGATTCCCAGCACTCTGTTGCTTTTTTGGCCTGCCTCTGCTCATTGAGTGAATGTTTTCAGAGAACTATCCACAATGACTCTTAAGATCTCTTTCTTGAATGGTAACTGCTAATTTAGATCCCATAATTTTATATGTATAGTTGGGTTTATGTTATATTCATGTCACATACTACACCACTTATCCCTCTCCATATGAACCAGGCATGCACTATCCTAGCTCTAATTTTATCCTCCATTTTCCTGGAATTTGGAACTAAGGTACTTGAAATGTTGCCTTTTTAGTGTTGTCTGTTGAACTAGTTTCAAGGATGATTCTTTAGTGTTCAATGAAATTTCATGCCATATAATCTGTTTTCCCACTACTTATTTTGAGTCCATGTCTCCCCAACACATCTCTCCACCAGTTTAACTAAAAGATACAACACAAGTCTGTGGGTGGCTACTCTTTAATGTGGTTTAAATCTGACTTATGTTGGTATAGCTTGCATTGATAAAGTCAAGCATGTAAGCTAAAATGGTATAAACATTTTTAAACTGATATAATTGTGTTCAGACATGGGTTTGTACTGGTTTAATTTAATCAATTTAGGTATAACTTCTCTGTGTAGACAAGGCCTAAATCTCTGTTCATCTGATAGGACTATACATCTTCACACTCAGTTTTTAGAGATTGTTAGGACGTAGATATTCAGGCCTGCCCTCTCCCTTCCTTTGTCTTTTCTTCCAGCTAATCCCCTCCTAAAATAACCCTACTGAAAAAAATAGTAATAAATAATAAATAAATAAATCATGGAACTATCCAGATGTTTGTTTGCCATCACATTGTTCTGCTTGTATGTTATTTCCCTTTCTTATTCGTAATGCTGGCCAAAGATCCATGACACGTGTACTCTGTCAGCTACAGTATTCTCATAGCTGAAGTTGCGCATCTTAGATTGAAACACCACCCCCAACCCCAATGTAGACCGGGGCTAAGATACTTTAATGTACTGGCAGGTATGGCTGAAGTTAACTTAAATAAGGTATGTTACACACAGTGTCACCTAATGACTGAACAGCATAATACAGTTTATCATTCCATTACATGTGGGAACTTGGGAAGCCCCCATCTGAATCCAGTCCAGCATAAACCACCAGTCGGAATTATCTCTTTCTCAGGGGATGAAAGCTGCTCAAAAGAGTAACCACAAAATATCCCTTCTCCACAGGATTCTGTCAGAAATTTCTCTCTCTCTATCTGAGGAGGAGAAGGATCAAGGAGAGGCATAAGAAAGATGTTTAGTCCCAGATGTTCAGTTCCTTCTACTCATCTGAACATAAAGCACTCACAAGAAAGAGTCCCTCCCCCTTTTCTTCCGTCCTTTTCATCTTCTGAAGAGTCTTATGTAGGGGATTCATCTTGGAGTCACATAATGAAATCTGTTTCCTTCAAACCACATAAATCTGCAGCGTACACTAGGGCAAATAATCCTTAGTTCCTGGTTCCTCTGCTCACCTTAACAAAGTGCAGCATCACAAATCAATGAAGAAAAGACTGGAGACATATTGTTTCCTCTAGGCATGTGTACATACATTCTCACAAAAGAATTTTCTCTGCTTAGGAGAGGAAGGCAAATGGTTCATTCTGGAGGAAAGCTAAGAGGTTCTTGCACCTTATCCACTATTGAGGTATTATTACGCGTGGTTCTTTCAACCCAAAGGTCTTGGTAACTTTTACTCTGTGTGGAGGAGTAGGGGACACACAAAGCTCTTGACAGTGGGAAAGGAGTGCCTATAGAACTCCTGATGTGGGGGCCTCACACAGTCCTTGAAATGGGGGGAAAAGAGAATCCATGGTGAAAATAGCCTATGTGGAAGAGAATTAATTCCTCTGTCCACTTGTGAATCCCCATCAATCCGAATGCTGCATGGAGAAACCTAGTTTTTGTAAAGATCATTGCATCAGGCCTGCCAGATTCCCTTTAGTTGTATGTAGTGTAGTTGTAGCTGTGTGGGTCCCAGAATATTAGAGAGACAAGGTAGGTGAGGTAATATCTTTTATTGGACCAACTTCTTTCCTGTGTGGCTTGAAAGCTTGTCTCGCTCACCAACAGAAAATGGTCCAATAAATCTCTAAACTCTCTTTAGTTTTGGACCAGTTTTCTAATATACACTAGATTTTATTGCTCATCAAATAACAAATGTGCTTCCGACTTTACACACAAACATTAGCAGTACTGTGTAAACTGCTCATTAGCACACCTGTTTTGTGTGTTTGATTTAACGGAAAGCAAGAGATGTTTTATCTTGTTTATGGGAAACACAATCAGTTAATTAACTTGTGCTTCCAGGTGGGTAATTTGTATCTTTTTTTCTACAATGTGTTGCTTTAAATAGATAAGAGTTTGCTCTTGCTGGATTCAAACATTAGTTACTTGTATAAACCCCTGCCATTTATCGCTTTCTGTCCAGAGTATCCTTATCTGTTTCTTTTGGCAACTTCTATGAACATTTACGAAGAGATTTCTCAGCATTAGGTTGATGTCACTCTAACTTTATTCACATGTATTAATTCCTATATGCTTTCCAACATCGGAATCTGTAAATAGTGTTATATTATAAGAACAAAACAATTCCAGCATCACAAGAAATATATTTATGAAATCATGCTTACAAACTGTATTTTCTCCATTTCCATTGTTCTGTTCAATTTTCTATTATATTTCTTTTATATCATAGTTCTCCTTTGTTAATGCTTGCAAAAACCTACATTTGTTTCTTCCTAACTAACCACTAAACATGCTGTTGAGCATCCTCCAAAAGGTGAGCACACACTGCACTTTGAAATGTGGCTCTGTCATAAGCATAAAGTAGCCTAGAATTTCTGCTTACCTGTAAGGCGTTAAGAAGCTAAAAGAAACCAGGTTGGCATCTGACCAAAAGAACCAATGGGGGCCGAAGATACTTTCAAACCTCAGGGGAGGGAAAGTGGTTTGTCTGTGTCTCCCCTTCGCTTTGGGGATTTCAAACGAGCCAGATCCATTTCTTCTCTCCATCTATCTATAACCTTTCTAAACAGCAATTACTGTAGTAAGTAATTTAGCTAGGCAAGGCTGTAACTTATATTTGTTTTATCACTTGTGAATTTCTCAGGTTTTTAGGGAACTATCCCTGTGTTTTCTCAGTACTTTGAACTCGGGGGAGGGGGGAAATTCCTCTGTTATGTAGGGTTTTTTAAAAAATTCTTTTTGTGATTGTAAAATGTTTTTCCACTGATTCTTATGGAGATTTTGTTTCTCTCTTTTTCCTTTAATAAAAATCTTTCTTTTAAGAATCTGACTGCTTTGTTTTCCATTGTGTAAGATCCAGGCTTTTGGATCAGGCTCACCTAGCAGGATTGGTGAGGGTTTTTTCTCAAGCCTTTCCTAGGGAGGAAGGTATATCCTTGGGGGGATTTTTGGAAAGAGGAGGGGCTCCAAGTGGCTCTGCCCGTAGTTCTTGGGGTACATTTGGTGGTGGCAGCATACTGTTCCTCCAACTACAGAAGAAGCTTGTGCCTGAGGAAGTTTTAACCTAAGCTGGTAAAATAAGCTTGGGGGGTTATCTTTTTCTTTTTTCTTTCATGCGGGTACCCACATCTGCACCCTAGAGTTCAGAGTGGGGAGGGAATCCTGACAGGCTCTGGTTAGCTAATGCATTTGTAGTACTACTGAGGAAACAGCCAAATTAATTCGGTTTAGAAATTGATCTTCCTTAAAATCAATTATTTTGTTAATTTCAAAGCAGGAGCTCTAAGCTATGCCAGAAAGAAAGTGTAAAGGATTCTAGGTGTAAATGTTTCTGTGCAGATGTTGATTGTATTCAGCATGAAAGGAATAGATATTGTAAACTGTAATTCTTAAATATTAAATTAAAAAATTACAGGATCAAATGCAATAGTAAATTATAGGAGTGTGCCAGATAACAAAAGCTGTCATGTGAAACAAGTTCCTCTGAGCAATTTGTTGAAGACCTATGGTTCTAGGAGTCAGAATTTTTGTAATTTTAGCTGATCATGCAGACTCCTCCCAGGTTGTTTAGTCACTGTCAACAAATCCTAATACCCAATGTGAAATAGGATTGAAATGTAAATATAAATATTGGGCAAGATTGTATTAACTGCTTGGAACAAAAAAGGCAAGTTAAGTGTAGATTGTGAGTCTGGAGCTACTACAATTCAGTGACCTTTTTAAAGGTCCATGGGGCCAGTTTTCATTAGATAAGACGAAAGAGTTTGCAGAGGATATATTAATAATGCTTTTGCAACTCAGATTTAATTATTTTTTTATATCAAATCAGTGTGATCAATCTAGAGCTGAAAGGGTGAAAGCAGTGGGGAACATTTGTTAAATGGCATACATTCATGACGAATTTAGGCTCAAATCTTCTCCCTGTGCGCAAAACTTAAATGTCAGGTTTTGAGCATGAACTCTATCTGTGTGTGTGGCCAAGGTAGGATCAGCTCTCCTAGGTCACAGACCACTGTCAAAGTTGCATTGTGGCTGCTGTTGCATCGTTTGAGTGCAGTTTCCTTTGCTGCCCTATCACTTTTCTTTTATATGGGTGTCTTGGTTAATGGAGCTTCACAGTTGTAAATCCATTGGTTATGCCCACCACCTCTCAGACTCTTCTTCATAGCTGTGGAGGTGGAATGCAAAGCATTCTTTGCAGGCTTCCACCTGTGCAGTAGATGGAGGCATAGATTTGGGTTATATGAGATGGGAAAATGGGAAAAAGGGAAGACAATTTAAAAAATAATTTCGAACCCAGAGGCACAGAACAATGGATCGAGTGGGTTAAACATCTTCAACAGATAACCTAACACAAATACATGAAATGTTAATTTTGTGCTTTTGTTTAGCCCCTTTTGCTTTGGTGTGAGGAAATGAAAGAGGAGAGTTCAGATAGTCTGCTGCTGCCTCACTTTCTTTCACCTGTACTATCACTGACCATTATCATAGTGAAAATAAAATTTCCATTTGACAAACCAAGTCCCTTTTACAGCATGTTTGTTCATGTTCATTACGGCAGACTTTTAAGCATGTTTCCCGATCTTCTGGCCTTATGTCTAAACGAGATTGAAGCACAAACTCATGCCCGCTTCTCACATGCCAATATTCATGCCGATTTATCGAACTAGGTTATCCTGATGTCTTACAGAGAAGGTATTTCATACCTGGGACATTGCTAGTGGGAGAGCTCACTCCTACAACCAATGAAATGTATATAAATCCTATTTATTGCAGTTAGGAGCCTGATGATGGTTTTCATACATCTGACTTTGGCCCTTGGTGGTCACATCTGGCTTTTTTATATAGTCGCTGGGTGTCCTCAGTTAGGAATTAGCTAATAACCTTTCTGATTTTTTTCCCTCCTATTTGTGCAAAGCATGACTGTGTATTGTGAGGTATTGAAAACATGCTGATCCTGAATTTGCTTTTCCATACTTGAGTACATCTCCCTCCATTGATCAATGTATTTAGTTTGTTCTAATATTGTCTAGCTTCCTAATTTGCCTTGTATTTGATTGACACAGCACTGCAACACTTAGTTTTTAAAACTAAGGGGGCTACATTTTTCAAAAGGGGCTAATGGAGTTAAGCACCCATCAAGGTTAACTTTTTTGTGCGTCTTCCAGAAGCACACTGTCCCAGCAGCACAGCACATGAGCGTCATGTTTTGGTCATAAATTATTGTGATTCACCAGTGGTACTTTTTGTAGTGTTCCCATTTTAGTTATTTTCCGTGATTAGTTTGAGATATTTGCTAAAATCAAAGCTTGAGGTGGTATATGGTTGCAAGAACTGACAAATCTATGTAAGATTAAAAAGATAAAATGTAAATTCGATTTAAGAAGAAAACAAAACTCATACTCTTGAATCTAGATCTGATTCTGTGTTTCTAAGAATATTTGAATAAATTCTCAGTAAAAGACAAGAGTACTTCTGAAAAAATGATTAAAAATTCAGCAACAAATTAATTTCCCATTATGTTTTTCTGCCTGTTGCTTTTAAAGGAAATACAGTTAGACCTTATTTTGGAAACTACAATCTGGCTTCCAAGATTTTGTATTATCAGAGCAGCAGCATGAAAGGGGATAATTTCCTTTAGTGTTTTATATATCTGTAGAATATTTTCCATGCAGACACTGGAGATTTTATATTTACCGCATGTGAAATCCGCTTGTGTGGCTTCCGAAAATGAGTGATTTGATTTTACTTGAAGGCTATAATATTGTGTCCATTATCAAGCTTGGAAGGTCACAACATAATAAGCTTATCAGTTAAATTATGCTGTTACAGGTTCAAGATTAATAAGCTGAATGAATACTCCAGTTTTTGAACTGGGTTTTCTCATATAAAGCTCCTATTTTTCTCCTGTTTGTCATTGTTTATTGCAGTTCCTTACAGAATTATTGTCATCTGAAATGACGCACATTGCCCAGGTTTAATTGTATAAAATATCTGTTCACTTTGCTCAGAGTAAATAGAACACCCACGTGTTTATAGGCATGTGCATTTCAGACATCCGGCATATAGATAGCTTCCTAGGCATGTTCCTGTTTAGCTATTATCCTCCTGAAATTCTGGAAGTTAAAACTGTACACTTAAGCCATTGCTAAAGTACTGAACTATTTTCAGTTAGATGTATATAATTCATGTTTGTTCTGTAAAAATTTAACAATATATTTATTTAGATTTATACAAAGTATTATCAAAGAGCTCCCATCCAGTGCTCTGGGCACTCATGCTAATTTAAAAAAAATATTAATAGAACTGCTACTTACCTATGAGCAGGAAGAAAAAAGTAGGCTTTTCAGCATTTGTAGTTTTTTAATCAGTTTTGTCTTAGTATTATTTTAGATTTATAACAATCAAGATCCCCTCCCCCCAATATTTTAAAGATAATTTTGGTGCTCACTGGGAACATAATGCACTCTGATTCTGTATTTTCTATTTGTTTACCTCCATAGTACTGAGGTGTTATACCCTTAGCTGATCAGATCACCTATGCAAATGAACGTACAATGAATATCTGTCATGTGAAAACTGTCACCTTACAAAAGGTGTATCTTTTTTTGAAACTCTAGCTTTGTCTCTGTGTTAGAATGTTAGTTGCTGAGTAAAAAAATGGTTATTTTTTAAAACATTTTTGGCATTATTGGAGAGACTTCTAGATATTTATTAAGACTTATAATAAGCACATCATGAACATTCATTCCCAGAACACCCTGAGGCTCACAAATCCATACACAGTGATAATGCACATAAAATATTCGTCCTTCCCCTCTTCTCAGTAGATTTAACAGTAAAGTACTATAGTGATCATTTAGAGTACCAAAATTCATTACTTTGGCAATTGCACTACAGAACTGATACTAGTGCACTCTGAAGTACTAGCCTAAGTAATTTAAATTAAGCTGTACTTGTCAAATAAGTTAATTTATTTTTTAATATTTTGCTTACTTATTTTTGTTTGCATAGCTGCTAAGTTCAGTAATTTGCAGTGACTTGTCTACTTTTTTACCATAGTCTCACAATTCTTAGTGCAAGTTAGCAAAATTCTACTTGGTTATTCCATTTTATAGTATGATATAGTTAAGTATCTCTTCATCCTCCACTTCCAATCACCATTTTGATACAGTTGGGGACACTGAAATATAAAATATGAGTGACTGGTACAAACAAGGCTGCACAGCAATTCAGTGACAGCTGGGAACTGAATGCTGGAGTTTCCAGCTTCTGAGCTCTGCATAGGATTGGTATCTTGGAAGTCAATAAAAGAGCATATAGCTCTTTGTTAGCATCCAGTATTTTTTTGCTGAACATCAAAATTTATTTTTAAGGAAAATATTGACCTTGGTTGTGCCTCTGCCACTATTTATTTTTTGAATCAATAAATCTTGATACTGACCTTAAAAGAAGTAATTCTCCCATTATTACATAACCATTTATGGAAATATATATGCAAACACTAAAATCATCATTGGGGATAGAATCCTAGAACTTCACCACCATACAAAGTATACAGGACCATAGCATTAGAGCAACGGAGTAATTCAGTTAGCACTGAATAAGTATAAGCATCTCGGTAATCAGCCATTTGAATGGGTCTTTTGCTTTTGGTGTTGAAGATTCTGGTTTCTACCCTAGTAGACAACTGTTGTTTCTGTATGGTTTTGGTCATGGGTTCAGTATTTAATCCTGGTATGCAGAAGAGTGTAAACCAGTGGTTCCCAACGTGGGGCACACGCCCCACAGGGGGGCAATTTGATTTTTAAGGGGGGCAATTCGAGAATGAGTGATTAACAGTGAATTTTTTGCATTTCTTATGGTTCTAGGGGCCTCATATACTTTATTTGCTATTTGTTATTGTTATTTTGCTATTTGCTTTATTTGCTATTTTTTCATATCACTTCATATTATTATTATTTTTTTAACAATTTCTTAGTGATTTCTTCCTTAGTACTTCAACTGTCCTTTCGTTCTTTTATTTTTCTCTTTCATGGATGCCATGTTCTTTGGAAGCTTGTTTAGACCAAGTTAATAGTCTTTTAGGCTTCCTCCACGTGAATAAGAGTTCACTTTTTGAATAATAAGAATTATATGTCATGGGGGGGGGGGGCATCAGGATTTTAGAGATGCTTAGGTGGGGCATGGCCAAAAAAAGGTTGGGAACCACACTGTAAACCAAGGCATGGAGAGATTATCTACCCATGGTCACACATTGAGTTGATGGCAGTGCAGGAGGTAGGATGCCAAACTCCTGGCTGCTAGTCATGTGATCTGATCACTAGATCACACTTCCTTCCATATTCTATATTGCCAGTTTATTAACTTGTTGAACATTTGTCATTAAATTGTATTTGTGGCCAAAATGTGCCCTTCTGTAATGGATTCTATTCAAGGGTCTCAAAGCATTTCAACAAACATAATTAATTAAATCTCGCAACACCTGTATGACTTGGGTAAATAATATTATCCCTATATTGCAGACGATGAAATAATTTAAATGTCTTTCCCCATTTCAGACAGGAAAGCTATGGCAGAGATGGGAACAGATCCCTAATCTATTGACTTCCAGGCCTCTGCTTTAGCCACCAATCCGCCCTACCCTTCCCTCCCCTCTCCCTCCCACACCCATTTTTTTCTGATGAGGTGTATAATGAAATTATATTTGCATAATAGTTGAAAAGATAAAGGGGACCATATTTTCATGTGTGTATTAATTAAAACCTGGAAATTGAAATTATAACTCTTAGAAATTTCATTTTCTAGTACAGCATGATGGTGGTAATTGCTTCTGTGCACAATGAAATGTTATTTTTCATGTGTTCCTTTATGTAAAAAAAGTAAATTAATGATCTTCACGCTGTCCATTCAAATAACCACACTGTTCTCTCTCATGTGCTGGACTGATTTATTTTTAAACTGATTGTTCTCTTATGAAACTAAATAAATTTGAAACTTGCTATGTAAAAATGATTTTACTGTAATTTCAACAATTGAGTCATTCTCAGCATGTCCATCATCAGTATCTAGTAATCAATACAAAATTGGTATTGAACAGCTTAGTAGTTACTAAAATAGAAATTCAGACTAATAGTTATATACAAATCCTAATATGAAATTAAACAAGTGTGGTATAGTGTATTGTGAATACTGTATTCTAAATATGGTATATTATGATATAATAATAATAAAGGTACTACTTTATCACATGTACTACTATGATATAGCAAAAGCGACGAATCTTGTAGCACCTTATAGACTAACAGATCTTAGGGATCATAAGCTTTCGTGGGCTAAGACCCACAGATGAAGCGGGTCTTAGCCCATGAACGCTTATGATCCCTAAGATCTGTTAGTCTATAAGGTGATACAAGACTTTGTCGCTTTTGCAGATCCAGACTAACATGACTGCCCCTCTGATACTAGATACTATGATATAGTACATAATGTGATACTGTTGCTACTCTTGTATTCCTTGATAAAGCTACTCTTGCATTCCTTTCCCTTAATGGCATCTTGTTTCCTTGGCCCCAAAGCCAAAATTTACTCTGGACTAAGATTTTGTGTGTAAAGATGCCCTCTCTCCCACAAAGATTTATTATTTTGAATAATACAAAATATTTTTTTTTCTTGAGTAGAAGAATTTGGCCTATGACTATAATTAAGGTACAAGTCCTGCTATTTTTACTCAGGGAAAGCTCTCATTAAATCAGCCTACTAAAATAAAGATTGATTTATGGGGAGTTTTGACTGAGTGATGATGGCAGAATTGGGCCCTTTATACATTGGAAAACAAAAATTTTTAAGGTTGCTAAGAGCTAATTAAAAGAATGTATTTCTACACATCACATTTAACTAACTAAATATATATAAAAATAAACCTGTGGAAATTAAAAGCTAAGGTTAAATATAGAAGTATGATGCTTAGTTTAACATCCCATTCTTCAACAACGTACACCTATAGCCTAGAATTTTCTGTTTGTGCTAACCCCTATGACTTTGCTTCCTGCTCTTTAGTGAATTTACCTTCCAATCTTAGGCTGCCTTCATTACCAAAAATAAAAACTTATTTTTATATAAGGATAACTGTCACATGTAAAATCCTACTGGTGACAAGCACAAGCTTGCGGGCCGGATAAAAATGGCTGGTGGGCCGCATATGGCCTGCAGACCATAGTTTGCCCATCCCTGTTCTAGAGACTCAGCAGCAGCACATGCCCTGGCATGCTTGTGCGGTCTCCTCTTTGGTCTCTACACTATAGACATGAGTACAAAGAGGAAGTCTTAAAGGGAATGTTTGTCATCCTGCACTACTTTCTGGATAGTGCACAGATAGTCAGCTCTGCTCATTTTTGTGGCAGAGAGAAGTGCCCACACACTGTTTCCCAGTTGGGAAAGAGATTCAGGATGAAAGTGGAAAAATGGGCCCCGTGGGTGGTGGAAGGAAGGTATTTAAGGGTAAGAATGATCTGATGAGCTGTGTGTATCAACGGGTTGAGAAGTAAAGTTACAATTTAATACAGCTTATATTGGATAGTTGTGTGGCATAGCACTTTAGAAATTAACTGATCTTTGATGTTTTCTATCAGTTCTGCATTTTGGAGGTATCATCAATGACCATGTATTCCATTCATCCTCAGCTGAGAGTTTTGTCTTTTGATCTCTTAAGATGATCTATTATGCTGTCATTAGACTAGTTCTCAGTCATTTGTTCTTTTGAATTTGTGACTCCTTATGTCAGATAAACAGGGCTTCTGGATGGGAGATGGGAATTTTGTATTTAACATCACTTCTGATTGTATTCCAGATATTGTATGCCTCTCCGCAGTTAGTGGGATAAGTCTCTTACTTGTTTTGAATGAGTTATTCCATGTGTCTGTTCTTTGCTGAATTCCAATACCAGTCCCTGGCATTCTCTTGATGTCCTGTCTGTGTAGGTAACTATTTACTGAACTTGGAAATTTCATATCTTTGGAGAGAGAAATTTGCCCCATATTTCTATTTTATTTAAGGCCCTGATTTTTAACAGTATACCTAAGCTTTGTGACACACACATAACGCTAATATATTTGCTAAGCAATAACTTGTATTGTAGAAATTAATAAGGGTTTATTTGTATATGTGTGGCTTGTTTGCATAAAGATTGCTGGATAGGGTCTCGTTCATTTAATGAGTAACTAAAGACAATACATTACTGCATAAAACACTGAAGTAATGAATAATTAAAACTATATTTTCTTTATTAGTATATGATTTATGTGTTCTGTAGCACCTAAAGATCCCCTTTGGACTTCATGTATGCAAGCAGGATTATAAAAGCAGTGGCCCTGTGATTCAAAATACATGTGATTCAAGCTGAATATCAAAGACCAGAATTTGTACCTTAAAGAGAGGGTATTTTATATAGAAGTTTTTAATTAAATATATATTTATATAGAAATCTTACTTTTGCTTAATTATCTTGTTTAAGAGTGTCAGGGATTCAGTTTTCCCAGAAGCGTTGTTGAAATAGTGAGTTGTAAGCAGGAGATGTTTGTGTTTCATAGATTTAACAAGCTGTCCTGAAATCCTGCCAAGCCTGTATAGCTCCCAGATGGTTAGTAGCATAACTGAAGAAAGCAATTCTGCTGGTTTAGGGGAACTTTGGGATTTCACATTCTATTGAATAAAAATTGGAAAATTCTTCAGATCATGCTTTCTGAAACCATTGTAGAAGTATCCCATTTTCAGTCACTTGCTTCTTTTTTACCATTTCAAAAAAGAAGAGAGAAAACTATATTGTTCTGGAGAGAGTCATTCAATTTTTAGTGAAATCACAAAGCCTATATTTTGTAGATGAAATGAAGTATGCCATGTTATTCCATTGCTATCAAGTGAGAATGAAATATTCAAAAAACCTATGTAGATTTTTTAAAATATTCTCTGCTATGAAGATTAAGCATTTGTATTAAAATTATTTGTGTAGTTGGGTTTTGTTTTTATGGGTTTAATTAAATATCCCATATAATTCAAATATGTGTCTATTACTGGCCCTACGTGATCTGCCCAAGGTTACATAAGATATTTTATTTCTTTTACATCCATATACCTTGAAAAAAGAAATCCCTGCTTCCTACGATAAAACTGCTCCCTATTCTTTCAAAAATAATATTCAAAAATAATATGTAGCAAAAAAAAAAAAGCTAAGGTTACATTTTCATCTACCAATTTTCATCACAAATTCGGGGGTGGCTGTTAGCGATAGCCATTACCTCATATCATGTCATTAAAACTAGGTATTCTGGATACATCTACAGCATAGTTTATAGATATTTAATTTTCATTGGGGAAGGGAGGGTTGCACATTGATTTACATGTTTCTTTTTTGGATGTTTCTGACAGTTGAGGACAACACAGCAGTTGTCATTTACAGTTGTCTATTCCTCCTTTCTTGCTACCCTATAAAAATTATGAAAATGAATAACAGGTGTTATGTTTTGGGCATTGGTTTGATCTCTGTTGCGTGTTTACTTGTCCTAAATGGCAAGTATTAAATAAACAACACCAGCATCAATCAATTACAATTTTAACTGGAATTTTAAATAAATCATAAATTTCTATCTGACTTGAGTCATCCAGGGAGTCTTACAGACACAAACTGAGCAGTATAAGAGTTATTGCCACTTCTCACCATTCAGTACAGTATTTCATTTATTCACCATCAGTGTTTATTATATACCTGAAGTCTCTTTGGAAAAGACTCTGGGCTTACTTCTCCACAGTCTTGCACTTTGTGCAGTTACTGACACACATGAAAAATGTTGATATTCTAATTTGGTGACTATACATTTGGAAACAGAGTGAAGAATCGGGCCTCTACATATTTAAAAGTACTGTAATAAAATTAGAGTGAGAACTGTATCTTTAGACAAGGGGAAGTTACTTATGGTTCAGCTTCTCTGAAGATATCATTTTACAGATGTTTTCCTAACTCCCATTACAGTCTTGAAATTCCTTTTTTTAGTTATGTTTTTCAAGCTCTTGCACTTTATTTTTCAGGTCCCCCCGTCCCCCTTACTGGGTCTCTTTTCTTTCTTTCTTTTTTAACACTTTTGGTCATTTTTAAGCAGCTTTTTCCTCTGGGAGCTTCACATCCAATACAATCAAGTGAACTGACTGAAATGTTTGGGGAGCTAAATTTATACTAGACATTGGCTGGTGCAAAATGGCTGGCAGAAGCCTGACCTTGTATATCCTTTAGGATCAAAAATCCTTGAGAAGCTGGGAGGGAGTTCTGTCAGTATATTGCTAAAGAGGAACAATCTACATATGAGCCCACAGAAATATACTTTCTATAAAGCAGAATGATAGTTAAGTAGTTTTTCACTCTGAGTACTGTCCAGTTTGTACTCACTTAAAGGCAGTCCAGTTTGTGACCTCACCTCAAGGCAGTTCTGCAGCAGATTTTGAGAACATTCTGAGGAGGGTAGCAAAAATTGTTAGTTACATGTCAAAGTTTACATTTGACAAGAAACTTCAAAAACAAAAAACTTCAATCAACCTGTGAATATGGAATAAGGTTATGAAGACAAATGTGAGATAATTTTGTGGTCAAAAATACATGTGACCATGTGAGATAATTTTGTGGTCAAAAGTACATGTTTTAATGTAAAGTAATCCTCATGTTTTTTCTGTCACCCAAGGTGAAACTGATCACTTCTCAAAGCAGTAGAAAATTCTGCCCTTTCCTTACCCTCATGTACAGCATTGCACAATTTGTTATATGTGAGGTGGTAGGTAGGAGATATCTCTTGAGGCATCCGGTACTGATAATGCTTGAAGCAGAATAGACATCAAGATGGACAACTCTTCTGTTGCATAAACATGTTTAGTAACCAGGTGTTTTTTTAGATACACAACAATGTGTTCATGGTTTTGATATTGGGATTTGGCCATCAAAGAAAGTGTTAGTTCTGATGACACTGGTTGAGTCAAACATTTTTTTCCGGTATTGAACAGGAACAGGTATTTCATAGGAATCAAGAAAAATATTAATGTTACTGTTAGTTTTCTTTCCATGACTAAGCCTGATCTTTGGACTTAGGTGGCAGATTTGGTTAATTGCATTATATCAAGGAATATTGCCTGTTTACTTTGCTTAATATGCATAGGAACATAGGTCCAAAGGTCCCTCTAGCCCAGGATCCTGACTCTCATTACTTGATGCTGCAAAGGAAGATGTTAGCAGCTGTGGGATAATCTTCTCCCACATAGGTCTCATTCTGTTGTCTGATAGAGATTTTCTTAATCCCTGAAGCACAAACTTTAATATCCCTTCTGAAATTTGTTATAATTATGACAACTCTATATAATCTTAATATCCATAGAAATATCCCCAACCTTTTTTATTCTAATTAAATTATTGGACTCAATGACATCCTGTGGCAATGAGCTTCACAGTTTAATCACAAATTGTGTGCAAAAGTATTTTATCAGTTTTAAATTTCCCACCATTTAAATTTGTTAAATGTCCTTTTATTCTTGTGTTATCAGAGAGAAAGAATAGAAGTTCCCTAATTACCTTCTCTAGAACATTCATTATTTTATATATATTTATTATGTTCCTTCTTATTTGCTTCATTTTTAAAATAATCCCAGTCTTTTAAATCAGCCTTCATATGAGAGATTTTCCAGGCCCTTGCGGGGGGAGGAGCGATAGCTCAGTGATTTGCTAGTTAGTATAGGCAGGGTTCTGGACTCGATGACCTTTCAAGATCCTTCCAGTTCTATGAGATAGGATTATTTTCATCACTGTTCTTCTGAACCCTCTTCTAGTTTAGCAGTATCCTTTTTTAAATGGGATGAGCAGTAGTACAGATAGTATTCTAAATGAGGTTGCACCATTGATTTACATAAAGGCATTATAATATACTATAATATCAGTCACTATTGCCCATGTCACTTACTGCACTTCCCATTGGCCGTGAACAGTGAAGTGTGGCTACTAGGAGCTGCAGATTGGTAACCTTAACAGTGGTCTGTGGAAAAGAGAAGATTTTATCTATACCGCAGTGTCACAAAGATAACAAATATGGAAGGTTAATATCTTAAACAATAGATGATATCAAACTTATTAGGAAGTCATGGTGTCGGTAGTTTGATTTGTTACCTCTTGGTGCAGAACAATTCTGCATAACATGTATGCTACACACACTAGTGCATAGTTGTCTTTCTAGAACAGGGGTTGGCAACCCTTCAGAAGTGGTGAGCCAAGTCTTCATTTATTCACTCTAATTTAAGGTTTCACGTGCCAGTGATACATTTTAATGTTTTTAGAAGGTTTCTTTCTATAAGTCTTTAATATATAACTAAACTGTTGTTATATATAAGGTAAATAAGGTTTTTAAAATGTTTAAGAATGTAAAAAATTAAAATGTAAAGCTCCCTGGAGTGGTGGCCAGGACCAGGCGGCGTGAGTGCCACTGAAAATCAGCTCGCATGCCACAGGTTGCCTACCCCTGTTCTAGAAGTTAGATTGGGGGAGAGGGGAGAGATAGTTCCATGGTTTGAGCATTGGCCTGCTAAACCCAGAATTGTGAGTTCAATCCTTGAGGGGGCCATAGGGATATGGGGCAAAAATCTATTGGGTTGGTCCTGCTTTGAGGAGCGGGTTGGATTAGATCAGTGGTTCTCAAACCAGCGGTCACAACCCCCCTGGGGGTTGCCACCCGCTTCCAGGGGGTTGCTTCCAGGGGGATTCTCACCCAGCCCCACCGGCATGCCGCCAAAGTGATTTCTTCTGCAATCAGCGGCTTTTCGGCGGACAACCTGAAAGTGTCCGCCGAAAAGCTGCTGCCAAATGTGGAAGTAATCATTTCGGCGGCTATACAAGGGTCGCGCCGTGTGGCTGGAGAAGAAAAAAGGGCCGTGCTTCCAGCAAGTTTGAGAACCGCTGGATTAGATGATCTCCTGAGGTCCCTTCCAACCCTGGTATTCTGTGATTTTTCTGTTTATTTACATGTCAAGGTCCAAATTGAGTCCTCTGAAAAGGATTTAGGGGTATCACTGTGGATTATCAACTGAACATGAGCTCCCAGTGTGATGCTGTAGCAAAAATGGGTAACAATTCTTTGATATATGGACATTGGTGAGACAACTGCTGGAATAGAGTCCAGTTCTGGTTTTGATATATTAAAATAATAATAGAATGAATAAACTGCGGTTTGGGGGGCACTCTTCTGAACCCTCTGCCCCTTATTGTTGACAGCATCCCAACTACCCTGAGTAGAACATCCACTCCTGCCCCATGTCCACATGCTGTCTCACCAGTGACTTGATGATTGGTTGGGGAGCCATGAAAGTGAGTTCCAGGTGGAGGTTACACCTACTTTCCATGCACCCAAGAGCAGCCCAGTGGTATGTGTGGCAGGGAACACTAGCTCTTCTTCCCCTTCTTCATTTGATGAACCTCCTCTGTTCAGCAGTGAAACTCCCCTTCTGATGAGCCGTATGAGGTTTATTAGATGGAGAAGGTTGGGGAGCACTAATGCTTCCCCCCAACTTCTGCTTCTGCAGCCCAAGCTATTCTTGAGCCACTTATCTCCTCTGTGAATCATAAACACTTGTCAGGATGACCGACACTAATCATATGGAATTAATGTAAATTTATTTTGCTTGTCCTGTTTTGTTTCTTCACTCTGCCCCTCCTATTCAGGGAACAAAAGGAAAAAAAGTGTTTTGGGGTGTGTGTGTGTGTGTGAGAGAGAGAGAGCGAGAGAACGCGAGCATTCCAGATGCACTAGATTAGAAGAAGAGTAGGTGAAAGGGACTCTCCTCTGATGAACTGCTGTGGGTTTTCAGAATGAAGCTCCAATTCCTTTGGCTTCTCCCCCGAGATTTCATGCACCGAATCCTCACTTCTCTGTCATCACCCTTGTGGACAGCTCACTTTCCCCTCATTAAGGTTCTAACGTTCACAGGTTCCCTAGGTTGTGTACCAAGAGCAGGATCAATGCGGAACATCTGGACAAGGATCCTCAGACTCTCAGAGAAAGGAGAGAGAATCCTTAATCTACAGATAGTTTGGAGTCAGTGTTAATTAAACCTAAAACAGCTATAATGTTTAGGGTCTGATTGTAGTGAATATGTACCTTTACTGTTACAAATTCATTTTTCACTGGTAACTTTAGTGAAAAGTTAGATGCAAAAGGAAAACACTAGGAGATGCTGACTGGTATATAGAAAAGGACAGAGCATAGTTTATTGTGTAGTTTGATAACTGCTCTTGAGTTAGCTTAATTTTTATTACAAACAGAATTTATGATTTTAATCAAACATTTACTGGAATATCAGTTTTTACATCTATATCGTATAGTCCCACAGTGTTTTCAGTAGCAAGTCTGACCTTTAATAAACTACAAACTTTTTTTCTTTCAAAAGAATGAGCCAAGAAATCTTTTGATTAGAGGTAAAACTGTAGAAGGGAGATTTTTCCACCTGTGCAGCATATTATTACACCAAATAGCATGCTTCACCTTTGAGGCTAATACTCAGTTTTGTTTGTGGGACAACAGTGACATAATTTTGTTAGAATTAAAGTGTTTATGAACTTTCTGCATATTTGTAAAAGAAGTTTTCTGCTAATGCAGTGGTTCTCAAACTTTTTTTTTCATGGACCACTTGGAAATTGCTGAGGGTCTCAGCGGTCCACTTAATGATCTTTCCAAAAAATGTCATTTGTGCCATTAGCTAACCACCTTAGAGGGAACTATCCACAGACCACTTGAATGGAGCTCGCGGATCACTGGTGGTGCATGGACCACAGTTCGAGAACCTCTGAACTAATGGATATATTTACATGTTTAACAATAAACTTAATGCTTTGAGAGCTGTTCAGATGAATTGCACTGGAAATGTCTCATTTATACATAAGCAACAACAATCAGTGGTGGGGTCAGAAGAACTAGTAATTTTTCCATCTTTGGTACTGCACCCACCCATTGCTTTCCCACAGTGGTCTTTCCCCTTTGATCACTCTGTCTTAAGTTCATAGGCTGAACTGAGAGAAGTGCTAATGAAATTAATGCTCATCATTCTGTCCAAATAGCTGGGAGAACATCCCTTGGCTTGATGCCCCTGTCCTTTCTGAAATCCATTATTTATATATTTTAGGGCAAACCACCAAGCCTGAACCACAGAATTAAGATTTAAAACAGCCAGCAAATTCAATTTGCCTCTTCACCCATCTTTTTGCCTATCCACTTCTACCGTTCATTCTGGTCAGATGCAGTGTCATTACTTTAGTTCCTCGTTTTGCAATTGTCACTTAGTTCCCTACAGAGTTCTGTTGGACCTTAACTTGCTTCCAAACATGCTTTTCATTTCCACATGCTGCTGCTACACTGGCAGTAATGCAACTTGCCTTATGCTGCCTTGTCAACATGTTTCATGATTAAGGCTACATTTTAGTTGCAGGTATTTTTAGTAAAAGTCACAGACAGGTCACGGGCAGTAAACAAAAATCATGGCCCGTGACCTGTCCATGACATTTACTGCATGCTCCTAACTAAATCTAGGGCGGGGCTGCCTAGAAGTGCACTGGTGTTGGGAAGGGTGACCTGGAGGCACTGTGGGTGCTTAGCAGAAGGGAGGGGAGCTGGGGTGCGGCACACAGCCAGGGACCCCTGCTGGTGCTGGGGGGGGGCATGCGGAGTGGCCCAAGATTGCCCCGTCAGTGACCGGTGCAACTGGCGCAGGGGTTGCCTGAGCTGCCCAGGGCCAGGTGCTCTGGCCACCGCAGAAGTCATGGAGATTCTGTGACCTCCATGACAAACTCGCAGCCTGACTCATGATTGAACTGAGGGGTTTCCATGCTTATCTAATCCTTGTTGCTATTTAACATTTATATTGTGATAGTGCTGTGCTAGACATTGTACAAACATATAGCAAATGACAGTCCCTGCCCCAAAGTGTTGACAGTCTAAAAGAGATCTTGCTACCCTGTCTGAGATTGCCAGCAATTGTGATGATGTTTTCTGAAAGATGGACACTTGTCTACTAAGAATGAACTGAGGTCGTAAACACTAAGTTGGTTGTTTAGCTTTAAGAAAATGTGAAAACACATTGAAATGTCCCTTTGGCTTATATTTAACTTGAATTCTAAACATAGTTGTCAGCCATTTTCATCTGTAAACTTTTTTTAAAAAAAGAGTAATTCTAGCTGAAGCATTAGTGACAATTATAGTTTAAGATTGCCCAAGGGCTTTCCATTATAACCTGTTTTCAGTCACTCATAAAGTTCTGAAATCTTCATCTATTGGACTGAAATTTTCCAGACCTGATCCCTGGCAGAGAGGTGTTTTTTTGTTTTTTTTTCTTTTAAGAAAAATATGATGAAAGCACCTGAAAGTTGAGTATGAAAAATGTGTGTGTAATTTTTTCCCAGTTTTATACATATTATGTAAAAAGTTGCAGTATATATATCTTGTGACTCATTTTAATAGCTCTAGCACCTAAGCAAGTGAGTTAAAAGCTGAAATTTATCAGAGAGAAAGCCCTCCTTGAGGACAAGTGCCTTTGAATGCAGTGGAAAAAATAATTATGATTTGATCCTTTTATGTGTATTTGAAAATTGCATTCAACAGGCACATTACTTTATTGGTGTAAAAATATGTGATATTTTTAACACTGATCCATGAGAAAGAGAGGCTGCACTGTGCATGCATGTATACATGGCTAATTTGGCTATACAGTAAAACCCCGATTTAACGGACTTCGGATGCAACGGACAAAATTTATGAGCAAGTCCGATGCATCCCAAATCCGTTTTTCGCGGGATGGCTGCCGGCTCCCGGCTGCCGCCCGGGTCCACGCAGCAGGAGGGCTGGCTAGCGGGCGAGCTGGCTGCCTGCTCCTGGCTGCCGCCCGGGTCCCAGCAGCCGGGACCCGGGCGGGCTGGCTGACAGGTCCTGGCTGCCGCCTGGGTCCCAGCAGTCAGGACCCGGGTGGGGCTGGCTGACGGCTCCTGGCTGCCTCCCGGGTCCCGGCAGCAGGTGGGCTGCTGCTCCGACAGCTCGTTTTTTATTATTATTAAATAACGGACTTTCTGATTTAACGGACACCCCCTCGCCCAAATTAGTCCATTAAATCGAGGTTTTACTGTATATTTAAAATAAATAGATGCATTCAGTTAAAGTTTATACAGTATAGACCTGATCAAAGACTCCCATTAACTTAAGCGGGCAGTGGATCAGGACATGTAGGAACCCGCTGTCTATACTAGTAGTTTTCAAACTTATTTTCTGAGGCCCAGTTGAAGAAAATTGTTGATGCTCGTGACACAACGGAGCTAGGGATGAGGGGGTTGGGTGTGAGAGGGGCTCAGGGCTGGGGGCAGAGGGTTGGAGTGAGGGATGTGGGAGGGGGCCGGGGCTAAGGAGTTCATTATGTGGGAGAAGGTGGATTTTGCAGCCATGGGATCAGAGAATATGTGGCGTTCCACCCAACAGCATTCCTTGTATTTATCTCAGGCCTTGTCTAAATTAGAAAAATTGCACTGGTGTAATGACATTAATTTAAATTCTGTCTCATTACACTTCTGCAAACCCCTAATATAAACACACTTAAACCAGTTTAAAATCTTAAATGTATCAAGTTAGCTTAAGTTGTACTTGTCAAATAGAGATAGAGCCTTAGCCTTTTTCATTTTCGGTCTGCTTCTTTCCATGTTCCCTATGGGAGGGAACCTAGTGCCTAGCAGTCAAATATTTTCTCAGTCACATTGGTGACTGAATCTTTAAATTTTAAAACCACAGTCAGTGCTTCGGTTTACACACAATATTCTATTATATTTGAAATTAAAGAGAAATAATTTGATTTACTTTTTAATATGATCTTTTTAAAAATAGAGATTATGATTAAATGCAATGTATTGATTATACATTGAGCATCTCTTTGGTTGCAATAGAAAAAATAAAATGGGTAGCCCAAATTTCAGTAGGCTTCTTAGACTGAAAAGAATTTTAAAAGGAAATCTGTGTCAAGAGTGATCAGATGCCAATGGCGTTTTTATTTTCTTTAGTAACAAAGTAACAAAGAGTCCTGTGGCACCTTAAAGAATAACTAAAGTATTGAAGCATAAGCTTTCGTGGGCTAATACCCACTTCGTCGGATGCATTATTAGCCCACGAAAGCTTATGCTTCAATACTTTAGTCATTCTTTAAGCTGCCACAGGACTCTTTGTTACTTTGTTACTTCTGCTATTCCAGACTAACACGGCTACCTCTCTGATTCTTTATTTTCTTTAGTTGTGATTAAAAGAGATTTGCTAGGATTTAATCCCAAATCAAGGGACAGAGATGAAGGATGGTTTTGAAATTAAGGAATTGGACTGAGAGTCAGGAAATCTGGTTCCAGTTCTCAGTTCTGCCAAGGCCTTACTGTGGGACCTGTGGCAAGTCACTGAGATTTTCAGAAATACTCAAAACCCACAATCAGGGTCAGATTTTCAAAAGAGCTCATCTTTTGGGCATCAAAATAAGTAGTTATTTTTCCAGATGATCCCAGCATGTTGAGTGCTGAGCTATTTGAAACTCTGGACATAAATGGAAGCTGTTGGGTTCAGAGCACTTGTAAAAAATCTGGCTCCAGCTGTCAGGCCTGAGCACTTGAACGTCTCCCTCTTAATCTCTTGGTTCCTCAGTTCTCCCATCTGTAAAATGGAGGTAATAGTTCCCTATATTGTGGGGTGTTTTGAGAGGAAATTCATTAATATTTGTAAGATGCTCCACTACTTTTGTGGTGAGGATGATATCAATTGAAATACCCAGTCTAAATGATTCAGAAACATAGTGAGAACGTAATATTGTTTTAACAACTACAGGTACTGGGAAGCTGTTCACAAATGGGACGAAGCACTTCAATTAACTCCAGCAGATGCTACACTTTATGAGATGAAATCACAGGTAACTCCTGAAAATTCTTTGTCAATTTAGTAATCCAAAGTTATATTGTAGCCTAAAATCCTGTCACCATTTGTGTATTTAAAAAGAAGAGTGCAACTGGACATGAAACACTGAATTTAAGAAATATTGCTTGTTACAGGCTCAGGGATAGATCCCTTTCTCCTATTTCAGCATATCAGGGAATCCAGACCTCGTTAGCTAACAGATCCAAAGCTATCTAGCTTTTCCCAGGGTCATTCTGTGCTCACAGGTTACATCTTGGCTTTCTTGTTTTGTTGCTTCTTCCTCTTGATTTTTTCTTGTCTCTCTCTTAGTTTCTGGGTGTTCAGTCACCCATACACACAACTAATTGCAATACCAAGTGACTCCTTGCCCCAACTACACATGGTGCTGGTTTCTGGCAGACTGTATTAGTCCATGTTTTAGGTGTGGCTCCTTCACTGTCTCATACAACTACCTTAAATAAAGGAGGTATTCACATATCAGTTTGAGCTAGGTTGTAACTCAGCCCATAATAAGGTTTCTCCCAGCTAGTAGCAATATTAGCTATATGGACTAAGAAAACTGCTGACCTCACCGCGACTTACTCTTTGTATGGCTTCAGTGACAGTGTTACCGGACACCATTATTTTATGCATGTCCATGTGCTTGTGTCCCCTTCTTAAGATTTCCCATCTTTTTATAACATACATTCAGTGGATTTTTGAACTGGAAATGAGGAGCCAGTTAGAAGGAGACAAGACAAGATGTGTGGGTTCAATATCCTATCACCTTTTTTTACTTTTCATTTAAGCTTTCATTATGGCATTTTCTATTTTTCACAAGATGTTTTAAGTTTTTTCCCCATTCATATGGTTGATTTGCTTCTTTTTGCTCCTTCCCTTTTAAACAATGTTAGCTGCCAGACTGCTTCTGAATGTAAGCACAGCATAGTAAAACATACCTGCCGTGTTTCTGAATATATTAGATATGTTTTAGTATTTCACTGATTTTAGGAAATGGCCCAGCAGGTTAGGTGAAGGACCAGGAGAAACAATGTTAAATGTTATATGTTTACAGAAAGCAAATCCTAGTGTTTGAGTGATTCCCTACTTTGGCACCAGCAGTATGTTCTCCTCTCTCCACTTAGGCTTTCTCCTTGGCCTTTTAAAAAGATACATATTCCTACTTTCCAATGATGTGCAGAGAAGAAGCCAATTAACATATTCACAATGGCCTGTGTGTGTCTGGGGTATATTTCCCAGGGAGACATTCGGCTTTCTCTCAGACCAGTTGTATTAATATTTTGGGTGCATACTTGCTCATAGCAGAGGCCTTAGTAAAATCTGGACCCAGTAACCAAAGGTGAATCATTCTGGTATTATGTTGGAATTGCAGTATTTGTTGACTGTTAGTTCCCATTCAGAGTTCCAGGAGCAGGTATTTAGAATCATAGACTATTAGGTTTGGAAGGGGTCTCTGGAGGTCATCTAGTCCAACCCCCTGCTTAAAGTAGGACCAATCCCCAACTAAATCATCCCAGCCAGGGCTTTGTCAAGCCTCACCTTAAAAACCTCTAAGGAAGGAGAGTCTACCACCTCCCTAGGTAACCCATTCCAGTGCTTCACCACCCTCCTAGTGAAAAAGTTTTTCCTAATATCCAACCTAAACCTCCCGCACTGCAACTTGAGACCATTACTCCTTGTTCTGTCATCTGCTACCACTGAGAACAGTCTGCATCCTCTTTGGAACACCTTTCAGGTAGTTAAACTATCCCAGTTCCTTCAGCTTGTAACTCATGTGCTCCATCCCCCTAATCATTTTTGTTGGTCTCTGCTGGACTCTTTCCAATTTTTCCACACCCTTCTTGTAGGGTGGGGCCTCTCTCTTGCAAAGACTTTGTGCTTATTGTTGAGAGTTCCCTTGTTCCAGATGAATGCAGTTGTCCACCACCAACTTTGTCTTGGAGCTTTAGATGAGCTTTTAGCTACCCTGGGCTCAGGCCATGGAGCACCTTGAACCTAAGGACCACAAACTTGAAGTTAATTCTAGATTTATGGGAAGCCAGTGTAGAAAGTGGATGACAGGTT
The DNA here is from genome assembly GCA_032164245.1 of Sternotherus odoratus. Classification (NCBI taxonomy): domain Eukaryota; kingdom Metazoa; phylum Chordata; order Testudines; family Kinosternidae; genus Sternotherus; species Sternotherus odoratus. Next base: position 83,757,937 of record JAVMKO010000007.1, read on the forward strand.
TGATGTGTTCCCAGTGGGTTGTGCTACTGAGGAGATATGCTGTGGCATTCTGTGGTAGTTGAGATTTCCTGAAAGCTTCATGCCCAGTTATATTATATGGCTGTAGTCCAGCCCAGAGGTGACAAAAGCATGAGTAACTGAGGCCAGGTCTTCATCCGGCAGGATGTTTCCTAGTCAAGCAGAGATGGTAGAAAGCTGCTGTGTGAGGAAAGCTCAGAAGCAGTGAGGAACCCCAGAGTACTCATGGACTACAGACTGAATTGACCAGTTGTGAATCTTTATCTAGCGGAGACAGCACTATGGATGCAAGCTCTTCAAAATACTTTCTTCTGCCCACCATCATTATCTCTGCCATGCTCAGTTTCAATTTTAGCCAGCTGTTCTTCATCCAAGAGCTGATCTCATCCAAACGTTGGCCCATCTTGGTTATTCTGGTGTATCATATGTGGTGATAGAGGGCTAGAACTGTGTCTCATCTGCATGTTGCTGGGACCTGCATGGAATATTTACAGAGCTGGAACCATAGTCTGTATTTAAAAAGATACTGGTAAGATTAATATATGTGTTTGTAAAATGTCCTTGCCTATCTTTTTAATATCACTGTAGAAGATTGAGACTTGAAATAATTTTTTAAACAACATTTAGTATTTACCATTTATTTTGTTTCCTTCCTGCTTTTCACATTTACTTGGACAATTGTAACACAACTGGTCAATTTCATTGTGGTGCTCCTAGTTATGTTTACTTTTTGATCCTCTTTCGGTGCATTGTACTGTTGTGATCACATTCAAAACACTGCAGGAAAATGCTCATATATAAAAATATTTTGAAAAATTGTAAAGAAATAATGTATTAGTGCAGTTTTTTAAAACCTTTTTTTTAAAAAAAAAAAAAAACCTAAATTTTGGGCCTTAACTAAGTTGTCAGCATTCTTATAATGCAAGCAAATAGCTAGTACAGATATCACTTACGGTATGACTTGTATTAACTAACTTCCAGTAAGCATAACTTTGTGTAATTTGATGCCCTTCTGCTTTTAAAGGCACTAATCTGAGCAGTGAAAATCTTGTTAATCCCAAAATTGGAACGTGTAATTCATTCCAAAAAATATTATTGTTAATATTTTAACAGTATTTTCATACACTTGGGTCATTTCTTCCAGCCCACCATAACAAAAATCATAATAAAGCTGTTATGTAGCTAAATCAGACAATTTTTTAACTGCAGATTTAGAAAAACAATAATGCATTCACTGAGAAAGGATCCATTTGTCAGAAAAACTGTAGGTTTGGGGAAAAATCTGCCTATCTCATTGTGCAAGTAACACACTACAGAATATGATTCCTATTTAGAATTTCTTGACATTAGATACAAGGATTAGATACAATTCCTATTTAGAATTTCTTGGGATTAGATACAAATATAGAATCACTTGCAAATCTTTTATTTTCAGGCATGAACAATAATAGCTATTAGATATGTTCACAGGATTAACAGAGAAAGAAACCATTTATGTATCTGTAGTCCTCTTAATTAGTTAGATTTGTTAAGGGAACTTTTACAGTTCATGTAGTCAGCAGCAAAGTAATGTATTGTAAGTGTACAGATTACTTGGTTGTTTAATAAACAGTTTAAATAAATATGCTGACTAAAAACACTAGGAATCTGTAAATATTTACAGAAAGAAACTAAACAGTCATCTATCCATATTTTCATTAACATACATTTTATTTTATTGTACAAATATGTTTTAAGAATTTTTGAAGAGAGGAAATGATGTTTAAAGGCCCTAGTTTTCAGTGGAGGGCATACAGTATGTGCTTACAGAAATGTGTGTAATTGCTTAACTAGGGGTATGGCTGCACTTGTGAGTTAGAGCTCATTAAAGCAGCCCCGTGCACTTTAACTCACGATGCGTCCACACTGGCAAGGCATGTAGTGCGCTCCTGGTACTCCACCGTGGCGAGTGGAATAACGTTTGATGCCCCCCCACTGGAGCGCTGCAGCGTAGTGTGGATGCCCTGGTCTGTTAATGCTCTCTGATCAGGCTCCAGAAGTGTCCCACAATGCCCGTACTAGCCACTCTTGTCATCACTTTGAACTCTACTGCACTGTTTCCCAAGCAGTTGTGTTTCTTTTCAATAAATGGATTTTTTCAGCTTTGAAGACATTCTTTATTATTGCATAAAGTGAGCCCAGGAAAGCAACAGGCACTGTAAGTCAGCATAGCAAACACAGATTCCTACTAACATTGGAACCACCGCACTTCGTTCTCTGGGACAATGCGGTGGGGTGGGGAACGGTACAATCATTGATTTGTGTATGTCCTGTTACCATACTCAGTCTTCCTGACTGGAGTGCTGTGTAATGAGTCCTGCTCTGCAGGGTGGCTATAATGCATGGTGATGGGGGTTGAGTGCAGTGGGTAAGGGTTGTAGAAAGAGTTTACTTTTAGGAAAGGACATCTCCAAACTGCCAATAATATCAGCTGCATGAGAAAACACTCAGATATATGTTTTGGCGTTATATTACACTGGAAAATATTGGCAGGAGGCATTGAATGCAGGCTCCTAAAAGTGTCCTGGCCAATGTTTCTTCAGATTTGTACTGTACTCTTGTAACAACAGACATATCAAGAGATGACTATTGAGACACACTTGTTAATGCTGCAGTTTGGGCAAACCAAACAAGAGCACTTTTTAAACTGGAAGTCTGAACACTGTCCAACTAATAATTCTTGGATGGACTAGTGCACACAAAATTATAAATAATCTGAAGGTTTTGGAAAAGTATTGGAATATTTTGTAGGCTTTTCTCAAAGAGCAGGACTGCTGACAACTGATATGAAAAAGAATTGGAAAAAAGGCATTAAATTGTGCACTTCTCAAAAGAATTCCAGCCACCCATTAAACGCTGTTCTAAGATTATCAGGTGGAATTAAACTCAACCCAGATTTCTAAACTGTACCATAGGGTAGTCACACTAAAAAACACCAACAGCTTTGATTTAAAGTGTTCATTGGAATGTTGTGTTAGTTTGTTTCTCTTGTACGGAACTATTAGCTTTCTTATCTATCTATCTAGCGCTGCTACTGTGCTCATCATACTGCTGTCAGAACACTTTACAAGTTATAAAACTAGACATTCAAAATATCTTTGTATCTTTTTTCCCTTCTGAAGTCAATATGTAGTGGTGTTGATTTAATTTATTGTGGGACATCTAGGTGCAAGAAACCCCATACTTTGAGCAGGGGGTTGGACTAGATGACTTCCTGAGGTCCCTTCCAACCCTGAGATTCTATGAAATGGGTTTTACATTTTGATATGAAGATAATCATTCTAATCTGCCCTGGTAGTAATTTTCTTAGTTGTGGGCCAGCTACTGAGAAAAGTTTCCTGTACATGATCATCAGTTGTGACATTTTTGTCATTTCAGTGGAATGTAGTTGTCGGCGTCTTATACTGGTGTCAATTACCATAGCAGAGTGTGTCTGAGATAGTGATTTCGAAGTGAGGTTGTCCTGGTAGCATGTGCCAGTTCCACAGATGGCTTGAAAAATAAGTGGATTGTGCTTCTGAATAGGAGGGTCTCTGCATGTTAAACCATATGCAGCTTTTTTAGTGGTGAATTTTCATTCCTAGGCATAGTGCTTTGTAGTAAGCAAAGCTCAGAGCTTCCAAATAGAACTATCGTTAATTACAATGGAAATTAGATATTTGTTATTATATGATCTGATTTGTAAGGTTCATTTCCAAACTTAGGTTACTCATGTTTGCTATATTTGTATTTGATGTATTTTAGCCTTCTAATAAAAATATATATTTCTTGAAAAATACTTTGTTAGTGTCAGAGTTTGACTTTTAATGTTTTCACTTTCTAATTTATTAAAATAATTATGTTACTAGTTTAAACACAGTTAATGGAACCACTATGGTTTAGTAATAGGTAGGGAGGGGACTTCCATTCTGCTCCTAGTGCTGCCACTGATTATCATTTCAAAAATTACTGTGCTATTGAGCGAGTTCCTTGACCTGTCCGTGCCTCAGTTTCCCCATCTGTGAAATGGGAATATTTAACTTGCTTTTGTAAACTCTTTGAGATCCATAAATGAAAAGTGCTCTGTAGGAACTAAGTATTAGTAGTAGTAGTAATGGCTATCCAATAATTCAGTTCTGTTTAGTTTTTGCAAAACAACTGAAAAACAATCCCTTTTGTAGGGAAAGTAAGGAAGCTGAAATTGTTAAAAGAGGATAGAAACAATAGTGAAAGCTAGGAAAAGTAACCCATTTCTAGCATGTCAGATTCTTGTGATGAACCTTAGTATTGTGTAAGCAAAACACGCAGTGATCTGTTGTTGCTGGTTGTCAAATCTACCACTGATGTGTATATTGGGCAAGTTTGTGGCCCATTTCATATATAGATATGCATAGGAGCTAACCAGAATAGAGGCCTCTGTTTAAGAGGACATAGGTGCTGCCACTGATGTGTTTCCTCCTGCTACAGGTAGGCCATAAAGAGGGAAGGCAGTTTCTGCTCCTCTCAGCGCAACTGGGAAATCCCCCAGAGCCAATGTGTGTGTATATATATACACAATCAGTAGCAGAGGGCTCTGGCTGTTGCAAGCTGGCTATTTATGATTTGCCGTGAACTGCTTGAGATTTTTGGATATCACTGACTAACCTCACCTACTACTTTTTCGTAGGTCTTGATGGCTCTACATGAGATGTTCCCAGCAGTGCATGCAGCAGAAATGGCCATCCAGAGAAATCCACATTCTTGGGAGGCATGGCAGACTTTGGGACGTGCCCAGCTTGGATTAGGAGAAATAGGACTGGTAAGAAAACAGCCTTATCAAAGAAAGTAACATGCAAATCATGAATTCAGAGCCACGTGTGATAGAGTAGAAGTACCAGAATGCCAAAGTAGTTTAATTTCCTTACAAAACTCAAATGTAAACAAGGCAAAATATTATTGTTCCCTTTCTTTCCAGTAATCTTAACAAACATTTTGTGTATAACATTGTTGTTGGGTTTGTGAAAGACCTGGCCAGATCAAAGCCATTCACCTTATTCACATGAGGGATTTAACCAATTGTGTTCTTACACGTATCTAACTACACAAGTACAGATGCCTATTTCCTAGCTGGATGCAGTGCATGGTTTGAAATCGGTGTACCCATTCAGGTCATGGTCTGCATTGGCACAGCTTGTCTATAATAGGAGTTTGTACCGTTGCAGCTACATCAGTAGCTAAAGTACTCATCTAAATGAGACCTTGCTCATTTCCTCAAGGAGAAGTTTATGAATTTAACAAATCTATATGAAAGCAAGGTTGAGTTGTCTTCTCCGTTAAAATACTTAATTTGGGGGATCAGATATTATAACCCTCTGTTATTCCGAGTTTGGCACTGATAAGTTAATTTTACATTGTGTTTAAGAAATGTGGGTACAGTTGACCAGAGATAAGTGTGATAGATGCCTATGTGTCACAACCGGGACATGTGTGGTCAGATCTAGCATTTGGAGCAGAAGTTGGGAGTCCAGCCAAATCAGGTACATGGAAGTCAGAGTTCAAGTCAGGCCAGAGGGCAGATGGAAAATCAGGCATTAGGAGGCAGGTAAGGCGAGGTCACCGGTAGGCCAAAGTCCAAGGAAGGTCAAAGGGCAAACAGAGTCAGGTGTCAGGAGACATGCAGGGTCAGGTTACCAGAAGATCAGCGTTGGGCACAATAAGAACATATGAAAGGCCATACTGGGTCAGACAAAAGGTCCGTCCACCCCAGTATCCTGTCTACTGTATCCTGTCAGTATCCTGACAGTGGCAAATGCCAGGTGGCCCAGAGTGAGTGAACCTAACAGGTAATGATCAAGTGATCTCTCCCCTACCATCCATCACCCCCCTCTGACAAACAGAGGCTAGAGACACCATTCCTTACTCATCCTGGCTAATAGCCATTAATGGACTTAACCTCCATGAATTTATCCAGGTCTCTTTAAAAAAAAACCTGTTATAGTCCTAGCCTTCACAACCTCCTCAGGCAAGGAGTTCCACAGGTTGACTGTGCACTGTGAAGAAGAACTTCCTTTTATTTGTTTTAAACCTGCTGCCCATTAATTTCATTTGGTGGCCCCTAGTTCTTATGTTATGGGAACAAGTAAATAACTTTTCCTTATTCACTTTCTCCACACCTCTCGTGATTTTATATGCCTCTATCATATCCCCTTAATCTCTTTTCTAAGCTGAAAAGTCCTACCCTCTTTCATCTCTCCTCATATGGGACCTGTTCCAACCCCTAATCATTTTAGTTGCCCTTCTCTGGACCTTTTCTAATGCCAGTATATCTTTTTTGAGATGAGGAGCCCACATCTGTATGTAGTATTCAATATATGGGTGCACCATGGATTTACCGTATTTTTCGTCTTATAGGACGCTCCGTCCTATAAGACGCCCCCTCGGTTTTTAATAAAAAAGCCGGACAAAAAAAAAAAAAAAGCGCCTCGCTCTCCCGTCCCTGCCGCGCGGGCGGGCTGCCGAGGTTCCCCCCTCCCCACCGCGGGCGGGCTGCCGAGGTTCCCCCCTCCCCGCCGCGGGCGGGCTGCCGGGAGCGTCCCGGTTCCCCCCTCCCCGCCGCGGGCGGGCTGCCGGGAACGCTCCCGGAGGGGGGAACCGGGACGCTCCCGGCAGCCCGCCCGCGGCGGGGAGGGGGGAACCTCGGCAGCCCGCCCGCGCGGCGGGGACGGGAGAGCGAGGCGCTTTTTTTTTTTTTTTTTTTTTCCCCTATAAGACATTCGCCCTATAAGACGCACCAACTTTCCCCCCCCCCCCCCGTTTTGGGGAAGAAAAAGTGCGTCTTATAGGGCGAAAAATACGGTATATAAGGGCAATAAGATATTCTCTGTCCTCTTCTCTATCCCTTTTTTAATGATTGCTAACATCCTGTTTGCTTTTTCGACTGCCTCTGCACACTTCGTGGATGTCTTCAGAGAATTATCCACCATGACTCCAAAATCTTTTCCTGACTAGTTGCAGCCACAATATTGTATGTATAGTTGGGGTTATTTTTTCCAATGTGCATTACTTTACATTTATCCACATTAAAGTTCATATGCCATTTTGTTGCCCAATCACTTAGTTTTGAGAGATCTTTCTGAAGTTCTTCACAGTCTGCTTTGGTCTTAACTGTCTTGAGCAGTTTAGTATCATCTGCTCTTCAGCTTACCTTTCCTTGTTAGTATTTCAAAAGAAGTAGATCTTGTGAAGGAGGAGTGGGTGATGGTCGTCTGGTCTAGTTCAGGGAAGTCATGCCATACATAGCAGTCAGTACGTAAGAAAGCATGGATGTTAATGACATAAGTAAACAAGTGGATGGTTAAGGCTGGTGTAGCAGAGTGCAGGACTTCCTATCATTGTGTCTCAGGACTGAATTATAAAGATAAAAAAACAGTTTCCTAGGAAAGCTCACATCAACGCATAGACTGATGAACTGGAACTACAAATAAAATGGTGGCTATAATTAATAATATCTATCTCAAATATCATTCAAACCAGCTATCCTATAATAAAGAGCAATATGGGTGAGACACCAATGTTTGTGATAATTAAACATATGTGATATTCATATCTGTGTACACAGTTTTCTGTGTTAATTTGAAAGCACAACTAAGGAGAACTGTTGTTGAAAACAAATGTAATGAAGGCAAAAGGCCATCAGTAAAATGATTAATAATGGATTCTGAAATAAAAAGATATTTGCTTTATTTTATTTGATCTTTTGTAATACATGGAGTTGAGCAGCTGTGTGACGAGCCAAGAATAATACATTTACAGGGAATTCAGAGTCCTGGCGATAAGAGAATGATTAAAGGCATAATGTTTAGGCTGACATTTCTTTGGCCATTTATGAGGAATGAATATGAAGTGGTTTCTTTTTTTGTTTGTTTTGTGGCTGGATCACTCAAAAAGGTTTTTTTTATTTTATTTTTTTTCATAGAAGCGTCAATGAGGACTAGTGCCTTTACTCTGTCTCGGTGAGCGTCAAGTCTTGGTGAAGCCCACATAGTCTCTCACACCTCGGTTTGCCACTTTTTCCCATCACAGACCCAGGCAGCTAGCGAGCTCCAGCTCCAAAATTTTCTAATGGCAGAGGCCATGTGCCCATTTGTGCAGCAAGACCTGGCTCTGGCGAAACCGCTGGAGCAATGCCCATCACCGACGTTGACCACCTGACCTCTCCCATACGGTATTGCCAGAGCCCCACCGCATGCAAAGCAGCACAGGCATGGGTGACTCCCTAATGGGGACCACCTCAAAATGCAGAGTTTCCTCACCGAGCTGGAATCAGTCAGGCCAGAAGCTGCACACAATAGCTGAAGGTTCAGCTTTGACTTCAGCACTGACTTTCAAGAAAGCACGCACAGAACATTGTTCCAAATGCTACTGCTCTCTCCAGCCCTGTCGTTTCCAACACTAGGACCCTTTACATCACTCCTGGCACCATCAACGCAATGCGATCCATCAAGCTTGATGCTCCCGATCCTGTGCGTTCCAGGCTGTTTATCGCCTCTTACACCAACAGGGGAGTTTATGTTGTCCTTCACCGGTACCCCACTGCATTGGGGACCACCACAGGGACCCAGGCTCCCTATTCCAGCTGATGAGCCGCCTCTTCTCCATCCTTCTCCACCAGCAGAGACAGCGGCCAGCCCCTTCTCCTGGTTGACCGTCCTCCCACATCACTGGTACCACTGGTACTGCCTGCACCAATAGCTCCCCCCTTCCTGTAGCAGTTGGAGTCCTTCTGGTCTTCTGAACCGGACACAGCTCTCTCACCGTCTTGCTCTTATAGTCTGGACCCTCGGCACAGCATCTACCCTTCAGACTACGGTCACAGCACCGACCCTTGTTTCCAATATCGCAACACCCTGCTGATGCATGGCGACCCCTACTCGTGTTCGTATTGGGCCTCATAGGACCCTTACCATCATCATGAGGCACATCACCAACACTGCACCTCTCCAGCGTATACGCCACCTTCCAAGACGAAGTCCTGGATGCTCTGGGTCCCTCAGAATCGATGGTCACGACAGCACCACTGGGACCACCCATTCTTGCGAGTGCTTTATCATCAGTGGACGATGCCCTTATCCCAGCTTCCCTCTCCCTGCTGGATGACCACACGCAATACTGTAGGATGGCCCCCGCCCTCAGCCTCCCAGTAGAGGATGTTCAGGATCCCCACGACCAATTCCTGGACATTCTTCAGCTTCTAGGACCCTCCTGCAATGTGTTGCCCATCTATTCGGCTATTTTACAACTAGCCCAGACAGTGTGGCACACACCAGTCTCTTGTTCCCCTGCACCAAAGTGAGTGGAACACCGCTATTTCATCCCTTCCAAGGACACACATTTTCTGTTCACCCACGCTCCACCAGATTCTGTGGTAATCAGTGCTGCCAGTGCATATGCCCATCAGCAGCACTTCATATCAACACCACCAGACCGCAGTGGCAAGAAACTAGACTTGCTGGGTAGGAAAGTTTATTCATTGGTGGGTTACAATTTTCTATTGCCATTTATGAGGCCATTACCTCAGTCTGAAAAAAGGAGGTGTATATATATGCCCTGGACCTCCACACCTTAAACAAATTAATTTGCAACTTTAGTTTCCAGATGGTCATCTTCCTTACTATCCCCTTCTTCCCCCATGGAACCTGGTTCGCAGCTCTCACTATAAAAGACACATACTTTCATATAGACATACACCCTGCTTATCGCAAATTCCTTCACTTTGTTGTGGGCGAGGCCCATTATCAATTTTGTGCCTTCCCCTTTGGGATTGCCTCTGCTCCCCCTCTTGTATAACTAAGGTCTTTGCAGTTGCAGCAACTTATATGTGCCAATTGGGACACACCCTGTTTCCTTACCTAGATGACTGGCTTCTGGTGGCATCCTCCCACTCCCACCTCCAGACTACCATACACACCCTGCGCACCATCCTTCAAAGACTAGGAGTATGCATCAATGAAGAAATATCCATCCTTGTCCCTATGCACACACTTACCTTTATAGGAGCATGTTTGGACTACATGGTAGCCAGAGTTTTGTTCCCATGGACAGCTTCACTGCCCTTGTTGTCCTTGTCCTTCTTGCCTTCTTTGTAATCTGCTGGTTCTTATCACAAATTTATCTAGGGTAGTTTCTGGATGATGGAGATTTATTCTTTCTTTCTTTCTTTATTTATTTTGCTACACATTTCTGCCGGGCTCCCAGAGGAAGTACAGTGGTGGAATCCCTAAAAAGCAGATGCTGTCACAGCAAAAATGTCCATAAGAATAAGTTTTGTCTCAACTATAGCTAGTGTCATATTTTTTTTAAAAAAAATACCAGTTAAGCAATTAGAATAAACTAGAGGGATGTCCAAGCTGTTCCAGAAATGTGAATTAAAAGTAGCTGATTTACACAGATATGAATGGTTTTAGCATAATAGTATTTCCTGCAGAATTTGGTTTAGGGCAGCAGTCTATGTGATTAAAGATGTAAAGTGGTTGAGAAATAAAGATAAAAACCAGTATCTTACCTTCTGTATGGGTGTTTCAAATTAGATAGGAGGGCACTAGCAAGTGGTTACAAATATTTTAACCAACATTGGTTGGATTCATGAATTGCTTTGTCGTCTGTTGTTTTCGATTTTTGATTTTGGCAGAAATTGATAAACATTAAAACATTTGTGATAGCAACATAAAATGTTTTCCATATATTACAGTGCTGCATTTTTATAAGAATCTTTGATCTGATATAAAGCTAATCCCTCCAGTTTTCTGCATCTCTTTATATTAAGCATTACAATATGAAAATACTTAGTGTTAATATCAGGCTTACAAAGAAAGAGCATGATCTGTTATATTCATGTTAAGTATCCAGGCTAGTCTTCAAAATATTGAGAGAAGCATTGTTGACTCTAGAACATCTGTCTGTCTGCCAGCAATTACTAATCTAGATTTTATGATCATTCTGTTTTTACAGTGCCATAAATGTGAGTGGTACTTTATGGCCAATGATCGGTCCCTGCCCTGTGGACGTTTTTGTTTTCATTTTTCAACACTTAAGAAGTTCCAGTTGAGGGAATTTCATATTTACTCTCAGCTCAAATATCCTCTTGACGTTAAAGGCTGGTTAAGATCAGTACAATGACACTGTTCTGCAAGAATTAAACTGTACTGTTCTCTGGAGTCCCTTGATTGCAGAACCTTCAGACTTGGCAATATTCCTCCAAAATAAAAAATCATTTTTTTCCCTGGAATTGAATGGCAGTTTATCAGAACAACAATATCAATAACATATTCAGCATTTCTTAAAAGAAATCATGGGTTCCTATTTCTTGTGTGCTAGGACCAATTTATGCCATAGAGTATGTAGATTACTCTATATGTTAAGAAGAATAACTTGCAGCTCTTTAAATCAAAAAGGACAGAGAATTTTGAAGCAACTCAGATGTTTTGTGTACTGACTAAATTAAAGGGAAAACATTGCTTTTGTAGTTAAACCGCTAATCACATCTGTTTTCTGGTCAAGTATCTATATAAATTGGTTGCAAGGCTAAACTATAGCTCAGTATTATCACCACTGATTTGCAGCACAGTAGCAATGGTTTTGTAGCCAGTTGTAGCTGAATTTGGATCAGTCAAGTGGAAACTTTCATAAGCAAAATACTTTGGTTTGGTCAGCAGTTAGCTTTGGCGGTGGTTGCTTTTAGGAATCAAAATACTTTTCATTTGCTTAAAGGTTTTGTCAGTTTTGTGTGAAGAGGTACTGACTACAGTGAATTTAATTTTATTGTGAATTCATAAGATCACAAAAGCAATGCATATAGTAAGTCAAAGGCTATACAGTAAATCTTAAATCCATTTGTATTTAAAATCTAATCAGTTGTAATTTGTGTTCCAGCATTTTTCCAATATTTCAGTACTTTCCCCTTTATAACTAAGTGTAAAAGCCTTTATTTGATCTGACAGTGACACTTTTGAGATTTACTGCTCTTTTCATTTTGTCCTGGATAATCCTGGAGTTCCTAGTACTTGGATTTCCTGGAGACAACCATAATTTAGATTAGCAAATGGGAAGGTGGACACTCTAAATAGATAGTATTCTTGCTTGGGAAGAAAACTAGATCATGCACAGAAGTTCTCCACTTCTCTGAACAGCTCTTCAAAGTGTCTTTTGCCATAGTTTCCTGACTAGATCGGGTTTATATGCTCCAGAAAGCTGCTAATCTTGTGGCCAAAACACTGCATAGTATTAGATCTGTTTATGAGACATTTGCAAATTTAAATGAGCAACATGGGTGGTGTTTATAAACCTTAATAATCCAGATTTCTCTTTTAAATTAAACTGCATCTGTTTGCTCTTGCTCTCCTGTGAGTGTAGTGGGAAGGAGGTAGGTGGAATGAAAAGCCAACAAAATAAAATGTTTGGCTTAATTTTTTTTTTTAATTGGTAGTATTCTTTTGTCATGTTCTTATTAGCGTTAAGTGCTCTTTCAACAAACATGGTCAAAATGCATAATTATAGGGAAATGACCCTTTTTATCACTTTGGGTTAGCGACATGTAACCCTTCATCTGCATTGTGCTGTAGGGCATTTCATCATTCTTTTGTATAAGAGTGAAATTCTGTGATCTGCTTTTAAATGGTGTTTCTGTTCAGAATGGTTCATGTTTCCAGAGAGAGAAAATGAGTATTCATTGTTTGGCACTACCATTTAAGAGAGTTTTATATTTGATTTTGGTGGATTGGCTAATTTGTATGAAGATTGTTGCTTCCTTGAAATATGTGAAAGAACACTTTATTATACTAAAGACATCAATCTTTTCTCTCTCATTTGAAATAACAGCAAGCATTTTCATGCGGGCTTGCTTTTCAAACAGTTGTGTGTGCAACTGCAGTGCTAATTTGCATTGGTAATTAGCACAGTTGCATGCACGAACTGGGTATTTGTACGTGACAGTTGCAGGTTATGTACCGTTTGCTGGGTAAGCATCTGATTTGTTCATGTATCCATTCTATTTTCACACAAATAAGGCATGCACACCTGATTTTTTTAAAAATCAAGCCCAAATTATATATAAAACTAACCATGGAAAAGCATTCTAGGGAAAATGGGAGAAGTGCTGTCACTTTTAAAACTGGGCTAGACAGAGCAATAGGAACATATTTAAACAATCATCTTAGTCACGGCTCGACTAAACGATCTACAAGGCTGTTTTCATATCTGTGATTAAACGTCAGCTCAAAAAATGCTAACCCCTTTCTGTTCATTTTTAGGCAATTCGCAGCTTTCAGGTGGCTTTGCACATCTATCCAATGAGCCCTGAACTATGGAAAGAAGACCTTACCTGGGCAAGAAAGCTGAATGAACAGCAAAAGAAAGCAACAAAGACTACGGTGACGCAAGCTGAGGCAGAAGAAGCAGACGTTGCCCACGAATCAATCCCAGACTATGACTTTGAAAGTGATGAGATTGTGGCAGTTTGTGCAGCTATCGCAGAGAAGGAGAAAACTGTTTCAGCAACTAAAACGGTAGTGATTGTGTCTGCTTCAGGCACAGTAGAGACCGTAACTGAGAAGGAGGAATGTTCTATGACTCCCGATGATACTGTTTTTATCAGAGCCCGATAGTGCAGCATAATCTTTTGCTAGTATTCTTTTGAAATCTAACATTATTTATCAAGTGTTGGAAGAATTCTTTTTAGCAGCAGTGGAACCAGGTAAAATAGAAGGCGTCATTATTTCTGAAGTAGCTTTTTCAGAGGAAAAGCGTTTTAAAGAAAACATGAAAAAACAACAGATAAGCAAAGACCTGAATTCCTGCTGCATCCATACTATCAACTAGGTGTTGATATTAGAATCCATAATGTAAGACTTTGCAAATATAATTTGAAAACGCTAATTACATTATTATAACTGCTTTCATCCAACTCAGTTTCTTAATTACACAGTCTAAATAGCATCTGCTGTTTCTCCTGTAATTAATTATCAGTTACTTAAAAAGAAACTGGAAAAGAGAAAGTTGATTTAAGTATTACAGCGCAAACCTGTTAATCATTAACATTATAGATCAACACAATTGAAGTGTGAAAGCTTGTTCTCAGAAGTCTTATTTTCAATAGGGACAGAATTTTTTATGAAGTTAAAGCTCGCAGATGCTCCTTGTAAACCTGGTCTCAGATTCCAAGCCCATTGAGGTCAATGAAAAGATACACATTGATGTCAGTGGGCATTGAATCAGGCACTTCATGCATTATTTGGACGGGTGGTGCAAAACCAAGCAACAATTACACCACAGATATTCAAGCACTTTTAAAAACTTAACTTACATCTATAGAAGAAAGGACATTCAAAATTGAGATTGAATGTCCTTGACCCATCCCAGTATAAATATACCTCCTTATATGCCACAGTACATAAAATGTTAGGAGTCGCCAGTGAACAATGGGGGATGGATTAGGAATAGATCTTTAGATGCAACTTTTTTGTGCTGTGGTGATTTTACAGTAAGACTACAAAGAAGGGAATCTATTGCTGTATTGTATGGTCAGGTTCCTTGTGGCATGGCATTGCACTCATAAAGAGTTAGATAATTTTTTGTTTTTAACAAGCCACTTATTCAGGATAGCATCTCTTTTTATTCCTGTTGCTTTGTGGGGACTGTGTACACTTGCTAAAATAGATGAGCAAAATACATCATGTGCTGCACAAAAAGAACACAGAATGCTTCATTTTGTTTGCTTGCTGGTCAATTCTAAAATGTCAGTAATTCATAATGGGTCTCCCTTTCATGGGCGGGGTTCTAATGTATAGAGCACCCATATATGAAATGTGTGTGTGTATAATCTTTACATTCTGTGACAAAAAACAATTTAAAGCTTTTTGTTTTATAATTTGGGGAACGTATCTTCTCCCGGGCTGATATTCATAGGCTAGTTTCAGCTCAGATAAAATTTTCCTTAATCCCTCAAAGACAGGCTTTATACTAGAACTACGGATGAACCTATACTTGTTTCACCAGAAGGCACTGTAAACTTTTTTACTATATATGTTAATAAGACAGTCTGTACAGCCATGAAAGGGTCATCTGTTATTGCATAGCCTCAAGAGGATCTTAGTTTCACTAGGGTAATGTTGGCACTAAGAGGGATCAGAGCAGATCTTTTAGGTACAGGGAAATTCTCCTACTTGAAGATTTGTGCATGGGGCTGTAATTCTGCTTGTATGCATTGGTAGGATATATTTGCTATGTCTCACTTGAATTGTATTGGACTAGATGACTCAATATGTCTTTTCATTCTATGCCTTCCATGGTACATTCATGAGTGCAAAGAGGTTTTCCTCCTTCCTCCTGTCCCAAGTTTATATAAACCCATATCTGCTCCTGTTGAAATTAATTGTAAAATTCTCATTGACTTCAGGGGGTCAGGGTCAGGCTCATGAAAAGAATGCCCTTGGATGTTGTCAACTTGGGTGGATTGTTGGGCCATGTTTGAGAAGTCAGTACTTGCATCCCAAATGTGCAGAACATGTGTTTCCCTCTGATTAATTAGATTAGATTATTACTTCCAGGTAGTGAGGTGAGCAGTAATGTCTCGTAGGAGGGAGCACCTAGCAGGCTTCTTGTGATGGTGTGTTACTCCCTAATTGGGAAGTTTGACATATGGTGGTATGAAGCTCATTCTAATGTTGTATAGTGTGTTGTGCTTTGCATGTTTAGGTCTTGCTTGTTGGATATCTCCATATTGTAAATAAAGCGTGGACTTCCCTGCCTGTCATTGGTGGCTGCTTATTGTGGAAGCTGGGTCATTGGAGGGAGGTGTGTCCCTGATGTTTAGTATGTTGAGTAGTGTACTTGATCAACCTATTGTCTTTTGTTTCTGAAAGTATTAATTTTTGTATATTACTGTAAAACGTAATTACAGTAAAAATTGATATTGAAAAATCTTGACCAACACTTTAAAATATCCAGCTTCTAGCCAAAGCAAGAGTTTTTGTCCCAAAGAGGGAAGCATTTGAACTGAAAGAGAAATATTTTTGAAAGCTTCAACTGCTGGACTTTATTGCCTCAAGCAATTACAGGTAGCAATGGAAACAAAATTGGCATTTTAAACTTTTCAAGGTTTTTAACAACTTACTCCTTAATATTTCACACCTTAGTTTAGTAGGAAAAACTACAGAAAGTGTTTGTGGTTTATCTATAGGGGCACAACGTGAGAGGTTGGGGAATAATTTTTGTCTATATATTTTCCATTCAAATATATTGTATACTAAATGGCTTAACATAGCTATGCCACACAGAGTTAAAAATTAGAGAAATTAAGATGTAGGCAAGGTTTGCAGCACTTCATCACCATGGTAAGTCCCCCACCCCACCCCCACCCCAAAAAAAAACCCCAACAACAAACAGATTAGATCAAATCAGGAGAAAAGAGATGCTTTCCAATTCAATTTGAAAAGAGATGAAATGTGGATGAAGGAGGACTGTTCAGATGACACAGGCAGCAGAGATGGCTGTTACACAAACAGTGGTGAGATATCATGAGACCAGTCAATGCTAGAAAAGTAGCAATTTTCTCCAACATAATAGGCAGAGCTTGGGACCTGGATATGAGAGAGCTAGCTAGCTGAGGCTCAATTCAGTCGAGAGACAGGCAATATTGGTAGGTGTGGGAAGGAATGCAAGAGGTTATATCACTGAGGTAGTGTTGTACAGGTTCACTGCTTTGATACGTCATTTTAGATCCACATCTGGTCCTGGATGCCCAGATAGCTGCAGTGGCTAAGAGCATTTCCCCTTCCTCTTTGCCTAGTGAGAAGTCTGACCATTAACTTCAGGTGCAGATTAACACTTCAGGAGTTACTTCCAGGCCATAGAACTTCCCCCAAAATAATCCCTCAAGCTATCTTTTAGAAAAACATCAAAGCTTGATTTAAAAATTGTCAGTGAAGGAGAAGTCATCATAACCCTTGGTAAATTGTTCCAATGTTAAAAATGTACACCTTGTCTCCAGTCTGAATTTATCTAGCTTCAACATCCATCCTCCAAATCATGTAATACCTTTTTCAGCTAGATGGAAGAACTCACTACTGTATTAAATATTTGTTTCCTATGCATATACTTATAGACTGTAATACATACTACTTCTGATGCAAGTACTTGTATGTGCAGACTTGCCTTTCACTTTCTACAGCTATTCATTCACATAAAGCTCAATTGCTCTAAAGTTAGTGGAAAGCAAGCACAGCAAGGGTGAAAACACAGCCAAAGATTTTTATATGATACTTTTGAATGAAGACTCAAGTGTGTTTTTGAATAATTCGTCTAGCTGTACGCCCAATAAAGATTCTGCAGGATGACTCCTTGTTGACAATGATAGTTGTGTAGCTAACTCCCTTTGCAGTGCTTTGGAAACAGAAGGAAAGGAGTCCATTTTGACAGCTGTTAAATAGTGTGGTTTGAAAGTTGTGGTTTATTAAGATAAGGGCCAATGGGCTAGCACTGAGTGAATTACACGCACAATTAAAGACTTGCATAAACTCCTGAACTCAAGCGGAATGTTTCCATTTAATTGCGATCTCCAAAATGATTTTGGTCAGTACAACTGCTTCTTAAACATATCATCAATACCAGGCTCAGGATTTTAATTACAATAAAGCAATTCACATGAAAACATTAAGAAACATAACATGCTTAATATTTCTTTGACAATTTTTTCCCCAAAGATCTGTACAGAATTAATGTTCGATACAACAATGCTGCTGGAACAAGATCTATCTTTTAAAACACAAACAAACACAAAACTCCTTTTCATCACTGTTTAACAGTTATTTTTAGTGATGTGGTTGGCACTACATCTTAGTGGTAAATAATTCTCATTGGGGCTGAGTATGGAGTATAGGATTATATACCTGTACTTTGAAATGAAGATTCTGCTTTGCTTATTTCATACGATTTATTTGATGGAATATCAGATTAAAAAGAATCTTATGATTCTTTGTACTCATTTAAAGTAAAATGATAAATGTTATGAAAAATACCTTTTGTGCATTGGTGATTTTTAAACTAGAGTGAATATTAAAAATATTAACTGGGGATTGAAAGTTTTAGGCCCCAATCCCAAAAGCAATTTATGCAAATGCTTAATTTTATTCACGTGAAGAGTCCGACTGACTTCAGCTGGACTGCTCATGAGTAACATTATGTATGTGTGTAAGAGTGCAAGGTTGGCGCCTTAGTACTTAGGAGAAATTGTGTTCTGCAGATAAACATTCACAGCACATAAATAAAATCTAGCTTTTTAGAATGTACACACACTGGAAAGAATATTTTAAACTTAAAAGGTGTGTTTTCTTCCTTAATAGCACAAAATGTTTCCATTTAATTCAAAAAGTTTGTATTTGTTCCAATCTAGAGAACTATTTCTCCATCTGCCTGTAAACGTGTATGGAAAACAAACCTAACTCAAGAATGTCTATAATCAGCCGGCACTATTCAGAGGAAATGAAGGCTGGCAATGGTTTCTATATACCTTGTATTCATAATAAACCTTCTCATAGAGAAGAATAGACTTTAAATATTTTAAATGATATTTACAGCAATAAAAATTCACATTTTCACGCATTAGTGAGACTCCTTAAAATTGTACACCAGGCAGTTGTCATAGTATCTCTACCCAGTTCCCATTAACTGCCTCGCCTTCAGCTCTCTAGTACCCAAAGACTTAAATCCTTGATAGTTGTGGCGGGAGCGGGGGAGAGAAAATATGTTTCTAGCAGATTTGGACAAAAAATGACAGATCTTTTGAGCCATAGAGTTCCACCAGCAATCCTATGTCACAGAACAATACAAGGTAATAACAGTGTGTGTTTCCACACCCATTAGACCTGTCCTGTATGTTTTGGGATGGCAGGGGCTGATTGTAGAAACTGCTCTATGGTATGATCCTCAGTAGTCTGGAAGAACTGTACCCATTACATGGCAAGAGAAAAATAGCCCTTCAGCTGTGGCTGTAGCTGACCCCCGGTCCTCTTTAGTAGGCAGAGTGTGTGTCTATTGCACCAGTTTTTCCAAAGTATTGGGAAAGGATCACGTGTGTGTGATTCCTTTCATTGCTATATACACTTTTCTGATAAGTTCAACGTTTCACTGGGAAAGGTGACCTGGAGGGAGCTGCCTTTGGGCACAGAGCTGGCTTCGTCACCACACCCAACTTCATTCACCAGAAAGACACTCTCAGAGTCCTGTCCCGGCAAAGAGTCTGAGGTCTCTGAGCTGCGTAGTGTCCTCACTGATGTAGTGTCACACTGAGCCAGACCAGCACTGGCTCCTGGCAGCAGCATGCGACCCCCAGTACTACTTTCGCTTAGCTCTGGAGGGTAGAGCAATGTCTGTGAGGTGCTACTGATCTCCCTCAGCTCTCGAGAGATGAAGGAGGGTGAGTGACTGGACATGGCGGAGGAGGTTCGGCGACCATCTGCACAGTTGAAATTGTTCCCAGAGTGTTGCCTTCGAGCCCCTCCAATGCGGCAGAAGAGGCACTTGATTTTCTCTATTACTTTACTAAGC
Source organism: Sternotherus odoratus (assembly GCA_032164245.1). NCBI lineage: Eukaryota > Metazoa > Chordata > Testudines > Kinosternidae > Sternotherus > Sternotherus odoratus. The sequence continues at coordinate 83,777,548 of JAVMKO010000007.1, forward strand.
ACCGTCTTGCGGAGGAGGATGTAGACCCATGGGTCCAGGATGGGGTTTACTGAAGCAATGCGGATGGCCTGCAGGTCGGGGTTTTGACTGACATCCATCACTTGGGCTGGCCGGTACAGTTGGTTCACAAAGACACGTACCTGTCAAGGGGAAAAGAGAGACCCATATTTACAGTTCAATCCAGCAAACCAGAGGTGACATTTTAAAGGAGAGATCAGGCTTAGCAATTGCATGTTACAACCCGGGGAGAAGTCGGCAAAGCCAAGCTTCTCATGTCAGCAGCAGGTTTATTTTTGGAAAGGGCAAAGATCAAGGAATTAACTGCTGTAAATTGACCCCTTTTCCTTACTCTTGAGGAAAGGAACCACTCTCTTTCCCCCTCCTGATTACTGCCTACGCCCCTGAAGTATCCTTGTGTCCATGAACCTTTTCAGTTCATCCCTAAAAAAAATTAATTTTTCCAGGTGGTTTTTCCTTCTCTTTATAGGACCAGAATTCAAGATTTAGACCCAAATCCTTGTATAACCAAATCTTTGCCAGCCACGGGTGCAGGAGGCCCTAGGTCAATTGAGGAGACCTAATCATTGCCTATTTCCTCCAGCAAGGCTCTCATAATTGTATGTTTAAAACCAAATGAAACCCACAATACCAGCTATCAGGCAAACTGGTCTCCGGAGACAAGCCCAGAGCTGCCTAATCCCTAGTTTAGTAACATCTGTGCTGACAGCTTCCATTATTAGAACTTCAAGGCAATGTTTTAATACCCTCAACATTCTGCTTGTTGGAGCTTGTTTTAAGAAATGCTAACAGCTGCCTCTAACTGCCAGATTTTTCATTGATTAGGATGATTCCAGCACAGCGCCAAACTGTTTAGATCTTCCTACCTGGGTCTGCATCTAGCTTTGGTTTGAAAGGTGCACAAGTAATAATCCTGACATGTTCAGGATGTTCAGTTAAATTGTTGGGATACAGAAGTTTGTTTTTAAATAGCGTTTCTAAACCACTCTGAAATTTTGCAGTGAATTAACACTCGATTGGGATCTTGTTTATCCATGGTAACATTTGACCATTCAGGCTCCTTGCTTTAAAAGGGGACAACAACAGCACAGTTCTAGCTTATTCATTAAGAGCCCGATCTTGCAATCACTACTGTGCATAAGGTCCAGTCCACCACTAATGTCTTTCCAGTGACCTTAATGAGTACTGGCTTGGACACATGGAGCTTATGATGTTGAACAGTCCCAAGATGAACAGTTTCAAACAATAACTTTAACAATCAGGACTTGGAATGTGTTCCAGGAATTGGAAAGCCTTTCCTGTGGAAGACTCTATGTGCTTTGCAGATACTATCAGATAAGTTTAGGCAAGTCAACTTTCCTTATTTGAGGTCATAAATATCCAGTACCAATAATAGATTTTATGAAATTTCCTCTTTGTCTTCACTTCTGAAGTGAATGTCTGTCAGGTGTGGCCCAATCGGATACGATTTCAGACAAGGCATTTAAATGAAGTGAAGGAAAACATAAGCAAACCTCTAAAGTCATTTTTACCAGAAAAGTGTGTGTGAAACAATCCAAGTCTGATGAAAAATTTCACAATTCAGTACAGTAATGTGAGATTTGATTGATTCTTCCTACATAAGAATTCAGGACTTGAATTCATTCCAAGCAACTTTAAATTCAGCAACTTAAAATAAAAATTTAAAAAAGCCAGGTCCATCTCTTGAGTGGGAATCTGAGTCTAACGTGTATCACTGAAAGATAGTGAGTATGTGATGGTTCCTGTGCTGTCCTGCTCAATCGGTAGTAGTCATTTTCTGAGCTATCTCTATGTAATCTATATTCAGGGATACATTCCTTTACATGCATAAAGTTAGACAATTACTAGGCTGAGATACTTATATCAGTCATAACTGATATAAAAGTACTAGAGAGAGTAATCCTATCAATATAACTACAAATTAGTCCCTCTTAAGTGGATTTTTTTTTAGTTACTGTATTAGGAAGCAAAACTGCCACCTTTTCTGATCTGAGGGGTCCCCTTGTATCACTGCTTGAGGAACAACTGAAATAAGACATTTCTTATGCATTAAGAAATGCAAGAAAATGCATTTCTTCTATACGTTAAAATATAAAATGGGGCCCTGAGAGCTTGTGTTAGTGCAATAAAAGTAATCACATTATCTAGCTTGACGACAAAGGTTGGTGGAGAATTTTACCACTAGGTGGCACGGTTGTCACACTTTTAAAAGCTCCTCTTCCTGCCTAGTTTGAGGAAACACTGAAGATCATGGTACAGTACTTGCTTTGACTGGGAGAGTACCATGAAAGACATGCCTTGGCCAATTTAAAGTTCTTTGAATGCACGACCAATGCCAGCCACAAACTGTGCAGGCACTGAAGAGTTCTGCTGCATAACTCCCACCCCTCTGAGATGAACTTCAGCACTGAAAAGCTGTCATCTCCCTTACACAGACTCTGTGACTGAGAAGTGGCAGTCAGAACTCCAGGAAGCAGCCGTGTTAGCTTTCTTTGACATCTTCTCCTTAGTTTTAAAAGCCCAATCTTGGAAGTTTCACTTTGTTGTGTATGGAGGGAGAAGAAGAATAATGCTGATATTTTGGGAAAAAACAAATCTCAGAAATATAAAGTTTAAATTGCCAGAGAGGATTTTCCTCCTGATCCTTTCCTCCTAGGAGATTTTATTTTTTAATGCAAAGGACTTCTTCCACAGCAAGTTCAAATATACCCTGCAAATGCATATACATCTGTCTTGACATAGACCATTTCATCTTTGCTGAAGGACTGATACCTGCAGTGACAGCTAGGCTCCATGAGAGAGTATATTGTGATTAGAAGCACAGTCTTTATTTTCCTTCAGCCCCTTTCAACTGACATTTATATTCCATGTAAACAAGATGAGGATGACTTCAGCAGGGGAGGAAGCAGTATTACTGATACATTCAACTGATACAGCAGGGACATCTTGAAAGAATTTGTCAAAACCACTCATAAGAAATGAAAAGTTGATCTTTTTCATTCTACTTTTAAATAGCCATGATTCTGTACCATCAATTTAATGTGAATGATTAAAAGGTAAATTTAGTTATTGGCTAGCAGCATCTGAACAGGAAATCCATGTACTTGAAAAATCTGTTGATGCTTACCTGCCAGAGCTTACTGTAATATGAGAATTTACAGTTGTGCTGATTAAATAGTTGATGATGATTTCCAATCACTAACAATGTCTAGTTACTTTGCAGAAAATCACCTTCTGATGTCTATATTCCAAATAGTCTGCTGATAGATGCATACTAGGGACATATAAAAGACACTTAATTTGGGCCTACTTTGTGAAAACTTTAGAATGTACACAACTGTTACAACATTCGAAACAAGTCTACACCATATCTTTTATCACAAGTACTAATACTTGCTCATACCAAGTGCATGTATCATTATATGTCTGGCAAAAAAGAAACTGAATGGATCTTAAGCAACTGAATTAATATTCACTTACAGCATCTTCCGCAGAGCAACACTGAAGTGCATATATTGTTTTGCTGAAAAAATGCTCTTTTACAAGATTGTTTGATGAAGCAGTCAGCCTGGCTTCTTAAAATTAACATCTAACCAATCCACTCAATTACCTTACAGCAATTGATTACTGTATATCAGACACTTGAGGTTGTCCAGTTTGAAGTTCTAATTAAAGCAAGAAGCAAACAGGGCATGCTCAAACCCTGATCAAACCCTGGCACCAGAACAGGTTTGCACTAGTTAGATTTCTCGACTACAGGAAGCAAAGAATGGTTTTTTTAAAGTGTATTAACGAATTGCTTCTCGTGGCTTGTGTTGAAATTGTTCTGAAGTTAATGCTCAAGTGATTAGATTCTAGAATCACTTGGCTGCTACCGCTTCTGCTCACACAGTGCAAGAGTATGGTTTTTGCTTTTCCTTCTGACTAAATGTAAATATCAGTGGCAATTTCTACCCAGCTGAAGTACCATCAAGTGCCTTTTATGATAGTAGTTATGCAGAATAAACAAAGGAGTAGCCTACCCAGTTTTCACCTGTCCTCATAAATTCCCCATATTATATATTGACATACTATAAATAGACACCTAGTTAATAGCAAGCAGGAAACAAATTCTGCAATTGTGTAAGCCAAATATGCTTTGTCCCACCAAGACTTAGTATTTGACATAGCTGACCAGGCCATTGCTCCAAAATCTAGTCTGCCATCTCACCTCTGGCATGGGCATGGACAGTCCTGATACTTCAGAGGAAAAACAAACAAACAAACAACATTAACCACTGGGAAAATTTAAATTAAGTTTAAAATCTCCTTTCTAGCCCCTTCAGGGATCAAATGTATGAGGTGGAACATGAGATGTTATTACCCTTAGTATCTTAACTTACCAAGCTAAATTTATTGTTAGAGATCATTAAATGATCATGCCCTTTAAAAAAAAAAATTGACCACCTGCAGCAGTGAATTCCAAAATTAGAATATCAAGTATCTCTACTCTTGTGAGAGTGTAAAAGCAAAAACACAAATACTAATTTCCACTATGTTTTAAATCAAATCCACTCTAATATTACCTTTTCCTTACCTTTCACTACTTTTACTGCCATTTTGTAAACTTTGCAACCTTTTAAATATTTCTTTTAAGATGAAGTGACCAATGATCAATTTGGATACAGATCTGGACATATGTTTTGTATTATTCTATCTTATTTCCTTTTTTAATTTCCTTGATCAGACTTCACCATGCCATCCACAATAACTTCCTGCAATTCAGAGCATATGGGTATGTGAAAGATTTAGATTATTTTTGCTAGCATGCATTCCTTTAGTTTCTCACAATATTTAATAGATTTTATTAATCAAAGCCATTCAGTGTCATCATAAAACTGCACTGATTCACTATCCAAATCATTAAAATATTAAAACCACTGAGCTCTGAGAGCATTCCATTATTTAACCATTTTTTAAATAAAGACCAGACTTTATTTATTACGCCATGGTTATTTGTTTTTCTGAAGTTCTTTAAAAACGTTTTGTAAAGCTACGCAAGTAAAGTTTCATGGGATCACTTCTATTTTATTATCTCCTGAAAGAGCTCACTCTGAGAAAAGAAGATACGATTTTTTCCTACAGAAGCTGTGTTTCTCTGACCCTCTTAGGTTATGGTTTATTCAGCTTCTGTCACCAATAAGAAATCAGCTCATCAGAAAATGTCATAGGCACAAAGAAGCCTCTGTGTCTGTCTTGTGTAACTGCAGACTGCCACCAATGGTATCTGGATGCTCCTCCTCTTCCTTATCAGAACAGATTATTCTGTAGTAAGTGAGACGGATCAGTTCCTCTATAGTGAGGGCTCTAAGTTTAATAAACAGGATCTGTGTTGGCTCATAAAATGTATAGGCAGGTTAATGATTTTCCAATCTTTCTGCCCAGTGGCTGCTTTTAAAGGTATATTGCACATTCATACCTTCCCTCCACTATTCCACACCTTATTTCCTTCAGAACTCTAACATGTCTACACACAAAGTTGTACCACTTTAACTATACCATTGTCATTGAAGTGGGCCAACTCTGCAAGTGCGGATGCAGTTAAAACGGTGTAAAGGTGCTCCGATGGTTATAGCTTAAGCCTGCTCTATGCTTAAAAGTTGTTGATATGGCTACATCAGGGTGTCAAAAGACTGTTTCCCTCAATGGAGAGGTGGTGTTCCTCCACCTATGGTAAAACCCTTTCTGTTGGGAGTCAGTTGCACCCACACTACAAGGTGATGCCGACACAGAGATGTGCCATAGCTATGCTACTATAGTCCCCGTAGTGAAGACATGGCCTCATGAAACAGTTAAATCAGTACATCTATGTGTAGATCAGCCCTTAGTCTTGCCTTCTCTGCTAAAAACGTTGCGTTTTTACCTCAGAGTAACTAATGTGCATGAGCTATCCTGAGTTAAACTCAGTGAAGATCAGGGCACTTTAGTTTTCCCATGAGGTAAAGTAGACAAGCCTAGCCCAAGATCGGGGTATAGAGTTGACCTCCCCTCACTTACCTTGCAGTAAAACTAAAAGTGCCTTATCTGCACTCTGTTTTTACCTTGTGATGCATGTTACCCTGAGGCACAAAGTATCACACTTTAAGCAGTGAAGACAAGACCGCAGATGGATGCAGCACATCCTACCTCTCTTTTCTCTCCGCTCCCACAGTTTATGCAATCAGCAGCATGCCATCAGTGGGCTTCCCACCAAAACTGGCCACCCCCCCAAGACCATTCATTTTGATTGTCAATAGTCCAGTTGCCTTTTTTGGTGGAGCCATCCCCCAGCCCCACATTTTGGTTATTCTTTCTGTAAAAGATTCTCCAGCGCCTAATGAAATTGAACCACATCTCTTTGCATTAGGCACTAGTTCCCCCTCTGTCTGGTCCTGCATGTGAGACTCCCATGACTGAAAAATCTTGAACTGAAACCTTTCACCCACTCCTTTATATTTAGCTTTCAGATCCTCTCTCTTGCATTTATGTATAGCCCTTCCAATAATGGAGTATTCAAATATTTTTCAAAGTTGTTACAATGTCAGCTTGATGTAATTAAGCAGCTTCAGTCCAGTGGCAGGAGGTTAGCAATTATATGACCTGATAGTTGATTGGGTAGGAAAACAGAGTAACTGCAGTTTCTAATCATGGACTACAGAGCTCTAAGCACTGTTCTTGGATCTGATGTGTGCACTGCACACTATACACTGATACGAAAGCCATGCTTTAATTGAGCCAATTTTCCAATTCTGAAGATGTTTTGCAAGGCATGGAGATGTTCTGCAAGCAATAACATGGCAAAGTGAGCAGTTGTGCCAGGGTGCACTGCAAAACACGAGGCTGAAGGCCAAGTGGCAGCAGTTAAAATGCCAGGATCCAGGCATAGCTGCACTTCACTGAGTTTTATACATGTTAGTAATGTGGCAAAACTGGCCTGACTCCTGCAATTATACTATTTACCTGACTAGTTCACAATCCTAGTTGGCCAATCATATTTCACACTCATGTGGCTCCCTGTTATGATATAGGATTATTCCAGGATAGCTGCCACCTACAGTAAACTCCATTGCAATTATCCGTGTTCTAATACCACCTCTCTCTAACACTTCTACTGCTCAGCTCACAAGTTTTTGGGAGGGTGGCAACTATGCATAGTCAATTGAGTTTTCTTTTAATTAATCTGAATCAACAAGAGAAATAGGTTTGCCAAGTTTTATTTGTAATTTTGTATTGAGTGGTAAGCACTGACTCAGCCCCAAACTGGCATTTTTGGAATTAACTTCCCCTGGAGTTAAGGTGGAGGGCAAGAAGAAGATGTAGTTCACTAATCAAAGGTTGGATCCTACTGCCATTGACGTCCATTGCACTAATGGTAGTAGATGCAACATTGGGCCCCAAGTGATCTGTTCATCTGTTTTAGGAAGTTTGCCAGCCATCATTGATCATGCCCAGTACTAACCTGTGTGATCTCTAGATGACTTAGGGCCAGATTCTGCCACTCCTACTCTAGCTGAGAAATCAACAAGAGCCCCTACAGATGATGGCACGACTCAAGGAGATTAAGGGTGGTAGATTCTATCCCAATGATGGTAAACTCTTCAGGACAGGGAGCTTGTTTTTGCACTTTCTGTAAAGTACACAGCACATGGTTGGTGCTATACACATCATAACCTCACTCTCCTCTGTGTCTTAAGAAATGCCATAACCTCCAGCAACACTGCAAATACTTTAGAAATGCATAAGCATCCTCAAGTGCAGGCTTGTCCCAAGCCACATTCACTTGCAGTTTGATTTAAAACAGATTTTAAGATCCCTTAGTCTTGGCAGGATTTTGAGATATTTCTCTTGAGATACTGGGGAAGCCACTCTTTTTTGGGCATTGTATTTTTAACACTACACTGTCAAAGGCACCCGGAGCAGAGGACAAGGATAAGTTTAGCTCATTCATTGCCTATGTGTGTGTGATCTCATTAGAATTGTTTTAGCCACTTGTGAGAGCCCAGAAAACAGAAGCCTTGTCATACAACCACAGACTAAAAGGGGGGCGGGGGGTTGCCCCAGAGGAGTTGGTGAAGATAGAAAGGTCAGTGCAGTGTTACTCACCACCAGAGGAATGGAGCAGATGACCACAACCAGGGAGGTGGCAATAAGCAAAATGACCATCTGGATCTCTGCTCCAGCCATGCGACGAAAGCTCCTGCGCCGGCGAAAGTCCGACAAGCGGTTGGCAGTGTGGTCTGTGCCCAGGGAGGTGCGTCGCATGAACTGGCGGTGCATGCGAATCAGGGCCACACACACCAAGACATTGCAGACTACCGTGACCATGATTAGGAAGGAGCTGAAGCCGGCATACATGTAGGAGTAGGCAGCATGGCTGGCCTCCGTAGTCTTCCAGTCTATGAAACACCAAGTGTTGGGGTACTGGAGGGTAGATTTGCCCAGTCCCATGCTGGGCAGGGCGCAGAACAGCACATTGGAGACATAGATGGCAAAGAGAGTGAGTCCTGCCAGCTTCTTATCCACATAATGATTGTAGAAATAGGCATGGTTAATGGCCAGGTACCTTTCTATAGACATGGCACAGATGATGCTGAGGCCAGAGAGCCCGAAGAAAAGGAGGATGAAGGAGCTGTATTCACACAAGGCTAGTCCACCTGGCCAGCGGTTCTGCAGGTATGTGGCAATAGTGACTGGGCTCACCAGACAGGTCCCCAAGAGGTCAGTGATGGCCAGGCCACACACCAGCGTGTAGAAAGTGGTCTCCTTCTGCTCCTTCCTGGACTTGCAAAGCACCACAATGGCAATGAGGTTGCCCACCACCCCAAAGATGAACATGACCGTGGGGATGGTGGGGGGCTTGCCATCCCCATGCCCACTGGTGGAACTGTTCACCGTTGTGTATATGGTGGTGTGGTCAAAAGACATGATGAGGAAGATTCTGTTGTTGTGGGTTGTTAGGGGAAATGAAAACAAAAGTGGATTAAAAAATCCGGCTCAAAGACAAGTCCCTCCCCCTCTCCCCTCGAAACGTCAAGGAACAATCTGTAGTTCAAGACAAAAGAGATTCAATTAAAAATAACCTGCATTTCAAGGCAAGGGGAGCTTGAAAAGCAACTGAACTCCAGAAAAAACAGAGGCAATGGAAAGGGAAGGTACAAAAAGAGCCTCGCCGTCCGGAAAGCGGCAGCTGATGTTGTCTCTCCCTACAGCTCTTGTGGCTGCTGTTCCGTCAGGTCCTGAGCAGGTTCCTGCACTTTCCAAAGTTCAGCTCGGAAGCGGAGCCCGGCTTGTGAGCGTGGGGACTTCCCTCCTTTCCCGGGGCCAGCGGCTCTGTCCCTTGTCGCCGCCCCGCGAGTGTGGACAGTCAACCCCTTCCCAGCGCTCTAACCCCCAGAGCGCTTCAGAGCGACCCTTAGAGCATCGGCGCCGCCTTCCGAACCCCGGTCGTTCGCCGCGAGCCACCAGCCGAAGGAGTCAGCGGGGCAGAGACGGTCCCAGCCCAGCCGCGTTCCGGACCCTCGGCGGCGCGGCGCGGGAGTTATGAACGCGGCGGGCGGTGGAGGGCGAGGGCAGGTGCGCGTCTCTCCTCCCCGGCGGCTCCGCGGGCGGCGGGACTGAGCTGCTGGCGGCGCGGCGCGGCGAGTCCCCTGCAGCCCGGCTGTGCCCGCGCCTGGCCCCCGGAGCTCATCCCTCCGCGGAGCATGTGGTGCCTTGTGTGTGGCTCACTCCCGGGCGGGGCTCGCCGCGCTCCCTTCAAGTGTCTCCACGGGGGGAGGGGGCAGCGCCCCTGGGCTCCTCCCCGCCCCCCTCGCCCGATTGGTCGGGGCGGGGAGAGACCCGCCCGCGGGCGCGACCGCCGCACCCGCCGCGCAGCGACTGTCGGCACAGACCGGCCGGGCGGCAGGTGCTGTCGCGCTGCGCCTGGCACGGAGCTTTTGGGGGCATGCTGGGCTCCGGGGGGCTGGTCAGACCGGCCGGGGGGGCACTGGGAATTGGGGGCTAGGGGAGAGATCAGAGTGGGGCTGGGGGACACTGGGAATTGGGGGCTAGGGGAGAGATCAGAGTGGGGCTGGGGGACACTGGGAATTGGGGGTAGGGGAGAGATCAGAGTGGGGCTGGGGGACACTGGGAATTGGGGGCTAGAGAGAGAGATCAGAGTGGGGCTGGGGGACACTGGGAATTGGGGTTAGGGGAGAGATCAGAGTGGGGCTGGGGGACACTGGGAATTGGGGGTAGGGAGAGATCAGAGTGGGGCTGGGGGACACTGGGAATCGGGGTAGGGAGAGATCAGAGTGGGGCTGGGGGACACTGGGAATTGGGGGTAGGGGAGAGATCAGAGTGGGGCTGGGGGACACTGGGAATTGGGGGTAGCGGAGAGATCAGAGTGGGGCTGGGGGACACTGGGAATTGGGGGCTAGAGAGAGAGATCAGAGTGGGGCTGGGGGACACTGGGAATTGGGGCTAGGGGAGAGATCAGAGTGGGGCTGGGGGACACTGGGAATTGGGGCTAGGGGAGAGATCAGAGTGGGGCTGGGGGACACTGGGAATTGGGGCTAGGGGAGAGATCAGAGTGGGGCTGGGGGACACTGGGAATTGGGGGTAGGTAGAGATCAGAGTGGGGCTGGGGGACACTGGGAATTGGGGCTAGGGGAGAGATCAGAGTGGGGCTGGGGGACACTGGGAATTGGGGCTAGGGGAGAGATCAGAGTGGGGCTGGGGGACACTGGGAATTGGGGGTAGGTAGAGATCAGAGTGGGGCTGGGGGACACTGGGAATTGGGGCTAGGGGAGAGATCAGAGTGGGGCTGGGGGTCACTGGGAATTGGGGTAGGGGAGAGATCAGAGTGGGGCTGGGGGACACTGGGAATTGGGGCTAGGGGAGAGATCAGAGTGGGGCTGGGGGACACTGGGAATTGGGGCTAGGGGAGAGATCAGAGTGGGGCTGGGGGACACTGGGAATTGGGGGTAGGTAGAGATCAGAGTGGGGCTGGGGGACACTGGGAATTGGGGCTAGGGGAGAGATCAGAGTGGGGCTGGGGGACACTGGGAATTGGGGCTAGGGGAGAGATCAGAGTGGGGCTGGGGGACACTGGGAATTGGGGGTAGGTAGAGATCAGAGTGGGGCTGGGGGACACTGGGAATTGGGGCTAGGGGAGAGATCAGAGTGGGGCTGGGGGTCACTGGGAATTGGGGTAGGGGAGAGATCAGAGTGGGGCTGGGGGACACTGGGAATTGGGGCTAGGGGAGAGATCAGAGTGGGGCTGGGGGACACTGGGAATCGGGGGCTAGGGGAGAGATCAGAGTGGGGCTGGGGGACACTGGGAATTGGGGCTAGGGGAGAGATCAGAGTGGGGCTGGGGGACACTGGGAATTGGGGGCTAGGGGAGAGATCAGAGTGGGGCTGGGGGACACTGGGAATTGGGGGCTAGGGGAGAGATCAGAGTGGGGCTGGGGGACACTGGGAATTGGGGGCTAGGGGAGAGATCAGAGTGGGGCTGGGGGACACTGGGAATTGGGGGCTAGAGAGAGAGATCAGAGTGGGGCTGGGGGACACTGGGAATTGGGGCTAAGGGAGAGATCAGAGTGGGGCTGGGGGACACTGGGAATTGGGGGTAGGGAGAGATCAGAGTGGGGCTGGGGGACACTGGGAATCGGGGTAGGGAGAGATCAGAGTGGGGCTGGGGGACACTGGGAATTGGGGGTAGGGGAGAGATCAGAGTGGGGCTGGGGGACACTGGGAATTGGGGGTAGCGGAGAGATCAGAGTGGGGCTGGGGGACACTGGGAATTGGGGGCTAGAGAGAGAGATCAGAGTGGGGCTGGGGGACACTGGGAATTGGGGCTAGGGGAGAGATCAGAGTGGGGCTGGGGGACACTGGGAATTGGGGCTAGGGGAGAGATCAGAGTGGGGCTGGGGGACACTGGGAATTGGGGCTAGGGGAGAGATCAGAGTGGGGCTGGGGGACACTGGGAATTGGGGGTAGGTAGAGATCAGAGTGGGGCTGGGGGACACTGGGAATTGGGGCTAGGGGAGAGATCAGAGTGGGGCTGGGGGACACTGGGAATTGGGGCTAGGGGAGAGATCAGAGTGGGGCTGGGGGACACTGGGAATTGGGGGTAGGTAGAGATCAGAGTGGGGCTGGGGGACACTGGGAATTGGGGCTAGGGGAGAGATCAGAGTGGGGCTGGGGGTCACTGGGAATTGGGGTAGGGGAGAGATCAGAGTGGGGCTGGGGGACACTGGGAATTGGGGCTAGGGGAGAGATCAGAGTGGGGCTGGGGGACACTGGGAATCGGGGGCTAGGGGAGAGATCAGAGTGGGGCTGGGGGACACTGGGAATTGGGGCTAGGGGAGAGATCAGAGTGGGGCTGGGGGACACTGGGAATTGGGGGCTAGGGGAGAGATCAGAGTGGGGCTGGGGGACACTGGGAATTGGGGGCTAGGGGAGAGATCAGAGTGGGGCTGGGGGACACTGGGAATTGGGGGCTAGGGGAGAGATCAGAGTGGGGCTGGGGGACACTGGGAATTGGGGGCTAGAGAGAGAGATCAGAGTGGGGCTGGGGGACACTGGGAATTGGGGCTAAGGGAGAGATCAGAGTGGGGCTGGGGGACACTGGGAATTGGGGGTAGGGAGAGATCAGAGTGGGGCTGGGGGACACTGGGAATCGGGGTAGGGAGAGATCAGAGTGGGGCTGGGGGACACTGGGAATTGGGGGTAGGGGAGAGATCAGAGTGGGGCTGGGGGACACTGGGAATTGGGGGTAGCGGAGAGATCAGAGTGGGGCTGGGGGACACTGGGAATTGGGGGCTAGAGAGAGAGATCAGAGTGGGGCTGGGGGACACTGGGAATTGGGGCTAGGGGAGAGATCAGAGTGGGGCTGGGGGACACTGGGAATTGGGGCTAGGGGAGAGATCAGAGTGGGGCTGGGGGACACTGGGAATTGGGGGTAGGTAGAGATCAGAGTGGGGCTGGGGGTCACTGGGAATTGGGGTAGGGGAGAGATCAGAGTGGGGCTGGGGGACACTGGGAATTGGGGCTAGGGGAGAGATCAGAGTGGGGCTGGGGGACACTGGGAATCGGGGGCTAGGGGAGAGATCAGAGTGGGGCTGGGGGACACTGGGAATTGGGGCTAGGGGAGAGATCAGAGTGGGGCTGGGGGACACTGGGAATTGGGGCTAGGGGAGAGATCAGAGTGGGGCTGGGGGTCACTGGGAATTGGGGTAGGGGAGAGATCAGAGTGGGGCTGGGGGACACTGGGAATTGGGGCTAGGGGAGAGATCAGAGTGGGGCTGGGGGACACTGGGAATCGGGGGCTAGGGGAGAGATCAGAGTGGGGCTGGGGGACACTGGGAATCGGGGGCTAGGGGAGAGATCAGAGTGGGGCTGGGGGACACTGGGAATCGGGGGCTAGGGGAGAGATCAGAGTGGGGCTGGGGGACACTGGGAATTGGGGTAGGGGAGAGATCAGAGTGGGGCTGGGGGACACTGGGAATCGGGGTAGGGGAGAGATCAGAGTGGGGCTGGGGGACACTGGGAATTGGGGTCAGAGACCACAAGGTGGAACAGGGCTGGGTGGGAGGATTTAATAATTGGGGGGGTAGAGGAGGGAGACCACAGTGGGATGGGGCAGAATGTTAGAAAATAGGAGGGCAAGAGAGAGTGACACTTGGGTGGGGGAAGGCCGGGGGCAGCAGCAGGAGGTGGGGATGGTCTCAGCGAGCAGGGGGAGGTGAGGCAGGGTCAGACACTACTAGAGTGGTGGGTGAATGGGGCAGGCAGTAGTGACGTCCATCGTCCATTCTCCCCCCTGAGACTCCAGTGCCATCCTGCAGGGCCAGGCTGAGCAGAGAGCTTGGGAAGAAAGGGCAGGGGACCGGGGTGGGGGGGGTGGGGAGGGACGACTCAGGAGAGCCAAAGCTACAGGAGCCACTCTAGGGAGAGGAAGGCAAAACTGGGGGAATGGAGCAAGAGAGCCAGAGGAGGAGGACAAAGGGGAAGGGAGGGGGCCTGGTGATGGGACAGGGAACTATCCACAAGCTGGCATGCTGCAGGAAGAAGCTGCTTTTGTGTGAGGTGTCAGCAGCCCAGCCCACCCCCATTCTGAACTCTCTTCCTTGGCTTTACATGTTCAGTAGCTTCCCAGACAAGCCATGTGGGATGTATAATCTCCCAAATCCTTTCTGCATGGTTCTGTCATGGCTCCACTGCTTGGGGAAGTTTGTCTGGCTTCCCCTGCTTCTCAGAAATGCATAATTACATCAGATCTGGGGGCTTGTACCAGTAGAGAGAAAGCAAGGCCCCCGAGTTTGCATTTCAGGTTGAGTGCCCTCCATTGCCAGTGATTGCAATGGGAGTGGAGGGCTCTCAGCACCTGGCAGGATTAAACTGTGACGGGCCTTCCCAAAAGTACAGTTTCTCTGTACTGAGCACTGGCAGTGTTTTATCGTAGACGCCTCACACGTTTCTGGAATGGAACAGTGGTAGAGGCCCCGCAGGGCAGTGTATAAACTGAAGATGTGCACACGGAGGTGATGATGTGCCTTGCAATGAGGTGATATGATACAACTGCTGGTGGCCATATAAGGAAATGCCTGCCATGTAATGTTGATTTCACCTCTTGTTTATTCATGGCGAGCAACTAGAAGGGATCTCACCTGGGCTGCTTTCTAAGAGGATGAGTGCAAGAAAAGTGGCATGACGTTCCAGAGTACAAAATAACAAAGGCCTACCGCAGGAGTCTCGTCGCATACAAGACTATCTGCAATCTTACTATCACGAGATAATCTCTCCACAGCATGGCATGTGTATATACAGTAAAACCTCCATTTAACGGACTAATTCGGGTGAGGGGGTGTCCGTTAAATCAAAAAGTCCGTTATTTAATAATAATAATAAAAAAACAAGCTGTCGGAGCAGCAGCCCGCCCGCCACAGGGTCGGGGTGGCAGCTCCGCAGCCCGCCCGCTGCCGGTACCCGGGCGGCAGCCGGGAGCCGTCAGCCAGCTCGCCTGCTACTGGGACCCGGGCGGCAGCCAGGAGCCAGCAGCCAGCCCGCCAGCGGCTGGGACCGGGGCGGCAGCCGGGAGCCAGCCCGCCTGCTGCCGGGACCGGGGTGGCAGCTGGGAGCCGGCAGCCAGCCGCCTGCGAAGGGGACCGGGGCCACAGCCGGGAGAGGTCGCAGTCTGATATGGATCAGAAATTTTGTCCGTTGAATCCGAAGTCTGTTAAATCGAGGTCCGTTAAATCGAGGTTTTACTGTAATAAAATTTACCTGCAGTTGGCATGAGTTCTTTATTATTTAAATATTTACTATGCCCAGGAAAGGTGTGTGTGCACACACATGGAGAAAGGGTTTGTATATTACCGTGGAGAACTTGTTTTATCATGATCAGGGACTGGTAATGGGATTGATTATGTTTAAGGCTAAAGGGCAGTTAGTTCAAATTTGGCTCAGGGTTGGTAGTGGACAAAAATTGTTGCCAACTGGTAGCTATTTGGTGGCCTTTGTGCAAAAGTGTTCAGATACAGAGAGACAATTCAAACAAAAACTGTCACCACAATAGTTCTTTCAGCAGAGGAGTGTTAATGACAAGCATTAATACTTCCATGTCAGGGTGAAAAACAGGAGCTGCTGTCCCAGATGTTTCAGAGGCAGGTGAAAAAACCTGTCCCCGGAAGCATGTGGTTTATACCCTTTACTAAAAAAAAATCCCATCTGATGTAACTAGATGTTTTCATTATTATATAAATGTCTATCCTTTTTGAATCCTGTGAGTTGGGCCTTTCTGAAACATGGCAGTGAATTCCACAGGTTAATTATGAATTGTGTAAAAAAATATTTTCCTTTATTATCAGTTTAGGTTAAGGCAGATTGACACAGTGGACAGGGTGTGTATGTGTGTGAGAGAGAGCAATGGACACTTCTGGGGACAGATGACCAGTTTTCAGTGGTGAGTCTGCACACACCTGTGATGTAAGAAAGGAGCATATTTTGTGCTTCAATCACTTCAGTTTCTAGTGCTGTCAGTCTGGCATATTTGAATGGTAAATTAAATTTCAGAATACAATAAAAAGGTTTTCTGTGGTACACTTTATGGAACTAAATAGCTGAGACTAATTGATGTTGATGTTCTTGCTGAGAAAAAAACACACCAAATTAAACTATGTGTGCGCCTTTCAAGTTAAAAGTATGACTTCTTCCTCCTTTGCACCTGCAAAATCAAGTAAAAATAAGTTATTTTTCATTGTTGTTAAGGTGTGATAGCAAAATGATATGTTATGGCAGCAGAGCAAAATAAGTTTGCATGTGTGTGTACAGGATTTGCCTGACAAGGCAAACTGATAAAATCATAGACATCTTTTTATAAACAATTCAAAATATTTTAAGACTAAGGTGTAGCAGAGCGACTGTGATATCTTTTTCAATTGATTTTTAATATTAACATAGGACCAAATATCAATGCACAAAACATCCCTCAAGGATACAGAAATCACTAAACTACTCTTGGAAAATTATACTTGCTCGCTCAATAGGCCTTTGCTCTGGCTGCGTAAAGGGGCCTTAAAATGGATGTAAATGCAACTCAGGGGTAGCAGTCACTACTATCATAGGGAAGGAAGAGACATCCTGTTTCCCCTGATCAACAGAGACCTCCTGCACAGAGTCCATTTATAGAATCTAAGCACAGAAGAACACTGTTCTTTATTGCTTCCTCTTTGTTTCACTTCCTGCTTCTTATGGATCTGATCATATGCAACTCTGAGATGTTGCCTCAACTCCAGCTGACATACACATAGAGGGTGCTCAGATCCTTCATCTCTCTCTCTTTCTCTCACTCACACACACACAGAATTGTGCAAGAAAATTGACAAATATATGTCAGTTTTCTTCTACAACTGCTCCATGTTTCATAAGAAATGCATGTAAAGAGTTTGTGAAATGTAGGGGAAATAAGAGAAGTGACTGAAAAGCCATCAGAAGTATTCTTTTGAATGCAAGGATACTAAAATCAGCTTCTAAAATGAATATTGTTCCTTTGCTAGAACATCCCATATTAGCATGTTAGAAAACAGTCATAAAATAACAAGACAGATTACACACAGATTTGCTCTATCTTGTTCATTGTGTGAAGACTTGCAAAGCATTAGAAGAATTTAGAAGTTTTAGTAAGCTTGAAACCAAACTGGAATTTCCTTTTGAACTCAATGTTCTGATGCCTTGTAATTCTATCAAGATGAAAATCGTAACCACACAAAACACTTAAAAGCTGAAGAGGAAAGAAGAGGCTTAAAGTGGAACTGAAAAAAATTGAAGAAATTCCACTTGACATGAACAATCATCAGGTCCCAATGAGAGTGTCACACAGTTCATAAATAGGTAACCACAAGAGAGTCTTCTGTCTGTGTGGAAATCACTAGAGTGACTAAATATAGTGAATAAAAATAACCTTTGTTAGTATCAAGGACTTAACTAGAAAACACTGGCAGTATGCATCTTCTAGTAATTCAAATGCCAGCTGCTCTTTGAGTACAAATAAATCAAATACTTATTTTCATGCATAATTACTAGAGTGCCACATGCAAGAAATAAGGTGCAGATTTCTAACACTGAGGGTAATTAACCACTGGAGCAACTTATTTAATGATGTGGTAGATTCCCTATCACTTGCAATCTTTAAATCAAGACTAGATATCTTTCTAAAAGATATGCTATAGCTCAAACAGAAGTTCTGGGCTTGATGCAAATGATCAGCTGAGATTCTTTGGTCTGTGTTATGCAGGCAGTCAGTTTAGAAGACCATAATGGTCCCTTCTGGCCTTGTGGTAAAATCTAGAATGTGCCTTGTGCAGGTGCATATTTTTGCTGTTGGAGCTTAAGTGATAGTGCTGAAAAAGTGTTGATAGCAAGAAATAAACCAAACTGCCTGTAATAGGAATAACATCTTTTCATTTTAGTTCTAGTTACCTTCCCAGTATGCTTCGTTAAGGAAATAACCAAAACAAACTTTCATTCTGCTCTAGCTGCTGATGGAAATTAGAAGCGAGTTTGCGCTGACAAGAGCCAGGTGCAGTGTAAGCAGTTCTGCTATGTAGCATCTACCTACAGCCCTGCCATTGTTTTTGAATCACGATCTTCAATACTGAGCTTGACTTACTGGGAACAAAGGGAGCCAATTAGAGAAAATTGGTAGTTTTGCAATGTGGACAAAATGTTCACAAGAAACTAGGATGTATCTACTAAATGCATTTTCCACAGAGATGAAAATCAAAACCTGCTGTTAGGATACCAGGTGTGAAAAAATTTTTGTCGCCTAGAATTAGTTCTTTTTTTGTCTGAACAATTTTACTTTACATTGAAGATTGGCAGCCTCTAAAACTCTGGTAGTAGAAAGTAAATAATTTTATAATGGGGTGTTTAAATTTAATCTCAAACCCTGGAAACAGTGAGGTAGGTGCTTAATTGTATTAAGGTGAGTAGGCTGATTGAATCCAATGTGCATCAAATTGACCACCTGTGTAATAGGAGACTTTGGCACCAAAAATCCATTTTTAGCCACCTAAGCGGGTGGCCTGGTTTCTAGCAGCGCTATGCATTTCAATAGGAGTTGCTAGTCATCTGGGCAGCACTCTGGGGGCTGCGCGCTCCTCCGGGAGAATGGTCCAGCATGTCTGGCTCTGGCTGGGTCACCAGCAACGTGGTAAGGGGGCCGGGGGATTGGTTAAGGGGCAGGGAGTCCTGGGGAACAGTCAGGGGAAAGGGGGCTAGTGGATGGGGCAGAGGTTCTGGGGAGTGGTGGTCAGGGGGGATTGGCTAGGGTGTGGGAGTCCCAGGGGGATTTATCAGGGGGCAGGGGTGTGGATAGGGGTTGGGGCAGTCAGGGACAGGGAGCAGGAAGGGGTGAGGTTCTGGGGGGGGCAGTCAGGGGACAAGGAGAAGGGGGCCTTAGGGGGTGGTTAGGGGTAGGGGTCCCTGGAGTGGGCAGTCAGGGGATATGGAACATTGGGGTTGGATGGGTCTGGGATTCTGAGGGAGGAAGTCAGTGGCTGGGAAGTGGGAGGGGGTTGGATAGGGGGCAGGGCCAGGCTGTTTGGGGAGGCACAGCCTTCCCTGACCTAGCCCTCCATTCAAGTTTTCAATCCCGATGTGGCCCTCGGGCCAAAAAGTTTGCCCACCCCTGATGTAAGTGCTCATCTTTGGCCAAACAACTCTGAAAATCTCTCCATGCTGTAAAGCACTGCCCAGAGGCACTGACTTCCCCACTTTCCCCTGGGTGCTCAACCCCTTCTCTGCCCCCACTCCCACTCCACCCTTCCACGAGGCCCACCCCGTGATGCCTCTTCCCTGCCTCCATTCCAACTCCTTCCCCAAATCCCCACCCCAGCCCTGCCTCCTCCCCTGAGCATGCCACATTCCCACTCCTCCCCCTCTCCCCTGGAGTGTGCTAACACTGCCAAACAGCTATTTGGCAGTGGCCAGGTGGAAAGCACTGAGGGGGATGCGGCGCACTCAGGAGACGGGGAGGAGATGGGATGGGGGGTGAGGGGAGCTTGGCTGCCAGTGGGTGCAGAGCACCTGCTAATTTTCCCTATGGGTGCTCCAGCCCCGGCGCACCCACGGAGTTGATGCCTATGGCGCTGCATACTCTCAGCTCTCACTGAAGACTCCAAGGGTATGTCTATGCTGCAAAAAATACAAACAAAAACCCTGTGGCAGCAGGTCTCAGAGCTTGGGTCAATTGACTTCAGCCCATGCTATGGGACTAAAAATAGCAGTGTAGACATTTCCACTTGGTCTCTGACCCGTCCTGCCCCGGGCCCTGCTGCATCAGAGCCTGAGTTCCAGCCCGAGCAGGAACATGGACATTGCTATTTTAGTACTGTAGCATAAACCCCACATGACTGAATCAGTTAACCCAAGCTCTGAGACGCGCTGCTGCAGGGTTTTGTTTGTGCAGTGTCCATGTACCCTAAAGGGATGTCTTCACTGCACAGTTAACCCTGCAGATTGGGACCTAGGTCTCAGCACCCACGTTCGCCTGGGCTGGGCAACCCTCCCCAGAGCAAAGCCCTACCCACTTGATCATGTCCTCACTGTTTCTGCACTTGCCCACGTGTGTCTGGGGGCATATCCCATGTTTGTTCTGAGATGCTCTTGGGTTTTTCCACAGTCAATTGCAGGAGAACTTGTCTGTTCTTCGAGGCAAACTGTGGGAAAGCATTGGAGGACTATCAGCACTTGAGTGATATTGCCTGAGTCTCACTGCAAAGTGGGTAGGTTCCAGCCCAAGTTAACCCCCCCCCCAAACAAATAAGCTAGTTCAGGCTTAAAGCACCCCCCATTCATGGGTCAGAGGTTTTTTATACGGATGGTAAGGGAGTGAAGACTTACCCTATGTGCTAAGGAACTCTCATGAATTGTTCAACGGTTTGAAAAAATCAGGCTTCCGACATGTAAAATGTGGTTTCGAAAGTTTATTTTCCCTTTTTTTGTTTTTATTTTTTTGTAGTTCTAATATATTTTTTCCTTTCTGGCATATATATAAAAAGTTATTTATTTTTAGAAAAACACATACCACACAGATATAGAATAATACTAAAGTTGAACCTAGGTGCTGAAATAAAATTGTTATATAATGTAAAAATAACAGAGTATGGAAATGCTATTCTGAATCAGATCCTATGTAGTAATAGCCTTTGTCTGGTTCATCAAAAGGCAAGAAAAGTGCATTTAAAGCGTAACTAGAAAACTCATACAAAAGAAGCTGGGAACTCCGGTGCAACAGTCTCAATGGATACAGCATTGTAAGTAGGTAAGCATTTTAACTTCATAATCTATAGTATGTTCACCATTCTTTTTTTGTTGTTGTTGTTGCCAAAATAACACATGTAGTTTAGCAATAACTAGATTCTGGAAAATCCTTAATATCTATAAAAGTAATTTCTGGACTAGATCCTTGACACCTACTCCAGCAGATTTGGTGAGCTGGGGATTCCCCCAATGAGGGTGATTCCCTGGGTGACTAAGGCAACTGATTGCGGGTCCCTTCTCACTCCTCCTAAGGTAGTATAAAAAGCCAGCCAAACCCTGACTAGAGGAGCAAGCAGGGCTGTTGCACTACTGCATTCCAGCCATTCTGTCTGGGGTGAGAATTCTCTGGAAGTTTACCAGCTGCAGAATTGAATGCAGTTCCAAGGCGTTTCTAAATTATCCCCAAGCCGGAATCCGCTCATAATAATCCCAGGCCACTTAAGTCACTGTTGCCTCCTCTTCTGCAGTTGTTCTGAGTAGCTAGGGATCTGTTCCTCTATCTTTAAATATGGACAAACATTTATTAGATTAAACGGGACATGAGCCACAGAGGAAGTGTGTGATTGTCATTTGAATGAAATTTATACACCCAAGACAGAGACAGTTGCATAACACACACATTTTGAATTTCCTTTTGCCTCTTTAACATCAATAGTGCACTAGATAGCACCTTGTCACCTGTGTTAATATCATTTTTTGCTCACTTCTGAGGCATTTTTTACACTGTGATAAGAGTGAATTTATGCTATTTGAAATTGATTTTTGTGACTGCAGCTTAAAAAAAAAGGTTAAAGAAACTCCCCCACAACCAAATACCTTTAAAAAAAGCCATACAACAAAACTGGGGAAAGTATCTATGTACATTAGCAGTTAAAGTTGCATTCCTTTAATGAATTGTCCTCTGTCAATTTGCATGGAATTGTATGAATTAGATTAGATTATTCCTTTGCTCTGGTGCTGCTTCCAGATCTATTTGTAAACAAAAGTACCTTTGAAAACATATTGTATGATTTGTTAGATTTGACAATGGTTGTGTTCCTTTCAGATGACAGCAGCATATATATTATTGTAATGACTAACATGTTAGCATTTAACATAACTTCTTCCCATTTCAAAGTGCTGTGCGAAATATTAACTCATTAATGTTGCACACTAGATGTATCAGTCACCATCCACACTGAAGAACACATTAAGGGATAAATTCTCTTCAGGCATAATCTGTTGCAGGTCCATTAATGTCAATGAAGGTGATTTTATAATGACCTGTTTTCATGAGGGACATTAGTGTGAAATGTGTACATTAATAGCTGAAAAAGTGTTATGATGTGTTATTTTCCCCCCATCCCCCAGGATATTTTAAATTGAGCAATTGCATTTATTTCATTTTATTTACCAATCACCGTGTGGGTCCAACACTTCACAGTCATGGTGAGGGAAGAACTGATGGCAGGAGGGAGCCGGGCTAGCCGGGCATGATGATGGTCATTTGCTCTAGAGGCTTGATTGAGGGTCTGCAGAGTTGAAGACTGTTTCCCATGGATCCTCTTCACTTCCTGTTCTATGAGGCTGCATCCCATTCAGAGACTTCAATCAAATCTGTAACTTTCCCTCTCCTGTGGGTTTTTCCCTGGGATGGGATAATTCAATGGTCAGCTCTTGCTGCTTTGCAGAAGAAACGCCAACTATTTTATTCCATTTGAAAGAATCAAGTTGAAACTGTGAATGTATTGGACCAAATTCAACCCTGTTTTATGCCCTGTGCAGCCCCCATGGAGTCTGTGGCTCTTCGCAGGTTGTGAGACCGGCTTTTGGAGTCAGGAAGCCATTGATGTAGATGACCTTGAAGTCTCCTGAAGTGGCTCATACTATAAATACTTTTGTCATATCTGACAGAGTCCTGTGGCACCTTAAAGACTAACTAAAGTATTGAAGCATAAGCTTTCGTGGGCTAATAGCCACTTCGTCGGATGCAAGTGGGTATTAGCCCACGAAAGCTTATGCTTCAATACTTTAGTTAGTCTTTAAGGTGCCACAGGACTCCTTGTCACTTCTGCAATTCCAGACTAACCTGGCTACCTCTCTGATTTTTGTTATATCCGTTTGCTTGGTCTTTCACATTAGGTTTCATTTTTTCACTTAATACTGCCCCTGGGAAATAAACATACCCCTTCTGGCCAAGGCCATCATTTCAGATTTTGGAAGAGGGCGGGGCAACTTTAGCCATGATTCCAGGGGCTACTTCGGGACTTGAAAACTCTAGTTTTGTGGCAGATGGCTTATCAGTTAGCTGACAGGAGCCCTGTGTCTGACTCCTATATAAAAAAAAGAAAATTAAATAAATATTAAGTTCACTGAGCTCTAATAATAATGTGAATTCCCCAGTAGCCAGCTGAATTACTCCAGATAGGGTCCTGGGAGCAGGATTTTGCCCCCTTTATAAACAGTACCACAATCATTCAACAAACACGTTGTGCAGTGATTTCCAGGGCCACGGTAACTGATTGAATGCCGTATGAGGCATAATATTTTACCTCCAGCACTGCACCTGAAAGTCTCTGTGCCTGGGAAAAGGAACATGTCCCTGTAATCAGTGTGTTACAAAGTATCGTCACTAAGTCAGCAGGCGGACTTGGTTTTTAGAGAAGCTATTCGTACTCATTTGAGAATGGAGTGACTCATGCATTAGGTGAGTCGATTACCTTTCGCCAGGAAGATACTGTCTAAAAATAGCTGGAATAAACATCAGATTTATTCAGCTTGTAGACAAGGCAAACTGTGTCATCTGGAACTGCTGAGTGGTTTTGTTCAAACTCTGTTACAGCGTTCTTCTCTACTTTAAGGAATCCAATTCTTGCATGTAGACTCTCTCTTGCTCCAGCAGAGGGTAGTTTATCCTCTAGCTCAGAAGTTAGGTGTATTAAAAGAATGATCAGGAAAGGTAACTACTTAACTCCCTGTACTTGGATATTAGGGAAATAAAAACAAACACCAGTAGACAAATTAATATATTGCTTGGCTACAGTATGTTCCCAAGCTGGCACTGGAAAAGGCAGCCAAGTTCCACATGAATCCCATTTCTGTCCTACTACCAGACATTTCATATGACCTATTGGATGATTTGTCGCATTTTCCATCATCAGCCTGGTGCTTACGAGTTGGGTATAGTCCTTAGACTTTATTTGGCAGCTGGTAAAAATTCATAGAACTTGAACTGTTTTATATTTAATGTATCAATGTGATCACTCTAACTTAAACATATTTATTCAGTCTGTTTTAAACAATCGTATCTGCATGGAAGTGATAGTGCGACTACTTCTAGTGGCCTTTTACTTTAGGGGGCATCTGGTCCCAGAATGCACCCGCAGTCAGATGATCTCAAGCATTTTCCATGATCCCAGCTGCTGGCGAGCTCTTTCCTTAGACCCCTCTAAGACTAAGCAGCCAACAAGGGACCAGTGTCTATGGGCTTGGCTTCCCTAAAATGCAGCAGAAATAGAGCTGAACAGATCCACTGGTAGAGCAAGGTTATTAAGTCCACAAAGACCCAGAGGAATTGGAGAAGAGATTGTGGAAAGGATCTGCTATCACTGTGTGTCTTGGATTTTGGGGGATAGTTCATCTTCCTCCTACACCCCCAGTATCACATAACTGAGCTGGGAACAGGATTCGCTCCAAAGTTCAGGTCCACTGGTAAAAGAGAGGTGGGAAGAGGGGGCACCGGCAACTCCTTCATTTTGTGGTAGGGGGTAGTAACAGCTGAGGTGCTCTACCTGCAGATTAAGGGGGAGAAAGTTGGTTGCAAGCCTTCTCCATGCCACTATAGCATGAAGCCTCCTTGCTCAGTCTTTGCTCAGGACAGCAGCACATGGACCCTGAGCTTTCTCCCAGCGGCCCCTCACTCTTGGGAATCCTATAAATGTGTGGAAAGGGACCTCATTACCCTCCTACAAATCCCTCCTCCAAATTCGCCTTTGCCATGATGTCCACAAAAACTTGACAGTCCATTAGGCTGCTGCTGTGCTGAGACCACTGCCTGTCACCAATATTGTTTCCTTATATTCCTGCATCTGTCTGTATCCGTCTGTTCGTCTGTTGTTTCTTGTCATGTACTCAGATTGTGACCTCATTGGGCCAGGGTCGTGTGTGTGTGTGTGTGTGTGTGTGTGTGTGTGTGTGTAACAGAGGTCCTAGTTCATGAATGCTAACTGCTACTAATAATGATATGTCACTTAAATAACTAATGCTTAGTGCTTTATGATACAGTCTAAGTGATTCAAAAGCATGAACTAACGAACCCCATATATTTCATGTTTTAATTTTGAATTCCAATTTAATTTGCTCTGAAAAATAAAAATTTGAAATACCCCTTTAAGACTCTTGTAACTAGGGTTACACTGTGTCCATGGAAATAATTTCCCAGTCAGTTTGTGCTCACTCTTAATATCACTCAGACAAAGTTTTCACTGTGGTGGATGTGACTATATGTTTGTTCTGTTTTTTAAATATTATGTCTGAATCAGTCATGCTTGTAAAGTATGGTAGTCTCCTTTTGCCTCCTAGACAAATGTTAAGGATTTTTTTTTCCTACCCTGAATTTGAATCTAAATCCAGAGATACCAATTTAAATTGTTTTTTGTTTTAATTTAAAAGCCATTGTTCCCAAAATAAATCCGGGGGTAGATAATGGATGTAAAAGTCTTATCTTTTGGGTGACACTTGATAGTCTCAAAAATTACTACTTTGATTATATGATTTGGTAACAGTAATGTAAAGAGGATGCAAAGAAGTCCTATGTAAGTTGTCAAATCACACTCTCATATCACAAATATATACCTAGATATCATTTTTTATTAGCATGACAGTATTGCCTAGAGGCCCCAACCAAGATCAGATCTCCCATTGTGCTAGGTACTGTGCAAACACGGTAAGAGATTGTTCCTGCTCCAAAATGATTACAGTGTAAATATACACGAGACAGGTGGGTGAGATAATATCTTTTTATTGACCAACTTCTCTTGGGGAGAGGGACAAGTTTTTGAGCTGACACAGAGTTCTTCTTCGAGACAGACAAAGTATGGGAGGGGAAACAGGTGATTCGGACAAAGTCATACAGCAGGTCAGTGGTGGAGGCAGGAATATAGTCTAGGTCTCACGTGTCCCAGTCCAGCACCCTACCCCCTGACAAGACTGCCTTTGCAGCTCGCCTGACAAATCTAGCTGTAGTTCTGTTTTAAGGAATTTAGGTCATATTTTTCTATTGCAGTACCATTGTAAATGATTAATAGTTATTATAAGCATGTTACAGATGTGATGCATTATTGATGGTTATAAGCACATCAGTTAAAGATTTTCTAGACAGTTATAAACAACCTACTGATATATTGCACTCTATAACAATTGACAAACCACTTGTTAAAACATATAGGAACCATTTATAAGCTATTTATAAATGGAATCTTAATATAAAATTTGACTGATATTTATCTATACTGCTGATCATTGCAGCAGCTAGGTGTTGTAATACAGTCAAATAAGAGCCTCAGACCAAACTGAGCGTCATGTTCTCTTTCAAAAGGAAAGGCAGTCAGAATGTTTGACATATGGGTGAGGGATGTTTGTTTCATTATAAGGGGTACGCTTAGCAGCTAACCTCACCCTTTGATTATGACAACCTGAACCTCCACCTGTCAAAAGGAATCTAGTTTTTCAAAAGATAAGTGTACCTTGACTTGTGTACATTGGCCGTCTCTCTGCCCTTTTCTCTCATTTTAGCGGTTAGAAAGAACACTGATTTTATGTGTGTGCACGTTTCAGACCAACACAAGATGACGTGTTATCCTACTGTTCTTGACTAAGCAGTCAGAGGATCCATCTACTCAATGTAACAGTTTAGGTATCATCTATTGAGAGCTCAGATTACAGTCAGTACAAATAAAGGCTTAGGCCTGTGCCTAATTTCATGGTGAAATGCAGTACCATGGAGTCCACCATAATTTTGAGTATGGCCCTCAAAAAGCTGCTTGATTATTAGGGCCTGAATTGTGTCCCAAGAAACCTGGTTTATGCTCTTCCCTGGCTTTGCCTGAGTGAGGAGGCGAATGCTCTTTCTAGCACTTGTTTCCAGCTGGTAGGTGGAGGCTGGGGGCAGGTGAACTATGTGCACTGTACTAGGCTGGAAACAATTCCCCAGAAAAAGCAAATCAACCTCAGACTGAAGTAAGCTTTGCACCAAGCTCTATGTTGTAGGAAATTCCTGTAGAGGTGCTGACGAGGGGGGAATGGAGGGGAGGAGTGGAGCCTCTCTTTGGCTGGTCCTGGCCTCTCACAGTCTCAGAGAATTATGCCAATTTGCAGCCGTTCTTTAATATTTTACATGCAGCTGCTCCCCTGCTTCCATTTCTCAAATGCGCTCATTCAAATACACTCCAGTCACCCCCAGTTGAACAGATGCCCAAGCTAGTAATGAAAAATCACATCCACAGACAGCGGGACATGTATGAGATGTCTCATGTCACTGACACGTATGCCACGGAATGTGGCAGCCCTGGCTGCCTAGAGCTGCAATGCACAATCAACCCGCAGGCCGAACCAGCTCTTTGGGTGATTTGAATCAGAGGACGTCATGGAGCTACACACTCCACATCAACTGAGGATTTAGTCCACTGTCCTTGTTCACAGGCATTTACAAGCTACATTAAATATAACATGAAAGAGGTGATAGTAACAGCTGAGGTGCTCTACCCTCAGATCAAGGAAAGAGAGTAGGCCGCAAGCCTTCTCCGTGCCACTACAGCATGAAGCCTCCTTACTCAGGCTTTGCTCAGGACAGCAGCACGTGGAGTCCACGTGGTGTCGGTCAGGTTGTGAAAGAGACAAAGCTGATGTGGTGGACAAGATGAGGAAGGGCTTTGCCAGTGTTGAATATGGAAGTATGGAAGTGGTGGTAAAACAAAAAAATACCCAAGGGACATGTAGCGAAGCAGAGTTAATGGACAAAGCTGGGTTCTAACTTGATTCCTCTTTCCTTCACCCACTCATCCTGACACGTCTTCCTCTGGACTGTCTCCAAAAGCTATTCTTTCCTCTCTAGCCCACTGCTAAAACTCTCAGCTATATCTGGGTTATTGTAACCTTCCTTTCTTTCGCCTCCTTGCGTCTCAACTCTGCAATTGAGTCAAACTGCCACTGCTAAAGTCATCATCATCCGGCTCTGACAATGACACCCCATCTTTGAATCCCTTCACTGACTGCACTGCATGTCTTAACCATTACAAGTGAAACGCCCCAGACTTATTTTTAATGCCCTACGCAGCTTTCCTCCGGCTTCCCTTTCTGCTCTCATACCACTTGCTTCCTGGGCTCCTCCCAAACGTTTCTCCCTTTGTCAGCTTTTCCCAGTCTGGGCTTCACATTTACTTTCGCACTTACATTGCTTCCTATGCTGCCAGTGCCTGTCTGTGACATTGTCTCTTATGTCTGAAATCTCGCCTTTAAACACGATTTCCACAGATCTCTTCGAGGCTGGTCATGTCAGCAATGATTTCTGTTCTACATACGTTCCTATACTACCCTAATCACCCTAGTTTCTGAGCACCTTTTAGTAATGTACTAAGTAGTGTGACTAACCTCTACCATATGTAGTTTGACAGTGCAGTGTGCTTTCTATTCACGGCTTCTCTGCTAGAGGAACAGATCAACCTCCCGTGAACAGTCATCCCACATTTTGCAGGATCTTTATTGCATTGCTATTGTGCCAGAAAAGGACACCAGTCATAGTCAATGCATTGTAAAGTGCTATTTATAGCACTATGTAAACTTTCACAAATAATGGTAATGACCAGACGAGCCATCCCTGCACTAGAACCTGATTAATTCACATGCTCTGATGAGTCATTCCTGTGCTAGGCTCCAGCCTATCAGCAAGCCAGGAATTGGTCTGGTGACTCTCAGGGCAGGTATATAAGCATCACAGGAGAAAGAGCAGCTCAGTCTGTCTGATGCCACTTTGTGGCTTGGAACTTTCTCCTGCCTGATAGTCGTGACAGACTCCACAGGCCTTAGCCCAGTGTAGCTCCAGCGTTGTTCCCACTCCTGCTCCAGTCCTGCTAGTGCTCCAGCCTAGCTCCCAGTCCTACTCTTACTTTGTTCTGACCCTGCTCTTGACACCTCTGGTGCTGGTTCCTGGTCTGGCAGCCACCACATAGACCACAAGACCTGACTGCTACTGTTCTGAGCACTAGACCAGGTCCTCCACATCCTGTTTTCTGACAAACAGTCCCTAGTTATTGAGTTTGGATCTAGATCTAAACTTTCCCAGAGTTTTGGGACTATCCAAGTCATGAGTTTTGGTTTCCATATCATAATAAGTAATAACATCAAGAACACCACAAACAAGGCATTTTGTTTCAAACCTACTCCGGGTTCAGAAGATGACAATTGAATCGTTATTGTTCCAAACCGGAGCATCATGGTAATTGTAATGTACAGTGCATACTGATGTGTCCTCACTTTTAAAAGTAGCCATGGGCTAATATAATGTTAATACCTGTTTGCCAGGAGCATTATGCTAACTGATAAAGAGTATTAAATTGTTGTGGTGGTTTGGTTTCACTGACACTTTTAAATTCTCTGAGTCTTTTAGTTTTCTTTTGCTAAATGGATACTACTTTAGGGAAAATACTCCAGCAGAATAAATGACAAACACACTATAAATCAGAAACACCTAGGAATCTCATGAATAGGTTTCTTTAATAAAATATGGTCCTTTCAAGAAATAGGTCAGGTTGTGAAGTCTAAGCATCCTGGGAACATAATTGAAAGATCATACGGATGTGCAAGGCTTTAATGTTGTGGTCATGTAGCTGGTGTCTAGAAACTATTATTGTACAGTGAGATGCTGGAGACATTACCAGTTTCTGAAGCAGTCCTTATCCAGGGAACTGCAAATGCTGGATGCATTCATGAGGTCACGACAAGTATTCTGAAAGTGTACATTTATTACCACCATAGGACCCTGATGTCTGTTCTGAGCTCCTGCCATGGTTGGACTAAGAGGAAAGCATGTTAGAACCACCTTGTAATGTCACTCTTGGTACCTCCACACACCTTAAACCAGCTCTGTTGGTTGGGAGGAGGAAGCTCTATTAGCTGAATGGAATATCACAATGTGGCAGTTAGTGGATACTTTAGAGCTGCCTAAGAAACATGCAGACATGATATTTTTAAATTACTGGTTGTTTTTAAAACAAATGCAGGCATTTATCAAGTATTATCAACATTTCACTCTTAAGACAATACATCACTGTGACATTTCATCAAGGCAGCTTTGACTGTTAGTGAGTTTTTTACTGATTTAATGCTGAGATGAGTTTTCAGCTATATTCTTACAATAGTATGTTTACCTGATGTTTTTCTTTTATGTTACAATATAGCTAAGTAATCTTACTACAGTGGAATGGTCTGTCTGTTGGAGGGGATGTTTTGGTTCTGAACAACATACCCTTTCATTCTCCAGACAGACTGAGTAATTTTTGAGGTATAGTTGATGCAAAGTTTGTTGGATTCCTCACCTCTTCCAATTCCAGGTGTCCTAGCAATGTAACGTGAGGCTGGGGGCAGGCGGACTATGTGCATTTGGTTCACTGTTTAGGTTCAGTGGCTTTCTCCCAAAGACCTTACATCATTATACCACTGTCTGCCACTGATTTTCTAGATGCAGTGTAGTTGTAGCTGTGTTGGTCCCAGGATATTAGAGAGACAAGGGGTGGAGGTGAGCAGGGCCAACATCAGCATTTTTGCCGTCCTAGGCGGCTAAGAAGAACAGCAACAGAAGTCCACCGAAGATGGGCGGAGCTACTGGTGTGGCGAAAAAAAAAATGCCACCAAAGGCAGCAGCAGAGCGGGCATGGCTGCTGAAATGCTGCCGAAATGCCGCCGAGGGTGGGGAAATGCCTCCCTCAAAACAGGTAAATGCCACCCTCTAAAATAGTGCCACCCTAGGCGACCACCTAGGTCACCTAGTGTTTGCACCGGCCCTGGGCGTGAGATAATATCTTTTCTTGGACCAGCTTGTCTCTCTCACCAACAGAAGTTGGTCCAATAAAATATATTACCTCAACCACGCTGATTTTCTACTCATTCTGTTATGCCCCTCTAGAGATGATACTTTATTTTCATTTGCTGTGGTTCTATTGTGTGTTTTTTAAAAGCATTTTTCCTTTTCATTATTTAATTTACTTTATTTTTAGATGGTGGCCAGTTTCTGAATTACAAAAAAAAGGGCATTGCCCATGAGCTCACTGTTGGCCTTTACTCTTATTTGTACTATACTTTCTGCATATTAAAAATGGGATTCTTAAAAGTATGAGATTGAGTATATCTGAAAACCTTTAAAGGTGTGTAGTGCGGCGACTGCCCCACTCCCCCACCAGAGGGGGCAAGAGTAGGCCAGAGAGGCTGGCCTGGCTGTCAGCCAATAAAAAAAGGGCCGACTACGGGCCAATCAGGGCCAAGCTTGTAGGCAGCAAATCAGGGCCTGGCTAGGCCCTATAAGAAGGCTGCCCAGGAGAGGGGCAGGCAGTCTCTCCTGGACCTTCAAGGTCTGGCTCCTGGTAGAGGAGCCACAGCACCAGGGACAGGGCAGTGCTGGGCAGGCCCAGGGAAGCAGAAGGGACCTCCGCCCTGGTTACCTGCCAGGCTGCCGGTCCTGAGAGAGGGGCCGCAGGGGAAGTGGCCCAGGGAGAATACAAGGGACTGGAGGAGAGAAGGAGGGCAGGACGTCTGCTGCCAAAGGGTCCCTGGGCCAGGACCCAGAGTAGAGGGCGGGCCTGGGTCCCCCCCTTCACCCCTTAGACTGTACCTGGTTGTGGGAGTGGCCTCTATAGACTGCACCTGACCCCTGCCAGAAGGGGTTCGACTTGGGGTGGCTGGCCACCGCAGCTAGACAGCTGAGGGACTACTGAACCCTCCCCTTGGAAGGGGGTGAGTGTGGACTTGGGGGTACTGCCGGAGGGCAGTGCCCTGAAGAGGATGCTGCACGCAAGAAGCAGCGCGTGTCCAGGCGCTAACGGAAGACAACAGAGAGGAAGAGACGGACGGGACACCACCAGAGGAGGGCGCTCCGCCGTGAACAGAGCTAAACAGAGACTACCCGGCAGGAGGCGCACGGTGGTGAGTCCCTGACCCGTTACAAGGTGAATTGAGAAAATTAAACACATTTGATTGTAGTTCTGAAAAAGATGGCTTCCTTGGGCAAGAGTTACTAAACCCTATGCTAAAAAGATCATGCAGGTCTAACACATTGCCAGTCTATTCCACTCGTGTGATCAACAGCAAAGGAACAAGCATGTAAAGATTTTTAGTTCTTTTGTTATTTCCTTATAGTTGAGATTACATATACTTTTCGTTGTGATTGACTAAACCAGACATGCTAAGCCAGACTTTACTCAGTCTGGTCCAGCTCAACTTGTGTATTTGATGTGTTCACCATTACATTAGTGTCTGGTATTTTCACTCTGAATTGGATTGGATAGTTCTTAGTTTTGTGTCAGCAAAAAATGCATTCATTCGCTGCCTAGTTATGTTCCTTCCTTCAGTTTACTGATGCAAAGTCAATCACTCCTAATCCTTACCTGGAAAATGGCTGAAAGAGGGATTTTAAAACTACCCCCTCCAAAAAAAAAAAAAAGAAAAGCTAGTCCTATGCAGATGGGCCTGGACTTTCCCAGTCGCTGACTTCTGTCTAGCCTTCCCCCTAAAAGGGAAGAGGTTAGAGACTCATAGTTAGCCAAGATGTCACATCATGAGAAGCATTTTAAGCAGAAACTGAACTTCCATGCCCCCTAAGCATGCCTTTCTTTTTGTGAATTCCTGCTCACTATCCATTAATCTACCTGTTAAAAACATGCCTGGTTTGTGTTTTCCATAAGGTTCCCTATGGCAGAAGTCAGTCTGGGTGGTACTGTTCAAATGCAGTCCAAGATACTTTAAATAGGTGCTCAGGTATCCTAATCAGGGCTTGGGTAGATAGATCAGCTGTAAGGTTCCTTCTGAGTTGCGAGTTGGAGACTTGGGAGTTTTAGTCATTGATTATCTATTCTGCTGGGGTTTCCTGATATATTTTGTTTTATTCCTTTTGGAAGTTTGTTTTTGGCATATGACCCACCCACCTTTTGGTGAGCAGTGGGTTGAATGTAACTCTTTAGCTAGGTCTACATCATAGCTGTGTACTTTGAATCCCTGCGGGTTCCTGCATTGAATCTATTGAATCATTGAACCCATTCAATCTTACGCACTTAAGACTGGTTTTTGTTACTTTTTTATCTTAACGTTTTTGTGTGATCTTTCTTTCATTCGCCACTCTTTTTAAAAACATTCTCTGCATCAATCTGTAATTTTTTTTCTATACTTTCCTGTAAGCTCATGTTTTATAACCTTACAAATGCTTATTTTACAGCCTCAAGTTCATTTTATATGGCTTAATTTATTCAAATTGGTCTCTCTAGGTCATGATCTGCATGGAGGATGCCCCTTTGTGCACACCAGGAAAAAAACAATAAGTGGAGCACAAACAAGTCTTAATTCATACCTTCTGTTTACCTTTTAAATCAGTGCAAAGTAATACGCAGCTCCTTCGTAGCCTGGGTGAATCTTTGCAGTTCTTCAGAGTTCCCTTCAGAAAGTATTTTTGCCAGCAGTATGACAAATCCCAGCGAGATGGGTTAAACACTCAAATACGTGGTCCACCTCCCTCAGCTCCAAAACCCAGCCCACAATGGCTTTCCTGCAACTCCAATGGAGTGTGAATCTTGTGGTTTCTGAAGAAGGGGGTAAGAAAAGAACTGTCTCTTAAATGTATGCTTCATTTCTTGCCTATGCTTAGGGGACAGCTTGAATTTGGTCCCCAGGAGTTTGTTTTGCAGCAAGCTTAATCGAAGCAACAGAAGAATCACTGAGATAAATACACTTCATAATAAATTCATCTTACTTTCCACTCAGAACAATTTTTTTAAAAGGGAAATGAAAATTAAATATTTATAAATACAATTTGCTGAACTGCAGAACAAATGCCTGCCCTTCAGAGAAAGGGAAGGCCTTTTGAAAGTGGAAATTACAGTAACTACAAGGGTCAAGTATTGCACAAGAGATTCTAGCCGACAGCGAATGATCAGTTAGGGAAAACAACAACTGAGCATCATCTGCTTCCAGAGCACTTGTTACAGAGATATTAGACTCCTGTCCTGCGGACACTAATGCATATGGGTAACTTTATCCTACTGAGCTCAGTGGGACTCCTCACATGTGTAAATGGTTGCATGATATGGCCCTTGATGAACCAGTTTTATAAAGCACACTGAGTAGCTAAAATATGCATTGTTTTAACTAAAGGGTCCTGCCTCCATTAGTAAGGAGCATGTTGAAGGGGATCTGTGTCTTGACAACTCCATTTTGTAGGGGCTCTGCTATTGTGCCTTAGCCTGCTCCAAGGCCTTTGCTCTGCTGGCTCGATCTGGCGTGTCAGTTCCTTTTATTAAAAATAATTTCTCTTTTGCAAGAGTTCATCACTCTACGGGGGACGATGGGATGAAAACTGTTGCACAGTTGTTTCCTATTAGCAGCTGAGGCTCTGATATTGTATTCAGATGTACAATGGCAGACCCGGATACCCATGTTGCTCTGATTGCAAGACTTGGGCCTGCATTGAGATTTTCCCGGTAGACTCCGGGAGCCTGATTTTCAGAAGCAGAGAGTGGTGTTGGCTCATCTGAGCTCACATAGCCGAGTAGTGACTAAATGTGCAGATTTTCCATCGCAAAGTTTTCCTAAACATGTTTATGATTAGCACCACCGCACTGCAACCAGGGAAATAAAGAAACACAAAGAAAATAAATGAATTGCATTAAATTAAAAGGAAAACGAAAAAAGGCAAAATGTAAGAAAGAGAAACACCCAATATGAAACACAAAGACAATCTCTGTTTATCAGGCATCCATGTTCTGTGGTGCTATGAAGAGTCAATATTGCACTAACGAGTTGGGAGTAGCCACAAGAAGGCAAGAACTAAGAGTATCTCACAAGAAAAGAGAATAACAGAGAGAATTGTGGGCATACACTGGACTGAGCTGCTGCATTCTCTTAAATGTAACTGACGCATATTCACAAGAGAAGCCTGCAGTCACAAAGTCGACGTGAAGATAGTTATAAAATGGTAACCAAAGAACAATAAAGTCCTGATATTTATAATTTTGGGACAAGGTGAGTTTAAAGTCAGTTACCATTTAAAGAAGTCTGAACACATCTCGGCTGTTTAATTTAACCACAGGCATTTATTTTAGGCTTTTAAAGGTTGTAAGTGACTTGAGGTGGGGGTAGTTTTATAAATTATGATTGCAATAAACACCAGTCAGAAGTCATCCCCACAATGCCAGATATGGTGTTATGTGCATGTTTCCCTTCACTTCACCCTTCTATATAGTATATTGTTATATAATCAGTGTATGCACGTATACACCATATAAGCACATCCATGTATGCACACACACAAAAATCCTAATGTATACATCTAACAGGTTTACATATACACAATATAACCAGGGGGCTATAATAATGATATTCTACTTTGTACAACCTTTCATTTTAGGCTAGACTGCTTTTCTCACATACTTTGTAAATTCCTCAGTTCCCTTTTATCAGAATGTTTTTTCCCCATTAAATGGTGAAAGAAAAAAGCTTTTAGAGCCCACTTTTCATCCATCTAGCTCAAAACACTTTACAAAGGATGTCAGTATCACTATCTGTGTTTTACAGGTGGGGAAACTGAGGCAAAGAGAGGGGAAATAACTTGCTCAAGGTCACCTAACAGGCCAGTGTCAGAACTCCCAAGACCCATTCCAGTACTTTATCCACTAGGCAGCACTGCCACCTTTGCCTCACTGACTTCTTTGTCGCCTTTTCCCTTTTTTAGAGACCCATTGCCCAAAAGGGATCCCTATGGACAGGGAATTCCACACATGCCATCCTGCACCGATCCCATTGTAGAATCGGGGAGTTAGAGGCTGGATAAGCAAAACCAAGCTCTCTGTAGGCAAAAAATGGTAGCTCCCCTTAGAAGAGTGAACAAGACCTGGCTGCTGTGTCAGTTTAGATGACTAGCTTCCCATAAAAGTAGTTTGTCGTGTCTCCTGTACAATTATTAAATGCACACTGATTTGACTATGGGCCTGATTTTCCCCTCACTTCCACCACAGTCATTCAGAAGTTACTCTATTGAGGTCAATGGTGAGTGTGAGGGCAGGATCATGGTAATTTTTTCATTTCCCTTATTCTTGGATATGGCATTACAAAAAGTGATGTGTACATTCATTAAGAAACAGTACTGAGATTATATGAGGAATGTGAGTCAGCTTCTAGTCTGAGCCTAATTTTGACCCCTCCTTTAACTACCTAAAAAAAATGTTTCACTCTACTTAGGCAATGGGCATATGCTGCAGTAAATATGAGGTTAATCAAATACAATGCTGAGTGTTGGACTTGCAAAAATGTGTGGATTTGTTCTTTTTTTAAAAGTAATTTTTTTTTGCAAAAGTGTTTCTGATGATGTCACATTTGCCCTATACCTTAGTCTTCAATTTAGGTCATGTAATGGGAATCCACCTTTAAAACTCTGTGAAGCACTAAACCAATAGAATGTTATGTTATGTTATACTATAAGGAAGGCCTAGAGAATGATAGCAAACTCTTACCCATGTGAATAGTCTCATAATAAAAGCTACATTGTTACACTATTCATGTCAAGAAGGGTTTTCAGGATTAGACCCATAATCTATGTTTGTAAAGTGTAATAATTTAAGAGTTTGGCTCACCATAATGTTCTGTTATTTGGTGCAATAGGCTGTTTTAGAAAAATGGATCTACACTAAATGAGCTCGGTATTTTCTCCACATTGCATTGGCTCTGTATCTCAAGTAAGTCTCTTTATTAAGTCTTCATTTGTGTCTCATCTATAGCTCAACATTTCTTTTCTGTCTTTCTTATTGTCACTTTCCCCCGGGTCTTCATTTCATTTCCCGGATGGTTACTTTTCATTTAATTCCTCCTTGTCTGCCTTCACAAACCTGTAAGATGTACATAGAAAAGAGACTACAACAGTATGAGTTTTTTTAAAAAATGTATCTCTGTGATATAAAAAATAAAGTGAACTTCTGCTAAGTTTACAAATACAAAAATCTTATTTAAATTCAAAGCAAACCCCTGTACTACTTAGTTCCACATTAATTTAGCAGGATAACTTCTATCTCAGCTGCTATGAGTTAAGCAGCATCATATCCTGGAAGTTACTTGCTTGCAGGGAGCCCTGGTATTTCATACAGCCTAAGGGTCAGTCAGTTTCAACTTTAACTGTCAGAGACATTGACACTAATATAAAGTAAATAAAATGTGAAATATTTCTGACAGACACGTTTTCCAGCCATATAGTTCTTACCACTGAGATCAAATTTGTTGTTCTTCGGCTCTTGTTCTTTAGTACCTTTCCCTCCTGAGAATCAAATCAAAGAGAGAGAGCCCCAGACAAGCACACTTATGACCCAAAGAAAGCTACTGTAGTGTTTCCAGCCTTCATTCTACTTAAGAACAAAGCGACTACATTGACTACTATAATGAGGTGAAATAATGGAAAGAGAGTCTGTGTGGTTAGTGTAATTGGAGTAATACAATGTGGTGAAAGGGGGCTTTGCAGCTGAGAGACACTAAGAGCCTATCTGTTCTTGGTTTTATTTCAAATGTCAGCCATTATTAAACACATTTGACATATTCTCTTAATATTGAAGGGCAACATTCTTATTACCCATCTAGCCTGTAGAAATGGTGATTCAAATCTTTCTTGTCCAAGCTTTTCACAATGTGTGCCGGTCTGGCAGAAGTATGTCTTCAGCAAGCAATCCACTACAGCCTTGTTCTTGTTTATGTAATTTGACTGATTAATATCAAGTAGTATGAATTCCTTGGACCAGACTCTGCCACCATTGCTCCTGTTGAGTCACGTAATCCATGAGTAGTCCCAGTAATTGAACTGGGCTAGTAAAAAGATGCTCCATGTAAAGGTGACAAAATATGCCCCGTTGTGATTTTCCTAGT
This sequence comes from Sternotherus odoratus, assembly GCA_032164245.1. Taxonomy (NCBI): domain Eukaryota; kingdom Metazoa; phylum Chordata; order Testudines; family Kinosternidae; genus Sternotherus; species Sternotherus odoratus. The sequence continues at coordinate 83,815,546 of JAVMKO010000007.1, forward strand.
CCTTCTTTCCTGAGATATGGAGACTGATGGAGGTATATGAAGTATTTAAAAAAAATATCATATGCTCCACAGGTTACCTGAATTCTGTGACATCATGTTGAAGGCCTAGGGATATCTCAAAGGGGCTGTTAGATTAGCCAAGTAGGAAAGGCAAAACCGTGACACAGATAAGAGGAAACGTAGAGACCCGTTTATTGGAGAATACCCTCTAGTTGGCTTTATCCAGGCTAAGATGGTTTACTCTTCCCAAGGCTAAGCCTAGAACCAAAGCAGAATGCTAAACCATGATGGGACCCCCTGGCCTAGAAAAACAAGGACATTTGGGTGAGCAAAGGCAGGCGGCCCAGAGAGTGTCCATGAGAGCTGACAAGGTGACACACAGACAGACAGAATATGTGGTAAGCAGGACAATCTGAGTCTCCCAATCAGAGATGGGGGTTTGCTGGGCCAAGGGGAACTTGCATATAAGTGCCAGGAAAGATTCGGATGGAGGTAAGAGGAAATATGTGTGTAGGGCTCAGTTGTTGTAATGCTTTGCTCTATGTGCTTTGTATCTTTGGGTGAATGAATAATTAATGCTTTGTTTTGAAGATGCCATGTCACTGCAAGAAAGGCTTATCAAATCCATATTCATTTGTACCTCTCATGTTAACATGGTACCAGCGGGCTGCCACTCTGAGATCCAGTTTAAGGGCGGGTCTACACTACCCGCCAGATCGGCAGATAGTAATCGATCTATCGGGGGTTGATTTATTGCATCTACTCCAGACATGATAAATCGATCCCTGAACACTCTCCCGTCAACTCCAGTACTCCGCCGCCATGAGAGGCACAGGTGGAGTCAACCGGGGAGTGTCAGCAGTCGACTCAGAGCTGTGAAGACGCTGTGGTAAGTCGACCTAAATACATTGACTTCAGCTATGCTATTCTCATATCGGAAGTTGTGTATCTTAAGTCGATGCTCCCCCACCGGAAGTGTAGACCAGGGCTTAGAGTGGTTGGTCCACGTGGTTCCACCCAGAGTGTGGTGGAGGAAGCCAGGTCTGCCACCAAAAGGGTGCACTCGAAGGTGTAGTTTGCCTTGTGACTGTGACATGGCATCACAGATTTAATTTCTCTGCTTTTTTATGTCTTTTAATGATGTTGGCTCATTAAATGTGCTATATTGTTCTGCTTGGGAAAGTTTTGTATATGTACTAATTAAAATACAAGATACTGTCTCAATACGCCAGCCAGTGTTTAGAGACTTTCTTCTCATCTCTGATAAACCTGTAGTTGCGATGGGTTCTTCCTGGATGATAGCTATTCACACTGCTTTAGTGCTTTGTTAGCATATAGGCTGGCAAAAGTCTATTCTCCTCTACTTGACATGTAGAATGAAGGTCTCTTCTGCTGGTAGCAGCTGAAGACATAGTCCTAAAAGATTTGGCGTGGTGGAACCCTGGCCCCAAGGAAGTCAATGACAAGACTAGCATTGACTTCAATGGAGCCAGGATTTCATCCTTGGTGTCCTGGACAACATTCCCTCCTGGAGCAAAATAAGTCCTAATGTATGGGTGAAATGTGTCAGAAATGAGAGGACCTGCAGCTGAGCCTGGGACTGGCTATCTCAGCCTGCAGGCAGACTAATGAGTGCAGATGAGTTGCAGCAGGACGGCCCAAGTGATGGAAGGGAGCCTGCTGGTGTCCTCTTAAGCCCAGCAGGAGCAGGTCACCGACTGCTCCATGCTTATGCCTAGAGCTGCAATCGCTCTCGTGCCTGCCTTGTTCCCATCCTTGCTTCTGCATCGTTTCCAGACAGGCTCTAGTCTTATTCCTTTGAGCTCCCATCCCATCCTCCAGCCTGATTCTCCGTTTCGCTCCAGCTAACCCTGGCTCTGAACCTTGGCTTTGGCTCCTGACACTGGCTCTGCCCCTTTGTTATGTACTACAGCTCTGACCCTCGGCTCTGGTTCTTGGCCCCCACCTTGCTCAGGCTCCAACCGGTAGGTCAGACCTCCCAGGCCTGAGACCTAACAAAATGTACCTATGTACAGGAGACCAGTCAAAGGTTTAAATGGGACATAAATGTGGCAGTGGGGCATGAGCCTGGTGCTGGACTCTGACTTCCAATGTGACCCACACTACTGTAAGATACTGTATTACCAATATCATCTTCACTGCCATGTAAAGCACGCTGGGACGTAACTATGGGAAATGCTATAGAAATCCAAATCCAGTTTTAATCTATCCTTCTTTTAGAAATAAAACTGTTGACAATGACCTACAGATTAAATTAGACGATTCATTAACTTTGAGGATTGGCACATAAACATGCACTTTACAATGCAGCTGTGCTCAAGTATAGCAAGATTATTGATCATAAATCTATGTTACCAGGCAAATGACTTCTGCAGTCAGTGACATTTCCAACGATCACGCTGGGATTGTAAATTACTTTGCAAATCATTTTATGAGTTTAAAAATGGAAGCTCTGAATAGCAGATTGTTTCTTCATGTGCTATTTTGGGGGAGGATGATGGCACTGGAAAATTACAATTTCTTTTCACCTGTGCTCAGTTTTCACAGGAGGGCTCTAAGTTCTGTCTCTTTTAGAGGCCTAGATAAGCAGCTGCTCTGCATTAGAATGTGTTCATCCCAAAACAGTTAGTTGTCGGCAGTAAAGATGCAATAAGTGTAATTTAATAAGTATTGACCCATTTTGGTTGTTTCCCACTTGTCCTTTGAATAAATGTCCTTTGAAAGCCTGATACCATTAGCTTTTCATTGTGGAGCACTCTAATGGAATGAGGACTGTCAACCAGAACCTGTTCCATTGTCAGACGGGCAAACTTAAAATCAGCTGAGCATGACTTTTGTGCCTTCATAGTTTTATAGTGAGGGTTTCTTGTGAACAAAGACAATGACACTCTCCATTGACAGGCCTTGATTCAGCAAAGCAAAGCAGGTGTTTAGTTCTGTGAAACCAATGGTGCTACTCACATTATTAAAGTGAGGCACTTGCTTAGGTGTTCTGCTGAACCACAGCACTGTATTTGGATTTCTCCGCTATCCCTCCATCCAGCTATCTTCATTCCTGTCATTCATTATGGTCCACATTATACAAACTGTTGGAGCCCCTAGGTCAGTGACCCCCTCCACAAAGAACAGTAGTCACATCTAAGTTCCTGCAGATGCATTTCAGCTATATTTGCATTGCAGTAACGAGGGGATGCAATCATCAGGAAATAGGAATGGAATTTGCAAAGCATGATTAATAGAGTTACCAAACCAGTTAATTCATTAGCACAAGATGTTCTCATTTTAAGAACTTCCAATGAAACAAATTACATCAAAACAGATTTAAAGCCACACTATATTTTACCTGATAATCCATTTTGCTGCCTGACACTAAGAATCAGTTTTGGCTACACACATTTAGACTATATCATTATGCATTTGAGGTGAAATTTATTCCTGTGCAAAGCAGCTGCACAAGACCTACATGCTGCTTAAAGTCCATGTACGCTCTCAAAATAATGGCCCGTAGGTCTTGGGCTGTTTCTCTGTGCAAGGGTAAATTTCACCTTTGAAAATGGATTGGACTGATAGAACTTATAAATACCAGATATACCCAACTTGGCTGTATACACCGCTGAACATAGTAGAATCCCAGGTGGACTAGAGAATTTTTTATGATTCAAATACTTCCAAAGCCATTGTAGAGAGAGCATTTGCTGTGGTTTCTTTCATATTTACTCAAATGCAGTGACATTTTTTTCTTTTTCTTTTGAAGTTATAGCTCACAAAATTGAACTTTTTAAAAAAAGTTTCCAGTTTAAACATGGTAAAAAGCACAGGCCTCCTCATGCCACTGTTGCTAATGGTGAGTAGTGCCCTATTACATCGGTAATACCTTTACATCAGTAGGAGTGTGTGTGTGTGTGTGTAGTAAGGTACTATTCGGTAAGTGTGCTACAATTGAAGATACTATGAAAATAGTAAATAAACTCTACTGGGATTTGAACTGAATATGACCAAAGGAGCAATATAAACATTCTCCCTAGGCAAAATAAAATCAGCACAGACTGAGAAGTGTGGTCCTTATGCTAGAGATGACTCTGTGTAGCTCTAATGTACTGTACATGATCCTCACTTATAGAGCTGGTGTGATAGAAATTCATTATTTGCATATCATCAACAAGCAAGTCCTTTTGACTTCATTCAGCAGTCTCACAAAGACATCCATATCACTTACACATGTAGCACACTATTCATTCATGCAGGCTCAAAACCAAAACAAGTTCCTGCTTCAGCTCCTCCCTTTCATCTGGGTAAGCTCCAAGGAGAGCTGCTATCTCATTGGAACTCTAGACATGTCTGCATATAGCTCCCGAAGCATTAACAGTGCTGGTTGCCAACACAAATAGCTGTGCATGAAGAAACAACTTGCAAGGCCTCTGAAACGCACAACATTTCTGAAACGGGAGAGTATAATTTTTAGGTTGCTTTCCAGACCAACCTGCATAAATCCATACGATTCGCAATGTTGCTTAGGGAAGGGAAAAAGGCTCTTAGCAAACAGCCAGAGCTTGTGCTAGTGAAGTTAATGGCAATGTTTTCATTGACTTCAGTGCTACATGATTAGTCCCTGAGGTACCAAGACAATACACTCAGTTGTACTGTCAGATCTAAACCATAGGCCCCAATCCTGCTTTAGCTCCATGTAAGCAACCTCTGGGGGCATGTGCCCAGCCCTGTTGACCTCAGTGGGGATTTGTATGGGTGCTGGGATCCACCTGCATGGAACTCATTGGAGGACTGGGGCCATAGACGAGATATTCTTCTGGGCAGGATCTGTCTTTCTGTGATGTACCTAGCACGCTCTCAGTGTCTATTCATAATACATACATAAGAAATCCAAAATGGGATTAGAGAAATGTAAATTGCAGACTAGAGCCTAAAGGACTGAGGATCAAATCCTGTCCCTAATAAAGTCTATGGCCAGATTCCCATTGAACTCAAAGGGGCAATGACTTGGGCTTGAAAAAGAAGGTAAGCTGGAGTGAGGAGGCGAATAGGAGGTAACTTTTCTTCTCAGCGGTAGACAGGTAAATGTATTTTTCACTGCATGTTATTATCTGAAATATACGGTAGGTTGTGGTAGAACAATGCATGCCATTTGCCACACCCTATCAAGTTATTTCCCCTTATTTTTAATGACTAGTTCAGGATAGTAAGAGGTAGATATTATTCCAACAGCAAGCTTAGTTCCTTGGCAGACTCTTTACGCCTCTGAACTGACAGGTCTGGAGCTGCCTCTGGCCAGAGGCAGATTAAAATGTATTGGAGCCTTGGGCAAAAAGAACATCCCCCCCCCCATGGGTCAGGTCCCCCATTGCAAAGCACAGCACCGGTTAGTGGTGCCAATCTCTTCCAAGTAGTGATGGGCCTTAGCCCCCCCCCCACCATAGGGCCCTGCCCCCCTGCTCCTCCTCTCCCCCCTGAGGCCCTAAGAGCTTCCCAGGGAGCCCAGGCCATTGTGGGGAGATCTGGACCCTCCACCTACCCTGGAAGGCATGCCCCATGGGGTGCTCTTGGCTCCCCACTGCACGGTGGCCTGGGCTTCCTGGGCAGCTCTTACCTCTGCCCAGCTCTGGCTTCTCGCCTGGCCAGGAAGTGAGGTTCCAGGGGAAAGGGGAGCAGCAGGAGTGGGGCCACAGTTCTGCTGCTAGTGGCCCTCCACCCTTCTACCTGGGTTCTGGCATTCCTGGGGCTCCAAATTGGCCAGGGCCCCATGGGCCTGTGTGTTAATCCACCACAGCCTCCGGCCGCTGCTTCTAGGCTGCCTTGACTTTCTTTTACGGAGAAGAATGTTTGCCTAACTGCAGTCATGCAAATCCCGCAATGTGAGGTTGTCATAAACCGTTCGCAAGTGAAAAAGGGCAGGATGCCTCCTTGCCCGTATATGGCTCCTGCATCAATCTTCTGGGCATTGGCTCTGAGGCTGCCTGGATGTAACATATATTTCACTGCTGCAACAGAAGGAAATTATGAAGCTTCTCTGCAAGAGAGAAAAATGTTTTAAAACAACAGAGAGATGCTGACCTGTTTGGGGCCTCTTGGCGCTAGTGGACTGCACCACATCATGCATTACAGTTCCCCGGGAATGTCCCCCCCCTAAGACTTGGTTCAAAAATTGCTGATTATAAGCCCTGCCCATAGACTAGTGGTTAGAGCAAAGAGCTGGACGCTGGCATTATTGAGTTCTATTTTTTGCTGTGCCACTAAAATGTGGATTCTTTGGCAAGTTATCAAGACAGATTTTCAAAACCACGAAGGGGAATTGGGTGCCCAGTTCCTAGTGCAAGTCAATGGGAGTTGAGCCCCTAACTTTTCTTGGTGTCTTTGACAATCTCCCCTCAGTCTCAGCTTACTCACCTGTGAAAATGGTGGAATACTTACCTTGTTCATTAGGGTGTGGATGTGTTACACAGGCGCCCAAGAATTCACAGATTAGATCAGGCCCAAGGTCCATCTAGTCGAGCATCCTGGGTGCTGGTGGCCTGCACCAGATGCTTCTGAGGAAGGTACAACAAACCTTCTGTATTGTGAAATGATTTTGTGAATCCAAGGAGAGGAAGGAGTGGGAGCAGCAGAATAAAGACAACGAGCTTCAGAAAAGCAGACTAACAAACAGAGAACTGGCAGGTGTGGTCCCGTGGGAAGAAACTGTAGGGGAAAAAGGAGTTCAGGAGACCAGGCAGTTTCTTAAAGAGACAGTCTTAAAGGCATAACAGCAAACTATCCTGATGCAGAAGAAAGACAAGAAGAACAGATAGAGGCTAATGCGGCACCACCAGAGCTCTTTAATGACCTGAAAATCAAAATGGGTGACCTGATTAAACGCCGAAGCATGAGCTCTAGAAACATAAGACAAAAACTGTAAGTGAGCCCCAGGGCTGTTGAACCCTGTCCCTCATTATCACAAGCAGCCCTATCATGCAATTGCACTCATAAATTTGTTCAACTCTCAAAACTAATTAAGTTGTTTGCCTCCACGAGTCCTATTGGGAGGCTGGTTGCACAACAGGTCTAAAGACCATACTCAAAGAGACATTATCAGTGGTTTGCTATCAAACTGGGAGGAGGTATCTAACGGGGTTCCACAGGGTTCTGTTCTGGGTCCAGTTCTAGGCAATCTTTTCATTAATGACTATGCATCCTCCTTTCCAGCTCAATAATACATCAAAACACACTGGACTTTGTATAGATTCTTGAGCACCCACACCTGCCCCATGGGAAATCTTCTGCCATGACAAAATTTGCAAATGTATCCTACACTTTGTTGCCTGTCCTTTAGCCAGTTTTTGGTCCATGACAATGGTTTGAATCTCACCCCAATGCTATTTAGTTTCTTTAGTGGTCTTCTGTGAGGGACCTTGTCAAAGACCTTTCTGAAAGGCTAAATAAACTATGCGAACCAATTCCCATTTATCCACTGGTCTATTGACATGGTCAAAGAATTCTAATAGGCTAGTGAGACATGGGTTTCCTGTGCAGAAATTGACTTGGGTAGACAATGTCATATATTGAATTTCCAGGTGTTTTATTATTCTATTTTTGATTATTGATTCAATGTATTTACTGGGTACAGATGTAAGGTTTACCAGTCTTTAATTCCCTGGGTCACCCTCTGGGCCTTTTAGAATATAGCTACAACATTTTCTACCCTCTGATTCTCTGGTAGTTGTTTTTAATGAGAGTGGATATCTTTGCCATCAGTTCATCGACTTCATACTTAAACTTCACAACTCTTCAATATCTACTATCTGGGCCTGGTGACTTAGTGCTTTTCAAGTTAGGTGTCATTGTTGGTGTTACACTAACAGACCCCAGTCCTCAATCCTGACTTCTGGAGCTAACTGCATGAACCCCTACTACTCATGGCTCCACATGGCTTTTAGTTAAGGCTGAAGAGGAGACTCAGTAATTGCTCTCTCTCTCTCTAAGAGGTCTCAGTGCTACTAGATGGGACAGAACACCACACTCAGGAGGAGTGTGAGTTACATTAGGATTCATTGATTAAACATTGCAAAGCAGTTTGATCTCGTCGGAGGCAAGGCACTACAAGAGCACAAATTATTACTCACTGTTATTCCTAGTAAATATGAGGGCTAGATCCACAGCTAGTGGAAATGGGCTCAGCTCCATTGCTTGCAATGCAGCTACACTGATTTACATCAGCTGGGGAGCAGGCTCCTCAATGTGTTGCTGAGGAAGCCGATTTCTTTCTCAAGTCCCTTCTACCTCACACGTTGCAGTGGTATGTAAAAGCTCAAGTCTGAAATGGAATGGCAGAGTAAGTAGTCACGTAAAGGCTTATCTCAGTAGCTGAGACACAGCTTTGCAGAGGGTTGTTGGATTTGTGGTTGAACCATGTCTTGGTCTGCTGACTCCCATCACTCTCTCGTTGGGTTTCCCTAACTCTAAACTGTTTCACAGGGCTGTGACAGTACGTTCGCTAGTTCAGGATCAGCTGTCATAACAGCGGAAAACTTGTGAGTGACATACAGTGCAAAATCCCAGACCAGATTATAATGTTGCTTGTGCTCCTTGACCTTCCAGTGTTAATGTCCAGAAAGCCTTTGACAAGGTCCCTCACCAAAGGTTCTTATGTAAATGAGTTGTCATGGGATAAGAGGGAAGATCCTTTCATGGATCGAGAAGTGGTTAAAAGAGAACAAAGAGTAGGAAAAAATGGCAAATTTTCGGAATGGAAAGGGGTAACTAGTGGTGTTCCCCAAGGGTCAGTCCTCGGACTAATCATATATATAAAGGATCTGGAGAAACGGGTAAACAGTGAGGTGGCAAAATTTCCAGATGATACTAAACTGGTCAAGATAGTTAAGACCAAAGCAGACTGTGAAGAACTTCAGAAAGATCTCTCGAAACTAAGTGTTTGGGAAACAAAATCACAAATGAAATTTAATGTGGATAAATTTAAAGTAATTGCACATTGGAAAAAATAACCCCAACTATACATACAATATTGTGGGGGCTAATTTAGTTGCAACTAATCAGGAAAAGAGCTTGGAGTCATCATGGATAGTTCTCTTAAGACATCCATGCAGTGTGCAGCGGCAGTCAGAAAAGCAAACGGGATGTTAGGAATCATTAAAAAAGGGATAGAGAAGAAGACGGAGAATATCTTATTGCCCTTATACAAATCCATGGTGTGCCCATATCATGGATACTGCATACAGATATGGGCTCCTAATCTCAAAAAAGATATACTGGCATTAGAAAAGATTCAGAGAAGGGCAACTAAAACGTTTAGGAAAAGTCCCATATGAGGAGAGATTAAAGAGGCTAGGACTTTTCAGCTTAGAAAAGAGGAGACGGAGGGGATATGATAGAGGTAAAATCATGAGTGGTGTGGAGAAAGTGAATAAGGAAAAGTAATTTACTTGTTCTCATAATATAAGAACTAGGGGTCACCAAATGAAATTAATGGGCAGCAGGTTTGAAACAAATAAAATCAAGTTCTTCACACAGCACACAGTCAACCTGTGGAACTCCTTGCCTGAGGAGGTTGTGAAGGCTAGGACTATAACAGGGTTTAAAAGAGACCTGGATAAATTAATGGAGGTTAAGTCTATTAATGGCTATTAGCCAGGATGGGTAAGGAATGGTGTCCCTAGTCTCTGTTTGTCAGAGGGGGGTGATGGATGGCAGGAGAGAGATCACTTGATCATTACCTGTTTGTTTCACTGACTCCGGGCCACCTGGAATTTGCCACTGTTGGTAGACAAGGATATTGGGGTGGATGGACCTTTAGTCTGACCCAGTAAGCCATTCTTATGTTCTTATGTCCCTAGTTATCCTTAATAATACGCCACCTCTGTAATTGTATTTCTTCTCCACACCCTTTTCTTCCTGGGAACTTTGCTGTTTAACAATGAAAAGTGTGCCCTCTGGCTGGAAGTAAGAAGGGAGAGGCTTAACAAGTCTGAATTTGTTTACGTTTATTTGGAATCTTTATTGCATCATTCTTATTAAATGATCCAGCTCCTGTTTTCATTGTGAAACTATTGCTGTGGTACCACTCCTCATTCTGTGAAAGACTCAGTTAGTTACTCTGTTACAATTACCAGGTTGATAACCCCCTCGTTCTAACAGACAGAAGTATTAGCTTCTAGGGATGGAGTTATAAAAAGGGCTTTATTCTCTCTACAGGACAAGATTCCTGGCCTTTTTCCTTCTGTTTATAGAAGGAGAGAGGATGCAGAGAAAAAATCCTGGGTCAGCTAGCGTAGATCCGCACAGCTACTGTTTTCTACCACCTGAGGATCTGGGCACTTATTTACATACACAAATATACAGTGGTTGCACTTAATGACTTTCCATTTTGCCTTTGTTAACTAGACCGTATCACTTCTGACTGGAGAGTTCACTATACTTCTTTCTAAACGGCATAGGACATATGTAGGAAATATTCCATTTGTAATATTTGACACTTGCTACACCTGGCCTTTGAAGCAGGTGGACTGAGTCAAAGGCAGATATAAGGGTGGGTTAGTATTGGATTGTGTGCTGCAGCTTGGAGGGAGGGAGGGAGGAAGGGAGGAAGGGAGGGGGAGCATTTTGGCTATGTAATTTTAAATAACTGGCAGGGTACTCAGAAGCTTTGGGAGTGGGGCCGATCTTGTTTCTTGAGCAGATGCAGACATCTGTTTAGAATGCGCAGGGGCAGTCACTGTGGCTGTAGATGAGCCAGTAACACAGAAAAGTTCCTTTTTGTGCAGAGAACGTGTTTCTTCTCCCTTCTGAAAAACAGGTCTAAGTCTCTTTGCTAGCACCTGTGCTCTCATCTTCCTTGGCGCACAAGCTCATCACACAGGAGGTTGACATGAACAGATTGAGATAACAGTTCATTTCCTGGGTAGAAGAAATCAAAAGGCACAAGCAATGGCGGCCCAGGGTCAGGTGCGAAGGAAAGGGAATGCAGAGATCTCTGAGGCGGAAGTTGTCAAAATGTCTGCGAGTGGAGGGGTTGAGGAAGAAGCAGAGTTGCTGGATATTTTCAAAACTGAGGACTCGGACAGGTAGACTTTGAAAGTCTTGCTCTCAGTAGTGCCCCATTTACACACCAGAGTAAGCTGTGCCACAGCAGCAGTGAATGGGTGTGACTGGAGCTAGATTGTGGCATTCCTATAAAGGTGCAGGACACTATGGGGATTCCAGGGGCTAAGCCCTCCAGGAAGGCAGCAACTGTGTAGGAATTTCACAAAGGTGCAACAGGAGAGACAATCACCATGTTTCCCATGGAGTGAATCAGTTTCTCTCAAGATAACATTGCTGCCCTATTTTTGTCTCAACCTCCAGCAATACATCCCCCAACATGAACCAGGCACACAGCTAGCGTACGCTGAGCATTCAGTACTGATATATGTTTCATAAACAGGTTTAAGACAATTGGGGGAAAGATGATTGGGAGCATGCTGTTACATGCTGTATGCAAAGGGTCCTAATTTTCCCAGGCAGATATGTTTTTGATATACCTATTTAGCTCCTCTTGATTTCTTCAATGCTTTGTTTTCTTCCCATGGCAAACAATAACAAGTCTGTGGAGGAATTTAACTTCTCAGCTCATTCCAGGAGTAGACATTGCTCATACATAAGTACCTATGTAATGAGTCTCGAATCAGGGAGGTAGCCGTGTTAGTCTGGAATAGCAGAGGTAACAAAGTCCTGTGGCACCTTAAAGACTAACTATAAAGTTTTGAAGCATGAGCTTTCGTGGGCTAATACCCACTTCGTCGGATGCAGGCCATTTGAGTAGGAGAGCATTAGTACACAAACCATCTGTGTAAGTAAGTCAGGGCGGGTGCATGTTTAATTGAAGGAAGGAAATGTAAATGTTTTGCATGTGGGCCAAAATATTAGATGAGCTTGCTTAATATGAATCAATAAAAAGATAAAAAATACAATATAAAGGCATAAAGTCTCATTATGTTCATGAATATAAACACCACGGAGCTTTAGCATATACACAAATGCAAATAGAAAGTGTAGCAAGTCTCACAGATATTTTTGTTCTCTCTGTCCAGGACAAACACTTATTCCCACCAGGAAACAAACTGTGACTTGAGAAAGGTTTTGGACCCAAGGTGATCCAAGCTCTTTTTTTTTAAACGACATAGAGTCTGATTTTCCTCTCACTTCCACCAGTTTTACATCAGCGTAACTTCACTGATTTCAATAGACTTATTTCTGATTTATACTAGTGCACGTAGGTCTTGGAACTAGGGGTGCTATGGGTGCTGCCTCACCCCCTGACATCATATACAGGGTTTACAGTTTGGTTCAGTAGCTCTCAGCACCCCCCACTGAACAAATTGTTCCAGTACCCCGCTAGTGCAAGAGGAGAATTGGGCCTATAAAGCTTTTACAAGAGAATGAAACATCACATGAGCCAACCAACGATGGTCGTTAGACTGAACAACAGTTAGGGATAAGAGTTCTTTCTTTCTTTCTTTCTTTCTTTCTTTCTTTCTTTCTTTCTTTCTTTCTTTCTTTCTTTCTTTCTTTCTTTCTTTCTTTCTTTCTTTCTTTTTCTTTCTCTTATCGCATAAGTGTTGGAACCACCAAGAAGTGCACATATCTAACCCATGTAACCATGTGATCTTATTGTTTCTGTTTCTTTCTCTCTTCTTTTCTACTGTCACTGGTTGCATTTTATTTAAATTAGACTATATGTTCATTGAGGCAGATACAGTCTTTATTCTGACTGCCTTTATGTGCTATTGCTATACAAATAATTCATGCTAGCATTAGCCACCATTAGAGCCAGGTGAATAATGGAAAAATATTGTATACAACATATTTATTAGTCTCTAACTTACCCTTTTCTCCCCAAATAAAAATTACACACGAGAAGTCATTTTTAGGGCCGGCGACAGGGTGGTACAACGGGTACAGCTATACCGGGCCCCGGACTTCAGGGGGGGCCCCTTAAGTCCGGGGCGGGCCCGGTACGCAGCTGTACCCCCTTGTCGCTGGGCCTGCACAGCAAGGCGTGACTTCGGGCAGCCGCTGCAGCGCTCATCAGCCCCCTCCCCCGGCCCCCAGCAGCCTCCCCCCACCTCCCTTTGCTTCTCCCGGCCGGGCCACGCGGAGCCCCAGCGCACGGCGGCTCTGCGCCCCCAGAGGGGGAGAGCGCATGCGGGGGGAGGGGGGCGTGACTGGAGCAGTGTGTGTCCTGCCTCGGCCTGGGGCGGGTCTGCTGTCCCGCGTGGGGCAGGGAGCAAGCCGGCCACGCTGCCGTGGGGCAGGGGGCACCGTGCCCCTTGCGCACCACGGGGTCAGAAAAGGGCTGGGGGCAGCGGGCGGCGGGAGACCAGCCAGGGGCCGCGGGCGGCGGGAGAGGCCCCGTGGGTGGCAGGAGACTGGCTGGGGGGCCGCGGGCGGCGGGACACCGGGTGGGGGGGGGCACAAACTATCAGTGTACATGGCCCCAAAATTCCTGTCGCCGGCCCTGGTCATTTTTTCCCAGAGCCAGTAGGACTGTCAGGACCACCCCCATGCATAACTGTGGGTTGTAATACCATAGTCTGGGAAAGGACCATTATTCAAACCAGCAGATGTTTGGCTATGCACCTTACTTTTTGCTCTTCTTCCGTAAACATACACCACTAACCTATAATTTCTTCTGCAAATCCCAATAACATGGCCCACATTTTAAAACTTGGATTCCCAAGTCAGATATCTAAAACCCTTGATCCTGCACTGTGATTCACACAGGCAAACTATTGCTCAGTGGGGCTTTATGCTGGTGTAGCAGTCTGCCTGCTCAGCTCACAATGCAGGATTGATGTAGTGAGACCTCTAAATAAACAGCCTGATTTCCAGAGCTGCATAGCTTCCACACCACTGGTCACTATAGTGCAAATTGGGGGTGCTCAGCAACTCTTAAAATCAAACCATTTATTTAGGTACCTAACATCAGTAAAGAAGTTTGAAAATTTTGGTCAACAGCTATTCACAATTTTTAAAGAACGTATTTTGGGGCCTGTTCCCATTGAAGTCAATGGGAGATTCCCTTTGACTTAAACAGGAGCTGAGTTGGCCGTAAAATGCCTGCAGTTTAAAGTTGGGAACCATTAGGTGCTTATATAAAATCCCTTGAAAGCCATGGTCATAAATATGCATCCAAATATTTGCTTGGAGTACTTGAGAACTGTCCAGAGGTAAAGTACAATTGGAATGAGCAGCTGATAACAGTTCCAAGAATCCTGCTGTTTTCTCCCTAATATATTCTAGTGATGATAGCTTTGGTAACTGGAGTTTATAGCGATAGTGAACTGACTATAAGTAATATTTCTTTATGCATTATATAGGACATGTTTGGAAGTGCAATTGTTTGCCATGTGGAGATAAGGGTGAAGTGAAATGTTTCCTTGGGGATGATAGCAAAACATAGTTTAAACATAAGACACATAAACCATGACTAGGTTTTTTTTTAAATTATTTTTCTGACTTTTTTGAAACATTTTGTGCCAGTTTTTGGCATCAGACAGGGCATTTTTGTGGTGTACCACAAAGGACCCTTGTAATTATGACTATTGTTATGTTAAACACAAAAACTCTGAATCAATGCTACATTATGGTAGAAAATTCAAAGTTACATTTCCTGCAGCAACTGTAACTTGTTGATGAAGTATTTTTGTTTGTATATTGTATCAGCTTTAATGCCTTTATATGGGGAAGGCCCCATTACAAAGTCATCATTTATCAACAGTTACTACACAGGGGTATCCACCACACCACATTTATATCCTGTTCTAAGTATATGGTGATCACTGTGGTATCAAATATCTCAGTGGTAACACACAGCTGAATTTCACCCACATGGATTTAGGGCCACATTGTATTGATCAAGCAAGGCACTAAACTCATGATTATCTTTAAGCATGTAAATCGTCCCACTGGTATTACTGATTAAGCACATGCCAAGAGTTTTGCTGGATTTGGGCCTTTTGTAAAGAAGTAACCTTGTTAATGGTTTTTGGCACAGTCATACGCAAAATTACTTGGTTGATTTATTTGTGTATTTAATATTTTTTTTGCTAATTTGTCACTCTGTATATACTGGGTTTACTTATACAGATGTCTTTTACTTGGGCAGAGCAGGATTTTCCCCAGGCCTGGCTGTATTACTAGTGTAAAAGGGCAGTTTTTACTCTAATGTATAAAAATACAAGAAAAATAACTAAGGGCTATGTTATCTAGCAAAAGAGCCTTTTGAAAAAAGCAGTTTTGCTGCTTTCTGGTGGTACTGCAAACTTTCAGCTCACAATTAAGATTTAAGTTTCTCCTGCTGTGTCACTTTAGGTGACTCCTTCATCCATCTTTCCACATATTTTAGTGGATGCTTTTATCTTGATGCCTGGGTGTTAACCGAGTTACGAGTGTAAATGCTTTTAACCAAAATGAGACCATCAACATACTTTTAAATTTGGAGCTGCTAGTTGTTCTCATTTAGACCACGTTGTCTTGTGTGATTTACCTCCTAAAGGGCAATATAAACTTTCTGAAGTTGGAGATGTTACAAAAAAAAATAACACCTCATAAAGATAACTTTCCAGTTCCTTTTTATAGCAATGGACATTGATAAATAGATTACTGGTTTGAACCATCTAAGCATGTTAATCTAGTCTTATGAAACACTATTCTATTTCATTTTGCCAGTATCCTGGAAAATGTACCATGTAATTTTTCTGCCTACGACATTAGCAAATATATAATTAATTTTATCCACACACCAGAGTCTATTCTTGTGAAACAATCAATGACAAACTGCAGGCTGGAAAATCCAAGGTAGTTTACCCTGTTAATGACATGCTAGAATCAATGGTTGTGAGTGATGTGATATTTAGAGACCTGTACAACTTAATTTTGGTTAGCACAGCTTAATGCTTTGCTTAAGCAAACAGTGATGCAGTGAACTTGCCTGTCATGGTGTGAAAAAAATAACAGAGACAGAAAATCCCGAGCATAAACTTGGCGGGACCTGTTAGACCATAAAGCAATTCAAAAGACATGTCAAGTGAATCATCTTGCACTATCCTGACAGCAATATTTAACCAGATGGTCTGTCAGTTCAATACTGTCTATGCCTAATGTGTCAGTCCTCCACTAATATATGGCCTATTCAGCAGGGTGGTTCAGCATGTTTCAAGCATGTGAATACCCCTATTGAGTGCAGTGGGACTCCTCAAGGTTTAAAGTTAGTCATATTTTTAGTAAGAGCTCTGGGATGAACAAGAGTCTTAAGGCCTGATCTAAAGCCCATTGTAGTTAATGGAAGTCCTCCTGTTGACATGAATGGGCTATGTGTGGGCCACACATTATACATCAGCCACACAATTAAATGCTTTACTTTGAGAGACACTCATATAGAATCCTCCAACTTTGAGTAGTAGGCCTCCTAAAAAACCTCTCAACAAGTAAATAGATTGACAAATCCCACTTTACTATCGGAAAGAGAATGTTATTAACAGTGCTCCCATAATTTGCCACCTGCAACTAATAAGGAAACTTTGAAAAATTATAGATTTTTAGCTTACCTGAGAATTTTGGAAACAGTCAATCCTCCCACCTCCCTGCTACCCTGGTCACATAACAAAAGGAGACTTACTATAATGCACTAGCAGAAAATCTTGTATTGGGTAGTGGCTTCATGTATCAGGTCTGTTGAAGATAGCAATGGTTTGACCCATTTGGCTTTACTTGTTTCCACAGGGTCACGTTCAAATCATAGATTCATTGAAGATTAGGGTTGGAAGGGACCTCAGGAGGTCTTCTTGTCCAACCCCCTGCTCAAAGAAAAACCAACCCACAACTAAGTCATCCCAGCCAGGGCTTTGTCAAGCCTGGCCGTAAAAATCTCTAAGGATGGAGATTCTGTTTGCGTTATCTCTAAGGATGGAGATTCTGTTTGCGTTATCTCTAAGGATGGAGATTCTGTTTGCGTTATCTCTAAGGATGGAGATTCTGTTTGTGTTATCTCTAAGGATGGAGATTCCACACTCATTCCAGTGCTTCACCACCCTACTAGTGAAATATTTTTTCCTAATATCCAACCTAGACCTCCCTCACTGCAACTTGAGACACTGAAACATTCTGAGTTTCTAGCTTAATGTGCATCCCAGAGCCACGTATGGAGGGGGCCCCTTGCTCAGGGATCATCTGTTGTTGCATGGAAGGTGGATTTGACCATCTCTACACTAATGTTCCACTCCTGCTCCCTCTCCCAAGACCCCGTGAAGGGTACTTCTGGTGGGTGGGATCCATACATATGGAAGAGGCTGGGAGGCAGGTTTGTGTTGAGCAGGGGGTAGGGCTACTGAGAAAACGCATTATCCCCTTTCCAGCCCTTCAAAGATCAAGTGGAAAAGATAATACTGTCTGTAGATGTCTTACTTTTCTGCACCTCTTCTCCGTGGCAGACACCTCCCTTTTGCTTCTGATGGCACTGTAGGTGAAAATCAAGACTCTGATAGACAGCTTGACAGTGTAGATTTTGGGGGCAAAGGCCATCCATTGAGAATATTGAGCTGCTGGCTGTGAAGACAGTAAAGGACAATGCTTTATGTCTAGATTATTTTTTTGTTCAGTTGGGTACATACTTGATGGCTCTGCATTTGTACAGTTAAGGCCCATTTGGTAGTGTGCAAATTTCACAGTGGCAGTTCACTGGTGCCAGTACTGAAAATGGGAATCAAAGCATCAAACAGAGAAAATGACAGGAAACTCTGGCACAGCCTGGCAATTGGAAATCTTATTGAGTGCTGACTAATGACTAATTCCAGCATATTAACAATAGTCTTTCAAAGCCATGAAATTATCCATGATTTTCATATGACAGTATCAAGCTGTCATGACTTAAATGATTTGCAATAAAAACATATTCCAAAAATGTAACTGAAGGTGGAGGTGAGTGTAGGGAAAAGAAGGTTTTTTTCCCTGTCTTATTACACTGAAATCTGAGGTTGTAAGCATGGGAAACTCAACATGATAAAACCAATAGAAAATGCTGTGACCAGCTCTGGGTTTTTTTCCAACATACCGTTTTTGCACAGCACCTAGCACAATGGGACCTGGTCCATGATTGGGGCTCCTATGTAGTTTGATAAGACAAGTTAATAAATAATAAATAATAAATATCAATAATAATAAATAATGAATATGATAAAATAATAATAATAATTAATATAGCAATACATAAATTAAAATAAAAGTCTAACAACAAATAACTCCAGTCTCACATTTTGTGGATCCAACAATACTTGCATTGTTTTTGTTCAGTAGCCAAAACTTACTGAACAGAGTGTAAATGTAGTTTAGTCTCCAGTCCTGTATCCCTCACATTCTAGTGCTCTGATGAAGAAAGTAGGTCCTCACACAACTCCAGGAACTCAGTGAAAGTCAATGGACTTCACTTTGCAAGAGTGGCTTATACATGGCCATATCCCTTCCGCAAGCAGACTGTTACATGGCCAGGGCTGTTCATTTGTGTACGTAAAAATCCTCTTATATGGAACAAATTCATTATGACTGGCAGCTCATTGTAACTCAAAATGTAATTTTTATAGTGTAATACACTGAAAGACTTTGGGACTTTACTCTGGGCCACCCTGCCTTCTCTGATGCATCAGGGAGAAAATGGGGGGAAACGCTTGAAAGAGGTGCACAAGAATGAGGCAAGCCAAAAACTGGAGTTACAGGATGGGGACTGGCAAGACAAGTCCTTATTTTGTATGCAGCTTGGGAGAACCGTCCAAAAGGACCCTGTACACTGAGCATTTTGTTTCTGGAGACAGCAGCAACAAGCAGCGCCCTGCAATACACTGGTCGCACAGCCAGATGTGTGTGATGTTGCCCCCGCTGCATATGGCTTTTGGCTCTAGGACTAGGATCTAGCGCCTATAAATAGTATTTTACTAGGGACCTGATCCAGACCCAGCTGACACCAATAAGAGAAATGTGTCCGGCTTCAGCAGGGACTACGCACATAAATAAAACTACACAAATGCTCAGGTGTTTTCAGGATTTTGGCTTAGAGGAGGGGTTCGCTCAATAGCCCACAGTGTTGTTGTTTTTAAACTCATAAATGGTGCCACTAAATAGAGCGAATGTTTCAGATAAACTGCCTTTTTTAAAAAAGACCATGTGGTGAATGAATTTTAATTCTGTTTGGACTATTGTTTGAACCCACTGCTTTTAGTGTTTAACTTAACATAACACGTTCATTCCTCCCCTCCCTGCCAAATATCAAACAGGTAATTTATCATGTCCCATGATGAAAAAATGTACAGCAGCAGTAAGGTGCTAGGGGAGCTGCTGACAGTTTACAGTAATAGGTTAATAATATTTAGTTTTCCAATCTGCATAAAAGCTATTTCAGTGTCATTTATTTGACATCAGACTGAAAGCTGTTTGACATCTGCAGTGTATTACAGAACATAATGTTTGCGTTTGCTTTCCATAGACTTGACGTTCATCTAGTGTCAGTTCTCAAATAAGTGCTCTTAGTCTTTTAGATATATTGTTGCCAAAACACTTGAAAAAAAAGGAAGGATTTATTGATTCTAAGCAAGTATTGTTTCTATGGGGATGGAGGAGGATTATGTCGCCATGCGCTGGACGTACATCCCTCCCCTGCTAGTAAATGCTAGATTTCCAAAAGATTTATGAGGTAGTTTCTACAGTAAAATATTCAGACACAGCACAGAAGCTAACTGGTAGCGAGAGCAAAGACATGAATAAAAGAGTTTTCCTTCATTCCAGTAAACATATTGCGCTTGTATACTCTTTACATTCAGAAAAAGGAGTCGTCTTAAACACATGTACATTCCTCAACTGTTAGCTGTCTGGGGCAGGGACTGTCTTTACATTGTTCTTCAATGCAGTGTCTAGAATAAACTAGATCCCTAGTTAGAGCCTGTAGGTGATACCACAATATAAATACTAATAAAATATTATTAATTGTGACGGGCCCCCCCGGATACTGGAACTGGGGTACCACTGAGCTCTCTGTCTCCCCAGCCTGGTCTCCTTCTCACACTGTGCTGCTATGAGAAGCTGCAGATGCTCCTGGCCCTGCACACACACAGACCTTTACACAGGCAGGGACACACCCAGCTGCAGTTACATGAAGGCTTCTCGACAGTTCAACAGCCTAGGACCGCAGAGCTGTACCATCTTGCCCTGGTCAAAAGCCTGACCAGTATAAGTCTATTACCCAGTCCATCCCTTCCTCAAAGTGGACAGGACTATGCACCAGGTTTTGTTCTTGAGCAGATTCCCCAAGCACTTCTAGCAAAACCCAGTTTTAGGTAAAAAATACAAAATAAATGTATTAACCACAGACAGGTAGATTTTAAGTGATTATAAGTAGTGAGCATACAGATCAAAGCAGATGACCTATGGAAAAAACAAAATGCAATCTAAGCTTTGTAAACTAGACAGGATTTGACTCAAGCAGTGTCTCACCCTGTTAGATAGTACAAACAGTCTTCCAAGTTTTCATACACAGGCAGGCTGGGGATCTCCTTCCCCACTTCAGTCTTTGTTTCATAGGTGTTTTCAGGTACTGTGTTGTAGGTGGAGTGAGGCCCCGGAGTGATGTCACTTCCCCCTTTATAGCTTCTTCCATGTGGTTTCTTTGTTTCAAGACAAGCCCCTCAACACAGTTTGTGGAAAAGTGGAAGCATCAAAGTGGAGTCTAGTAGCACAAGATCTAGTCACATTCCCTTGCATGCTTTGATGAGTCATGGCAGCCAATACCCATATTTTGTCTGAATCATCCTCAGGAAAGCATATCAGGTGAGGCTAAGCTTTTCCCATGTCCTATTGTTTTTGCTGAATAGCCATTACCTTGGGAAGCCCCTCACAATGTGCTGGCTAGCCTGGAGTAAACTCCTCTGTCGGCATTACCTAGGAGTGAACACATCTGAAATACAGATGCATAGTCAATATTCATAACTCCAGATATAAAAAATGATATATGCATACAAATAGGATAACCATATTCAACAAACCGTAATGTTTTCCATTGATACCTCATATGAAGTATTTTGTACAAGATGCATCATAATTATCTCATAATCATATCACTATGGTGAATATGGGGTTCAGAACACCACATTAATAATAATAATAATAATATATTGTGGAAAACATCAATAAACTTTAAATAGCTTAACTGCTTAAAAGTGTTTGGGGTTTTTTTTGCCTGAAAGTCTATACATGTCCTTAAAAGTCAGTGCAATGATATAGGGCCCAAATTCAGCCCTGGCACAAGTAATTATAGTTCATCAGACCTCAGCAGAAGGGAAAAAATTGCATTAACAACTGCCTAGTCTAGTGCATTTGCAGGATTGGATGGTCAGAATGCACAAAGTCATGCCTACTTTCAGCATTGCTGAATTAGGCCCATGGCTTATAAAATAAAATCTCTCTACATTTTCTGCCTACAGATTAAAGAGGTAATTAGTCTACAGCTGCATCTCCAAGATTGCCATGTACAGCTATAGCACTCAGCAGATGATGACTTATAATGACAAGAGTAATAGCGATGAGTGAATAGATATATTTCTTTCTTTCTTTCTTGATTGTTATATGTAATATACCTAGAGAAAGAGAACGAGTTATCTTAGAAGTTTGAACTGGTAGAAGAACAGCACTGAAGGATGGGAGAGAAAGCCAAGCCACAAATAACTGTGCAACACTCAGATTCCTTAAATCCAGCATTTGAAAAAGAAAAGAATATCCCCAGTGAGAAGTGAGAGACAGAGAAGGCAATGGAAATAAGATGGGTGAACCGCGAGATGGAAAAACGGTTCCAGACTGGGAGATTCCAGTGATGCAGGCTGAAAAAAAGGTGCTGCAACACAATCACGCTCTTCTGAGACCCAGCAATAGCCCGTCAGAAAGCCATTTCTTTAGGAGAAAAACCACATGAAAGTAGTGAGTAAGAGAGACGTTAATGCTGAACAGACTGAGAGACAATGTAAACGCCAACTATTTTGGGAAAGCAATTCTGTGTTCGAGTGGGAAACAATAAGGCCTTATCCAGCAGCTCTCATAATGGTGGAGCATGTACCAGGATCCAAGAGAGACATAGCCGAACAACTGCACAAACACTAGGAGAGAAGGTAAAATCAATACTTGTGAGTGAAAGAGGAATGGTACTGAGGGAAGACCTAGGAATAAGAGGGAAGCAGATTGATAAGAGACACATGGAAGTAAGAGAATATTTGTGTGATTTTACACTTTACTATTTATATGTTGTCCAGGTTACTGGAACCAGTTAGGAGATGAACCTGGGGAGCAACCTGTATCTGAAAGTCAAACAAAGTGTCAGTAAGGCTGGCAAGTAATTGGGAACAAAATTTAATTTTAAAAAGGGATATAAAATGTCTTACCACATCATTCATGAAATACAGGCACTGCAGTGCAACCATTTGAAAAGGATAAAACACTTTTTAAAGAATCTTTAAATAAAAAGTCCTGTTCTGATTGTTACCTCTGCTGAAATTGAGTAACAAGTAGGTGAAGTCACCCCATTATTTCTCAATCCTTGGAAAAGTTCTCAAAGGGCAATTTTTTTTAAAGCTCCTAAGTGATTTAGGCTTCTAAATCACATAGGCACATTTCAAAGTGTTACCATAACTGAGCCTTTAGCCAGTACTCTCTGGCACTGATCAACAGAAGCTTGCAAACAGAACAAATAACAAGATGATATCTTCCATTATGTTTAGCTTTGCGTTCATAGCATATTCACATAAGAACAAGTGAGCCGTGATAAATGACTCAGGATAGCTTTAGAAAACATCTTTGCACATCTTGGGGAGATGGTATCCATAAAGCAATTACAAATGCAAATGCAATTGACTCTTCAATGGAACTACTCCTGTGCATAAGTGCTATTCCACATAAGTGAACATTGAAGTATCATGACAAATCTATTTCAAAATTAATTTTTGGTGTTAGTTATTTAGATAAGTAGGGGTTTCTTATTTAATTTTTAGCAGGAATATTTTTTTCTTTGTACCTTTGGAGTTAACGGTCATTTAAAAATATGTATTGGAAATTGGAATCTGAGGATAATCTGTAACTTGGCTCTAAGAAATCTGGTTGTAGTGAGATGTTAAATCGGCTGCTTGAAATAAAATGTAGTTACATGGTGTGACAGAAAGGGATTGGCAGTGAACAGCTTGAGCCATTAAAGCACTACAGTAAGATACCCTAATACCTCATTTTCTATAGTGGAAACAGAGTGAAACCCTGAACGACCTGAAGTCAATAGCAAAACTTTGATTTAGATGGGGCCAAGATTCTACTCCAGGTGTCTGATTTTCACAAGTACTGAGTACCCACAACTCCAGTTGAAGTTAGTGGGAGATGCAGGTGCCCAACATCTCTGAAAATCAAGCTCTCAGAACATAAACTAGTGGGAATAAAAACATTCACACACAGAAATATTTTGATATAGTAACAATAAAGAAGCCTTGTTTTTTTACTTCTCCTTTTCAGTACGAGGAAGGCCAAAAAGTTGTTTCTTTAATCATCTTTGACTCTCTCAGAAGTTCAATACATTGTTTGCAAATATTTTGTGCATATGTTTATTTCCGGATGTGTTCAAATTTAATTCAAATTAAAACAGATCATTTGTTGCCTGACTGTTAAAAAATGCCAGCTAGGATGCAGGCAGTTTTTCACTGTCCTACAATTGAATTTTAACACTATTTCTAAGCCTGTATTAATAAGTATTAATAATTTACTTAACTATTCCTTTTTTCTGCCTCTCTTTTTGTAGGTGAACTTACCATGAATGCAAAGCTAAACACAGAGAAAGACATTATGAAAGCATTTGTACTGCTGCAAACTCCACTTAATAAGTGCCAGAGAGTGCTAGCTGAAGGCTCAATATTTTGAGCTACTGTAGTGGTTTGGGAACTCCTCCCAATAATTGTTATTAGCACACTCAGGTTTTTACCCTCATTCTGCATAGATTTAGTTTGTAAGGGCTAATACTTCCCACTTCAGTTTATGGAAGGAAAATGTCCAAGGGCTCTGCTTTATGGAACATCCCAACAATAATTAATTATACCATAGTGTATGTTTGCTATACAAATCATAGTCATTAAATATATTGGTTGGTATGTAAAAAGAAATTAGATTGGGCTTTTTTCATTCTCATTATTGTTTAAGTTTTGATGGTAATGTCTCATTCTACTCCAGTTAAATCTCAGGAAAAGCTTCAAGGAGCCCACTTTTAAACTATTCATTTAAATGGAATATGATATTTGAGTTAATTGAAACAAATGGCAAAACAAACATTCGGCAGAAATCAATATCTGGACAAAGCAGGGAAAATATAAAGCCCTTGAAATGGTATCATGTTATTATCTGCCCTGGAAAGTGGTAGCCAAAGCTGTTTAATAATAAGAAACTCAAGAAATGAGAGTGTGGGTGATAGTGTGAAAACAAAGTGGACGTGTTCCCACTGTTGCAGATGGCACAGCTGGCAAGAAAAAGAGCATGGATAGTGTTTTAATTTAAAAAACAAATCTCAGAGTAACTATTCTTGTGCATGACATAAAGGAGTAGTAATTAGAATGATGTTTTCATGCCTCATGGATAAGACACCCAAAGTCTCTGGGGCCTGAAAAGAGAGCGAGCAGCCAAAGAGACAGAAACAACACTTTCCTCAAAGATGAGTCCTGATCTTGCAATGCCTTGTATGGTGTTTTTGTTAAGTCAATGGCCGTTGAGTGTGTGAAGGTGTCCTGGCCCCTGGGGGATGAACAATGTAGGACTATATGTAAATGAAGTCAATGATAAGATAAAACTAGAAACAGTAGTACCTTTAACTGGCAGAAAGAAAGTTTGAAGAGTTGCTTAATTGCTGGAGCTGTGCTGTTTATGAAAATATTAAACTTGTTATCTTTTGGCAGTGCTATGGTGTAGTGATTATCTCCTGTTAATTAAATCTCTCCCCCACTCTGACAGAGACAAATATTGACCTGGATGGCCTTCTAAAGATTCAGGGGGGGTTACAAAACAGAGTAACCTCGGATATTAGCGTGTCTGTCAGCAGACAATTGGTAGACATCTTTTCAGTTGTAAAGTCTTATCGAAAACCGGAGAGAAAATAGTTAAAAGACCGATAGGTGTATGATGACTGACTGAAGGAAAGGACCTGACTGGAATGCATTTCTGGAGACCTCTTCTTTTAACCTCTGAAGTTTATTGCACGGTAAAATACAAATTAATCTTTTATTGATGTCCTGGCACAATGTCAAAGAACTCCTATGTCATGCGGATGCTGAAAAAAGTAGAGAATTGGTTTCCAAGTGCATTATAAGGATGCTTAACATGAAATGCTGTGCTGCTGTGCAAGTGTGGAGGGGAACAGAGTATAGAAAGACTTCCACCAACACAAGAAACTGAATGCTATAATGATTCCAAGTGATGCATACAGCAGACACTGTCACTAGGCAAGAGTCATGCACTCTCATCATCCAAGAGGACATAAAACTAGCACTCTCATCCTTCAGCTCCCCAAACACAGGCCTTGTTTACCTGTACTAGAGGACAGCTCTCCGTGGATAGCAGTGGTAGATCCGCCATTCTCTGCAAGGCACTTTTCCAAACACCTCTACATGTTCCCTTTTTACACCTGGTACACTGACACACAGAACATTTAAGTAACTTGTGCAATATCATTCCATGGTAAAGCTGGAGGTAGAAGCTTGTTCTCTTGACTCTGAATCCTGTGCTGAAGCCACAAGACCATCTTCTATATGGTAGGAAACAAGCAACTATACATAAAACTGTAACAGACAGTGCCTGTTTATACCCCTTCACTGGGCAAAGTTTAATGGACAAACAGTATGTAGTGACTGAAAAGTGTGACTGAAAAGTTTCTGCAAAGTAGTTCCTAATCTTAACCACTGGTTAAGGCACCAGTACAAACTGCTATTTCATTCTAGGACCACAATGATAATTAATCAATGTAAATTAAGCAGGAAACAGAAGAGGTTAGTAGAAATGAATAGAAAGAGTCAACTTTCAGAATTAGTGGATAGGCAAGTGAATAACAGTTATATGAGTATACACCTTTCTGATGACAATGTACTCAGCTTGGTACATTTCTATGCACCACTCTTACTACAAATGAAAAATAGGGCCCTCTTTTGTTGGCTTTATTTCATCAAAGGGAGTGCTTTAGACGAAGGAGGAATAAATCTTTCCGCTAATCCATAACCCATTAAAATCAGTGAACAGACTCCCATTGGCCTGAAAGTGCTTTGGCTTAGGCCCTTTAATAGTGAGCATAATGGTGTTGGGTGACTTTTGAGGAAACACTTCCATTAGACTGTACTTGCTCTCTCCAGCCACAGAGGTAGAGGGGATGACTCGTTATCATCTTGCCATAATATAAATCACAATGGGGAACAGAGGTTTCTGCCCTGCTTAGTCATAAAATTAAATGTAATGAGTATTGTAGTTGAACAACAGTTTCATTTTAAAAGTTATAACACTAATGACTTGGTAGTAATACATTAACGACAGTTAGTCATTTACCAGCATGTTTAAAATAAATGTTTTAATGGCACAGGAAAGTTGTCTGTCAAATATTTAAATGCACGGGTGGCTGCTTTTTTTAAAAAAAAATCATGATGAATTTTACCTTATGAGATACAGGTTGAAATTTCTCTCTCTAGGGAACAACCCCTATGTTTACTTTCTTAACACTTTCCATGATAAAAGATTACTGTGACTTTGAGAAGCTCTCACACCAGACCTCAGGCTGTAGAAGTGCCTTTTCTTTATCACATAATAGTCTGTTAAGCTCTTGCTTGTGAGTCTCAGGGAATTTTTTTGACATCCTGCCAAAATAGCAAAGAAGCAGTAGCAACACCCGACACCATACTGGGAGCACATGGTAACCACCAGAGCAGCTATGGGAGGAGGAGGAAGAGATTTGGACTTGGCTCCCCTCTGGAGCTGGCACATGGCCCCAGTTCCCCATTATCTCCCTGTTGGGCTTGGCTCTTTCCTCCACAGACACCTCATTGCTGGGGCCTAAAACCTAGATCCACCAGCCCTTTCCTTCCCCGAATAATAAATAAATGGTCAACCACTCATATCAGAGGAGGCTATCAGACATTCTGTAGAAGACAGGCAAGTTACTGAAAAACTATTTTATGAAATGGTTTAAAGCATTTTAAAAAATGGTATTAGGATTATTTCTTGTACTCTTTTGCTTTTAAGGCATACTGCCATAGTTACCTTGAATCTAATTAGGCAGGATTCACATGAGAGAAAAAATGTAACTTAAAACATGTAAAAATGCCTCAAAAATTACCTAAAAAAACTGGCATATACATAAAAATACCATGGGTTTAAAGTCTGCCTGTGCTAGAAACAACGTCTGGGTTGCACTGGGAAGCAACTGGAAATTTATCCTTTTCAACAGCATCAAGCTCCCAGTTGTAGTCTTTGGAGGGGTGCAAAACCACGTATGTGGGAGCGGTGACATTTTTATATAAAACAAACCTGCCCAAGACTCTCATCTATCAAAGTCTACGCAGAGGCTGAGATGCAGTTCCAGGTTTCGGGGAGAAGGAGAAAGCATTGCTCTGGGAGGTTGATTGTTCAAAAGAATAGTAGTGGATGTTTAAAGCTGGGGAGGGATTTGGAATGCTACAGTCAATCCCAGGGCGATGGAGTGGGGGCATGTGATGCAGCTGGGGGCATAAAATACATTTATCAGCTGTCTCACCAGTTGATCACATTGATGACACCCCAATACATAAGGATCTATATATAAATATATAGTTATCTATCCATCCACCCATCCATCTAGCTACACAAGTACATAAGTTTTTACCTAGGAAGCAATGTAAAGGTAAGTAGGCAAACCTTGGGAAGGGACACATTTTACTATGAAAGAGTTCCACATAAAAGTCCTCAACGGGTTTGGAAAAGACATCTGAAGTTTAAAAAAGTAAGTTGGAGGCTTTTGGAATTATTCAGCTCACTCAGTTGTGTTTGGCTGCTCAGTCTGGCAAAACTCAGCAATACTGTATTTATTTAATGAGTGCGTGACCCATTCTTCACAAAGAAAGAAAAGATGGTCATGAAAACATACAAAGACTTGCATTCTTACAGAGTTCTGTGCTTCTAGCAGTCAATATACAAAGACCATAAATTAAAGAGAAATTTTAACATAATTTCTCTACTGCACATACACGACTTTACTTTTTCTTTATGGTGGGTAATAGAGAACTGGGTGAATTTGATCGAACATGGTTATCATATGAACCATTTTGATCTCTGCGTCAACATATACTTGTTTTATGAGTTTTAGGCTTGTACTGCTGATTTATGAGTTGAAAATTCAATAACCATATTTTAAAGAAATCCAGGAACAACATCTGAAACCCATGGTTATGGTTTAATGACACTATGAGAAAGCTCTGGATACTATATGACTTCATACTCAATCTCCTCTGTCATGTATTGTGTAATAAACTAGCATTTAGCAAGCTTCTGTCTGCTTGAGATTTAAAGGAACTAACTGTACTGTTATTAAATAAATCACAATGGATTGGACCTTGAAAATATGAGGGTATTCAGATAACTTACTGATTCCTTTATAGCCATTATGATCAGACAGATCAGCGAAGAAACTTTTAATTTGCTTTAACCAAAATAATAATAATTAAAATACAAACTGCTGTTGTTTCTGGGTTTAAGCTCAAAATAAAAAGACTAAAAGAAGGGAATCTATTCTATTAGGAATGCCTTTGAAGATGAAAATACTGAAGC
The DNA here is from genome assembly GCA_032164245.1 of Sternotherus odoratus. Taxonomy (NCBI): domain Eukaryota; kingdom Metazoa; phylum Chordata; order Testudines; family Kinosternidae; genus Sternotherus; species Sternotherus odoratus. The sequence continues at coordinate 83,844,436 of JAVMKO010000007.1, forward strand.
AGTAATGGTTTTTCCAGCCACATTCTGGGTCAGACACTCAGCCAAAGGCCAGTGAATGAACACATTAACTTCTTGGCAACATAAGTAAAGGCTATCTCACAAGTGACGTCAGTGAGGATCTAGACATTAAAGGGAATTAAACTCCAATTCAGCACATGCCCAATTTAAAGCATGTGAGTCAATGTACTATTTGCATCCTTTAAATTTGACGTGTGCTTAAACTGGGGCCTTAAAGCACCTCCCATGGCTGCTTTGTCTGTTAGCTAATTTTGTTTAGTTTTATTTTCTATTTTATCTGATAAACCAGCAAAAAGCTTAGGATTAATTGTTTCTATTAAATAGGCATTAGATCAATGTCGGATATATTTTCTTCCAGTTCCCAGCTGAGACATGACACTGAAGGGATGTATAAGTGTTTTGAATGGGCACCCTGGCTGAGAGGAGGGAATTAAGGTTCTGCTGTTTTGAAGGGGTGTTCAATAGAAATTGGACATCCATACTATATCACCCACCTTTCCCGTAAAGCTAAGACTTGCAGAGTATTTGAGTTGGACATTTCAATTGAGCAGCTGCTTGCTTGGATCCAGGTGATCCCATCAAGGCTCACAGAGGACACATTGTGCATGGATCTCTCTATTGCCCAGGTGGAAGGGGTTATGCTGTCTTTGTGACCCTATAACCTCCCTCCTTTCCCCCAGACAGAAAGCCCCCAGTTGGAGTTTGCTTCACAGAGTTCAGGGGAAATGGTGAGGGGCAGAAGTAGTGGCAGAAGGGAGTTATTGCCCTGTGCCTCTCAGGCCCCAGAGATTTGTTCATGGAAATCCACATGGCAGGTTCTGAGCAATATATATCCTGCTAAGCAACCATGAAGACGAGGGGCTCTTGCCAATGGTAGGTTCCTCCAGCTGAAGACATGGTGCCCTGGTAGAGGAGCATAATGGAACAGCAGCTGTCCCTGCGTACAACTTAGCTTCATGCTATGGGGTTTATTATTGAGAGCGTGCTCTGGCCCTGTTGCCCTAGGTCCTGTACCAGACTGGAAACTCATGCTGCTCTCATGCAGAGCGGTGTGTTTCAGCCAGTGCTGCTATGATTATCTCAGCTGGAAGTGGCTTTTTGTGTACCGTACACCAAGCTGACTCATTTAATTCAATTCTTTGAAAAGGACAGTGACATTTGTCACTGGATTCCAGCTGGCAGTTCAGATCCTGGGCAGCTAAGCCAGTGGTTTTCCAACTTTTTTCCTCGTGACCTAGCTGAAGAAAATTGTTGATGCCTGTGACCCGACATAATTATATTGTTTAACAAGAGTTTTCATAAAATCATAATACTGGAATACATTCCAGCTTAACCCACTAACACTAGTCACTAGCCTTAGTAAGCCTAGGGTAAGGAGTGTGGGAGGTGGCCCAGGGTAGGAGAGAGGGTGGGGTGAGGGCTGCGGGGCGGGGCCAGGGATGAGGGGTTCGAGATTCAGGAGGGGGCTCAGGGCTGGGGCAGAGGGTTGGGATGTGGGGGGGGGGGGGAAGGGGAGGCCTCTGGCTGGGGATGCAGGCTCTGGGATGGGGCCAGGGATGAGGAGTTGGGGTGCAGGCAGGCTGCCCCAGGGTGGGGCTAGAGGACTCCTCCAAGCCCTCTCATTGCTGGCAACAGCTAGCTCCGGGGGGAGGGGCCTATCTTTCTCTCCCCTGCCAGCAGGCAGCACGGAGCTCTGAGGGAAGGGTCCCTCGCTGCCCACCAGCAGCAGCGAGCGCCGGGGCCACTGAAGAGGCCGTAGCAGTCCTGCAAGCCCCAACTTGCTACCCTCCCCAGTTCCCTTCCACCCCCTACCTCCCTCCTCTCCAGGAGCCTTTAGAGCTGCCGCCGCCTTGTAAACAGAAGATTTTGGTGTCTGATTTGGGGTGTTTTTAAAACTGGACAGAAACCTTTAAAGATGTGATGCAAGGGGGCAAATATCATATGTGGAGTGTCGCATGTAACTCTGTCCACAGCAGCACCTGCCTCACATTGAACTAAACCATGAGAAGTGGAGCAGCACCTGAGCAAAAATGGCTTTACCCCCAGGAAAATGATCCAAAGCACAACCGAGCTGAGGAAAGAAGCACGCAACCACACCAAGTGTTTCAGAGCACATCAACCCACAGGTGGTCTGGGCGGTGCCACTGCTCATATTTGACCTTCATGGATTTTCACTGTGCTTCTGCCCACACACCTCCATTGCATGGCAATATAGGTAGGCTCCCCCGACACCTCTTCTGTGATGCATGGGGGTGGGGAGTTTCCTTACCTGTGTTTTTCACTGGATCCTATCAGGGCACAAAGACAGCTCCTGCTGGTAGGGACCTTGAGGGTGTCAGAGATTCCTTAGTTTGTAGGTGGTACCCTCTTTTCAAATCTAAGAGAAGAGTTCTAATACTAATAATCACAACTCCAGGCTACTAGCTAATCATTGGGAGCTCCTGGAGGAGGCTGTAGGCTCTATTATTACCCTTGAGGTTGTCATTAGTTCAAAAAAATGGTACCCTCTGAAATGTAGCTGCGTGGCTTTTATTTTTGGCAATTTAACACCATGTTTGAAACTCATTATCTCGTAAATGTCAGGACAGCCCTGGAGATATGCCCTGTTACATATAACGGAGGCAGTCACTTCACTTTATATCTGATCCATATGACTTGCGCAATCCACTGTGGCAAGAAATAACATGATGCATCCCAGAACATGCGAAACCAAGTTCAGTTACTAAAACAAGTTTATGGATTAAATAAAAAAATCTGCAATCCCTTTTTCTCCCTGTCTCCTACAGAGAGTTGGTGGGATAATTCACATGACTAATACATTGATATATAAGGGTACAACTTGTTCAGGAAGGACAAGCAAGATAAAAAGTGAGGAGGAACTGCCTTGTATATCAAAGACATATACACTTACACTAAGGTCAAGATAGAAATGGGAGGCAGACCTGCTGGAAGTCTCCGGGTATGGTTAAAAGGGGTAAAAAAACAAGGGTAATGTCATGATAGGTGTCTACTGTAGTGAACTAACCAGGAAGAAGAGGTGGTGAGACTCTTTTGAAACAACTAACAAAATCATCCAAAGCACTGGATTTGGTGGTGATGGGGGACTTCAGTTACCCAGACATCTGTTGGGAAAAATAATACAGCAGGTCACAGATTATCCAACAAGTTTTTGGAATGCATTGGAGACAACTTTTTATTACAAAAAGTGGAGAAAGTGACTAGGGGAGAGGCTGTTCTAGATTTGACTCTGACAAATAGAGCGGAACAGGTTTAGAATTTGAAGGTGGAGGCATCTTAGGTGAAAGTGATCAATTCACAGTGCTAAGGAATGATAGATGGAAAACAGCAGAATAAAGACAATGGACTTCAAGAAGGCAAACTTTAGCAACCTCAGGGAATTGATAGGTACAATCCCATGGGAAGCAAGTCTAAGTGAAAAAAGAGTTAAAGCAAGTTGGAATTTTAATATATTTTTTTTGAGACATAGGAATAAAGCAAACTATCCCAATGCATAGGAAAGATAGAAAGTATTGTAACAGACCATTCTGGCTTAACCAGGAGATCTTTAACAACCCCAAAACTCAAAAAAGAGTCATACAAAAAGTGGAAACTAGGTCAAATTGCAAAGGATGAATACAAAAACACTACAAGCATGTAGGAACAAAATTAGGAAGTTCAAGGCAAACCCCCAAACACACACACAAAAAGAGATTAAACTAGCTAGCTAGGGACATAAAAGGTAACAGGAAAACATTTTACAAATACTGGAAGCAAGTGGAAGACTAAGACCAGGGTAGGCCCATTACTCAACGAGGAGGGAACGACAGTAACAGACAATACAGCAATGACCAAGTGTTTGCCTTTATTTGTTTCAGTTTTCACCAAAAAGGTTAGCAGTGATGGTATGATTAACATGAGATCTGTGGCTAAAATAGGAAAAGAACAAGATAAGAATTACTTAGACAAGTTAGAGGTCTTCAAGTCAGCAGGGACTGACAAAATGCATCATAGAATATTTAAGGAATTGGCTGAAGTGATCTTTGAGCCATTAGTGATTATCTTTCAGAACGCGTGGAGAATGGGAGAGAACCCAAAGGAAAAGAGAAAGGGAATGAGGACAATCCATGGAATTATGGACCAGTCAGCTTAACTTTGGTATCTGGAAAAATAATATAGCAAATAATCAATTTGTAAGCACCTTGACGATAACAAGGTGATAATGAATGGTCAACGTGGATTTTACAAGAACAAATCATGTCAAACCAAACTAATATCTGGCAGACCAGGTACCAGCTCATGCTCCTCTCTTGTGCTGAGAAGTAGAGAAGTAATCACAAGATTACTGAATAATTGAAGAAGTAATTTGGAAATAGGAGGCTTTTACAATATAGGCACTGTAGAGATAACAATTTATCTGTGTCAACGTGGATAAAAGTTATTAAAAAAATTGACGGAGGCAAACAGCATATGTCAATGATTTGAAGCCTCGGTATGGTTATCTGTAGTACCACACATAGACAAAGGGATGGCCTAAGTTTGCTATGGTTATGGAAATAGTGAAATATGGTCAGAGATCTGAGCGGATTATATAACTTAAGAGCAATAAATGATCTGGAGATTTTCCTACACATTTTCTCTAAGATCCAGTTTGTATTGGCCCTTACAGAGATGTGCAGACTGGGTGGCAGGGTAAGGAGCTTTCCTCACCCACCCCTCAAATGTTCTATATAAGGGCCAGGTCAGTCCCTGCACATGGGAATCCCTATTCCCTACTCCACTTCAGACCATACTTCTCCGGAGAGGAAGGGAGGAGGTGTGTCCCTGACTTCTTTCCTATAGGTATTAGCCAAGAAAGCTGTCCAACTGTGTATGGGGAGTATGGTGTTCCACACAAAGCAATGTTAGTGGTGGGCACACACACCCTGTACACCTGGGGGGCTCCAAGAGGCATTCTCCAGAATGCTTCCTGTTCTTCCATCTGAGGCAGTGCAATCCTATACGGCCCCTTACTATGGACTGTCTAGGCCTAACTGAAATCAGGCCTGAGTCCAGCACCCATATTCCATGGGGACTCTCACTGAATTCAGCAAATCTATGAATCTTCATCTCTTCAAGGATGGCTGGAAGGATTCACTGTGATCAGCTCCTCTGACTACCTCTATAACAGGTCATAGACCTCCTTCAAAATAATTTCTAGAGCATATGTTAGAAAGCCATCCAATCTTGATTTAAAAATGGCCAGTGATGGAGAATCCAGCACGACTCTTTGTAAATTGTTCCAATGGTTAATTACCCTCACTATCAAAGGAGTGTCTATGCAGATGGGCATCTGCACTGCTTGTGCATTATGGAGGTGGACCCTGTGTAGACCCAGAATGAGCTAAGAGGAAGATGGCTTTTGGAGAAAGGTGTAGAAGTACAGCAGGCTGGAACTGCAGCTGCCAAGGGAAGGTGCTGTAGCTTGGCCTCAAGTTGATGGATGATTGTTATTCTGTACTACCAACCCGTGCTTGGACCCTCTTCCAAAGGCCAGGGCTTTTATTACAGGGAGAAGTGAATTGTACCTTAACAAAAAGTGATTGGCTAAAATGGAGCCCCCTAGGAAATACAGTGACTATTTAACAAGTTCATTCTACAACACTAGCAACCCAGGCGGTATTTAGTACCTTGATAACCAGGCACTGTGCAGTCTTTTGCTTGTATATAATAACTCCAAGTTCTGTGCGTTGTCTAGAGTAATGGAAAATTAAACATGTTTATATCATTTGGTTTCTGAGACTAAATCCTGATGCACGTTATCTGATCGTCTGTAGTAATCGTAATATTCTAACGTAGGCTGTTACACAAACTCCTCTTTGTTTTCATAGCTGCAAGAAACACAATCCTTCCCTCCCCCCCCCCCCCATCCAATAAGCACTGGCCCATCCAGTGGGCAGTGTGGGGTTACACACCTGAGTCGTGGGGTGGCCTCTTTGGGGTGATATAACCTTTGAAATTCAAGGGTAGATCAGTCCCTGTAATCCTTCAAGCACAGAGGCTTTTATGATGTCTGGTCCTTGACTGAGGATGAAATGGAAAGCTCCTTGCATCCCAATCTCTGCTCCACATTATGCTAGGACCAGGCAAAATCTGGCCCTATGTATCTCAATCTCCAAGCGTAATGGAATATTGAATATTATGATGGAATATTAAGAAAATGCATATAATGGGCTGGAACACAACAATCACAGCCTAGAGAAAATCAAACATCCCCTCTCACAAGGGCACTCACTTTTCATCTGGGCCCTGGGACACTCTTCCATTTTCTGAACCCATCCTTAAACAGTTAGTCCTCTAATTCTTCTCAGTCCTAATGGATGACTGAAGAGAAACTCCCTAAGAGATTCCAGAGCAACATCTGGCTGAGAAAAGCTTAGCATAGGACTTTCGCCCCCCTCCTCCCCTGAGGAACCCACATGTTCTCTGTGCCCGGATTTGTTGAACCTTTGGCACTTGAGTAAGCTCACACTCAGCCATTTTTAAAGTAAAACACCTGCAAAAGCTATTTATTGCCATGTATGCGATGTTGCCAGGAACAATCCCTCTATTACTCTGAAACAGAATCCCAGCCAATCGCATTCCACCCAGCAGGCTGTGCTAGCTCCTATTGTGGCACATCAGGAACAAAAGAGAGTGAGGGTCTGTACGAACCCTAGGGTCCCACGCACCAGGCAGAGGGGCTCTCTCTTTGCACAGCTCACACGCCTCTCCTAGCACTGGCAGCATGCCTGGCAAGGATTTCTTGCCAACATTGGTCCACCACAGGGGTTCACAGCGAAGAACAGGGAAAACTGAAGCTGCTTAGAGCACCATTAATTTCACTGTTTATAGGATGGTCGCCACATGATAAATGAATGGCTAAAAAATAATCTTGCTTGTTTTAGGCAAAAGTTACAGTGGGGGGGGGGGAATGCTATGTGGCACGAGTGATTGATTTATTTAGATTTATCACAGCCTGCTAGATACCTGCCAGGACTCTGGAAACCCATGTATACATTCAACATTATAATACATATAACAATGAAGTGTAGCCTGACTGATTATTGCAATTACAAAATTATTTCTGGGGGTGCAATGTACACGTGGTACTGCCATTGTTTCTTTATTCAGGTGGCTACTTAGAGTTAATTAAGGTGATGACATGGATGATGCACACACAGAAATTTTGAGCTTTAGTTAATACAGACATAATTGAAATAGGAAAATCAATGTACATAAGGAAAGAATAAGATTAGTACCGTACATTTAAATTGGTTTTCTGCATTGTTCATACTTATAGTCTGGCCTTGTACATACTTACACCCTTATGGAGCTCATTAGAAATGAAAGATGGAAAGAACAAGCTTTGGTATTATGGATGCATATATGAGACTTCCAACTATTGACATTTGCCTCAATCAATTCCTTAACAATTTATCTGTGTCAATGTGGTTTTCTCTAGAATTACCGTATTGTGAAAACACGCTCCCCTCCGAGCCTCCTATATCCAAATGACTCCTGCCGTTATGCAGTATACCTGTTCTTTTGGGCTTACTTGTTTATCCATGACAGTGGATAATTTCCAAGCCAGGGTTCAATCCAGAAGCCTCCTTCAGCTAATTAAAAAGCCAGCATCTCACATGCGTGATAAAAATAGGCCACTCTCCTATAGCACAGTCTGACAACCCTGTTATTTATGTTTTCCTACTTATTGTTACAGCTCCAATAATCTCAAGATGACAAAGGCAAGCATAACTGTGCTAAGGTCCACATCAGAGAGAAAGGGTGGCAACTGCATTGTGGGAATTCCTCTGAGGAAGGCAATTGTTCCCCGTTCTTGTATTCTTGATCGAGTAGTATCTTACTCTACAAGTAGCCCAATGGAAATTAAGGAGGCTATTTGCAGTGCAAGGTACAACTCAGCAAGAGGAACATTTGCACAATTGAGCCCTGTGTAACTGCAATGATTTTGCTTTTCTCGTGTGTAAACAGGACAGGAGAACCTAGAAGCACTATAAATAAATATAAACAAACAGCAAATACAGCCAAGTTTTAAGTGCTCAGCACCCACATGTGGGCTAGATTTCAAAAGAGCTCAAATCCCTAGCTGGCCATATTTTTCGCTAGCACCCAGCATTTTGAGTGCTGACACCATTGTAAAATCTGACTGCACGTGACACAGTGGAAACTGCTGTGGGTGGAGCGTTTTTTTGAAAATGTGGCCCTTATTTTTAGGCTTAAATGGTGCCTTTACCTTGATCTCCATCATGGGCCCTGAGTGCTTGAAAAAAAAATAATCTAACCACGAGCATTTTTGAAAATGTGACCCCCACATGACTAACTTCCCACATATAGCAGGCTGCAATAAATGTTAAGAGAAAACCATCATAACCACTAAGGGATACTGATGTTTCCTCTCCTTCCTTTCTCTCTTGAAAATCAGTATTTTGTAATCTTAAACATAATTAAGGTGACCAGACAGCAAGTATGAAAAATCTGGACAGAGGGTGAGGGGTAATAGGAGCCTATATAAGAAAAACACCCAAACATCAGGAATGTCCCTATAAAATCAGGATATCTAATAACCCTAATCATAATCCCACCAACACTAGATCCAGTGTTGATGCTGTGAACCATATTTCAGAAAAAATTTACCACCATTATCCCCAAATATGATTTTATTTTGGAGCTGCATCACAGAGATTAAAGAGACAGAATATGACAACCATACCCTCAGGCAAAACCAGCAGTGCCTTACTTTGTTACCTAACTTGTGAGGAGTTAGTTGTGAAGTCGTGTTTCATGTCGGGGTTAACTAGAGAGACCAGAATTCCACTTGCAGATCCCTCCTGAATCACATGAGCTTTGAGGCATTAAAAGAACATTACATGCACAAGCATTTGCAGGATCATACCCAAAGCCTTTACATGAAATGCTTAAAGTGCATCTGAAAGTGAAGTAAATAGCCCAACAGTGTGGGGACAGTTTTATTTTGTGGCCTCATAACATTTATTATGATAGACAAGGTAGATAGGGACAGCCCCTAAACTATACACCAGGAAGATCTTTGTGGCATGTTTACGCAGTCATAGACAGTCCAGCTACTCTTGGCATTGCAAAGCATTTTCCTATTCAGCTTGTCACGTATACATAGTTTTTCAATGCTGATGAACTATTTTAACCTTTATAATAATACTTTATACTTACCATGGCTTTACAAACTATTTATTAAACCACACATATCTTCTTTGTGGTAGGCCTTATTATTCCTGTTTTACAGGTGGGTAACCTGAAATAGAGATAAGCTAAGAACAAAGTATGGGTACCAATTTATTAAGGTTAACCATCCAAATAGATATCTTAGTCCTGTAATAAAATGACCTGGTATTCAGAACTACTAATGCTTTACATAACATCTGTAAAAATCAGGCCATGGATTTAAGTGCCAAAATATGGATTTGGGTGGCTAATTTTAAGCATCTAATTTTACTCACCCCAACTATGACAACTTTGGCCTAAATCCCCATTATGAGTCCCTGGCAAAGTTGGGAATAGAACCCTGAACTCCTGGGTCCTAGCCTGCTGCCTGAATTTATGAATTTCTCTTATAAGCAAATGTCAAAGATTGGTTATGATCAACCAAGCGACAATCATAGTTTTGGTTTCACTAAGCAGTCTGTGGCTGTGGATTTTGTATTAAGGTGTATTGTAGATTTATTTGTATTTATACTAATAAAAGAGGAAAGGGTCAATTAGAATTTGTGAAGTGCTCTAAAATTCCAAGGTTAAAGACTCTTCTTGTGAAGTATTATTAGATCTATTTACCTTTTTTAATTGAGTGAATGGAGTATGAGTCTGATTTATTATGGCTCTCTCTGAAAATCAAGCACTGAGCTAGGAATAAGCGATTATATTTTCTTTGCAAAAAAATGTTCTCCTGCAAAGTTATAATCAAAGCTAGATATGCAGTCTCAGTGAAAAGCAGTGAAAACCCAAACTCAAATGCTAGTTTAATTCAGCTCAGGAAAATCTATTATATAAATCCTTTGAAAAATCATGATATAGATAATTGGGGATACAAACTTTCCTCATAGGCAACAGTACATCTTTCCAGAGCAACACATCAAAATACTTCAGTCTATTCCCCCTAATATTTTTATGCTTTCAAGCCATAACCAGGAAACAACCATATTTAGTTATCAGCAAGTCAAATGCAAAGAAAAAGATGCATGAAGCAAACATAAGAGGCTAACAAGACATGATGTGCCAACGTTATGTTACTATATAAGTATCAAAATTAAATTTTCACTGAGGATGTAAAACTAATATTTGCCCAGTTGATTTTTGTTCAACTTTTTTTTGACTTTTTAAAAATTTGCTTGATATTATCCTGTTATAAGGATATTGCTTAAAGTACAAACGTGTCATTTGCATATTAAAACAACTAAGGGCAAAGATCTGTACAAGTGTAAATGACAGTGGAATATGGCCCTAAGAACTGAACACTCTTTGAACATGTGAGAAAGGGAACAATCGCTGAAAATTCCGGCTGCTACTACAGTATTTCTTGTTATAATATTTTTTTCTGTCCAACTCTTATTTTTGCCAATGACGCTGCAATTACAAATTCTTTCCTGTATTTTATCAGGACAGAAAAAATAAAAATGATTGAGCTATTGATGGCTATAATGGTTCAATTATAGCCATCAATTTTTAAATGGAACTCTCCATTAGTTTAAGGTAGGGGCCAATATTTCAGCTTCACAGAATGTGTGCCTATTCTTGCTCTCTCATTCACGAGATTAGCTCCATTAGCTTTAATGGGATTACTTGTGTAAAGCAGGTATATTTGTACCTTTTATTTCTCCAAGACTATCATGAAACAACCAAAGGTATGTAAGTACAGCCCAAGTCTCATTATACTCTCACCATTCTCTGGCAGAGCAAAGGGGCCTTAAAATGAGCGGTGCAAAGGATCCACAGTACAAATGAGAATAAACCCCAGTGCCTGCGGGTCAGATTCTCAACTGCTGTCCATTCGAATACCTTGAATTACAATGATTTACACCAGTGGAGAAGCCAGCCCTGCATTCCTAGCACACTTGTTTTGTGTTTCCCCACTGACTTCGGGCGGGGGGGGGGGGTAGTTATGCAAACAATCCAGGACTTTACTGACAATGAAATAACTAGTGGGTTTGGGTGCTCAGCTTGGGACACCTTAGAGTTGCCTGAGTTTCTGACACTGGTCTCTTTAAGCTGTCTCACACTGGGTTCCTAAGAAGTTGAGGCAGCCGAAGTCACTAGTCATCTTTGAAAAATCACTCGTGTTTAAACAAGTTTATCTTTGAAAATTTCTCATTAAAATAATGTAAAGAAATATTGCAACATTCGATTAAAATCTTCAATTCTATTTTAAAGAATCAGTATATATTTGAAATGGAGCTGACAGCTGATTAGGAGATTTATCTAATATCTTAGATTTACTATTCACTATTGGTGAAAATCCACATCCCCTACATTCTGCTAATTTTCCACTGTGCTTGGAAACTAGAGAAGATCACGGAAGTAGTGAGGGGAAACTCTGGTAGCTTACATACCACCATGTGGCCATTGTTGGCAAATGCTGGCTTTTTAATGGTGTTTTATAGGTAACAGTCAAATTTGGTGGAAAACAATCAAAGGAGGTAAATTAATCCAATGACTAAAGTGTTAACAGCTCATCTGGGTTACATTGGTTTAAAGTTAATAGCTAACTTCATTCTTTTCAGCATAAGGGAGAATGTTTTCCATGCAATAAAATCATTAAACCAGAACAATAAGGCAATTCCAGGTGCATTAGTCCATAAAGAATTGAAACAGTCAGCTGTTTTTCAAGTCTCATAATGCTGCATTGGTGTGGTTTTCAAAAGCTATCCAGTTGCATTCTCCACCTGCTTTTCCTCATTACTTCACTAGCAATCCTTGGACTCCAGTCAGGTTTTGGTTTTTCCTGTAGGAGCTGAGTGTGAAAAGCAAGCAGGTGACTGGTTAAAAACAGCAGGATGCTGTGGATGAGAACTCTTTTACATGATAAAAATGTCATTCATTTAGCAATAAAATAGAAATGTTTCACCACTCCAGTTTGTTACAGATTAAGTAGCCCTCTGAGACCCGGTAATAAGTGCTGTTATACTGCAGCACGGCTATGTTATCTCTCCATTTCAGAAGCCAGTATGTATGTATTCAAGTGTATTTCTAGTGCTGGGCAAACAATTAGTGACTCCTCTGAGTGATATATCTGCTATCAGTGATTTTTTTAGCTCTTGTCCCTGTCTGTGAATTGTCAAGCTCTATTCTCCAATTTAAATTTGCCATTATAAAGAGCTTAGAACTATTCTCAGAGAAGCTTCATTGGCTTCATTGAAACAGAAACCAGGCCAAAGTATATAGGGCCTGAATCTCATTTCCACTAAGGCCCTCTTACACTGCTCTGGCTCTGTAATGTGATTTACTCCCACTTTAAACAGACAGAATAATGTAAAAGAGCCTTAGAATAATTAAGAACCAGGCTGTAAGCGGGCCTCTGACTGCCCTCTTCAAGATATCGGCTGGAGGCTGCTTTGTGGCTTCACCAGTGTCTTTTATTGCTTTATACACAGTGCACAAACCCCACCACCTATATACAGCTTCCTACACAGTTCAGGTCTAGGCTCAGCCCTCAGTCTCTGGCTGGCCTCAGGGTTAGCTAGCTCCTTCAGGCTTGCTGCCTCAGCTAGCTTATCACCCTGCACCTTCTCTATCTCTCACTCTTTCTATCTCTCACTCTTTCTATCTCTCACGCCTCCTTCCTCCCTATCACTATCTCCCAGCTCCACAACCCACCCTGGCTTCCTCCCTAGCAGGTCTTATATCCTGTGGAGGCTGCCAGGTGGGGCCCATTAAGCCCTCTGCAGCCCAGAGCTACAGCCAGGTGGCTGATTAGCCTGCCTCAGCAGGCTGGGCTTGCAGAGGCTTTTGGCTTTTGCAGGGGTAAGGAGGGAGCAGGGGCTGACTCAGCAGGCACCGAGTCAGCTGCCTGCTACACAGGCCCATTATGTTTCTTAGCTATTTTAACTTAAAAATTAATTTTACAGGATTTAATAAGCTAACAAATAATTATAATCTATTGGATCAAATTCTTCCTTCATTTTCCTCCATTATTACAGTGGAATTTAACTCAGGATGAATTTGGTCTATTTGGTCTATTATGGGGTCAAATGTGTAATCTGTGTTCAGATAAATTGTGGCATTAAATTGTGTAGGTATCACTACTACTAGTCTCATCCAACTAGGACTACTTGTGTAAGTACAGTAAACCCTCGATTTAACGGACCCCGATTTAACGGACTTCGGATGCAACGGACAAAATTTCCCGATGCATCCGAAATCCGTTATTGGGGGCTGCCGGCTCCCGCCCCGGGGAGCCGGGCGGGAGCTGTCAACCCGGCTGCCCGGCTCCCCGCAGAGGGGAGCCGGGCGGGCGGTCTGACAGCTCCCGCCCAGCTCCCTGCAGAGGGGAGCCAGCCGGCCGGGTTGACAGCTCCCGCCCGGCTCCCCGGGGCGGAGAGCGGGGCGGGAGCTGTCAAACTCCGGGCAGCGGAGTTGACAGCTCCCGCCCGGCTCCCCGCAGCGGGGAGCCCGGCGGGAGCTGTCAACCCCCCCCCGCCCCACCCGGTTCCCTGCAGCGGGGAGCCAGGCGGGGGGTTGACAGTTCCCGCCCGGCTCCCAGCAGCGGGGAGCCAGGCGGGGGGGTTGACAGGGGAGGGAGCCGGGAGGGGAGGGAGCCGGGCGGGGGGGGCAGGTTTGACAGTTCCCGCCCGGCTCCCCGCATGGGGGAGCCAGGTGGGAGCTGTCAGCCCACCCGCCCGGCTTCCCATTGCGGGGAGCCGGGCGGCGGGGGGGGGGGTTTGACAGCTCCCGCCGGGCTCCCCGCATGGGGGAGCCAGGTGGGAGCTGTCAGCCCACCCGCCCGGCTTCCCATTGCGGGGAGCCGGGCGGCGGGGGGGGGGGTTTTGACAGCTCCCGCCGGGCTCCCCGCTGTGGGGAGCCAGGCGGGCGGGCTGACAGCCCGGCGGGCGGGAGCGGGGGGGTTTGACAGCTCCCGCCGGGCTCCCCGCTGCGGGGAGCACGGCGGGTGGGCTGACAGTTCCCGCCCGGCTCCCCACATGGGGGAGCCAGGCGGGAACTGTCAGCCCACCCGCCCGGCTCCCCATTGCGGGGAGCCGGGCGGGGGTGGGGGGGGTGGGGGGGGTTTGACAGCTCCCGCCGGGCTCCCCGCTGCGGGGAGCCGGGTGTGTGGGGGGGTTGACAGCTCCCGCCCATGATCAGTAAAACCTCTATATAAGGGACTAATTCGGGTGAGGGGGTGTCCGTTAAAGCCAAAAGTCCTGTTATTTAATGATTTTAAAAAATTATTAAATAACGGACTTTCAGCTTTAACGGACACCCCCTCGCCCGAATTAGTCCGTTAAATCGAGGTTTCACTGTATTTACCCAGACAAATAAGAGTTGCAGCCCTATGTTACAACACATGTAATCTCCCTATTTGAAATTCTGCAGTATACCCAGTGATCCACACGTAACTGGAATGAGTGCAGTGTTGAGGAATTGGCAGCAACAATCAAGATGTTCAAGGGTTTTTGTGTCTTTGTTATTCATTTCAGTATGAAGAGAAACATAATCACCTGTTCTCACTAAAGTCGATAGCAAAACTCCTATGGACAGGAGGAGGGTTGGCCCTGATATCAAGCTTTATCATTTTAAAAATGATCAGTTAATCTTAGAATCATAGAATCTCTGGACTGGCCCTATAAAATTGGGACATGCGATCACCCTAGCATCCATCCCCATGGTCTTGCGCTCATCAAATTTTTCTAAATAGTCCTGAACCACTTCTTTTTCCACAGAGGGCTGGTCACCTCCTCCCGATACTGGCTGCCCAGTACAGTAGTCTGGGAGCTGACCTTGTTTGTGAAGACAGAGGCAAAAAAAAAAAAAGCATTGAGTACATTAGCTTTTTCCACATGCTCTGTCACTAGGTTACCTCTCCCATTCAAGACCCATCTTGATAGGTTTCCACATGATATTAATCAAAAGTACGTATTCTATGTACTGCATGAATGCCATATGAAGAAACTGGTCAAAGGGCGCTCTGCACATTTCCCCCTCATTTTCTTTCTTTCTCTAGGTTATGGGGATGATTTCTATGTTTGCTCCTCCAACTCTCCTGCAAACATTCTAATGGCTGAGCCAATTTGAGGTTACACATTTATGTAGATTCTTAACTTCCCCTGGTGCGAACAAACCAACTGTAATTTACAATCATCATACCAGTTGCAAAAGTCAAGTTATTTTACTGTACCGCACACCAAGATTTTCATCATACTGGGACCCATGTATGTCCAGTGTGTGTGTATCAGAATTAGAAGCAGCTACGGCCAGGGAATCCCTTGCATCATGTTACTAAGATGTTGGATCAGAACTACATGGGGCCAAAACTGCTGAAGGTGTGCAGACCATCTGAGTAGAAGGCCCTAATCTCATGGGATCTGTGGATTTGTGGGGAGACCTCTGGCATGAACAAGGGGCAAACCAATTCTCTAATGAAACAAAGAAAGACTGCAGAGATTTCCTCTTTCCCTGTACCTCCTTCCCATGGGTTTTTCCACAAGGGAGGGTGATCAGATTCTAAAGTAAAAATATTTTTGCTGAATGTATTTGGTATTGTAAAATAGGTTATTTCATACAACAATAAATAATATCACACGAGAGATATTGTATCGTCCCATAGGAAAAGTTGGTGGATACATGGTATGCTGGTCTATGAGTAGGACTCCTAGGCTCTATGGTACTACTACTAACTATGCAATGACAAAACTATAACTGAAATCATAAACCTACAAAACTAGGTAAGGAATTGTGGTGCACAATGTATAAAATGGGCAAACAGAATTTAAACCATATTTGGTAAAAAGCAACTCTATTTTGTAAAACATGGGACAGTAATTAACCATTTCTTTGTACAGCTTATTTTATTTGGATTCTTTCCTTGGCTAATAATCCTCAGATTACCTCACAGGCCTTGTCTCTAGTATCCTGGGACAAACATGGTTACAACATATATATTTCCCCATCAATCTATTTGCATTTTAGTGTTTTGGGTGATGATATTCCACCTTTTTTCAATTCAATGGCTTGACTTTTTCGTTTGTTTTAAGGCCACCTAATCTTGTTCCCATTGAAGTCTGTAACAAATCCTTTGCCGAACTCACTGGAAGCAGAATGGGGCTTTACTAGGTGTTTAAAAAATATTTATTTTACATTTGAGATCACAGGAAGATCTTCAAACTTCCATTGGCTATGTGACCCTGCAAGGACTATGCACATGCATAAGGGCTGTTGGCATCCATTAGTCTACTCACTGAGTAAAGATAACTCATGAGAGGAAATAAGACGATGGAGACTTGTGGCACCTCAGAGACTAACCAGTTTATTTCAGCATAAGCTTTCGTGGAATAAACTGGTTAGTCTCTAAGGTGCCACAAGTCTCCATGGTCTTATTTATGGATACAGACTAACACGGCTGCTAATCTTAAACCTGTCATGAGAGGAAAGGTTTGCAGGATCAAGCCTGCAATGACTGACCATGTTAGGTGCTAGTGAACTTGCAGTTCTATAAATAAAAGCTTAAAACCAGCTTCCATTGTTATTTATTTGGTTTATTTCTCTGCAGATTCTTTGTGCCACTTACCACTGAAATTCTGAAACATATGTTAAGTAGGAAAATGCCATTTTGGATTCATTTCACCTTATTCACATTGAAATAAAAAGTAAAATCTCTCATTGAGCTCAGTGGGAGAGCAGGATCCAACCTAACAGAAGCAAGTTGGGAAGATGTGAAATTTTAGAGAGGAAACAATTCAGAGTTATAGAACTTAACTGACTTGCTCCAAATTGTACTCTTTTATAAGAACAATTAGTGCTCATCAAGGTTTTGATCTAGTCAGGTGTTGAACATTTCCTGCAAGATACTGAGTTCCTGTTAATTCTTAATGAAGTCTGCAGGGAGTTCTGGTGCTCAGGAACTCAGTGTCCATAAGATTGATCTGATTACCTTTATATGTTGTCATATTAAAAATACACTGTCAAGGTATTTGATATCATTTCAATTATTTATCTCAAGATGAGACAGAAAAAGATTATGACACCTATGTAATAACAATCCTGAGAAAGCAGAAACATGGGGAGATTCCTACAAGTTTTGATTTATAGAGTAGTCCTTGCAAGTTGGGCTAATGACTAAAGCTGACTGAGTACAGGAAAAATAAATTTTCAGCTATTTCTTAAATAATATGGTTTGAGTTTGAGTTCCTCCTACTCAAGCCTATTAGTATTAGTGGAGCTTTGGTTTGGGTTATGTGGTAAAATGTATTCAACATCAAATACATGTGTTTGACTCAGAAGTGATATTTTAAGGCTCTGCATGCTGCTATATTTCCTCCAAGCTGAAAGGCATGTGGTAGCCTACAAAAGCTAACTAAAAGTATAGCTATTTATTGCAAGTTTACCCAGACCCTGGTCCACTCTCTGCTATTGTAGCTGACGAAGTCCATATGAGCTTTAGTCTTTTCACCAGTACTATTTTTCAAAATGGATTCCCCCTCTTTTTCAGCAACAATAAATATATTTTATTAGGACTGGTTGAAAATTTTCCATTTAAATATTTTCTTGACAGAAAATGGGTTTTTGACAAAATGAAAGTTTTTGTGAAGTGTCTGCTTTCACCAGAAGATTTATCAGAAAACCAAACACCTGAAAATTGAAAAGGTTTCAGTTTTTGGTCAAATACCAAAACCAAACTGATAGTTTCAATTTGGAAATGTTAAAACTATGTTGAAAGAGAATGTTCTGACATTCTTGAAGCTGTTTCTTTTTGGCTCATTAAAAATGTATCTGTTTGAGCCATCATGGAGCCTCATGGGAGTTTTAGTTCAGGTGCCTCATGCCTACATTGTTCTCCAAGGACCAGACTTCCTGGCCAAAGTATGTCTCCCATGATTTACTACAGTTATGTGACTCCCATGATGTATCACAATGGGTCAGCTACAGGTGAGTCTGATACATGAGCGATGAAGTTCTTCCTGGGAGCCCTGCCCGTTGGGATAAATCACCATATCTATAACTTCCACGAGGCATTGCAGTAGTGCAGGGGGATGCAATTTGGTATTGAATTTAACCAAAAGGAAACATTTCAATTTGGACTGACAAATATTGATTTGAGATACTTTGATTCATGCTGTCGCAATGAACCAAAACTAAATAGTTTGTTTTGATTTTCACAATGGAAACATTTGCTTTTTTGCTGAAAGTTTGCAGTTTTGGGGTTTTCAACAAAAAGTTGAGCTGTTCTGTGGAAAATTTTCAATGAAAATGGATTTTGTTCATTTTTGTTGAAATTTTCTGAAGTAAAAGAAACCATTTTCCAACCAACTCTAATATTTTATATTCCTTCCTTCATTTTGCAAGGGGCCAAATATGTATGTCCAAAAACCTGAAAGCTATAGAAAAGAAAAAAGAAATACATATATATTTATAGTGGGCTTTTGAAAAGTGTTCAACACTGGCACAACTATACACTCATTGCTCCTATTGAAGTCAGAGTTAGGCCAAAACTGATTGCTTTTGAAAATTCTACCCCCATAATATTCTCAACTGGACAGTACTATCTCAAAGTGAAAGGCATTAATACCATTAAGGTGTACAATACAATTTTAAATTAAAAATAAACTTCAGAATAGAACTTAAAACTAAGAACAGAGTTGAAAACAGAAAAGACTGGCACTAAATGGGACTAGATTTTTCAATAATATTCATTCTAAGTCACTTTTGGTCGTCATGCCTTCGTATTAAGTAAGTAGAGTTACAAAAATTCTTCCATGCTAGGATTATTGGACTGACATAAATCTATAGGATTTATCCACATTGTTTATGATCAGTGACCATTTCTTAGTTCACATCAAAGTAAATATTAAGTTCTTTCATATCCTTGGATGCTTTTATAATTGCTTTCTCATTAATATTTACCAGAAGTCTGTTTACAACTGCCTGCTTCCAGAGGTGACCTATCTCCCACCCCCGACACAAAGCAATTTAATATTTTCTGGGAACAGTTTGGAAGACTACTCCCAAATCTGCATGATTTTTAAATTAGAATAATTTTAATGATGTTTCAAAGTATAATAATTTTTTAATTGTTTTAGAAGGAGTCGACAATGATGCTGGTAATAAGAATCCTCCAACTTTTACAAATGCAAATTCATAAAAGTACACATCCTTGCAACAATGAAAGTTGAAAGAAAAATGCCACTGCTGTCTCTGTATCTGTTTTGCAACTTGTTTGCCTGTCTTTTAACATGGCGGAACAAAACCAAAGCCATGTTGTATTTGTTAGTTTGGGGCTTTTATGAATGTGGTAGTGAAGTTTTTCTCACAGAAGGAATGCTGTTATTGGAAACATAAGGCATGAGCAATCCTTACCAGTAAAGTGGTTAAATGGAACCGCACTGTGGTACTTAACAATGTCAAAAAAGAAAAAAAAAATCCTTGTTCTGATTTTATTTTTTTCTACTTTTGGCACATTTCCAATGAAAGGAAAATGCCAGTGAAAATAAAAACATTTGAGAATCCTTAAAACACAGGGCATTTTTATAGAGACTGAATTACATTGTTTCACAATTCTGGCTCTGTAAATTCCTTCAGAGCACAGTTTAAAATTTTAACACAGAAGAACAGTAAACACTTAAGTTGGACTAAAGGAAATACTATAATGGGGAAAGTGTTCAGGCTGAAGAATGGGCTGGGGAGAGGAGAGGGAGGGAATAAATAGGGGATTTCCCTCCCTTAGTTGAAGTTCATCTTCCTTCTGGCTAGTGCTATCCCTGCTACAAATGCTTTTATCCCTGGCTCATACAGTACCGAAGAGAAACTTTTTCCTTTGACATTCAACAGGTGATAGAAAATGTTCTTTAGTGTATTTCCCTATAATTTTCCAGAGGGAAGATGGCCCTCTCAGGTTGCTGTTCCTTCTCTCTCTGCAAGTTACTCCACACAAATGTGCCATCTTATGCTTGTTGATAGGAATTTGAAGAAACTAGATGCAGCATTAAACAAAAGTAACATGTTTTCTGAAACCCACTGTGTTCTAGCGGATTGAGCACTGGGCTGGAGATGTGAGTTGTCTTCTGGCTCTGCCACTGATCTCCTGTGTACAATAGGGCAAATCTACCTGCCTATGTTTCCTCTCCCAGCCATTGTTCTGCTTTGCCTTTTTAGCCATAATTCGGAGATGGTTTTAGTTCCTTTTTATTTCCTGCTTTCAAGGCACTATAAACTCAGGGCCTTTTTTCTGTGTGACAATAGTAAGGGCAAATCTGAGTAGATCCGGTGGAAGTGTGTATTGTTAATGTCCATCTGTGTGTTGTTCCACATGAACAAAACCTGTCATAGCCTTTACAGTTTCAGGAACTTTTATTTTCAGAACTTCACAGATATCAGCAATCACTCATTAGCTTTGGATTTTACATTTAGTGTAAACAGTTTTAGCCGGAGCTGCTAAACATTTTTTGGAAGGAACAGCGTTCCACAGAAGAATGTTGACCAGGTGGAATAGAAATATTTCATGGGAATGTATCTATTTTACTGACATTTTTGGTGAACAATCATCAAAACATTTCATTTTGATCAGGTCAAAGCACTTTGTTTTCATAAGGGTGAAATGCTTTGTTTTGACATTATTTTGTTTCTATATTATAATAATATGATATGGCTAAACCACCCTGAACACGCCCAATCCCGTCTGATCTTGCAAGCTAAGCAGGGTCAGTCCTGGCTAGTACTTGGATGGGAGACCTCCTGGGAATACCAGGTGCTGTAGGCTTAACATGGGCGTGGGGCTAGCAACTCCACCCCGTAAGGCAGGGGTGTCCAAACTTTTTGGAAAGAGGGCCAGATTTGGTAAGGTGAAGATGTGTGAGGGCCGACCCCCCCCCCCTCCGGCCGCGCTCTCCTTCCCTCCCCTCCCCCCCGCTCCGGCCGTGCTCTCGCTCTTCTTCCCTCCCCCCCCCGCTCCGGCCGCGCTCTCCTTCCCTCCCCCCCCGCTCCAGCCGTGCTCTCGCTCTTCTTCCCTCCCCCCCGCTCCAGCCGTGCTCTCGCTCTTCTTCCCTCCCCCCCGCTCCAGTCGTGCTCTCGCTCTTCTTCCCTCCCCCCCGCTCCAGCCATGCTCTCGCTCTTCTTCCCTCCCCCCCCCCCGCTCCGGCCGCGCTCTCCTCCCCCCGCTCTGGCCGTGGTGCTCTCACTCCCCCCCTCCCCCGGCTTGCCTTGCCTTGCCTTGCCTTGCCTTGCCTCCTGCCCCCTGGCTCCGACTCCGCTCTTCTCCCTTGCCTCGCCTCGCCTTGCCTCGTGCTCCGGCCCTGGCTCCGCCTCCGCTCTTCTCCCCTGGCTCCGCCTCGCCTCGCCTCGTGCCCCGGCCCCGGCTCCGCCGCCGCTCTTCTCTCCCGGCTCCGCCTCGCCTCGCCTCGTGCCCCGGCCCCGGCTCCGCCTCCGCTCTTCTCCCCCGGCTCCGCCTCGCCTCGCCTCGTGCCCCGGCCCCGGCCCCGGCTCCGCCTCTGCTCTTCTCCCCCGGCTCCGCCTCGCCTCGCCTCGTGCCCCGGCCCCGGCTCCGCCTCCGCTCTTCTCCCCATGCTCCACCTCCGCTCTTCTCCCCGCCCCCGCTCGCCTCTTACTGACCCCGCCCCTCTCCTCCGGCTGCGGCTCCGCGCACTGGTTGGCGACAGTGCTGGCGGGCCGCATATTATTGATTTTAGAACAGAGCCTGCGGGCCGGTGAAAATTTGAACACGGGCCTCAATTGGCCCCCGGGCCGGACTTTGGACATGCCTGCCATAAGGGAACCAATTGCTACTGAAACACCAACACCAGTTGGTGGGCCATACCCCAGCTGGGGGGTGATGGGCAAAGAGAGAGAGATATTATAATATAAGAATTGAAATAATAAAGGTGAAATTAAACACTTTGACCTTTTCAAAACAGAAAAATTCAATGGGGATATTTCAATAGTTCCAAAGCTAATTTTTTTCCAGAATTTTTTTGAAGGAAATTTCAAATAGTCAAGTTTTTGCTCCAATTCAGGATCAAAGGAAATTTCAAAATGTCTGAATTTTCCATGGAACAGAAATTCTTGAGTTTCAACTAATGCTAGTTGTAGGGCCAGTGTCTAAAGAAATGGCCATATGTACAGCATGTCGTAACAAAGAGTAGACAGTAGAGCTGAATGGACAATGATAATTTCATGGACAATATAATGATTTCAGAATCTGAATGATAATGAAATTCCTCATGAAATGGCATTACCATTCCCCACCCAGCTCTGCTGGAAGATGGCAGTCTGAAAGCTTTGGCTCTGGAGCAGTGAACGTGGCGTGCTGCCAACGACCCAGGAGTCTGGCGGCCCTAGCCCAGAGGCTGTCCACTAAGTCAACTGCTGAGGTGATGTGGGCCTAGGAGCCCAACCTCTCCAGCAGCCCATCAGGTGGGCAAGCTGGCATGAAACCAGCCAAGTTTCAAAGCCTGTTTGGCAGGATGCCTGGAGAATTTTGTCAAAATTGACGTGGTCCCATAGAATATTTTGATTTTGACTAACTGGTAAATTCCAGAAAAACCAACAACCCCAAACAGTTATGTCAAAATTCTTCTGACCAGCTGTAGGGGATAGTTCAGTTATCCACCATCACTGCGTGGGAAAGTAGCACTTACAGGAATGAGGTTTTATTATCGGATAGGACTGGCTGCCTGAATCTGTGAGCCAGATCCATGAGTGAAGATTGCTGAAGTCAATGGATATATGCCTAGTTACACCAGTTGGGGTTCTATCCCAATGACCTCATTCCTGGAGGAGTGGAGATGCCAACTCTTCAAAGCAAGATTTCTGGGAAGGACATAAAACTAGGACACCAACTTCCTCCACTTGTCCAAAGTGCATCAGATAGTGAGGCCCTTTGGGGATACATGTGACTGTATTTCTTTTCTATTTTCAGTTTATCTCTAAGGAAAAATAATGTCATTTGGCAAATAAAGTACATCATCACCATGAACTCAGATCAATGTAATGCAAAATGAGATTACTGGTCAGAAGAGAAGCATATAGAAGGTGGGAAGAAACAGTTGCATTATTCAAGATCTTTAGAATAATTCTCATAGCACCACTTTGGCTAATATTTCTTTTGTGATGGCTTCTTAATGCCAGATTAATGTACCAGTCTGGTGGTTGGCAGTGATAGCTTGTAAACTTGATCCATAACTGAACACAAGGCACAATGCAGGGTCTTTCAATTAAAATGCCAGTCTCTTTTTCTCTACAGTTACAGAAAGATTTGTATCAGAGAAATGTGACCAGTAATTCAACCAAAGTCTCCTACTAATCAGCATCCTGTGTACAATGTGAGGGGTACATGTGTTTGCAGGGAAAAGGGATGAAGGAACAGAGAATATATTGGTTGGTATTGTGAAAAAGGAGCCACAACACCTGTCAAGTCACTTACAGGGGGATCTCCCTAATCTTTCTGTTGATACACTGGCAGAATTTTAACTGAAGGCATGTAGAAGTAAGCCTTTCCTTCTCCTCTCCATTAAGCACTCTGCTGATCTGCTTTCTTGTTTATTGTGAGTCAGAAGGTTAGCTTCTTATATAACTCTCACATTTATTGCCAACATTGTGGTCTCTAGCACAGGAACTGTCTTTTGTTATTTCACACTTAGAATAATGAGGGGAGATCTTGTTTCCCAGCTGGTGTCTCAAGGTGCTAGCACAATAAAAACAGCAATAATGAGGATAATAATATTGAACAGTGAGGCCAACTTTTGTGATCTTTTTGGCATGAGTCTCGCAGCATTTGGTGTTTTTTAGAGCTGTGCAGAGGACAAAAGTTCTGTTTTGCAAAGAATTCTGAGATTTCAAAATTTGGCTTCATTCCAAATCGAAGTGAAAACTCAACTTTTTGAAATTGCTCTGTTTTGGGCTGTTCGAAACATTTCATTCCATACACTGAAAAATGATTATATATATATATATTATAACATAATACAATACATGCTAAACATTAAAAATGAAAAGTCATTTCAATACCAAAAGAAATTAAATTGCTTTATTTGACAAACCGTCCCATTTCCACATCAGCAGAACTTTCTCCCCTTTTTTTCCAAAATGAAATTCTAGTGAAATTGACCTGATTTTGTAAACTATTTAGATTTTAGTAGAACTGCATATTCCCATGGACTACAGTGCTGTCAAAGTTGGAGAAAAGCTTTCAAATTGGTCACGAGTGCACCCTAAGGGCTCAGAAATTAGAAACCCCCCCCCAAAAGAGGACAAACATATTTATATATTTTAAATCTCATGATTTTGGGGGTTATGATTTCTGAATGCTTGGAATTTGGTAGTTTTATGTAAGTACTCATACTATGACCTCTTCCACCCTTTCCCCTACCCAACGGATTGTTTCTTCCACATGTTGCATCTTGTCATTCACCTGTAAGCAATTATTGTCTTTTTAGTATGTTTCTTAGCACAATGGAGCCCTGTTCTCTGATTTGGGCCTCTGGGCATTACTGTAAAATGAATAATAAATATTGAAATTTAAATTTCTCATTATATCTATGTATATAAAAGTCAATGGTGTATGCGTGTATGTACGTTCCCTTACTCCTTCCACACCGTTTGAGCTAGAGACTTGAAATTTGGTACAGTTTTAGTCTTTAGGGTCCTAATCAGGGTAAGAATCGAAAATTTTTCAAATCTCACCTCTTACACCCCCGTGGGGTGAAATTCTTTAAAGCCCATTAACATCAGCTTGGCAGCAGGTTAACACCTGCTGTTCTCTGTGACATAGTTATGATGTAATAATACCCCCTTCCAACAGACCCCGCACTCGCTCAGCTCTCTGCCCCCTCCCCCCTCCAATGGCCCCCCCACTCGCTCAGCTCTCTCCCCTCTTCCCCCTCCAATTCCCCCCCCACTCGCTCAGCTCTTTCCCCCTTCCCCCCTCCAACAGCCCCCCACTCACTCAGCTCTCTCCCTCCCCTCCAATGCCCCCCCACTCGCTCAGCTCTCTCCCCCTCCCCCTCTCCAATGCCCCCCCCCCACTCACTTAGCTCTCTCCCCCCTCAGGTAAGAATAAAATTTTTTTAAAATCTCACCCCCCTCCCCCCTCCAATGGCACCTGCACTCACTCAGCTCTCTCCCCCCTTCCCCCTTCCCCCCTCCCCCCATTCCAACACCCACCCCCCACTCACTCAGCTCTCTCCCCCCTCAGGTAAGAATTGAAAATTTTTAAAATCTCACCCCCCTATCCCCCTCCAACGGCCCCGCACTCACTCAGCTCTCTCCCTCCTCCCCACCACATCTAAATGCAAGAGAATGAAATTAATTAGACAAAATGAGACTTCTGAACAAAATTTATATTAATAAAAATCATTGTAGTCTTTTGAATCCCAGTTTCCAATTACAAATACCCCGAGCAACACCGGGTATTTCTGCTAGTATTTTATAATAAACTAAGTTGTTTTTGTTTGTTTGTTTGTTTTTTGCTGCCTTGTGAAGTGGCTCCCTGCTATTGATATTTATGTGATTTTCTTCATTTGTGGCAACACAATTGACTTTGCTCAGGATGTTCTGGTTTGCTAGATTATGAAGTATGATATTTTTCTTGTCTTGGGTTTCAGTACATGTGGATGTTTCTATTTCTCTATGTGTAAATTGTTTGATTCATTACCACTGGAGTTGTTCCAGGTGATGATTTGAATGGGGGTGGAGGACGCTTTTCATTAGAGCTGTGAGAATGCTTCCAAGTTTACTCTGAAACAGGTTCACAAACTGTGTTTGGGAGAAACAGCTGTGATAGGTTTGCAGGACCTGAAGTCAGAAAAAGTTCATGTTTGAACAAACCTAGTTTACTCCATGGGTAAATATTGAGCAACCATAGGCAAGGTTTGGGTTTGAAAGATAAATGGCTACTATGCCTCTTACACAAAGATAAGAAGTATGGGCTACATCTTGAGGACTTCATTGTTGCCCCCTGGTGCAGCTCTTTGAGGGTGGGAGGATGAACAACAGTGGGTGTGAACCACCATTGTGTTGCCCTGACAGTGGGGCCACTGAACTTGTCCTTAGCACAAGATAGAGTGCCCTTGGCTTCTCTAGCTTACACCTGACTTACACCTGGAGAGGGGGGAAAGTTACGTCAGCAGGTTTCTCAGGAGCCAGAGTCATGGCCATCATTTCAGTCAGTTGATCTATTTCAGATGAAGGCAAAAGGTAAACCAAGGCCCAAGAAAATATGAAGTGGGGAATCAAGCCCAAAGCCTTTCTGAGAAACAGTTCCGTTTTCTCCCTCCTGAGCTAACTTGAACTCCAGATAGTACCTCTCAGAAGACTTGCCCTGAAGGGAGACTAGGGAGTCCACCTTATTATTAAAGGGGCAAAACACCTTCTTACAGTTTCACAGTTACATACACCACAATATCCATTTGCACAGCTTAACACCAGATTGTTTAGTGCATGGGCACCAGAAGTGGGACTAGGCCTCAGTATTGATGCAATGATTGAATTTAGATCTAAGGGAAATAAAAGTCCTCCAAACAACTGTCATAATGAGATGGCTCCCAATGATTGAGTTAATTTTAGGAGACAATAATGTTAGACCTTTGACTGCAACAAGGGAAAAGATGGCTTCTTTCTGAATTTTCCAGCTGACTCAAAGTTCAACTAAAATGAAAACCCAGTCTGGGAAAAAACAAAACAAACCCCATAATTATTCTGCTCAATTATTTTTTCTTTTTTTGATCACCAATCTGACTTGTACTAGGTGATCTGCCTCAGTGACCCAGGACTGAATATGAAATACAGCTTCAGCAGCAGCTTATTACATTTCACAGGTATTCACATATGGGAAAAAGAAAGTTGCTGAACAGTTCTATAGAGACAACGTAGTTGAGGTAATAGGTTTGATTGGAGCAAGGACTGGTGGTGGATGATACATGCTTTTGAACTTCATAGACCTGAAGAAGAGCTCTGTGAAACTTGAAAGCTCATACCTTCCACCACCAGTACTTGGCCCAATAAAAATAATTATTACATGATCTATTTTGCCTCTCACATTCTGGGACCAACATGGCTACATCACTACAACTATTCTATGAACAGTTTGCTGACAGGTGAAAAAATTGAGCACCCAGTGAACAGTATTCATAACTGAGCCATGGCAGATATTTAGTACTTTTGAAGTTTGTGTCAATCAGTTTGCATGCATCTCCTCTTTATTAGAAGTTTTAAGTTATGTCATCTTGTGAGCAGTATATTGAAAAGTTAACAGCCATCTGTTCCCTGTAATTGTACATTAAATGAATGTTTGAACTTATTCTGATTTTTTAATTTATATGTGATTAGATTACAGTCCTTTTGTGCCTTCTCTTTTGAATATTGACTACTTGCTGCTCTCTTGGTGTTAATCTTAGATACAATTCTTCACCTGAAAAATCAGTTGAAAATCTGGGCAGTCTCCACCTGTTCCAGCAAAAAACTAGCAAAGAAACCTGAACAGTAATTTGCCCTTTGACTCTGAACAGGGTCAGGAACAATAAAGGAAATGCCATGCTTTGTGCTAATAATGCAAGAGACTGTAGAATGTGGGCAAAATTGGAACTATTATAAACACTGGGTCTGAGACACAATTCATTTAAAAAACTTCCCAGTGCCTACTTTCTAGGTTCTGATACAAACAAACTTTTCATTGGATGTAGTGACCTTTATTTATACAGCAGCTACAGCATGTTCTGTTGATTTATAATTTGTTCTCCATTAGTGCATTGATTTCTCCCAATTGATAAGGAATTTTAGATGGCTAATTAACTAAGCAAATGGTCCCACATTTAAAGTGCTTTCAGCAGAGTCCAAAAAAGCCTATAAACACAAATATCTTTAATCTGGAGGTCTGAAAAATTAGCAATGGCAAGATTAGAAAGTCCCTGCTTCTAACCACACTCTAGTAGCCACAACAGTTATCTCTGCTGAATCATTTTTCAGAAACTTTGTCCTCCTGAAAAAAGTGTAGCACACGAAGGAAGAAAGTGAGTGGTTTAGATTAGAACAACAAACTGTTGATATGATGTCTTGACTCCAGTTTTAAAACAAATGTTATGTGTAGAGCTCAATGAAGTACCATTTCAGCTACAAACTGGTATTCTTAGCTATACGGTTACCACAGGGCACTCTACTCATCACTAGGGGCATGTTCTTGTGGCTGCATTGGGGGATTAGCTCCACTCCAGTCTGGTGCCCCCTTTGCTGCTCATTGCATGCTCTCTCTCTTGCTCCTTTTGATTCAGGATACTCTGTCTTCATGGCTTCGACCCATGATCAGGTCACCATAATCTCCTCTTTCCAGGGTGCCAAAGTCTTTCCATACGAGGATCTGGCCCTATAACTTTTCCTACTAGTACTAAGGGCTTGTCTCTACTTCTGGCTAAATCAGTACTGCTGCTTAAGATGGCAAATATATATCAGAATAAAATCCCTTGACAAAAACATTCATTGAGAAAGGAACTTTGTCATCCTAGGAGTTCTGGGATAAAAATCAGTATGTTTGGGACATTTCTGCAAGCCATTTTAAAAATTAAATACTAAATGGCTGCTGCTACTGCTGATTTATATGCATATGTACTGATTAAATACAGGTGTGATTAATTCAATAGAAAATATTGTTTTTTAAGCACAGGACTCCTTGTCCCAAACCCTTAGCAGGTGTGAGTGAACACGACTAGGTTCTGGCACTATAATTGTGACTCATGTACCTTCTGGGTTCAATTCTGTAGGGGGATGGACACTTGGGCCCAGAGTGCTAAGCACTTTGCAGGATCAGACCCTATGTCATTATTCAAATCCAATTGATCCTGGGAATTCAGAATTCCATGGGATCTACACACTTTAAAGAGAAATCAGCCTTTCAGAGCATCTCCAGTGATCAAAGTATTGGGTGGTGTCTGTAACCAGAGCTGGTTGGGAGCTCGAATTTCCATTGTCCAGGGAACGCTGACATTTCAATTTTGTTTTTATTGTAAATTTGAACAAAACAGCCCAAATGTCCAAATTTCCCACAAAAATTCTGGAAAAAAAATCAATTTATTAGAGTTGCCCACACAACTTCATCATTTTGATTTACTTTGTTTTGACGTTCATATTATAGAAAATATTAACTGTTGTGTGGACATAATAGCAAACACAATGGATAAACATGCTGTGACATCACAATATTTAATAGAATATAAACGTCAAAGCAAAATGAAAAACCTTTTAAATTAAATGTTTCAGGTGTCAAAACTTAACATTTGTCTGTCAAAAAAATTCATTAAAATTGTCACATTTCCATGAGACATTTAGAGTTTGATGTCATTGCATTTTTAGATGGAAAAAACTGTCAATTTTTTTTTAACGCGCTCTTCCATGGCTTGCTAAGGTTCAATTTTCAACCTTCAGTCATTTTTGCTGTAGCTCTGTTAAAAAAAAATAGTGGTTAGAATTTATTTTTAAAAAAATCACTTTTGGCCTCAGGCCAAAGAAGGAAAATTTCAGCCCTAAGGTGAAAGTTCAAAAAGATAGGAGCTTGTGAAAACAGCGTTACTGTGGAAACTGTTTCACAACAATGTTAACTATAGCTGGCGTAATCAGTGCCTACTGTAATAAATTAAAAACCAAAATAAATTAGCACCTAACATATGGGGTTAATTGAACTTGCACTGCCCAAAGTGTGTATTTTACAAAGTGGGAGAGCCTAGACGATTTCAATCACCTTTAAATTAACCTTTGAATTGCATGACAAAAAATAAACTGTAGCCCTGTAGGGTCTGATCTTGCAAACCATTACTCAAATTGGCAATGCTTGTTGAGCAAGTAGTCCAACTGAAATCAATGTAATTATTTGCCCTGAGAATAAGAATTTTCCAGGCTCTGGCTCCTTTACAATACCAAATCAGGAGAGACATTAAGAATAATTGTCAAATGAGAAAATATAGGTTTTCATCTTTGATTTCAAATGAGGCCGAGAATCATGAATGCAGAAAGATACAGGAATACTATTCCGGATGGTGGCAGCTGGAGAGGAGAAGACTCTTGTGCCAAACACAGTGAGATCATGGAGATACAGACAGTGAGTCAGTGCAAGATATTCTGAGGGAATGGGGTGATGGAGTAGAGAGAGGCAAAAGTCTGTGAGGGACTCTGGAGAAACTGTTTTAAAATGATGCAAAACTGTATCCTGAAATGACACTAATCTTGTCTCATATCTCATTCAACTTTTTGCACTGTTGAATATTGTTTTTTTAATTTGTTTTGTACTATTTTAATACAAAAAGGCCCAAATCAGGATCAGAGCTCCATTGTGCTAAGTGCTGTATATATAGGCAGAAAGACATAGCCCCTGCCACACAAAGCTTAGAATCTAAATTAAGACAAGACACAAGTGCTTATAACAAAAATAGAAGAAAAAGGTGAGGGAGAATGTGGGTAAAAGTAAAAGCATACGGTTCTTTAGATCAGAGTTTTGAATCATTTTACAAAGCAGGTATATTTATACTTGTGTCTTTAATTCCAGACTGATAAAACGTGCCAATACAAATAAAATAATCTTCCCAATCAGTCTGTTTTAGAAATGCTGAATCCATCCTGGTAAGTTCTTGCTGGGGGTTTCCTGATAGACTGCAGTTTTCTGTCAGTACATCATTTCATGCTGATGAAAACCAATTTGATTTAGTGGGAAAAGCCATGTTCACAGCTACAAAGAGTGGTCCATTTCATTTAGCTACTTAATAGCAGGCCTGGGAACTGCTTACTTTTGCACATGTTGAAATTCCTGCTGTCTTATGAGGGTGGATCTTTGATTATTTCCGAAAGGAGGTGACATGAATCTCAGCATTATGCTCTCATTTCATTCACACATATGCAAACCCATTGGAGTTAATGCACTCACAGGTGCTTGAAGGAGAGCAACATTTGGACCAATGATATATAATCAAGGCAAAAGGGGACAAATTCTCTGAAGATTTTTGAAAAAAAAAACCCTTGATGCAACCTCTCTCCAACTACTTCTTCATTTCCAACATTCTCTTACCTCTGGCTCCAGGAGCAGGACAGATAATCCTGCTGCCTTCACAACCTCTTATAGTTTGATTGAATATAGATTTGAATATATTTGTTTTCAAATGGGGTTCTGTTCCTTTTTCTTTGAGATCTTGGCAGACACTTAACATTAAGAATTTTGTTTATTTCCTTTTTTGCTTTAAGTAGTTTTGCAGGGTACTGTGTGATTAGTTTATACTGCTGGTGTGGTTATATATGTTAATTCATTTGATGGCACAGGCACAACCTCTCTTCACAACCTCTCTTCTACCTTCATCTTAGATTCCCTGAAATCTGACTTTTATTTGGACCACTCCTCTTCTGATCTCCTGAGCAAGCCTAGGGCCCTCTTCTTCATCATCATTCTTAGGCTCTCACCAATCTGGTCTCTGCCTCCTAGACTCCCTTTTTTCCATTGGCTTACATAATATGGGACTTTTAGTTTTCTCCTGCTTCTTCAGTTTCATCTCCTCCCCATATTTTTACCCAGTTTGACCAGTTTAGTTCTGATAAATAATTTATTACCTGTGCATAACACTTCTGAACTCCCATGTTGTGTCTGGCTGTGTATGACTAACTTGTCAGGGTAAGGTTTGTGGTACACACAGAGCATGCCTACCTAATTTTCTACATGGGAGTCACCACCGACATTTATACTGAGCAAACAGCTTTTTCAGGGGAAGAATAGGGGGATAGAAGAACAATGAGTCATTCACCCAGCAGGGTTAGTCTGGTCACAGTGAAGGACTCTAAATGTTCGTTTTAAATTGCTCTTGAAAATCAGCCAGTAAGAAAGACACAGGTGGCCTTCTGTTGACAAATGATAGTGTCACATAGTTAGCAAAGATGGAGCAAGATGAAGGCCCGATCTACATTAAAATTTAGATTGATATTGTTACTTTGCTCAGGAGAGTGAGAACTTCACACACTGCTAGTCACTATGCCAACCCAACAACTGGGGTAAACACAGCTAGGTCTATGGAAGAATGCTTCTGTCAACCTAGCTACCACCATTGGCAGAGGCGGAGTTCCTACAGGAATGGAAAAAATGCCTCCCGCTGCCGTAGGCAGTGTCACACTATAGCATTATAGCAACACAGCCACAGAGCTAAAACTATGCTGCTGTAGTACCTGTGCTGTAGACACAGCCTAAGAATGGACTCTGGCTGTCCATTTCTGGGAGTCAGACAACATCAGGATTCACTAGGAAGAAGGCAGCTTTGCTCAGACGAGGAGGTCAGGAGCAAAACTGTAATCATGCTACAGATACTATAACATTGGAACTGAAAATTTCCAGCCTGATTAGCAATTTTTCTAGCTGGCTTAGCAACATTGACCTGAGGCATATTTATTGTTACCTACTTTTTATCAGCTGATTCTCTGGTTATTTTTGTCTAATGTGCCCCCTTTTAATTAAGACTAAAAGGATGTGGATTTGGTGACTCAGAGTGAGGAACATTAAGTCCAAGGGGGGCTCAGTCCTTATCTTCAGAGCACCCAATGGGCCCAGGGAATGTAAAAAAGCATAGAACTCTGGGATGAAGACCATGGTTGACAAATTTGCTCTTTTGGCACAGTGGATCTCTCTACAGTAAAGGTAAAGTGCGCCTGTGCAGGAGACAGAACTTTTTTTGAGGCCAGCCCAAGACTGTGGAACAAACTCTTCAAGAAACTAAGGAGCATCACAAACCTTACCATCTCCTGCTCCGAGTGAAAGGCACATTTCTTTGACCTTGTATTTTCCAATATAAATAAACAGCAATTTGTATATGTCTATCTCTATAGCTATCACTATATATTTATCTATCTAAAAAATTACAGAAACAAAACACTTCTTCCTGGGGAGAGAACGAAAGAACAAACAGGTGACAGATGTTAGTCACATTGCTTAATGCACTATTGGAAGGTGCTCAGGTAATGCGGGGATGAGTGCAATATGAACCTACAGAGAACAGAATTCAAAACAAAGGGAAAGCTGTGATTATAAATTCACATAGCAGATTCCTCAGGTCCAGGCCCTCAAATAAAAGCTGCAAGAAAATCCTCTGATAGAGTCTGAAGTCTCACCCAATGAACTATTCCATGATGTTAAAGCCTCTTTGTCTCTGCCCACAAAGAGAATCAGACTTCCTCACTGGGAGGAATATCTTCAAAAATCAGATACCTAACACATGTGAGTAATAACTAGGTTGAAAAGATGTTGGGAGAGTAGGGAATCATTTTGATAAAATAACTGTGTTCAGTAAAAGTGGAGCGTATGATAGTGGCCGGGATGTGAGGGAATCACCAACACATCAAACTTGTAAAGCACACAGTTTTACCCATAGAGCTCAAATATTGGTACTGCCATGCAACAGCATAGAACTAGAAGAGCATTCTGTAAACCAATAGAATGTCTTCCAATCATTTCAGGGTTAAAATGATTATTATGCCAGTTCTGCTTACATGATAACATAAGAATTATTATATAAAATCTGCATCAAAGACAAAAAATAGAAAACAAGAGCCACCTCTTATCTCCATATTTTTCATTTCAGATCCATAATGATGGACATAAGCTAATAACATGTTACATTCATCATATTATTTGAAATACAAACAATAACGAACCATGCAGCATAAAAACAGGAAGTTTAAAATAGCCATGTATATATTATTTTTTTAGCAAAAGGACATTATGATATTTTTCCTTTTTCCATTAACTTTTGCCCAGGAAATGACACAATTTAGAATTAGCGTGGAAACTGATGATAGATTTTAAATCTTTTGGTAGAAATGTGATTGGGGCAAAGGTTGAAATGAGATGGGAATATATTGCATTATTTGAAGAATGAAATGCATAAAGTCAAAGTGAGAGGCATTAAATCATCATAGTATAATGTTGAGATGTGTAGTACCGGATGCCCTATTTCATGCTTGCTGGCATTCGTTCTTACTGAGGTTTACTTCTTGTTAATCTGAAATGCTGCTGGGGTTATAACCACCCACAGGCTGTGGATATAGGAACCCACAGGAAGAGATTTATTTGCATTCCCAAGAGAGCATAGTCTATTTGCACATGTTAAAAGACCCTGTGTTTTCTGCTGCAAGGCCCTTTGACTTCTGGAATGCCATGGAAGTCTGCAGCAAACTGAGAATTCTGTGTTAATTGATTGCAAAATCATTCCAGGACATACAATATTAATGAAATATATCTAAAAATGAAACGTACAGCAATGCAGAACTAAAGTAATACTTCTGAACACTTAAGGCTACTCTGCACTCCATTTGTGCGCTCATTTAAATAAATCAGTATCAAGCCCAATTTAGTTCACATGGTGCAACCCTCTGGTCTGGGCACTGTTATAATTACTTTTAAACTGATATAGTATAGCTTTCACTGATATAGTCTTCACTGTCAAAAAGCTATGTTTTTATATTGAGATTGCTAGCTCAAGATACACAGAAAAGATAGGATATGAAGGGAAAGACAAAAAAATAGCTAGCATTTCTTGGAACCTTCTCCCCTGAATTGAAATCACCTCACTTCTATGGTTATTGCAGAATAAGTGGGTTTGGAGGAGGGATATATACCCTTTTCTATTCCACTTTGCTTTGTATCCTGAGGTATATAACAATCCTGGATCAAACTTTTGGGAATAGTCCATACTAGCCTTTACAATTGTCTTAACTATCTGGAGTTGATTAGCAATCAATTAACTTGAGGTAAAAGAATCAAGAACTCTCATGTAGAAAAACCTTGGGGGTACCAGACTTGGAAGAAGTGTGAGTATCTTTCTGTGAAATAGTTGAGCTGAACTGGGCAATAGCAGGAGTTGACTAAGGGAGTGTGTGTGGACAAAGGGGGATAAGACAGAGCCTGAGGAGGGAGATTGAAAGTGTGGCTTTGTTCCATACATTCTGTAACATACATTCCTTTTAAAATGGGAAATTACTGAGCCTGAGGGACTTAGGATCTATAAAAAAAGAGGAATTTTGCAGAGAGGACCAGATGCATTTCCTAGATGAACACATTCAACAGCAGTACATCTGCCTGTGGTGTGGATTTAAGAAGTATCTGGGGGAACAAAATGATTGCTGTCAAAAGCTACATAAGCAGTTTTGCATGATCTGTCTTTGATCTAATCAGGCTTGGATTGTTCCTTTTCCAAAGGTAACTGTTTAACATTGTTTTAGAAATTCTGTATCTTATGGAAGACAGCATGGGCCAGGAGACTG
Organism: Sternotherus odoratus; assembly: GCA_032164245.1. Lineage (NCBI taxonomy): Eukaryota > Metazoa > Chordata > Testudines > Kinosternidae > Sternotherus > Sternotherus odoratus. The sequence goes on from JAVMKO010000007.1 coordinate 83,879,926, forward strand.
GTAACGGGCTATAGTCCACTCTAAATGGACTATTTCAATACAGCCCAGCTCACTGGGGGCTGAAGCTTATTTACAGACGATGGGCACGTCTTCACTACCACTTTAATTCAACCTTAACGATGTTAGGTCGAATTAAATGTGTACCTGTCTTCACATACATGCCCTTAAAGTCGATTTAAAGGGCCCTCAAAATCGAATTTGTAACTCCTGCCTGATGAGAGAAGTAAGGCTAAAATCGACTTCTTTATGTCTACTGTGAGTGAAGAGGCATCTGAAGTTAAGCCTCCGACCTCCGAGCAGCCCCGCGGACCACCCCCCCGCTCGCCCAAGCAGCCCCGCGCCGGCTCCCCCCCCCCCCTCGAGCGGGCGGGGGTCCAGCGCCGGGCTGCTTGGGCGAGCGGGTCATCTGCCTGGTCAATTTCACCCAGTATGAAATTGACCAGGCAGCTGACCCGCTCGCCCAAGCAGCCCGGCGCCGGCTCCCCCCCCCTCAGGCGGGGGGGTCCGGTGGGGGGGCTGTTCAGGTGGGCGGGGGGGTCCGCGGGGCTGCTCGGGGGGGCGGGGGTCCAGCACGGGGCTGCTTGGGCGAGCGGGTCAGCTGCCTGGTCAATTTCACCTGATTTTCAATCGAGTTTAGAAAATCGAATTAAGGGAAATCTACCTAGTCCTGTAGTGAAGACATACCCGATGTCTGTTCTGTGGTCTGCGTGAAATGAGTTTGGTTCTCTCAGACCAGTAGCCACTTGGCTTCCTTGGGGGCAGAGTTAAGACCAATGCTGAATGCTTTTGGAAAGCCCATCCTCACTGATTTAGTCACAGCATATAAAGAAATAAACAAGCTTCAATGAAAGGAAAAATGTTTGTTTCTGATAAAGATCACTGTGTTTATGATTAAAACATATCTTGTTTATTGAGGATACAAGGTAAAAATGACAAATCTCATATTTATGATTAACACACCCTCTAAAACTACTCCCAGAAATCATTATTGAATAAATAGCTTATCTGTGCCATGTGAGAAACCATCCAGTAGATTGGTCATAGCTTCTTTTTCTGTTACTGCTTCAAAAAAATCCTACTCCTCTTTTCACTTTAGCCTGTCTACCTGAAATAACTAGCAAACCAATTCAATCTATTATACTCCATAATATTACAATGAATTATTCCTGTGGACAGGCTGATTTAAGGAATGTATTGCTTAAAAAAGTGCCCATCTAAATAACATCAGCAGCTAATCAGTTCAAAATATTGCTTATGTAAAGACCTTAATTTGTATTCCGTTATGGAGCAACTTCTACAGATCTCTAGGATCCACAGGGTTAGAGATACAGTCAAGTTGCCTAATGGCAAACTATCTCAGACTCTTGATCATTACTCTATTTGGGAAGTTAATCAGGAATAACTAATCTGCTTTAAAATCACATTCTAACATATTCTGTATTAACTTTAATGTGTAGACAGGCCTCTAAAGTTAAAGACCAAAGACCTGATTCTGTAAATGAGGACTGGAAACACAGCATTTCAAAGTTGATATATCCAAGAGAAGAATCCGGCCCTGTGAGTGTTTGTATAATAGTATAAAATTACTTGATCAAAGTAAGGGTCATGTTGCTCCAGCCTTTTATTTTGTTACATCAGGCAGAATAATCTGATCCACAGCTATTTAGCTTGCCACTTTCCAAAGCATAAATTTACACAAAAACAATGGTGGATGAGTATCATCAGGTTGATACGCATAGGAATTCTTCTTGCCTATTTAGAGAATAAACACGGCAGGAATTGTAGCTCATTATATTTGTATGGTGTCTTTCACAATGGATTGAGACCTCTCAGTTCTAATATAACATTTCTACTATGGCTACTAATGTTGCATTCTATACTGTCTGATAAGTTAAACAACAAAAACTATGTTGTGAATGTATGCACATGAATTAAAGATTGGATTGTTCACTTATGAATTCTTAAAAATGTCTAAACAACAGTTATCTTCACATACCCTCCTAGTTTCTGCCTGGTTATAATGAACAGAAATTAGTATTAAAAGTCTGAAGAACAAGAATTAATCAAATAATTTTGATCAATTTTTAGAAATATTCTGCTCTTGATAATCATGACAAATCTCATCGATATTAGTCAGATTTTCAGGGTTTCGCACAAGGAAAAACTGACTCAGGAACACCCCAATTCTTACTTGAACTACTTGGGTGGTTAGGTGGGACCAAAATTTTCAATAGTGACTAGTGATTTTATGAGCCTTCATTTTTGCAGCCATGCCTATGCTTAGTGAGAATCAGGGTAATGTTGCCACCTTATTATTTTTATGTGTACTGTATTAGAGTAACTCAGAGAGGTATTAGTGCACCATTATGCTAGGGATGTACAAATAAAACAGGAAAAATGTTGCAGTACAGGTATATTTTTGGATCATTCATTCCCATATTTGCTATGAGAATTATGCTACTGTAATGATATATTAATATGTGCTAATGACCTGTCACTATGCAGAGACCCAGATGTTGCAGATGGGACAGTGATGAAACTGGTATATCCAGGCAAAAACACACAGTCCCAAATATACTAGGTTTAACATGAAAGTCTTAGAACAGATAATGCTCCTCTATCCTAGATAGCAGGGAATCCAGCCTCTCCCAAATGCAACATGGCAACGTAGCTTTTAGAAACAACAAAGTAACACTCCGAACAAGATGACCCCAGTGTCATCTTGCTTTGAAGGTGATTTTGTTGCGTAAGGCACAGGCAAGGCTGATTAAACTAGACAAACAGAACAGAAAAGCAAGAATTGATACTAGATGATTTTTAAAGGGCATAAGTGTCAGAGTGGAGAAAAAGGGAAGAGTGAAATTTAGGAGTGGAAGAAGTTTGGCAATACAGCTCATGGTGCCGGAAAGAAGAAGTGGTTTGCTGGTATATTTTGATAGACCCTAATAATCCATAATTAAAACATTAATATTTCATATGAAAAACATTGGCAATCTTTACTATTATTTACAGACAAATGGCATAACAGCTTGGCACTTTCCAGACAAGTAAAAGTAATGGATCCCTGTCCTGAGGAACTTAGGCTAACACAATGGCAGGGCCTATGGTCAGCTTTGACAGCTGAGTGGCTCAGGGACATTCTGAGACCCCAACCCAAAGGCTGAGTATTTCCAAAACTCAAGAAGTACTTTGCCTGGTCATCCGTCAGAAAACTTGCTTGTCCTCGAACCAATCTAGGTGTGGAGAGGAGGTGCTCAGATACAATGCTGAGGACTATATAATTTCTAGTGTGACAAAGTTCCTCCTCTGCCTTGGTGGTTCCTGCGCTTATTGGCAGATTTTTTTTACCTCAGAGGTTCACAGCAGCCCTCAGTTTGGCCACTTTTGCTAGTGGCTAAAACCTGCCATTCACTCAACTAATCTCATCACTGGCCAGCATGGGGGAAAGGAAGAACAACCCCTGCAGTCTCTGTTGTCCCACCTACTGGGTCGGGGACAGAACAGACACCTTCCCATCCAATATGACTCTCAGTCCAGGTGAACTCCTCTTGTGTCAAATAGGGAGTTGGGAGAATGGGGGGAACCCAGGCCTGCCCTCTACTCCAGGTTCCAGCCCAGGGCCCTTTCGACTGCAGCTGTCTACAATGTCTCATGTAATAGTTATGTGACAACTACAACTCCCTGGGCCACTTCCCCATGGCCTCCTCCCAACACCTTCTTTGTACTCACTGCAGGACCTTCTTCCTGACGGCATTTGTATTCCTCAGTTCTCCAGCAGCACACCCTCTCACTCCCAGCTCCTTACATGCCTCTCCCTAACCTAAGGGAGGTCTTTCTTTTTAACCAGGTGACCTGATTAGCCTACCTGCCTTAATTGGTTCTAGTAGCTTCCTAATTGGCTCCAGGAGTTTTAATTAGCCTGCTTGCCTTAAATGGTTCTAGCAGGTTCCTGATTGTTCTGGAATAGTTCCTGTTCTCCTACCCAGGGAAAAGGGACTTGCTCAACCTGGGGTATTTACCCTCCACCATGCTCCTGTAGCCATCTGGCTTGACCCTGTCACACTAGATAGATAAATAGATACCCATTCAGCAATCAAAATGTCATGATCTTGACTGAAGCAAAGTGATAGATGGTGGCAAGATACATTTTCTGACAGTTCCCCTTTTCCCATTTGTTCTTTTAGTGGAAAGAGGCAGTTTTTTTATTTTTCTGCATTGGCACAGAATAGCAATTCAAATTATGGTGTAACTTGGAAAGAGATGTTACAATTCTGTTTTCTGTATAATGTACTGTAAATTAAGACATTTCCAGCTGCATATATTTGTATCTAGAAAATGAGTGACAACTTCTAAACAAGCTTCTAATACGGTGATGGTATTTTCCTCTTCAAACCAAAGGAATCCATCACCACAGACATGCTGTATTGGAAAACAAAGTTCCCACTCACACTGCGGTTTCGTTCATACCAACATTTAAATTAGATTCCCCCCATTCTCAAAAGCTGCTAGAGTCCATGGCTTGTTTTTAAATAGCTTGTTTATAGCACGGGGATTTTCAAACTTGCCAATCTTCACCCAGTTACAGTGAAAGACGAGATCAACGGAGATGCAGTTTAGCTAAAGCAATGACGGTCTTCAGAGAGGAAAAACAAAACCTAGAGATATAATAAATCTAGTGAATACTTTACAAGCTTGGATGGTTTGAAAGCACTGTCAGTGGAAATGATCATTTATTTCAAAACCCTGGATGATGCATCACAAAATTTATGAAGCACAGTTGAGACTGTGCTCTGAGACTGATTAAATTACATCATCATCATCAATATTGTTCACCTGAGCCTTTTATTTGCCTCCTGTGACTTCTATGTTGCGTAAACAGATATGGGGCCAGATTCCAGCTGGTTCATGGAAATATAATCACCTATTTGTGAACCAGCCTGGCTCCTGCAACATAGGAAGATTCACCAAGAGGGAAAGTAGGCAGTGTTGCCTTTCCCCCTCCCCTGCAGACAAGGTTGTCAAGATCAGGTTTTGTTTACTTAAAGACTGTTCAAAGGTTCAGTGAATCACCCCACTTCTTGCTGATGAGCTCCACCCACATTTGGGCTGTGCTGGCCCCTTGCATGCCCCTCCTCTCCCAAAGGAGATGAGTTTGTGGATGCTTTGCACGGACACATTCTTCCCTCCTTACGTAGCTCCCCTCCCCTTTCTGTCCCTTTGCCAACACAAGTCCATGCTGAAGCTAGTGCATTGAACGGCACTTGGGTAATTCATAATTTTTAAGCCATAAAATCTCTTACTGTAACAAAATAAAAGTGCTGTTGGAAGTTCATGACAACATTATATCAAGTCAAACCAATGTGGTGATAACTTCCAAAAATCAGTGATTGCATATGTTCTTATTGAACTATGTAAGCTGCAATAAAACCAGCTCTATCCTAAGAATATATAATCATATAAACCAAAAATGCTAATAGAACTACACTTTCTTATCCTATTTGCATTCCAGTCCTGTCTCAGCCAAGTTGACACATTAGTAATGCCATGCACAACATTATGGTGTGTGGTCTCCAGAAGACCCATTCAAAATGTACTCCATGTTACACACTGGGCTAGATTTCCCACTGAATCCACCTTCTGCTAGCTGCATCTGAGGGAAAGCGGGGATCTCAGGGAACTGGCCCTTGGGCAGATTAAGGGGATTCATTAAAGAAACTCAGCTAGCTATGGATCTTTAGGGCAACGTTTCTCAACTCATGGGTTGCGACCATGTATGAAAGGATCGCAAACTAACTTTATAAATAGATCAGATTTTGCATACTCTTAAAATAGATGCTGTTTCTGCTTTGCTGTATGTTAACACTGTACATAACCAATAGTATTGCAACCCTTACTTCTGTGTTGCTGGTGGTGGTGATGCTTCCTTCAGAGCTGGGCAGCTGGAGAGCAGTGGTGACTGAAGGCCATGTGGCCAACAGGAGCAGTGCAGAAATAAGGGTGATATGGGATGGTATTGATATCCTTCTGTCTATGCTGCTGCTGGCTGTGGCTTTAACTTATTAATTATTATTTAATTATTATTATAACATACAGTGGGTAATATGTTTTTGGGGGGCCTAAATATTTGTGTTTTCTGCTTAAGCTATGTACTCGGTCGGGACTGGCTAGCAAGGTTTACAAATGGGTCCTGGTCCAAAAAAAGGCGGAGAACCATGGTTTAGTCACCCTCTACCAGCTTGGGATAGCTGGAACGCTTTGCACTCTAGGCACTTGCACTGTTTTTTCTCCTCAATGGGTTAAACACAACTGTAAAAATATATAATTTTATTATTTGAAATACAAAGGTAACCTATTTTTACTTCCCTTAAGCAGTTTGGCCACATAAGTTTGATCTTGCACGAAATGTGCAACTAAGATATGAATAGACGTCTGCAGGAAGTTATGCAAGTGGTGAGAAAAAAAGAAAAAAAAAAGAAGAGGCGAGCATTAAAAAAAACAACCAGAAGTACCGTTTCACAATGTGCTTTGTAGACAAGCCCTTTGCTGCTCGTTGCACAAATGAGCTGGAGACCTAGTTGTTGCCAACACCAGTGTCCTTTTATTTCCGTGTGCAAGTTCCCACCACCACCTATATACAGTTATGTACACTATAGTACACTCCCTTAGCTGCTTGGGGGACAGCTAGCTCCTGCAGCTAACCAGGAACAGCAACTTGCTCCTCTTTTTCCTGTTCCCCCTTGTGCACTTCCTTCCTGCCAGCTTTATCCTTCTGGCCTGGAAGGTGCACAGGTCCTTTTCCTTACACCCTTCTTTCTAAGGACCACACCCTGCCAGCTTCAATTAACTCCCCTGGCTGGGAGCTGAGCTAACGGGCTGGCTCAGAGCTTCTTGGCCAGCACCCTGTTACATGCTTGTTTGGTTGTTTCTTGATTTTGCAGTTTTTGATCCTGGCCTTGATTCCAGTGACACTGGGTTAAATATGGAATAACTTCATGGATACTGATGGATTTCTACTGCTGTAGGTTTACAGGTGGCATCAGGCTTATGAAACTGGAAAAGGAGTCAGTAGGTTTTACATAACCAGGAGGAAGAATTGTGTCTCAAGAGGTACTGTTGGAATCCCCTATACAGCAAACACCTTTAAACTCCAAAAAGGTCTGTCAGGATGTCTGTGGTGGCATTCCATAATTCTAACATGAGACTAAAACTCACAACTGCAGCATTTTACAGAAACTTATTTAAAATGCTTTTGTTGTGGCTGGAGGGTAACAGAGTGAGAAATACACTCGTTGCAATTATTTTTCATTTTCTTTCCCAGCTTTTTTGATCACAGCATCTCTCATAAGCTAAGCATGTTAAGGTAGGTCAATACTTGGGTTGGAAACTGCTAAGAAAAAATTCTATTATTATTAATTATTAGTAGTATTATTTAAGTGTACACAGAACAAAAAGATTATCCCTTCCCCAAAGAGCTTACAATCTAATGATTGTAGTGGGGTTAGAAATGGGGATAATGACTCACTAGCTGGCACCATCACCCCAGTTTAATGTTGGGGGGTACTGTAGCTTTGGTTTGCAAACAGGACAAATGCATGCCCACTTCAGGTCATTCTTATTAAGTCATTACATTTCAATGAGTAAGGGTGTACTGAAATGTACACAACTAGTTCCAACAGAGAATTATATTCCACTTACCCAGATCTCCTCTGTAATCTGAAATGGATACAATATACCTGTCCTAAACTTTTGGGTAGTGTTTCTATGTAATGCTGATGAACAGTTGCCACATTTAATCTCAGAGGTGATTGCCCTTCAGTAGGGGGCAAAGTAACATTTCTACAAGGAGTTAGCAAAAAGCCAAGCATTTGTAAAGTGCTTTGGGATCCATTTGGATAAAAGATCCTATGTGAACTAAAGATCATTTTCATCGTCTTGTAATACAATAGCATCAAAATGGGATCACCCTGTATCATAGTTGACATTTCACAGCATTGATAAAATCCACTTGCGTAAAGTCTCAGTGTTTTTTTAAAAATAGGTTACTCAGCACGAGGCAGGAGACAATCCAGAGATATTTGGACTGTCTTGAAACCTCTAGAATGTTAATAAAAACCACTAGGCCTTTCATGAGACATTTTTAGAACTGGCTTTGATAATAATACAAATATTTAATTTCAAGTTAAATTGCACTGAGTGGAATAAAAAGAGTTTCCCTTACTGGCTGAGTTTACATGTACTGGGAGAAAAACATTCCAATTTATGGCCCTCCTGGTGTGAAAAGGAACTAGCAGAATTTGATCCCAATTTAAGCCCTAGGGGTTCAGAGGCCTAGTGCTCACCTACAGCATAGGACAAATTTCATTGCTAAAACTGAGTCTTTTGATAGTCCTCTATGTCCTTAGCATTCCTTGTTCAAAGCCACCACACTCCTCGCCACCTCTTTCCTTCCAATGCCTGATAGATTGCTCTGGTTGACTCTCACCAAAAAATCATTTTTTGTTTTGGGTGAAAGTTCAAAGTCGTTTTGATTCTGTTCAAAGCTATTTGCTCATTCCTAGCTTTATACAGTCTTTATTGTTGCATTTATTCTAATGTCACTAGCTGTGAATTAGCTCATCTTTTAATTTGGTACATTTAAAGCTTTGTTGACATTTAATGTTGTTGTTACTTGCACACACCTTAACCTAAACACAACATATGGAGGTGTAATGGACATTCAGTCCTCACAATGTTCCTTACCTAGCTGCACTCTCATAAGAGATTTTATATAGTACAACTTCAAAAAGAAACAACGTTACCAGTTTACGCACTTCAGTGACTCATCTCGTTTGCAGATCTTTGTGCAGAAGCCAAACCAGTTGTGATGTGACAATTTCTTACTGCAGAGCTATTTGCTTGTAAATACAAACCTTGTTGTTAAAACACTAACTATTACATTGCATAATCTTCCCTTATTTCTTTACGGTTCTATACTGAGTAGAGAGCTGCAACAAACGTTTTGGATATGGGGTGAAATGAGAAGTTCTTGGGTAGGAAATCTGGAGTAGACACCTCTGGGTTACCAGAAATCGAGCTGTAGAATGGGCTTCTAACAGAGAAACAGTGAAGAATCACCATGAGCATTTCCACTACTCCATGTCCAATGAGAGGAGAGGATGCTCAGCTCCTTCTAGGATCAGGACCATCATCATCTTGGAGATATATATATATATATATATATATATATATATATATATATATATATATATATATATATATATATATATATATATATATATTTATATTTATATATATTTGAGGACTAGATTGGGTCTTAAGCCACAATGCCTCTGAGGTCTGGATTGCAGGGGTAATGCACCTCTGCATCAACCTGTCCCATCCTTACCTGCTTATATTTGTTGACTACACTGAAGTGGGGAGCCCTGGGGTCCATGGCACTGACTCCTTACTGTCCATCTTTGGGCTGGCCAATGCCCCATGGTACAGTAGCAGGGGCAGCAATGTGTCTGGACTCTGGACAGGGGGTGTCTGGGAGAGGAAGTCATTTGACTAAGGTCAACTTGGTCCATAGGTAGGATAAAAATCCTCTCTTGTTTCAATCCATATTGCTGCCAAGTGTGATTTGCTGCTCTAGTTACTGGGAATCTCTGATTAATACAGTGGAGTCAGTTCTGTGGAAAAGACTCAGCTATCAGAGTTTTACTGATTTTCTTTCCCAAGTAAATAGAACAAGACAAAACTAACTGGAAGCTTTAAAAATCCATGAGAAGCAACTACTGAGACCACCCTGACTACTAACTGGTGCGACTGTATCTGTTTCTGTCAGCTCATCCTTTTCCTCAGATCATTGAGCAATATTACAACTGGGCCTCAGGGCTGGAATAGCTTTTGTACCACACATCCTATGGAGGAGGGGAAGAAGAATGACTTATGAATCTGTGTAGCAGTGGATCCACTGGCCCCACCCATAAATCCCTTAGGCAATGCAGTGCTGAAGCTGCCCAACACACCTTTGTTCCCTGATACACCAGGGCTAGGCAGAATTGCAGTCACTGCACTTGGGATGCTAGGGGGCAGTGAGGAGATGGCTAGCCACACAAGGAGGAGAAAGCTGAACATTCCTGAGATTAGGCTCATTGGGAGCACCTGTGAACTAGGCACAATGCCTTGTGGAATCTCTCCTGGGGGCTGTGAAGCTCTGTGAAGTGCTGGCATACCGAGGCCCATAATTCATACTGCATTAATAACCTGTCACAGAGAAATAATGTGCAACAGATCTGAAACCATTTACATTTTGTTAATTTACACTATCTCCGAAAAAATCAAGGTAGAAAGATAAGGTTGCTTTAGTTGAAATAACTCAGAAATGCTGCATCAGTGGAGCTCCTGAAGGTAGGTATGTAGGTAGGTGTGTGTGTGTGTGTGAGCGAGAGAAAACAAACACTCCATATTTTGGACTATGAGCTGCAGGATACTACACTAATACAATTCTCTTTCTTTCCTTCCTCTTTATCATCTTCCGCCCTTATCTTTACTTTCCCTTCATACCCAACCCTATGGACTTACCACACAACAAAAATTAATAAAGGGCCATTAAAATATCACCATAAAAATTAATCCATATCCGTGGTAAAATATAATAGGCTTCTTTGCCAGCCACACACTGTACCCCAAAAGGCGATTTGTGGGTTATAATGCAAATTCCTCATATGCAAATGTAGACAAGAAGAAAAAAAAATCAAAGCATAAAATGAACGCTAGCCAGCCCAGCTACCCTAAAGAAATCTTTCTACAGTGTACCCGAGGAGTAGAGAATGAGAGAATGCACAATCACCAGCATGATTGCATGGGAGACAAACATCTTTGCAGAAATAGTGAATCTCACCTCTTGCATTGGCCCCCCCAGAAAGGAATGTACACATGACTGAGAGTTGTGTGATTTTTATTGGGCTGACACTGGGAAACAAGGAAATATTGGGAACTTCACTAAAATCAACTGTACTTCCTGAAAGTACTTAATCTATTTGAAATTTTCTGCAAAAATCCTCTTATGTGCTGACAGTTTACTTTAAAACTTGGAGAACATGAGGTGTTTATTTTATTTTAGGCATTGTGGGGAATGGAGCCCCAGTTGAAATCTTAACTCTGCGGGAAGATTACAGTCGCCGCAGAACTGGTTATGTGGCAAGTGAAGACTTTGCACTTTGCGCTGTACAATATCCAGATAAAGACACAATCATTATCTCACAGACTTTAGAACCCAAAAGGGACTACATTACAAACAATGGGGGGGTGGGAGGGGAGGAGAAATCTGTAGTTGCCACATGGAATAGGAAAAAAAATAAAATACGTTCAAGCTTCTAAAAGGGTGTTATAAACAATGATGAGGAAAAAATACTGAACACAGTTGACAGTGTTCTATCATAAACTGTCTGATCCAAAGTCCATTGAAGTCAACGTAAAAAGACTCTTTTGGGGGCATTTTTGCACTACTTGGGTCATATCCTTAGCTGGTGTAAATCAGCATACCTCTACCAACTTTCAATGTAGCTATGCCCATTTACATCAGCTGAGGATCTTGTCCCTTGTCTGTCATGCATGTAACTTATTAAGCTGTATTATTTCAGGTTGTATCATTGCAATTCATATCTACTATATATAAACGATAAATATAAAGGCTAATGTGTGTGTAAAGGTAAATGCCTATTAATAGCACAACTATGAACAAAGCATAAAGAACTGGTTCCTGGGCTTCCCTTAGGCAAATACTCTCTTGCCTTGAAGAGCTCAAAATAAGAAATGATTGTGCATGAAAATTGATAGGTAGGTGGACAGTGAATTATTAGTGCCCTGCCCTTCCAGTGCTGGAGATCCAAGTTAAAATCCTGCGTTAGATTACAAATCAAAATTAGATGGTTGGTTGGCACAACTTCCAGTCTCCTCACCATGGCATGTATGCTGGTAGAGACGTGTTTCCTGGTAGAGATGTTCAAAACTAGCAGAGTATCCATCCACACTATGCCTGGCTTAAGCCAGTATTATCCTTCTTTTGTCTCACCATTTGCTTTGCTTGTCTAGTTAGATTGACAGCTCTTCAAGACAGGGACTGGTCTATTAATCATTGTTTGAAGACTGTCTTGCAAAAAAGGTTTCAACTTATTTCAGGTGGTGTCTCATGATGCTACCAAAGAAATAATAACAGTGGGACGATATGACTACTAGCAACTTGCTCCTGCTACAGAAGACTTTTTAAAGTAGTTTTCTCTCAGATCTCGGGAGTGACCTCTCTTTTAGCAAGGGAGGGAGACCTTACAGATAATGGATAGCCAACAGGGATATTATGGGAAGAGGGAAAGCTCCTCACTAGTTAATTCCTATTCCTAAATTAATCAAATGACACTAATATTTTAACAGAAACAATTGTTCCTGTCAGAGGTTGCTGGTAAGGCAGATCTGGGCATGTTTTCAGAAAACACATTGATTTTCTGACACATTATTTTCCTCAATAGAGCTGTCCAAGTTTAGTGGAAGTGCCTGGATGTAAATGAAGGAATGAGATGATTCAGTATGAATTCAGATTTGCCAAGTTTATCTTCAGGTGGGCTTTGAAGTTGGAGAAGATAAAATCTTGAGCACACAGACCTGTCCCAACCAGTCAGACTCTTGGCAGAAAAGACCTTGCAGGGCACTTCACTTGCTTAAGGGAATGTAATGGGTTTCCAGATGGACAAGATAGAACTTTAGTTGTGTGGTGAGCACCCTGAAATGCTTTGGGTTTTTATGCCATGGTGTAGAAAGCCTACTCCTTGCAGTATCATTTTTTTTAAATTCAAGGGCGAGGGTCCTGGAAAGACCCACATGTAGTTTGGCCACCTTGGGGGTATATTAACATTTTGAAACATTTTCTTGTTGCAATTTGTTTTTTAATCTGTGAAATTTGGTTAGTACCAGTGGTTAATACTATTGCTTTTCGGTCTCAAAAGCTTCTGGTATGAACATGTAGTGAGGTACTTTGGGTTTTGCGAGACAAGGCACACACACGTGGTTAAGTAAAGTAGATGAGTTTATTGGAAGGTCCCGGTCCTCAGCGCTGAGAGGGCCTAATTCAGATCAGCGCGACCGCAGAAAGGGTTACCTAGCACTTCAGAGCCATTGCCAGGTCGGAAGAGCCCGCAGACAGCCCACAGGTGTGGGCTTAAGTACACTCACAAATTTACATCTCATACATACTCATCTCATTAATAGCAAGCAACAAACTGATTAGTCAGCACTTGTTGGTTACGGAGTCTTGCCTTAGTTTCCCCATTTGGTTTCCCACGCATTCGTTCTCACACAGACAGGGTAAACACTCATGCAGCTGGGAACTGGTTCCCAAACACACAGATAACAGCAAGGTCATTCTCAGATAATACCACCATTATGCACTCTCCTGGAGTTGACTTAGAAGCGTAACTGCACCTTCTAGTGGTTGCCCGTCACAATATCTTCTGGTCCTAACAGAACAGAAGATGTGAAATTTTGCTTTTCCTTCCCTTAAAGCAGGGGTGGGGAACCTCCGGCCCACGGGCCTTATAAGGCCCGCCAAATGATTCTGTCCGGCCCGCGGTGGGGCCGGGGATGCGCCGCAGCCGCTGGCCAGGGAAGGGCACGGGCCACCAAGTGGGGGCGGCTCGCGCCTGGGGAGCCGCCGGTGCCACGTGGCCCACCAGGCGGGGGCCACTTGCGCCTGGGGGAGCCGCCGGCCCCGCGCGGCCACCATTAGCCGGGCGTTGAAAGGGGGAGCTGCGGGGAGCCGACGGTCAAGGGGGAGTGTGTGGGGGGGAGGCTGGGCTGGGGGGCAGGCAAGGGGTTGGTGGGGGGGGAAGGCAGGCGGGGTGGGCGAGACTTGGGTGCGGGAGGGAAGGAGGTTTGGTGCAGGGGAAGCTGGGCTGGGCGGGTCAGGCATGGGGGGGTAGGAGGCTGGGTTGGGAGTGGGAGGGGGGAGGAGGTTAGGTTCGGTGGGATGGGCCGGGCCAGGCAGGGGTGGGGGAGGAAAGGCAGTTAGATGTGGGGAGGCTGGGCGGGGGTAAAGGAAGATCACCCCCTACACCCAGGCTGATAGCGGGAGCTGACTGGGGCAGGCAGCAGGACCCCGGCTGGCAAGGGGCCAGCGGGGGAAACCCCAAAGCAGTGCAGGGCTAAGCACTCTGCCTGCCACTGCTTTGGGGTTTCCCCCGCTGACCCCTTGCCAGCTGGGGTCTCAGCTCCCGTTGCCAGCCTGGGCTTCCGGGGGGGGGGGGGGGGGGGGCGGCCTGCGAATGACATTATAAATGTGCAAATGGCCCTTGACAGAAAAAAGGTTCCCCACCCCTGCCTTAAAGGATAATCGTAAAACATAAATACCAGATTTTGCACAAAAATGGTAGCAAGAAGAAAGTGATCATTTGCATGGCTCAATCTGGTGACAGGTTTTAAAAGATTCTTACTGCACTGGGAAAAGAGGTTAAGATTAGGTCCCAGTTAACTAGTTCACTCTCCCCTTCAGCCCAGTAGACATAGGTTAACATCTTTAACTTGGTTTAGTGACCGTCTGGAGTTACCTAACACGTTAACTAATCCTGACCTAACAGTGACCTCTTTTCCTAAACAAGTTAAACTCTTCTGAAGCAATCTATAGGATTTCTGCTACGAAAGCTGTCAGAGCAGATGATCACCCTGGTTTCTGTCAAAATGCTCTAAGACTTGACAAGCTGTCTTGTTCTCTGTTATTATAGGTTTAACTTAAGACGGATTCTTATAATTACTGATGGTCAAACAACAAGCAAAGCCCTTCTTTACAATTTTGCTAAGCATGCCTAGTCTAAGAATCACTTCTATCTGTCAACAAAACAGCCAGTCATCTTATTTAGGACTAAGGTAAATGACAAGGAAGTGCCCTGTGCAAAGGGCCAAGAGTGGCTCGAGACCGTAAGAGTGTCAGACATCCCTGACTTGTTCAATGATCCTCTGGACTCCCTTACCTCCAACTGTCTTCTACCTTAGGGGAAGTTATTTTGTGGGACCACTTAGTATCTTACTTTCTTTTACTTCTAATGGAGCACAGACTTCAGTGGATGGCTGGATCACCTTTCACAATTAAACATTCATGCTAGTCATTCAGTAACCATAGAGTTGTGGCTAACAAGGCTGGTTTATAAAAATCAGGTATTTCCGAAGGTTTTGGTTTGAAATCAAAGCTGCTTTGTACTTCAAGCATCATTAGCTGGTAGTTTCTTCATCCAAATTCAGAGGTAGTGGATTAGTTTTATCTCTGGGGTAACTCCAATAAAGTATATGGATTAATATGGCCAAATGTAACTGAGGAAAATTCTTAATTGAAGGAGTGTTCAGTTTTGGGATAGACCAATTCCAAAGGCTCACATTATAGTACTTTCTCCTTACTGAGAGTTTGTTATTCTCAGATATGCTGATTGAAGAATTCTTCCTACAGCGGTGGAACTCTGCAAGATGGGTGAATCTTCTTCACCCATATCTCCTCCCTTGATAGGATTATATACCTTTATGGGGCTCTCAGCTAGATAGAAGTTCATTTCTAGGAGGTTTTCTTCTGGTATAAATTAACATTTGGGAAGTGGTAGCTCCAGGTCAAAATTTCAGGTTGGGCATCTTCTCTAAAATCATTTTCATATGAGCTCATTAACCTTTGACAGTTGTCTTCTGTGACTGGCGGCCTGTTTGATAAAGTCCTGTTTCATTGCATCTGCTTTAGAGTTGCCTATCAGAATGTGCACTATACAATCTGAGGAGATCTACACTAAAAAAAGATACATTGACCCGGTGACATGCTTCATGAGTGTGAAAAATTCACAGCCCTTGTAATGGTGCTGGTTCTTGTGGGACCCAACGGAGTGTGCCAAGTGAGGACAAATTGCTTCAAGCAGGGCAGTTACAGCCTAAGACTGGGGATTTTCCACCTCTAAGACAAACCAAACTACCCAGAAAGGACTTTGGTTTGACCCCACTGGCTAACCACAAGTTACACAAGCAATTTCCTTAGACAATCCAGTTTTCCAGTATTACTACCAGCAGCCACTCATTATGGGGATGTCTGGTTACAAAAACCAATATCCCAGTAAAAGCAAAAGGTTCTTCCAATCCCAAAGGATCGACCCTACACCCAGGTCAATATAGAAATCAGATCTTACCACCAAATCACTCTGTTGCCAATCCGTTAGAATCTAAAATCTAAAGAAAGTGAGGAATACTTGTAGCACCTTAGAGACTAACTAGTTTATTTCAGCATAAGCTTTCATGGGCTATAGCTCACTTCATCAGATGCATAGAATGGAACAGAAGTAAGATGCATTTATACACACAGAAAGGAAAAAAATCGTACATTAATTGTAATTAATTAACTGGAATTAATTTTCAAATTGGATACAATTAACCAGGGGCTAAATAGGCCTTGCGAATGGTTCTCTCATTACACTAATTGATTGCATTTCCTGAGTTAATTTACCTGACACAGAAATCCATTTCAAAAGGTTTTTTTTTTCTCCTACTGATAATGGCCCATCTACATTTAACAGCCCTCTTAGAGTTGGTATGCTAATGTACAATTTTTTTTCTTTCTGTGTGTATAAATGCATCTTACTTCTGTTCCATTCTATGCATCTGATGAAGTGGGCTATAGCCCACGAAAGCTTATGCTGAAATAAACTAGTTAGTCTCTAAGGTGCTACAAGTATTCCTTGCTTTCTTTACGGATACAGACTAACACAGCTGCTATTCTTGATAAATCTAAAGGTTTATTCAAGAAAGGAAAAAGATATAGATGAGAGCTAGAATTGGTTAAATGGAATCAATTACATACAGTAATGGCAAAGTTATTGGTTCAGGCTTGTAGTAGTGATAGAGTAAACTGCAGGTTTAAATAAAGTCTCTGGAGTACATGCACAGCTGGGATGGGTCCTTCAGTCCTTCGTATAGAGCTTCCGTTTGTAGCAAAGTTCCCCCAGAGGTATGAATCAGGATCGAAGACAAGATGGAGATGAAGCATCAGCTTTTTATAGTCTTTTCCAGGTGTAAGAACATCTCTTTGTTCTTACTGTGGAAAATTACAGAAGAATGGAGTTTGGAGTTACATGGGCAAGTTCCTGTATACCTTGCTGAGTTGCAAGATGTATCCGCCTTCTCTCAATGGGTCAGTTGTATAGCTAATGGTCCTTAATGGGCCATCAAGCAGGCTAGGCAGAGCTGACACCAGCTTGTCTGGGATGTCACCCAGAAGCATAGCATAAGTTTGAAATACAGACAGTATAGAGCCAATATTCATAACTTTAAATACAAAAATGGTACATGCATGCAGAGAGCATAATCATAACCAGCAAACCATAACCTGGTCCTGGACACCTTATATGACCCCCTTTATATAAGATTTGGTGCCGCTACAGGACTTGGTTGCAACAATGATCTATATGGTCCTAGATTATATCCATAACATCACACCCCTGAGCAATGTAGTTAAATTGACCTAATACCTGGTGTAGATAGCACTAGATTGACAGAAGAAGTCTTCTTTGACCCAGCTACCACCTCTCCAGGAGGTGGATTAACTACAGTGATGGGAGGGGTTCTCCCATTGCTGTCATGTCTACACTAAAGCCAGGTAACCTGTTTTTAAAACATCCCCAAAAATGGGGATTCCACATCCTCCCTTAGAAGTCTAATCCAAACTTTAATTACCTTTACAATTAGAAAGTTTTTCCTCACATCTAACCTAAATCTCCCCGCAGATTAAACATTCCTTGTTGTTCTACCTTTAACCCACAAGGAGAACAATTGTTCACTGTCCTCTTCATAACAACCCATAACAATTATTTGAATTCTTATCAGGTTCCCCCACCCAGTCTTCTTTTCTCATGACTAAACATACCATAAATATATTCTTCAAAATCCTTTCCACATTTATCATTTTTGTTGCTCTCCTCTGAACAGTCTCCAATTTGTCCACGTTTTTCCTAACGTGTAGCACTCAGAATTGGACACAGTATTCCAGCTGAGGTCTCACCAGTGCTAAGTAGAGCAGAACAGCTACCTCCCAGATCTTAATGGCAGCACCCCAGAATGTTGACATATTCAATTTGTGATCCACTTAACCCCCCAGTTCTTTTCAGCAGCACTACCACCTACCCAGTTAGTTCCCATTTTGTAGTTGTGCATTTGGTTTTTTCCTTCCTAAGTATAGTACTTTTGTGCTAGTCTTTTATTGAATTTCATCTTGTTGATTTCACACCAGTTTTCTAATTTGCTAAATTTGTTTTGAGTTCTGATCCAGTCCTTCAAAGAGCTTGCAATCTGCTTGATGTCATCTGCAAACTTTATAAGCATACTCTCCACTCCATTATCCAAATCACTAATGAAAATATTGAGTAGTACTGGACCCAAGGCTGCACTAGACGTGCCTTCCCATTTTAACAGCCAACCATTGATAATTACTCTTTGAGTATGGTCTTTCAACCAGTTTGCACCCACTTTATAGTAATTTAATCTAGACCACATTTCACTGGTTTGCTTATGTCATGTGGGCCTATATCAAATGCATTACGGAAATCAAGATATATCACATCTACTGCTTCTCTTCTATCCACTAGGCCAATAACCCTGTCAAGGAAGTGTTCAATTTAATTACAATAATTACCATTAAAAACAGTAATGCTTTAGTTACAACTACAGTACTACAAAATGGTATCCCTGTGAGGCGATATGTTCTGGTGGACAGGGAATTGGACTGAAATTCAGGAAACATGGATTCTATTCTACCGGGAAACCTTGGGAATGTAACGTCACTTCCCTATGCCTCAGTTTGCCCAACTATGAGGATAGTGATACTTAACTTCCCATGTAAAGTGCTTTGAGATCACCAGAAGAAAAGCTTTATATAACAGCTAAATATGACTTCACTTAGAATAGGTAATTATTGTAGTGTATGGTATAATAGAAAATAATGACCTTATTTACCACTGTAATAGCTGTCAGGGGACATGTCCCAGTTTCAGGGAATGCACTTTCATTAGTAGAGCTCAATTTGCATTGTATTACTAAGTGGAACATTTCACAGTAAATACACATTTGGCAGTCAAATAAGAACATTTCCCATGTTTTTCATTACCCAACAATTGCATCTTGTGAATCTACAATAAGTGTTTATGTCTTTTTAAAGTCCAGTCTGAATAACTTCTGATGCACCCCGTTCCAAACATACTATCAACACCCCTGCATTGAACTACACTGAGATCAAAGAGTCTCCTGGAGTCAATGGAAATGTTTATATTTTGAAGCATTTGAGTTTTATGCTTTTTGCTATTAAATGGTGTTTTAAATTAATCTCGTAAATCTAGTAGATTCTTCCACCTTGCATTCTTTCAGTTAAAACAGTATTGTGACTGTTGTATCTAATCTGTTTGACTAGACCTTGTGTGTACTCCTTACTCCTCATAAAAACCTGGAGTATGTAATGTTGCGTAATCTATTGGAAATCTCAGGACATTTCAAAATTCATTTCTTCACAGTAGAGTTTATCAAAGACTCATAGGTCATTAGTTTAGTCTCATATGAGATGTCCAACATAGGACTAGAGACAAAACTTTCATATACACGGAGAATGATATTAAGATACAGAGTCTGCTGTTTTAGGCATATTGAGACAACACAGGTTTGAGGTACTTGACATATCTTTGCTCATGTAGAGTATATGAAAGGGGTCAAAGGGTAAAATGTGATTCAGATCCCCTGTCTGTCATGGCTGGGAAAAATTAGGCACGCTACTGATCAAATCCATTAACACGCCCGTTAGAGACTGTAGGGTAACTTCCCTCCTGAAGTATGCAGTATTCAAGGATCAAGTTGCTTTCTAGACCAACTCTCAGACCATGATCCACTGGGTCCAAGTTTATACAGGGAAAATGTAACACATTGAAAACATTAAGTAACATTTTAGTTAATAGGATGTTAAAGCAACTTAGAATCTAAAGGAACAAGCCCTGCTTAACAATGTGCAAGCCAGTCCTGGTTAACTTTAGTATCCTCCTAAGGTTAACCATGAGCAGCTAACATGTTTTAAACTAGGACTTGTTCTTATCGCCACTAAGGGCAAAATCATTTTGCACTTCATTTTAGCTCAAGTGTGTTAATCAACATGTTTTCTAACAAAGATATATTTTCCCAATGCAGACGAGGCTTAAGACAATTACACACATTGAGGACATGGCAATTTTTTGTACCCAGAATGAAGCATCCTTCCAGGAGATGGTGGCAAGGCATTCTCACTGCTGAGTCCTAGATTATGGAACACCCTTTCAAAGACAGTAATGTGCTACTAATATTTTAGTAAGGGGCTTCCCCACAGAATTTTCTCTTATCCTATGATCTTGTAAACTGTGTGGGAAGGACTGAGGAATCTGTTATCATTCTCCATCTAGGAATGAGGCCACAGCACTTGGCAGACAAGTTTGCATTAATGTGGAAATGCATATTTTGTTCTTGAGAACTTACTGAGTATGTTAATATTCAGCACATAGTTCAGTTTGTATCATATAAAGTGTGGGATGGGGATGAAGACCCCTGAAATTTGAGGTCTCCTACCCAGGGAATATTTTTTTTTAAATCCTGACATTTGTTGCCACGAGGTAAAACATTTGCTCTTTGAAAGTAGTTTTATGAATTTCTGAGATGAGCGGTCTCTGCAGGAATAGTTTATAATATATCACAGGGGCAGAGTGAGCTCCATCCTACAGGGAAATCATTCCAACTTTCTCTTTAGTATTTACCAAGGAACTGCTACTAGCCCTTCCAGCTCACTGCTGCCAGAAGAGTTCAGAATAAATCATTGTCTGGCAGTTCCCACAGCCCAAGGCAAACCCCACTTTTCTCTAGAAGCCTATTTCCAAAAACAGGCACTAAAGACTCAAGATGAGGGAGCTGGGTGGGATTAGAGAAAATAAAACCAAGTTAAGTTTTAGGGGCTTCCTATCAGAAAGCAAGATCAGAGTCCATTTCAGTTTGAATTCTTAAAAAAAATAATTAACCCTTAGATACTGATTGGTATATAAATACCATAGATAAAGACAGATAGATAAGGACTCTGTGCAGAAACTGTCACCTTTTCCTCCAGGTTTTCCACAGCAGATGGAGATTCCAAAGGAAATAAGAGTACACAAGCAAATAGATGCATGGATTACAGCTAATATAGGACACATTAAATTTAAACACAATAGTAATATCAGTTGTAAGAATCTGGGAAATGTTGGTATGCTCCTGTTTCTAAGGACCTGTGAGATAAAAATATCTACAAAGGGCAAGGCTGGGTACTAGCCAAACATTTATGTTCTACCCGTAAGTCTTTAATTTTGAACCTGGGTTAATTTATTTGTAGTATTAGTGGCATGATTGCCTGAGAACCTTCCATTCCATAAGCATGGTGACCTACGGGCGGTTATTTGCATTCTTCCTTTTTAAATATTGAAACTATTTAAATTGCAGTAATTCAGGATCAATACAATACCTCATGAGTTATGAAGCTGTTATTTGTGATTAGCAATATTTTTTGCAGCATAATAAATATGGTACTCCATTAGATCCTTGAGAGTGCTACAGGAACGAATTTCCTTGATTATTTTTAAATAGGGTACATATACAGCATGTTTCATTTAAAATAAATATTATGATAACAAACAGGCTGGCATCTACAAGACAGAACCAGCGTGAACAGTGCAAGTGCTGCTGGCAAGTCAGTGTCATATGGCGCAACAAAAATTCTGCTGTATTTATATTAACAGCCCTGAAGAGACTGGCACACAAGTCATTTTTAATGGCAAGTTGTTTCTCTTATGCCAATCCCAAACATTGAAAGTGGGTTCCAAAAATCATGTGATTAGCTTAAAACAACAGGAAATCAATAAAATAAATGGGGGGGGGGAGTTATCTTTCTGTTTTTAAGCCTTTTGGGCTACCCACCCCATTTTCCAATTTGTGTATGATAATTTTAGATTCAAAATTCAACCTTGAAAGCACACCCACAATTATGGTTCTCCCTGTTGGCTGCTCAGAAGGGGTTCCACATACCTACCAACTTTCTTAGTGTGACTGATTTTGTTCTATCAGTTTCTTGTTGGCCACATGGCCTCTAAATTTACCTGACCTCATATTTTCATTCCCTTTCCTCTCTTGAGTTCTTGCTCATCACTAAATGCTAAATGGGGAGAGCTGTGAGTTATTACAGAGAATTCTTTCCCAGGTGTTTGGCTGGTGGGCCTGGTCCACTTGCTAACTGATGTCTAACGGATCACCATATGTGGGCTTGGGAAGGAATTTTCCACCAGGTCAGATTGGCAGAGACTCAAGAGTTTTTTTGCTTGCCTCTCCAGGATGGGGGATGGGCACTTGCAGGTTTAAAGTAGTTTAAATGGTGGGTCATCTGTAATTTAAAGTCTTTAAACCATTATTTGAGGACTTCAGTAGCTCAGCCAGAGGTCAGGGGTCTATTACAGGAGTGGGTGGATGAGGTTCTGTGGCCTGCAACATGCATAAGATCAGACTAGATGATCATGCTGGTCCCTTCTGGACTTAAAATCATTGAGTCTATGAGTGTCACAATACCAGAATAGTATTACTACAGGAGAAAAAAAAATGAAATCTGATAATCTTGATTCTCAAACACCAATACTCAGACACACATACTTTTAAAATACTTTTCTCTGTGTAGAAATGTAAAAAAATGTTCCCAAGAAATTGTGAAACTATGTGGCTCTGCCCAATTGTATTACCAACTCCTATCCTGTGCTATGCTTGGCAAAAGATTTACTAAAGTACCACAAATCATTTGGCATCCTGGCCAAGTTTATCAAAATAGAAACTCCTAATTAGGCTCCTAAATATATTTTTAGGCACCTATATCATTTTCATAAGTTCTGGAAGCTTCCATTTACCTTATAGCCCTGGAAAGTCTTGGCACTAATTTTTAGGTGGATCAGGGTTTACTGATGGTTTTGCACTGAAATAAGTTATAGGAACTAAAATAATTGGATCCAGTTGTGAACTCCCCACCCCCTTCCCAAAACAGAGTGTTTTGGGTTTTGGCTTAGTTTTTTAACTAAAAGAAGAACCAGATCCATCTTTTGGCTCTGGCTCCATTTCAGATCCTGAACCTCCTCAAGTCCCAAGGATTTTGGAGCTGGATTTTGGTTTGGGTCTATTTCTAATCAGGACAGGGTAGTTTTATAGGGTTTGAGATGAAAATAGATTTGTGAATGAGTTTGGAGATTCAGAGGTACTCTGAACATGAAGTAGTATGGAGAACGGCAAGAATTTAAGCAGACTGAAGTGTGTGTGTGCGCACGCACCCTTCTCTGTCTCTCCAGGCACAATTCTTTTTAGCCTTGGAGAGACAGACTTGGGCAAGGCAGAACGCCTAGAAAGCCCCAGGGCAGGGTTTTCCTTCTCTTGGTCAGACTCTTGGTTGGTTTTTCTCCCCTTCTGGTCAGGGAATCGAGCCTACCTTCCTGGAGGGGCTCCCTGTCCTGCTGCACCCAGCTTGCTGGCAGCTTCTCTCTTCCTCCTCCTCAGGCAGCCCTTAATTGGAGTCAGTTCATGCTAATTGAGTCTCTGGCAACCTCTTTTCAGCTGAACCTGATTAACCTGTGTTTGCCTCTCTTCATTTAGTAAGGAGGGGGCCTTTTAACCTTCTGGGACTGCTTACCATCCCCCCCACCCTCCTTAAAGCCATCTGTTCTGGGTTTACCACAATGCACATCCCCTTTGCAAAGCAAAACCAAGCCTTTGTATTTTACACAGTGCTATCTTTGAGCCCTGTAGGAGACCTAAGGACCCCTCTTCCATCCCCAGGGCCTTGTGTCATCATGATCATCCTATGGGCCAAGAATTAAATGCAGTATCCTCCAGAAGCCAAAAGTGTTACTCATGAATTAATCAGAGGGGTTGCTGCTGCTGAGTGATAGGAGCTGCCCACTGGCTTTTTTCAGATCTTTGAAGAGGTGGGAGGGAGAGGCAAGATGGGTGAGGTAATTTTTTTTATTGGACGGACTTTTTTTTGGTGAGAGAGACAAGTTTTCAAGCTTACACAGTGCTCTTCCTCAGATCAGGGAAAATGTAGTTGAACAAATGCAGGAGGCAATACAGGCCTTTCAGGTTCAGTAAACCTGCACAAGAACCTGCCAAGCTGGTCAGATTAGTCAAAATTCCAGAGGTGTAATGCTAACAAGACTGACTTTGAAACTATATTAGGAAAAGGGTGACAAAGGCTTTCAAAATGTTCCTTGGTTTCCTACAAGTGTTAGAAAACAATCATTGCTAATTAGAAGCAAGGAAACAGGCAAACAGACAGCTCTATGGAGCTGAGGAGAGCTGTTAAATTAAAAAATATGACCTAGTATTTTAATTAACACCCCCTCAAAACAAAACAAAAATAACCCCGGCTCTCTGGGTTCAAAGCGATTAGAGTGATTGATAGGGCAGATGAGGTTAATGTAGGTGCTACAGTCTGATGGTGAAGTATGATTAAAGTCAAAGCTCTGAAGAAATCTCCTGTAGCACAGCAGGGAAAAAAAATCTATCTTTCAAGTGGCAGAGTTAATCAGTCAGCAGAGTCAATGGCTGGGCATAGAAGGAGTCCTTCCAGTCCTGGAGAGAAGCACAATGGGAAAGCAGTTTGGAATATCATACCCCACGCCGGTGTTTGTACCACACTGTCCTTTATAGAAGATTTTAGTCTTTGGGGTGTTTATCTGACACCTTTCATAACACTAAATATTCTTTAGCTAAACAGAACGGTAACGCCCATCAGCTAAGCTGAGTCCTCATCTGATGCTTGGACTCACTGGGCTTGGTTCTCTGCTGCCGTGACCTTCAGACAGTCATTTACAAAGCGGGTGTGTAAAGGTGATCAAAATTGCTACCATTCATATGTGCAAACATTTCACTCCCACTTTGCACAGGTGCAACGTGGTGGAGAACCTGACCTTACATTTGTGTACCTTGAACTTGTCTTTGCTAAGAAAAAGGTTGTGTTTCTAATATGTATTAAAATCCTGGTATAGACAAGGCCAATTGTGCTTTTAATATGTGTTAGCTGGTCAAAATAAAGTCTAGGCTTTTCTGAAGCTTTTCTTCAACAATTAAAACATGTTAAAACTGCAGTTAATTGTTTACATTAGGATTTTATCACGTGCCAGCAAACATTTAAAACACCTTTTTTCCTAACATAGACAAGGCCTTGTGGTCCACAAGCAACAGATTTAACAGGCAATCCCTAAAAGAAGTCTCTTGACATACCTGTAGGTGCATTTCTGGGCTTGTCTCATCTTGAAATGGCTCTTTGCATAACCTGCGATGGCATGACCATGATGCATAGAAATCTGATCAAATTTAACAGCAAATTGGCATTTAGATAAAATCTCCCTCTAAAAGTTAGTGTCATATTTCCCTGACATTAGTCTCTTAGCAGTTAAAGATAAAAAGGAACCACACTATTCAGTCACCTAGTTCAGTGCCGTGCTGTTGCAGAATTGTGCCTTCTTGTATATTTTGTTTTTTCACCTTTTCGTACTGTAGTTTTAAATGATTGATTCTTAGAGTGAAGGTCTTACAAATCCCAACAACTTCATATACCATGTGGTAAACTATATCTTAATCAAAATATTTCACAAACAAGCCACCCACATAGGGCAAGAACTGCCTGATTTGCACACAAGCACAAGGCTTAAGGGGGAAAACGGGATGGTCACACATTCTGAGGGCACAATTTCAGTGCCAACCTTAAAAATGTATCCATCACTGTTTAAATCACTGATAACTACAACAATTGTCACTGAGCTGCTCCCAGGAGGAAAGATTCTATCTGCCTTAACAAAATTAGACTACAGCTAGATTTTGTCTTATTTTCTTTCATACAAAAGACAGCTGTAGGTGTAATGGTTTTGTGCACTGATGCTCAAGGGAGGCATACAATCTTTGAAAAATATGTTGTCAGGGTTATCATACATACTGATTGAAGGATTGGTTATCTGTGCTGTAGCAGGAAGAGGTGACATGACCCTTACAAGAATCAGAGAGGTAGCCGTGTTAGTCTGGAATAGCAGAGGTAACAAAGGACTTTATGACCCTTACAATTACTACTGTATGCAATCAGTTCAAAGTACTTAGTAGAATTATTCAAGAACACTCCATATGGCCTTACATGGTGACTGATATCTATAAATCTTGCATCAACGCCTAATGTACGTATTCAGGTGTTACCTCTTTGGCTACAAGACAAGAGACTGACGCTTGTTCACAGCATTGAACTTCACTCTCTCTCACCCCCCCCCCCCCATTGTTCAGAACTCGCATTCTGCTCATCTGCAAGGCCAAGGTTACACTACAACATATGCCACAGCATTTAATCAAAAAAGTCTCCTTGGAACTGTATATGCCACTGTGGGTCAGGACCCCAAAGTGGGTTGCAACCCCATTTTAATGGCTTAGACTTGCTGGGACCAGGGGCCAAAGCCCAAGTCCAAGGGCTTCAGCCCTGAGCGGCAGGGCTTTGGTTACAGGACCCCTGTCTGGGGCTGAAGCCCTTGTACTTTGTTTTCTGGCCTGTGGAGGTGGGGCTTTGGCTTTGCCCCCCCCCCCCCCCGCTAGGGAGGCATGGCTTGGGTGGGCTCAGGCTTTGGGTCACAGAGCAATGAAATTTGAGAACCCTTGGAATATGCTATAATATTAAGAAAAAATCTCTTCAATTATATAATATGCAACACACAAAAATGAAGTTATTGCAACATTAAGGCTGTGTAAAGTTAATAGTCGTATGGCAACAACACCTTGACCTCCATCTGTATCCTCTACGTTTGATGGTATACATTTGCTATATGAATCCCTCAGAGGGCTTTCCAACCAACATCCTTAGTTAACTCCTCCATCATCAATTTCCTTAATGAGTATTTCGCTTTCATTTGAGCTGACATCCCATGTATTCTTTACCTGATTTATCTTATGATCTCCACAAAGCAGGGCCTCAGGCACAGAGCCCCAAAGGCATTTAGGCCCCCTAGGGTGATCAGATGTCCCGTTTTTATAGGGACTTTTTTATAGGGACAGTCCTGTTTTTGGGGGGCCTTTTTTTTTAGACACCTCCCCACCCTCTGGCCCATTTTTTTCACAGTTTCTATCTGGTCACCCTAATAATACCCATTGAAATTAATTTCAGTGGAAGCTGGTACCTTTGAGGATCTAGGACTTAGTCTTTCAATATGATTGGTAATTTATGGAACATGCATATTTTTGGAACTCTATAACTATACACACAAGTGGGAGATAAAATATCCTCCTGCAAGTACCATCGCTAGCTAGGATATGGCCATTTAGCATTTATCGCTCTTTTCAGTGCTTTGAGCATTGGCCTGCTAAACCCAGGGTTGTGAGTTCAATCCTTGAGGGGGCCATTTAGGGATATGGGGCAAAAATGGGATTGGTTCTGCTTTGAGCAGGGGGTTGGACTAGATGATCTTCTGAGGTCCCTTCCAACTCTGATAGTCTATGATTTACAGAGACCCTTAATATTGTGATGTGAGTGCTGACTGGTCAGGGGAGGCGAGCAAGTCAAGAGAAATAAATGCAAAACCAAAGGTGATAGTACCTAGTTCCCTCTCACCACCTACTTCTGTAATCTAATTTACAAATAAAATTTAAGCTGTGAAGGGGCGAAAGCTGCCCTGGCAACTCACTCAGCTGTGTTTACAAAAGTCATATACAGTCACTGAGAATTCCATTAGGAAGAGATTGTGCTCACAGCTGATTATATCACAGCCATGGAAGCTTAGTCCGTGGCTTCTGGAGAATGTATAGAGTGTGTTGGGGAATGAGAGGAACAGGTGGAAGAGGAGGGAGGATTGAGGGAGACTGGGTGGAACCAGGCCTCTGGTTAGAGAACTTAAAAAAAAAAACATAGTGGAACCTTTCAGAGTTGTTTCCATCCCTGGATTTCTTCTTCTTCTGTTTTTTTTTGCTTTTGCATTATTAGGCCTGACCTTTCTCTCAGTTGTAGCAGAGTAAATCAGGAATAATTCCAGTGAGTGACTCCACTAAAGTTATATCACGGTAAAACAGTTATAAAAATGGGGAAATCAGGCCCCTTCTAATATATTTGCTAATGAATTGGATGGATTCTATTGATGATATTGCTAATAGATGGACCAAGAAGCCCAAATTTAGGGCCCAGTTGAGGAACGCAATTTAAATGTGTGCTTAACCTTAAATCTGTTTGTAGCTGGTGAACTTGTTTGCCAGTTTGGAGAATAATCAGCCAGCATCAAATCAGTCCTTAGCCCCTTGCCTCAGGGCTTTATTTATTTTTCCAAACTTAGATCAATAATGAGGAAATTAACCATAAAGCAAACCTCCAGCTCTCAAAAGCAGGTTGCGGGCTCCCTAGTCTCTGAGACCCTATGAGTGAGCATAATTCCTCAGCATCTCCATAGGGCTTCTTGCTTCTTACCCTCTGTCAGTAGTATGGGCTTTAGTCACAGAAGGGTGTTCCCATCATCTTCTCCTGGTCCTGGCTCTCCTTAATGGATTTGACTCCACATCCTCTAGCTGGTAATCAGAGCCAGTCACCTTAATATTAAGACATGAAATTAGCTCCTGTGATTAATCTGAAAAAACATTAACACACTGTAAATAGCTTTAATGGAAGAGAAAGCTGCATTTGAGTCAGTGACGGATACACAGCATGGTTTCCTATCTCCAGTTCTGCAAGGCTGTGTTCAGTCACAATTGTTGTGCAATATCAACATTTATTGGTCGATCGATATGCTTATGGAGCCACCTGGAGGTGTCGTTGGGCTGAATATCAGTCTGATCTGAGATCCTCAGTATGCTGATAGTATTGTCTCATTGGCTCAGTTTGGCAAGTCGCTGATGGCTAATTGGGCCAGGCAAGAAGCAGTGCATTTCGGATCAGGTTATTAATCTGGATAAAACTAAATCTTTGGGGAATACCAAGCCACCAGAGTACAACTCCAGAGTACAACCAGTTCACTATTAAATTGTTCAGACAAGACATTGAGCAGCTGGTAGGTGTCAAATATTTGGGCAGCATCAGAGACAGTGCTGAAGGATGCTCAAAAGATGTAGCAGCTTGTACAGCAGTAGCTGCTGCCATGGTTTGGACCCTTCAGTGATCTCTGTGGCGGGTTATGATATTAAGCTTGCTAAAAAGAAGAGGATCTATAGGGCCAGTTCTGCCAACTCTCTTGTACAGAAGTGAACCCTGGAAGCTGAAGAAACTGGATTGATATTTTCAATTCTTGTTGTCTCCATCAGCTGCTCCATATCAAGTGGCATGATAAGATCATGATGATGATGTTCAAAGCCAAACCCAGAAATTGACTCTATCAGCACTGGCCTGGTTTTGGTAGCTTCCTTGGTATCATGTATTATAAGAATGGAAGACCAACGAATTCCAAAGCATGTGTACCGAGAAATGCTTTACATGGCTGGCGATCAAGTGGGTACTAAAGTCTTCAGTGGTGTAACAAGCCTGACAATGATGGACAAACTGAATATACAAGCATCGCTTTAAGCATCTTGCCAGAGATCAATCTGGTGGCACTTGGTTTGCAAGGGGGCCATGTCCCTTTGGGATTTGCCATGATGTTGATGGAATAATGTAAAGTAGAAGTGATTGCAGGAGAATTTTTTAATAACACAAGGAAGAGCAATGGATCCATTAACTAGTCTTTGCCTCTATACATTTTTTGTATCAGAGACTATATCTTAGTTATATGCAGTATGGGTCGGGAAGCTTGGGCTTCCCTGCAGGCCTTCATTATTATTACTGTGTATCTGCAGAGTTTTTATAACAGCACAATGGCTGCAACCTCAGTTTTATGTTTAAAAATTATATAATCATTTTGGCAACAATTTCTTAGGACCAGCAGCAAAGTACCCCCCCCCCCCCAGAAATCTCCTATACATCATACATCTTTGTGAGCCGCCATCAGGTTGCAGAGAACGGGACAGTAGATGTCTGGGTGAAAGGACTGCAGCTGCAGTTGCAATGTGCTCTGTGTTGTGAAACTGAGACTTTTCATAGCATAACCATTTCCTGAATTTTGAGAACATCAGCACAAGTCAAATGGGCTATTCAGAAAGCTGAGTTACAGGAAGTTTCCTTTTTTAAAATGAAGGGTTCCTCTGCCCTGAATCACAAAGAAATAATAAGTTTGTTTCATAGAGCAAATAGACGAGTCCTGACTTCTGATATGTACCTTCTGTGTATCTTGTAAAATCAGCTATTGCAGAGGCTTGCCTACTTGAGTTTTCCTAAATAGTTGGCAATATACTTAGACTGTAAGCTTTCTGGGGGCTGGGCCTTTCTTTTTGTACAGCACCTTGCACAATGAGGTCCTGGTCCATTAATCAGTTCTCTGCTGTTGCAGTGGCGTTGGCACTAGTGCACCTTGGTCACTCTTATTACCTGTGGCACAGAATAGTTGTCTCCTGAGGGCTGTCTTATCTTGGACAAATTTCAGTTGTTGGGTTTAGTGTGCAGGTGCTGGATGGTGTTAGTTGCCTGTGACAGACAGAAGGCCAGACTAGCTGACTGGGTGGGCCCTTCTGGCCTGAAATTCTGTGACTCTATACTTGGGCTGCCAGGTGCTGCAGCAGCTCATTGTGCAGTAGATAACACCTGAGTCTCCCCATACTGGTGAAGCTGTGGAGCCTGCTTTAATGAAACAGCTCTTTAAAGGGGGGAGGCAGGGCAGATGGATGGTATTCTGAGGGAGGCAGGATCAGGCAGTCCCTCTGTACTAGTAGAGACCTCTCTTTTCTTGCCTCAGACTCTGTAACTGGCAGGGATCCAGATGCTTCTCAAACTCCAGAGGATGATTTTAGGTGAGACCTCTGGGTGAGACCTCTGTTCACTTTGGCCAACTCCTCAAGCCCAAGGCTCTCTCTTCTCCTCTCCTCTCCACTCTGGAGTAATTGGGACTTTATGGGCCTTCCTCGAATGCTGGATGCCTTCTGCCCTGCTATAAATGCTATTGTTGCTTTTCACTATGTTGACTTTGCATTCCCACAGCAAGCGCCTGCAGAGAGGAAGTGCTGCTTCCAGAACTGCTGATGCAGGGCCCTAGAGAAAGGTTTTTATTACCTGTGTCCTCCCTATGAGAAAATTTATTGCTTTGTTAAAACAGTAAAGTAGGGGGCTCCTCTCCTCCACAACTCACATTGGAGAATTTAATTCCTTCATCCTGCTACAAGTAAAGAGACCGAATGCCAGGCCATGCTCCGAAACAGATTGAGATAAAATGGCGCCCGGATCCCCTCCAAACATGAGGGCCCACCAGTGAAAGTTTATTGCTCTTAATCAAGCTCTAGTGACTTGATAAGTGGGTGAGGAGATTCACCCTTCTCTTAACCTCTGCATTCCAATTCCTTGTTCCTCCACCGCCAGACTTCTCCTTCAGCGCTGAGTCTTGCAGATAAAACCGCTGTTTCTGAAAATCACTCCTGTCCATACGCTCACTGTTCTCTCCTCTATCACTTGGCTGTGCCACAGCATTTCTCTGCCAGGGATACCACCCCAGAAAAACAACCTGCTGATAAATGCCAGAGCCATGTGATAAAGTGCATTAGTCATGCACCTTTTGACAGTCTGACCTGCACATTCTCCTCCAATCTATTTCCCAAGACAGTCACCGACATTCCAAACTTCTGGGCAGCCTCAAACAGCTGCCATTAAAATAAATAATCATGTCAGTGGAATGATTCTTACTTTCTCCCTCAAAGCTTGTAATCTTCCTGTTTCCCTCCAAAATTACAGTCCTGAGGCCCAGGAAGGGCAATATTCAGCCTGGGTTCGGTAATAGATTTAAGGTCCAATATTTTGTGGCCCATTGAAAGGTAGAAACGGCAAGAAATCCTCTTTTGCAATGAGGCACTTGTTTCTAGCTATAGGATTTTAAATTATCCATAACTTTTCCATACCCATTTTAGAGGCATATACCATGTACTAGTTACATTTTTTCTTTCCCTCTAAGACCTGTACACTTGGACTCATGCTACTAAAGCACCCTGCTTTGCAGGTGCAGAGATACAAAATACCCATAGACATTTTTTTAAATCTCTACAGTAATAATTACTCTTTACAAGATTTCCAAATGATGGTATGTGTACCACAGGTGGCACTTCAACTTGATGTTCCATCCTTTCGCCTCATAACAATTTTTTAAGAAGGCAGCATGAGAACGAATAAAGTCTGAAACCACTGCGGGTTTAAGGCATTTGCAAAACTGTGACAGTTGATTTGCAAAGAGTCTGAGTGAGCACATTTCTCAAGCTCCTAACTGCATTTCAAAAAACATATCCCCGTTACCAGAATTTATTGGTAGCAGTTATTTTCCACTGCTGTGCTGTAATCAAGCTGTAACATCCGACAAGGAGTGCATTTATGAAAGCTGCTGGTTGAAAGGCAAAACAATTAGCAATCATGGTCAAATGAACACCAGGACTCAAGATATAATCAAAGGCCTCAGTTAAATACTCATTGTCTGAAGCAGAGGCTGTTGGACTTATAAAACATAAAAATATGCTTCCAGGTCATTTCTACCCCTTGTAGATTCACAGGTAAACAGAATAATCACAATGCACATGAAATACATTGTGAAAGAGGTCTTAGTGCTATTACTAAACAGATAGTGGTTACAGGAGGCGTTCACTATGTGCCTTATTTGAGCATCACTTGTAGCCTTGTTTTAACTCCTTTAAGACCAAAAGAATTCAGCCAATGAAAAGGGATCGTATATAGCAGACATGTTGTTATGGTAGTGAGATATGCTCATGTATACCATGTCCAAATGTGTCTCCTGTCAAATAAAGTGATGGCACAAATATAGTGAGCTGTGATAAACATATTGCTTTTATGGAAATTTGAAATGTTTTATGTGATATCGAGTTAGCAGGCATTCTATCAAGATTAGGAAATTCCGGAGTGAACCAGAGCATGTCCGCAATTTTTAAAACTTCAGAGCAGATTTTCAGCCCCACTACTCCTCTTTTGGGGGGCTGGAAAACAAGATAAACTGGCTTCTGTATTATACAAGGAATCACAAGGTGGAGCAGAGCTGGCATAGTGGCTCTATGCCTACTGTCTCTTTGGCTCTGGTTTAAAGTCTGAGAGAAATGCTGTTGTGTACCTGTGCTCTGGTAATCCCCAGTGCTGGAATATCCTCAGTGGGTGTGGACAGTTGGGCATAATTTGGAACATCTCTAAAACGACTCTATGTTATGCTGGGGAACAGCTTGACCTCTAGATGACCCCAGGAGTAGGGAATTGCAAAACTCACTTCATTAGGCGCACAGAGCATAATCTGGCTGCAGCTAAGGTTCCAGACCTTCCAGTACAAGCTTTTATTTTTGCATTGGGCCACTGAAACAATACAAAGGTTGCATAAATGTATAGGAAAGCATAAGGCTGGCAGAGCAGGTATTGCCCTGATTTGCCTCTTTTCTCTTTGCCATTTGATTGCCAAGCTAATTTGTCTTTTGTCACTCGGTTCAAGAAGCCATAAATTAAGTCACTGCTGATAATACAGCCTTACAAGAGTGCCATAAACCTTTTACTTTATCTGTAGACTGAATGCTTTTGCAATCACTGTACTGGAAATTTGCCAATTCTGCTACTGGTGTGTGGGTGTGACAAGGGGCAGACCATCATCACGGAGGTAGAATGGGTTGTGATGGTCTTTTCTTCTCTCCATTCCACTACTATACCTCAGAGGCCACATCCTGGAGGGGTCAATTTACAGCAAATTCCATGAGAGAAACAGTGTTTTTTTTGCCCTACAGAACGAGGTACCAATGGGAGTGCGTAGCATCTGAAAAGTTCATGCTCTCACAACAATTTTTATATCCCTAAACATCTTTTCTGTATATGCCCTGCTGGTTGTCCATAGTTAACCAGTGACTAAAATGGAATCTGTTCCTTTTCCAATATGATGTGTAATGTAATTTATCCAGGACACAAAAGAATTGGTGGAAAGATCCCAGTAATTTGCTTTGAAGCATATATACAAAAAAAGTAAACCAATTCATCAAACAACTGCGTGACTAACATTTTTATGTTTAGGTACTTATGACTCAAACAAAAGATGAGAGAGGTTTCTTTTGTTTTGTTATTTAGAAATATGTTTTGATAATTAAGGCCCCATATTAGCAAGAAGGACAAGAATCCTTTCCATGTGTGCAGAAGTGAATATATTTGCCATTGAGCAGCATGCAGTGTGGTGTAAACTGGCTTCTTGAAATTTAATTGCATCAGTGATTTCTATATCACTTCTAGACTAAATATTTACAAGGAAAAAGATATTTTCCATCGCCCAGTACTTCAAACTCTCCTGGGATCTGAGAATCAAGCTGGTTTTTTTCCTTTTTGTTTATCATCACCAGTGATAAAGGTTCTGCCTTCATTGACACCTGTGCAGCCACATTGATGTTGGAACTGATCGGAACTTACTAAACAATGTAGCTGATGTACCGGAAGACACAGAACTCAGGTTTCTCTTTCTCTTACAGTAGTTAGGTTGAGTTTGCAGGGAACAGAGGTGAAAACTAATTTTTCCAATAAATATTAATATGAATATATACAAAAGATCAGATTTGTTGAGTACTTTTCAGAGTAAACAAATACAGTATCTGCTTTTAGCAAATACTATGACTTCAATCTCTCATTTTAAAACAACTGTTACTTGTCAGTGATTTAAAAAAAAATATGAGTATTCAATGTCCCATGCCTGTCCATTCTCCCTCTTTACACACAGTACCATCATTTCAATCCAAACCTCTCTTTGTTCCACACCAAATTAGGAAATTAGCCCTTCCATGACTTCCAAAGGTAGCCTCACAGTTAGAGCTCATTGGAAAATTTGAACCTTTCTCTGTGGAAAAGTTGTGACTTTTTGTTGAAAAAATCAAAAGGTGTTGGTCAGAATGTTCAGATTTGACAGAAATGCTCATTTTTCCCCCCAGAAAGGAAAAAAGTGCAGAAAAATTGGTTTAGTTGAAAACCCAATTTTCTGTCAAAATGAAAAATTGTTAACCAGCTCTGCTCTACAGTTCATTATTGTGAGATACACTGGCAAAAAAAAAAAAAAAAATCTATCCTGGCTAGTGAGAAGGGAGAATTTACATTAAAACGAATTAAAAAATTGTAATATAAAGCAGTACAAACGCCAACACATCTCAAGAAGAAGGATTTTAGCTATTGTTCTGTATCAGTGGATCAGGCCCTACTTCAAGCCTCTGTTCTCTTTCCTCTATCACAGCCAGTGAGAGCCAATAAGCAGGGAAACCTGCAACACAGGAAAGAGAGAGAGACAGAGAGAGAGAAGCTGTGAACAAATGGATAAAAGGAAGCAGAGGTAGAGGAGAACTAGTGGGACTTCAAACTTTTCATACCATTCATGTCTAAAAAATATTAATAATGACATTTGAGGGGGGAAATGAATTAAATTTCACACCATCCCTGCAAGGTAGAAGGTAGAATTTTTTTATCACCATTTTATAGCCAGAGGACCCCATTCTGCCAGCCCCTCACCTGTAGAACGCCTATTGACCTGAGTACAAGTTCTACGCATAGAACTGGATCCAATCAAAGTGAAGCAAATCAAAATCGTGGGACTTGCCCAAAGGTCATGCAAGTATCTTCTCGCTTTGTTACATTTTCTTAAAGTTCCTTCTGTGGCATATCTTATTGTTTTGCCTGTGGGGAAATTTCTTCATAAGCACATATTTGGAAAAGCAAAGCAAATAAAACATGTTAACCTGCAGTATTTCATAAACACAAACGGCAAAGAGCACATGCTAAAGCGGGTTTAAGAAATCAGGAAGCAGCTGCATGCTAGAAGGCACAGACGAACAATTAAAAGTGGGTAGTTTCTCAAATATGCCTAGTTTTTACATCTAATCTCAAGTTTCTGTTCTATATAATAAGAAGTTTGATGTGTTGCACAGTATGCCCCAGAGCTCTAACATAGCCAATAGGGCTCAATGTACCAAGTCTTAATTGTATTCTCTAGCAAATCTTTCCTTCCATGCCACCTGTACTCTTTTCTGTTTTGTTTAGCAACAGCCACCTCTGATTTTTCCCATAAGTTAAGTACCTTGTTGAACAGATATGTGCTGTGAGAGTTCCTCCCAGCCTTGACTTTGAGACTAATTTATATCATCACATTCATTATTTGATTTTCAAGCATGCTAAGCAGCCACAACTCCTATTGCAGTCAATGGAGCTCTGAGAGCTCAGAACCTCTGACAAGCAGGGCCTCGATGTTCCCCACTGACTAGACATCCAAAAAATATCACTTCCAAAAATGCTGACTAAAGTGAGTCACCCAAAAATCACAGTAACAGAAGTCAGGAATTTCTAAATCCACTGGCTCACTCCAAAGCACAGATTTCCAATTTTCAGTTGCTGAGTGATAGTACTGGTAATTTTTTCAGTTGTCACTGAGCTAAACGGAGACTAACTAATTATAAACACAAATGTTTTTTGTGTTGGTTCAGAAAACAGTCTAAAACCTTGAGATGAATGATCATACATTTTATCCAGCTGCCTTTTCCGGCAAACATCCTAGAAATAAAGAACCAAACAACTCCTAAAATGTTTCTTCTGAATATAACTTTTGGCCCCAAACATCTGCTCTGTCTCATCAAGAGTTATTACTCACTGCCATTTTAAACAACACTGTCATACTTATTGGTCCAAAGTCTACCTTTACTTCCATGCTCAAGTCAAGGGGTATAAATCAGGGCAAAATGAGCCTGTTGTGGTTTCACATGTACTGATGGCTAACAATCCCGTGACTTTCAAAAGGTAGTATTTCCTTATAATGAGCCTCAGTGTCTCTTATTCATCATTTCCTATCTGTGGCCAGGGCCATTCTTACGTGTTTCTGGAAAACACAGTCAATATTGGGCATTTGGTTTATGCATATCTTCAGAGCATCCACTATGACACATGTAAGTGGCCTCTTCCAAAATTTTCTACACAGGCAACCCTTTTGTAATGTGTGATACCAGAATCTAAAATTCTCTCTGGTTAAAAAATAATGTGAATTTGGTTCTGAGTAACTAGCTATAAAGTACTCATGAGACCTATTGTATGAATAAGGCTTGAAATGGATCCTTTAAATGGGTATAACAGAAATAGCAGCAAAGCAACTGTGACCGGGTACCCCATAAGGCTTTATGGGCAGATGCTGATAAATGCACATATGGAATACGTTTTATGCTACATATGCCATGTAACATATCTCTTTTATGTTGGTTATGATGTAGTGAATCTATTTTTCCTATTTGTATGCATGTACCATTTGTGTGTTCAAAGTTATGAGTGTTGGCTGTATACTTGCTTGATTTCTAAGTAGCCTTAGTAAGAACATTTGGTCAGCTTCTTGGGAAAGGAATGTGCAAGTTAAGTGCTCTATCAGGAAGCACTTAACAGAGAAAAGAGCTTCTCCACATAAGATAAGAAGTCTACCTGAGGAAGTTCAAGGTAGCAGGTGAGCAATGGCTGCTACCTTCAAGTCCTGAGTCATGCATGGACAAGTGACTTGCCCATGTGATTCCAAATCTCCATTTTGTGATTGGATTCTACATAAGGAAAGAGGAGGGGTCTCCACCCACAAGAGAAAGTCTATTTAAACCCCTGGGAGACCCCTCCATTTTGTCTTCATCTTGCCTATGTTAGTGTCTCTCCACCTCTGAGGATACCTGAAAGAAGCTGGGACAGAGACAGTGACTACAGGGGGGCATGACAGTGGTAGCTGGACCCAGACTAGAAAGGAGACTAGTCTGTAAATAGAAGCTTACAGGAACTGGTGAGGGTTTATTTGTATTCAGTTTCTTAGTCATAGACGTGCACGTTTTATTTTACTTTATTTGGTAATTCACTTTGTTCTGTCTGTTACTACTTGGAACCACTTGAATCCTACTTTCTGTCTTTATTGAAATCACTTTTTACTTATTAATTAACCTGGAATATGTGTTAGTACCTGCGGGGGTGAGGGTGGGAGTGGCAAATAGCTGTGCATATCTCTCTATCATTGTTATAGAGGGTGAACAATCTATGAATTTACCCTGTATAAGCTTTATACAGGGTAAAACGGATTTATTTACGGTTTGGACATCATTGGGAGTTGAGGATCTGAGTGCTAAAGACAGGAACACTTCCTGTCCTGTTTCCAGGCAAGCCTACAGCTATTAGGGGATGTGGTAAAGACCTGGGTCTGGGTTTGGAGCAGGCTAGTGGGTCTGGCTCAAACCAGGGTTCTGGCATCCTAAGATGGAAAGGGCAGGCAAGCTGGGGAAAGAGTAGTCTTGGCACATTGGTTGGCAGTTCCCAAGGGGGTTTCTGTGATTCATCCCATCACAGCAAGCTTCTCTGAACTGTCCTCCCTATATGGGATAACCTGATGTCACATGACCAACCAAAAGGGGTGAGAGATTAACTCACTCTTCACATATGTTTAGTTTCTGACATCTCTACTGAGATCACTAACAAATGTGTCAGTGACTGTGTTGACCCACAACCACTAGAAATTGACCTATGTCTACTAAGCCAATATTCAGATATTTTAAAGCTAGAAGGAACCATTTTGATCTATTCTAACCTCCTAAGTAAGAGAAGTCATAGAATTTCATCTGGTAATCTTAAAGTAATTTTTAAAGTCTTCATCCAATACATGACATGGGAAACAAGAAATGAAAATGGAAAACATTAGTGTACAAAACACAATGGCAGAGACATGGACATTCACATCCTGTGCCAATATTTCTATGGTTTTTGGCAGTGTTGTAGCCATGTTGATTCCACGTTATTAGAGAGACAAGGTGGGTGAGTGTGACGGTGCTGTTCCTGGTGGGATTCAACTGTGAGTGTCAGATCAGGACAGATTGCTTCCAAAGGGGCAACTATAGCCCAAAGCTGGGGTTTTTCCACTCTAATGTGAACGAAACCAGCCAAACAGAAAAGACTTTGGTTTCGCCCCACTGGCTAACCACAAGTCACACAAGCAATTCCCTTAGACACTCCAGGTTCCCAGTATCACCACCAGCAGCCTCCTGTCCTGGGGACCAATGGTTATGAAAACCAATACCCCAAATAAAGAAAATGGTTCTCCCTAATTCCAAAGAATCAGGCCCCAGACCCAGGTCAATATACAAATCAGATCTTACCACAAATCACGCTGTTGCCAATCCTTTAGCATCTAAAATCTAAAGGTTTATTATACAAGGAAAAAGGAATGGGTGAGGGTTAGGAATGGTTAAAAGAAATCAGTTACATGCAGTAATGGCAAATCTCTTGGTTCAGGCTTACAGCAAAGGTAGAATAAACTGCAGGTCTAGATAAAAGTCTCTGGAATGCATCCCCTGCAGGGATGGGTCATCAATCCGTTGGTCAGAGCTTCCACGTGTAGCAAAATCCCATCCAGAAGTAGGTGCTAGCTGAAGGTTGCAGATTGAAGACAAAAATGGAGGAAGTTTTTCCCAGGTTTTATAGATTCTCCTTCTGGGCGAAGCCCCCCTCCTCCTTATGCAGAGGTTCATAGTCACATGGTCCAATTACCAGACTCTCCACGATTTAGTTTCCGACCAGGCAGTTGACATTCCTAGAGAAGCTCGGGTGTGGACAGGCATTTACAAAGGCCATTGTGTAGTTGATGTCCCTTAACGGCCCATCAGCCAGGCCAGCCAAGTTAACAACAGCTTGTCTGAGATTTCACCCAGCAGCCAAGCATCAGTTTGAAGTACAGGCATCATATATCCAATATTCATAACTTTAGTTCCAAAAAAGATACACACATATCAATGGCATATTCATAATCAGCCCTCCATAACCTGGTCATAGACACCCATTATGACCCCCTGTACGTAAGATTTGGTGCCACTATAGGACCCTGGTTGCACCAATGATCTATAGGGTCCCAAATTATTTCAGTAACGTGACAGTGAGGTAATCTCTTTAATTTATTTAGTACTTCAGCCACCTTTTCTTGCTAAGATCCTGGGATCAACACGGCTACAACAACACTGTAAACAACAGTGGAAGGTATCAAATTATGCCATCTGAAATGGGAACTCCACAACAGGAAGAAAAAGGAAAACAAACTCAACAGTGACATTTCTTGAGCAAATGCAAGAAACAAATAAATGGTTCAATAAAAGATATATTACCCTCCCCACCTGGCCTCTCTAATATTTCTGGGTGAAAGTAAAGCAGATTGTCATGAGCTATTACTACAGTGGAGACATATGGACTAGAGGAAGAGAGACCAGAGGGATTCATTATTCATTACATTTATTAAGAACGTCGTCTGTGCCACTAAGGTCACAGGCAGTCAATTTGTGGGTAATCTTTATCTTTCCTGCCCGGATGTTCTGGTTTGTATTCAAAACAAGGAAAGAGAAACAGATTTGTATAGCAAACGGAGTGATGCACATCTGTGCTTCTACTGGAACTCAGGGTGAGTCCTATTTATTGTAACATTGTTTGGAACCAAACATATGCTTAAAATCTGACCCTCATCCCAAGTTAAGCCTGAATAGCTGATCTTGGTCCAAGAGGGTTCTGTAGTGGAAAGGAATCCTGTTCCCCAGCCACGGAGTAGCTGTAGAGTCACTGCACAGCCACTAATGCAGGCCTGAGGCTGCCACAGCCCCTGTGTCTCCTGTGCAGGGGGACATAGCCAGTAGATCAATGTAGTGACAGAGACACCTGTCTCCCAGCTTGGCCCTGCCTGTGACGACTCACCCCTGCAGCGCCTCCTGCCGGTCATCCGGAGAATTAGCTCTTCCAACTCAGAGCGCCCTCTGCAGGCCAGTGTCTCACTGTCTGCTGGCCCTGTGTCCCTCCCAGACCCCGGTGCCCTTTATCCTGGGGTGCTGCCACCTGGCAATACACTCTGCCTCTGGGTCCCCCTGGGGAACCCCCAACACTCTAATCCCCACCTTGCCTCAGTCTAGGGCTACTGCCAGTCATCAGCAAGCCCCCGCTCCCTGGGGCAGACTGCAGTGTAAGAGCCAGTCATCATAGGCAAGGGAGTTTGGACCTGCTGCCTTTCCCTGAAGCCCAGTACCTTTCCAGGCCTTCCTATCAGGCCTGCAGCCTGGGAAGTTTCTAGGCTGGAGCTCCCCAGCCTATTCCCCCAGCACTGCCCCACCTCAGGTTCCCTGTCCTGCAGACAGCCAGGCCCTACTCCCGCTCAGCCTGGAGAGAGATTACCTAGCTCCTGCTTCTCAGCCCTTTTATAAGGGCCAGCTGTGGCATGGCCCAGTTGTGGCTGCTTCCCCAATCAGCCCAGGCTTGCTGCTTTCTCCCAGCAATAGCCCTGTCTAGGGCTGTTTGACCCCTTTTATTGTAGGAGCAGGGTAGCCAGCCCACTACACTGCCCCACGACTGAATCTCTGCTGTGTGGTGGATCCCAAGGAGCTTCCCTGGAACTGACGTGTGTGGCCCACCTAGGTAGGCTCTCTAAATCCTGCCCACCCCTCAGCCCTGGTTCTGCAGCTCCAGAGGCACAGAGGAAAGGGAAGGATTGGCCCAGTTGATCTTAAAACACCTACTATGGAGAGAAGACTTAAAATAAAAGATTACAAGAGTTAAGCAAAAGCAACAAAAAGTCCTGTGACACCTTAAAGACTAACAGACGTATTGGAGCATAAGCTTTTCGTGGGCTAATACCCACTTCATCGGATGCATGCCGATGAGTAAAGCAATTATCCTGATGTTGAAGTCATCCCTTCAGATAGAATAGGGAAGAAGGATCCTTGCAGTGTCTTGAGATTATTAAGAATGGGACTAAGGTGATACAACTTGTATTCCTGGCTCAGACTTTCCGTGTGACCTTCAGTAACTCACTTAACCTCTGTTTGTCTCACTTTCCCCATCTGTAAAACTGGGATAACACTACTTCCCTACCTTACAGACCTACACTGAGGATTAACTCCTTAATGACTGAGATAATACGGTGATCAGTTGCAGGGAAAGGCAGGAAATATTTTCATCTGATTTGACACATTTCTTTGGGACTTGGAATGCTTGGAATGACCCATTGTATGGAGGGTTTAAATTGTCATCACATGAACAGTGGAAAACAGAACTTTTATAATACTCTGCCTCATGACAATGGAAGTCTGAATGTCATCCATTGAGAATATCATCAATTAACCTGTTTTTTATTTGTTACTAGCAAAAATACCCAGCGTTGCTCGGGTCCGTCGGGGGGGGGGGGGGGGGAGAGAGCTAAGCGAGTGGGGGGGCTGTTGGAGGGTGGGAGGGAGGAGAGAGCTGAGCGAGTGCGGGGGCTGTTGGAGGGGGGAGAGAGCTGAGCAAGTGCGGGGTCCATTGGAGGGGGAAGGGGGAAGAGAGCTGAGCGAGTGTGGGGTCCATTGGAGGGAGGTATTATTACATCATAACTATGTCACAGAGAACAGCAGGTGTTAACCTGCTGCCTAGCTGATGTTAATGGGCTTTAAAGAATTTCACCCCTAGGGGTGTCGGAGGTGAGATTTGAATTATTTTTATTCTTACCCTGATTAGGACCCTAACGCCTATAACTGTACCAAATTTCAAGTCTCTAGCTCAAACGGTGTGGAAGGAGTAAGGGAACGTACATACATGCACGCATACACCATTTGACTTATATATATATAGATTAGAAACCACTCTATGGTTTTCTGTGGTTGATTTGTATTCTGCAGAAACCAGTGTGTTTCTTGAAATGTGGTGTTGCAATAATAGTTTTAATAATGCTTAACACTGACATAGTGCTATTTTTTCAAACATTTATAAATGAATTTCCCTTTTGTAACTTCCCTGCTCATCTTTGTAGCCACACTCATAGTTCACTTCTTGTTCCAGTTTCATGTGAAGATCTCTTATTGGACATTGCTTTAACTTTTTTTGTAATTCTGAAGATACGTAACCTCCTCTTACAATTAGATTTAAAACAGGCTGCAAAACCTGAATTTAAAAAAATCAAGTCCTTGACTCCTGGAGTGCATAACTGAATTGAACAAAGAGTATTTAAAGTACCATAGATATTAACATAGATGCATCTATGCCCATGATGAATAATACTGGAAGATAGGTCTGTAAATATTACATTAGCCTTTTTGTTTCTTAAAATATCCCACCATGCTACAACTGTGCAGTTCCAGTGCCGTGGACAGAAACAATCAGAGCATTAGATTACCCCCAAAAAGATAAGCAGCTGTTGGCATTTTCCCCTGAGCAGAGCAGGTCTACACCAAATGGTAGTTGTTATACTGACTGCTGGTTGCTGACCATGGTTGAACTGCATTAGTGCTCCCTCCCGTTTTTGATTCCACCAGTGGAGTTGTAATGATTGTAATAACAGTGAGAATTTTGGTTTTTTTTAAAAGCTACAGATGTCTTGGCAGATTAAGCTAAACACACTGGGCAAAAATGTCACCCTCACCTGCATCAAAACAGAACTAAAACTGGTGGATTTTTTTCTGATGAAGATTTTCTTCCTGCAGAAGATTTGGATGAAAACAAAGCAGAAACAAACACACACAATTTTCAAGTAAATTCTCCATGGAAAATTTTGACTTTGCAGTGGAAAATCAAATCCATTATATTTCTATTCAGAAATGCTTCTGCAGTGCCTCACCCAACTTGTAGGTAAGGTATCTCATGCTCTTGTTCTCATGTAGGCCAGGCTACTTGGCCAGACTACATGATACACCCCAGTCTCCCCTTTTAGGGTTCATCTGCAGCTTAGACTGAGCTCAGGTCACTGGGACCTGGGCGTATGGACTCGGTGTTTCCAAGCCTATGTTTGAGCCAAGGGTTGGCACCACCATGTTGTGCGACAGACACTTGACAAAATTACCATACTTAGTGATGGACATTGGGGGGTCATGTCATTCAGGGTTTTTTTAAATTACCACGGATCTCAACATTTTTACCATGGACACTTGTGTCTGTGTATGAACACATGGTTGACCCCTGATTTGAATGTCCATACTGCGTTGTAAACCTCGGTTTACAAACCTCGGTTGTAAACCACGGGTCTCACAGTCGTACTAACGTTTCCTACTATGCTACACAGACCTTCTGACTCAGGTCTGCAGTTCGATCTGTGTCCACAATACAAAATGGCAGGGTCTGGACCCAGCTCACAGTGGGACCTATCCCCTACCTCCCGGAATCCTAGGACCCAGTCCCTAGTGCTTGCTGACTTGAGTCAGCCTGATTTGTGTGTGGAGTGAAGTGATGCTTGAGCTCAAGTCTGGGTCAGAGCCCAGTCTAAGTGTGCAGTGTAGACATGTTAGTGAGCTGGTCAGTGCATCATTAGAGTCCCGTGGCTAGGATGAATCATGGGAGATGAAGTCCACCTGTGGAGCTCTCTCATAGAGAACAGTGGGGACATAAAGCACTTGAACTATGACTCCCATGAGGTACTGCAGTGGAACTTACAAAGCAAAATCTTTTGGCTTTTGGGTGTCCAGTTCTTTTAAGTAAACTCAACATGTTCAACTGAAACAGACACTTTTTCTGAAAAATTTTGCTTAGCCAAAACCCCAATTTCCATGAAAAACAATAAAACTGTTTCAACAAAACATATGACCAACCTTCCACACAAGTCAATAGAATTGCAGAGTACAAGGGCCAGATCTAGCCCCTCAAGTCAATAAAAAGACTCCCATGCACTAAATCAGCAGAATTTAGCTTGCCATTTCTTATTTATGTTGTACAATACAATATCATTATAGGTGAACCAACAGAACACCAACTCTCTTTGGATCTTTTACATATAATTTGTATCAGGCACAGGAAGTCTGCATGAACTACGACGTGTGCAATGTTTAATCATGTTTAAAATACCAATCTTCCATTATGAGTTTGTG
The DNA here is from genome assembly GCA_032164245.1 of Sternotherus odoratus. NCBI lineage: Eukaryota > Metazoa > Chordata > Testudines > Kinosternidae > Sternotherus > Sternotherus odoratus. Next base: position 83,924,899 of record JAVMKO010000007.1, read on the forward strand.
GGAACAATTTGTTTACCAAATTTACCACTACTGTGTTACGTTGATAGTGCTTCAAAAGTCTTCTGGCCAGAGTGCTGTGAAAACATCACATGTATTGTACTAGACCTCAAAGGAAATAGAAAGGTGACAACATTTTAAAGAAAAACAACTTGTTGCAGGGAGATCATTTAATGACTGTCTATAAACAGCACACTTGAAAGCAGGCTTCAAAAACTATATCGTTATATATAACAAACCTGGTACTCCTCTCTCACATAGAATAAATTACTGCATTATCTTTTTATTTTAAGGACAAATCCTACAGTCTTTACTTTGTCAAAAGTTCTAAGAACTTTCATAGAGATTTACCTTAGTAAACATTTAAGTTTTGGATCTTATTCAAAACCTTGCAAATTAATATAATGAAGGTCTAATTAGAAAAGTATAGAGCTAACTCTCTGACATTTCACCCAGAAAGATCTGCCACGAATTAAACTACATCCATCAGAGAAGCCAAACCAAGATGCTACTGACATGGAGATATATAGATCTTAATAGGATTGCCCCTCTTTCTTCTTGCATGCTTTAATCAGCAGTTAAATTTATTATAAACTGCTGCATTTAAATCCCTAGACTTCTGTGTAAACAACATATTGCAAAGCAGTCTGTCAGGTCACAAACTCATAGATCTATTTCAGACTGCCTGAAGACTCAGGCAATCACCACTGAATCGGTTTGAATCCAACGCACAATTTGGTTCTTTTGCAAACACAAATGCTAGAGTTATGGTCCAAATTTTCATGTTTAGCTATGCAGTACACAAAATTATACACAAACTCATACATACTCACTTAAATAAAGGGGTCCTGATTTTGAATAGTGCACACTCAGCTTTCATTAACTTCAAAGGAATTTGTGAGAGTGCAGCATCTCTGAAAATCAGTTTAGATGGGTTCATTTTTGTAATTGAACTCGACTCATTTACAGAGCTAGAAGGAAATCCCTTTGTTCCATTGTACTGTGCAAGGACACAGTTTTCTCCTTAATATATTATTTTAAAAAAATGAAAGCATAGGTTCTGAAGTACAAAATAGCCTCCAAAAACATATTCGGAATGATCACAAGCTGGGCAAATATGACCCACATTCTAAACAAAGTGAGAAAAATACAGCATAATACGAGGTTATTTGTTCACAAGATTCTGAGAGGTTTCAGAGTTCAGAGTTCCTGATATGGGTAATTGTCATTAGATTGATGTCATTGTATCAAACAACTACTCATAAAGGTGTTTTTAGATAACCAATGTGGACATAAGATTCATAGTATCATTGTGGTGGTTTCATTCCCAGCGACTCAGTTGTAGCCAAGTCAGAAAGTTTCACAGTACTACACAATATTATGGCAATACTAATATTTGTTAGAGATGAGAAATGTGTGAAAATGTTCTGGGAACATTAATTCAAATTATGATATTCCATTAGACTAACCTTATTTGCAAGTCTTTCATGTTTATTTTCCATGAACACTGAAGTGTTGAATTTTTATTGCCGTGAATTCTTGGTAAAACTGTATTTTCACCCAGATATCTGCATACTTGCATAAAGCAAATTTCAGATTTTTGCACTGGATTGTCAAATTTTAGTTTCCATTGTGTTGGTCAGTAGCATAAATCATCCAAGCATGAAAAGAAAACAATATCATCATGTTTGCATCATGAAATGCAAATTGTGAATTGAGAGTATTACAATTCAAAATTCATTGCTTAACTATGTCAATCAAGTGATATTGTTTGTTTCCTAATTAGATGACAAATGTAATTACCCAACTCAGCATGAATTTTAGATTGTGTATTCAACTGTCATATTCCCAACAGCTCTTTGTTGATCCATTATGTAATTAATCCAATCAAGAAACAAACACCTGATTTAACTAACCCATACAGCATAAACTGTGAATATTCACACTTTGCAAATGATCTGCACATTAAGAATTATTTTGTGGAAAAATTCCCAGTTATGAATAGTTGAGAATTGCACAATTGGGGCACAATTCAGCCTCTTCTGATGTTAATGAAAGACTCTCATTGACTTAACAGGAGCTGAATCAGGCCCTTTTCTCACAAACTGAAAAGGTGAAACTTATCAAGTATATTATTTCTTGCAACTTAGTAGCTCGGCTCTAATATTTATGTTCCATATTTGACGTTAGATTGGAAACCTCCCTCCCTGTTGTAAGGAACCTTTTGCACTTGGGTGAAGTACATGACTGGTAAACTGCCCATAGGAAAGAAAAGCAGGGTGAGACAAGGCAGAGCAGCTGTGGTTAGTGTAAGAAGCCTATATCATGATTCCCTTCAGATAATATGTTAGAGCAGAGCTGTAGATAAGGAGTGTGTATCGTTCCTACATTGTTAATCATGGGTGATATAGCATAGAAAACAGTGGAAACAACCTTCTGGTCTCCAAATATAAAAAATACAGGTAATGTTATAGGTTTCCTTCATCTATGACATATAACAAAGGAACATACAACTGGAAGAGACCTCCTTGGTTCATCAAGTCCTGTCCCCTGTTATCACAGGCAACCTCCATCATATCACCTTGTTATAATGACAATAGTCTCATTTCTGCCAGTAATACCGGAGAAGCTATCAATCAGTATTGTGTGGAGTGTCGTTTTAGCCATGTCAGTCCCAGAATATTAGAGACAAGGTGGGTGATCTTTTGTTGTCTCTCTCATCAACAGGAGGTGGTCCAATAAAAGTTATTACCTCCCCCATCTTGTGTCCCTAACCAGTGTCACCAAATTTCAGGTAGCCTAGCTACTGTGGAGAGAAAATGTGACAGAAATTCTCTTGGGTATTTAGGAATGTAAGTCTGAGAACTTTACTTCCTATTTAGAAAAATTAGACAAACATTGGTTTCATACCTAGGATTTTCAGAAAACACATGACTTATTGTGCAAATGCAACCAGACTTTCTGAAAGCCTGGGTCATAGAGTATTTCTGACAGAGATATGGTTGTTTTATATTCCTGGCAGTTTTGAGTGGATGGAAGAGAAAAAAGAGAATTTTGCTACTTGTCCTCCTGAGAGGTAATTTTTACATCTGTAGCAATTATCCACACAAAGCAGTATTTTTTGAAACATTGTTGCACGTTAAGCTATTTAGGTAAGCGTTCAAATCGACACCTTTATTTCTAGAGCGCTTGTACAATGGCTACTGGACTACACAGCTCCAACTGTCCACTAGCTGTAATCAAAATATAAATAATAAATCATGCACAGAAACACAAATGATGTTTAAAATGTTATTTAGGTTGCAAAGTCAAACACTAACAAGTTAGGAAATGCTAGATGTACAGGTATTTGTCATCCCTAATTCTGCCTCGATGTGCATCCATCCTGTGCACTGGATGAAGGTGGGGCCCTGCAGAAAATTGTATTATGTAATCGTGTAATTTAAGGCCCTATCATAAGGCACAAGGTGGCAGAATTAAACTTGTACAGGCAAATTTACTTCTGCCATTTCCTAACCTTTGAGAGCTCGACTTTGCCATCTAAATAATGTACTTATTTTATTTAAAAAAGAAAAAAAAAGTTAAAATTCTACTCTGGGGAACAGCCTCACATTGTCCATCATCAGTGGGGTTTGGATCCTGAGCCTTCAGCCTCGCAGCACAGACTATAGCAGCAAGGTGTGTGAGGTAATTATCTTTTGCTGGACCAACTTCGGCTACAACAACACTTGAACCTAAGGGAAAAGGGAAAGTCTGCTTTTTGAGGGGCAATGGGACACAGGCACTTTTGCGCTTGTCCAGGGAATGGTTGGTGGTAACTCTGTCTGGCTCGGCTCTTTCTCCTTCTTCTTCTTGGAAGCTAAGGGAGCTCATTCCTCATGCATTGCCCTCAGACAGTGGATAGGATGCTTTGGTCATGTATTGAGTCCAAGGGATATGATGTGGGCAGGGGAGCCCAGCTTAGTTCCCCCTCCAGAGTACAGCTGCTCTGGATACTCCCGGGGTGTTCCCAGTACTGCTTTGGCAGCAACATGGGCTCAATTAATTTGTGTTTGGTTATTTGTTAATTTTTAATTTTGATCAAGCTGCCAAAGCTTTCCTGATGAACAGAAGCTACTGAACAATCACCTTAGCAGTTCATAACACAGTTTCACTTGAGTGGACTTTCAAGGGGCACAGTAAAAAGCACTTATGTAGGCCAAGCCCTTCTGACCTGCAGAATTTCAACAGCCTGGTGTGAACAGTGGAGAGTTTGGAACTTCTCAAAGAAAAGTCACAAGAATCATTTATAATAGAGAGTGACAGACAACCTAAATGTAATGTCCTCTTTCTTATGTGCTTGTACAGTATGCAATGGTGCTGAAGTCTCTAGTGCCACCACAATACAAATAAAATCAGAACCAATGCCATATTCCTAGAAGTATCTTGTAAAAATATCCTCATTTCTGAAGCTGTTCAGCCATGAATACAAAAGCACAAAAAGTTTAGCAATAGCATGCGAGTGCCCTGCTTTGCCTTCAGACCCTCTCTTGCAATGCATGGAGCACAGAACTCTTTATTACATGGCGTACAGAACTCTTTATTAACTCTTTATTAAGAACAGAACTAACAAACACCTTCACCCCAGCCAAGAGGAAACACTTTTATTTTAAAACAGTTCAATCAATGGAACTCATGTCTTCCTTTATCCTACATTTTCTTAAGCCATTATTTTGATGACACCCAGAGGAGCATGTACTAAACGATTCTATCACATGCAGTTACCTTAAGATATTATAGTGGCTTTGTTATCATGTCCTTCACAATTTCAGTGATCACTGAAGTTTCCTTTGAAATAAAGGACTTCTATGAGGTGTGCATCTGGATGGAGCTGCAGGCAGGAGACAAGAGGCAAAGAAGCCATTCTCTTTCTAAACAAGTCTTATCAATACAGCAAAATAAACTCAATGGAAAATGACTTGAGCAGCCATCTGTTTTCATCTTGGGCCTGCATTTTCCCCAGCCATGCAAACATGCATAGGAAAAGAAAAAGTAGTCTGAAAAATCAATAGCATTTAAGATGTAAAACATATTGTTCCCTGAAAACTTAGGCAAAGCTCCTGTTGACTTCTGTGGTACAGGAGCAGGGCCTTAGTGGACATGTGGTGGTCTCAGGAAATATGAGCTACCAGCCTCACAAAGCCCAAGGATCCAGAGATAATCATGCCTCCCTGACAAATGCATATTGATTGGGGAAGCTGAAGTAAGGATGCAGCTTTCCATGTTTGTTTCTTGATACCAACACAACTAGCATCACAGCTATGCTGCCATTGGTCCCCTGGCTGCACCTGTGTACATCTATCCATGTCTGGAAACCCACTAACTGGTGTGCAATGTCAACAGAATCAGCCCTTTAATGGGTGATTTTAAAGATAAAAATCAATGGGATGTGTGTGCCGAAATTCCTCAACTGCATTTGAAAGGTCTCTCTCCCACTGGTTTCCCTTTGCTGAACTAAATCTAATCACTCCGGTTCACTGTTTTTAATCAGTCATGGGCCATATTCAAGACACAAATCTCTCCAGGTCTTGATCCAGGCTAAACTTGTTTATCTTATGAGATGTGACAGGATCACAGCTGTGAGTGGTATAATTGGAAGCATTAATATATAGTAAAAAGACACTACACTTATGAATCCTCCCCTCACAAATTTGTGGTAGATCATGCTGCTCAGTACATAAAGTTAAATATAAATTTGATGCCAGCCCTTAACATGGATTTAGTTGGGGTTTCTTTTTTAAGTGTTTTCCTTACCCATCCTTCGAGCATCTGGTGAAGCCTGTCCTCCAATTTTCCTTTAGCTTGTAGTTTATTATCCTAAAGAGGGTGCGTCTACTTGTTAATTTATCTGTGTAAATATTTCCACAGTGTGTTTCAGACTACATTATTTTTGCCCTAACCATTGATTTTTATTTGTAAAGCATGAAATAAACTATTAGGTCTGCTTGTGTCGACCTTAATAATAGCTTTAATGGTGCCATGCTTGCCAAAAGACCCATTAAAAGCATATGGCTTTTGACTCACCGGTTCCAGTTCCAGAACAAGTGCCATTTCCTAGCAGCTGGAGTTAAATTTGTTACTGAAAAATAAACTGTGCAGCCTGCGAACTGTTTGCAAAGCATAGAATTTGCATCCTATTTAAGGCTTGCTTGGCAAAATGCAAATCTTGTGCCTATAAAAATCTCTCCCTCGATCCTCATCTTAATAGCCACAGGTTGCTGACACCTCGGTGCCACTAAATAGATGATTTCTGTACTGTTTGCTGTGGGAGTTACCTGCTCATTTGATTTTCACAGTAACCTTTAATAATAATAGGAACTGACATTACCTTGAAGCAGCAGCTTCCTTGAACTTGTACGCAGAATGGGTCATGCATGGGAGTGAGGGAGGAGAAAGTACCTGCAGCAGCTCTACGTGTAGATCTCTCCTCCCTGCACCTGACTCGCTCAGCTCCCAAATCGGCAGTAAAGCATTGTGGGATAGTGGCAGGAAGACTCTATATTTTTTGGGTCCGAAGTGGGAAAAGATTGAACAAGGAGATCTTTAAAGGGTCACTCTTAGTTGCCCAGCAAAGGACTTGGATGCTCACACAAAAGGAGGAATTTTTAAGGGTAAACATAGGTAGTGCTCTAAAGTCACATAAGATTACTCCAAATATACATAGCATAGGTGCTGACTCTGCAGGAGCTCCGGGGCTGGAGCACCAACGGAGAAAAATTGGTGGGTGCAGAGCACCCACTGACAGCTCCCTGCCCTGCCTCCCCGCCCCAGCCCACCTCCGCTCCGCCCCCCCGAACCACCCTTCACACCTAGGCCCCTGCTGCCTCCCTCACCAATGCCCCTGGCCCCTGCTGCCCTCCCTATTGCCCCCAAGCTCCCTTCCATGCCCTCACACTCCAGGCCCACCCCACTCCTTGCCTCTTAGGCATGGTATCCTGAGTGGTCGTCCATGTTTCCCACCTGAAAGGCCAGTCCTGCCCTTCAAAGATCATGAAGTTGATGGAATTACTGAAAATTTACATAGTTGTAATGAGAGCAGAATTTGAAACTCCCGCCACCCCATCCCTAAAGCATTTATCTGAAAATCTGCTTATTGCATTTATAACAAATAAAGTGTTTTAGATATCAATCGTATCAAGGCTGTAAATACAAGGAAGTTGGTTTATGCAGTAGGGAGTGTAGTGTTTTGTAATGTGCCAGAAATGAGCAGGTTCTTTCAGCAGGGAAAAGTCTAGGGACCACTTCAGAAGGGAAAAGAGGAAACTAGCTGCCAATTTAATTACTAATGCCTGATTCAATGCCAAAGGAAGGCAAGGGATAGGCTTCTATTGACTCAGCCTTAAAGGCCAGAAGGGACCATCATGATAATCTAGTCTGACTTCCTGCACAATGAGTGTTGTATTAAACATTATCTTACTCAAGTACGGTGTAATTGTGAGGTTTGTCTTTAAAAACAAATTAAGCAGCTGTGCTTTACAAAAGCTAGGTGTGGACTCTCTCCTCTTTCACTACTTAGAGTCATATTTTCACTCTAAAGTGTGTTCTGTTCTTCAGAGGAAAAAAACAGTATTTTTATTCTTAACTTCAAAGGACAAAAAAAATATCTATCAGATCTGCAATGTAGACTAGCATCCAAGCTAAAAGAAAACAGAATCCAGAATTTTGTTCATTATGGTAGAGCCCAATGTCATATTATTTCCTAAAAGGATTCCCAAAGTTAGCAACATCAGAGAGAAAGACAAGATACATCCAACTCACAGACAGTATTTTACAACACCCATTCATACATTGGATACTGCTCTCCTAGATGACATCTAGAAAAAGCCACGAATAACACCCATAAACTAAGATGGAGAAGTGTATGTTAGAGAGTTTGGCTGGAATTATCAAAGGTGCCTAGGTGAGATGGGCACCAAAATGCCCTGAAATGCAGTGACAAGGTGAGGGAGCTAATATCTTTCATTGGACCAACTTTTATTGGTGAGAAAGACAAGCTTTCCAGCTTACACAGAGCTCTTCTACAGGGCAGAGTTTGTCTTTCTCACCAACAGAAGTTGGTCCAATAAAATATATTACCTCAGTCACCTTGTCTCTCTCATATCCTTGGACCGACCTGGCTAAACCACCACTGCATACATGAAATCGAGTGGGAGTTAGGTGCCCAACTCCATTAGACCCCATTGTGTCTAAAACAACAACGAAAGAACCTTTCTCCCCTGCTAGTTAGAATGCGGCATAGCTTTTGTCAAAGAAGTGTTGCTACGTATAAATCTAAAAATGGTTAACAGGGCGGCAGTATGACAAACTGCACCATGGGAAAACATGGAATGAGATGTGATGGAGAACATTTCTTTGTGATCAGAGAAGCAGTTCTTCTAGTTTGGTTCTTTTTGAGGAATGGTGACAGTTGCTGGTTCTTATCCAGACAGGTTCAACCATCTCTATAAATATAGCACCTTCATTTTTAATTTTTTAGTATCTGACTATCCAATTAGAGTATGAGATGTAAGTACATTTTAATATTTGAAACTGCATATCATTGAAATAGACTACAGAGAAATGGATGATTATACATTGCAAACACCATGGCAGAACTAGTTACAGTGCCATTCATGTTTATTGCATCTTTATTAAATATTTACCAATACAAGTGCTTGCAGAAACACACAAATAACATTAGAAGCAATTGCCACTGACATGTGCTTTTCCTCTTTCTCATTAATGGCAAACTAGCGAGGAAGAGTTAGTCCTTCAGTGTTGAGAACCAGCTAGATAATATCATCGCTAATGCCTTTAAATTTGGTTTCTCTGTGTGTACAAAAATGCCAAAATAGACAATTCTGTGAAATATTAGCATACTGAATAGCAACTTACTCCATAGTAATTGGTCTGATGGCCAGATCCAATAGCAGATCAGTAACAAATGGGGATGCTTGTGGAATAAGACATTATTCAACATCAGTCAGAGTGACCATGATGGATATGACAAGGGCAATCCCAAATTTTCCAAAATAGTGAGATAGTCCCCTCCCCCATCATGGGATTGGTCTAAGGCATGGGATGCAATTAAAAAAGTTATACATTTTGGATCCTTCTGACATTTTACTGTTTTTAAAAACTTTCAGGCTCATGTTTTCAGGCTTTTGTCTGCATTCATGAGAGCTAGAAATTTACTTCAAAAAGAAAGCTTAGATTCTTACATAATCAGGTCAAGAACTAGAGCATTAAGAAAAACTACAAATATTGCAAGACTTGTGATAAAAATCCCAAGAAACACTAAATACAATGGATCTGATTCTCATTTTCACTAAGTCCTCTCTACAGTGGTCTGGCTTTGTAAAGGGGCCTGAAAAGTGAGTATAATTGAGAATCAGTTCCGGTATATCCCATAATAATAGTAAGCACAAATTCAAGTAGCAACCCATGTAGTATTCCCACTTGTGTGATAGTATTAGGGTTTATAGAGGCTTTAGGCTGGTTGTAGCCATTTGATACACACTTGAGCGGATGTGCTAATACTATGGCATGTTACATATTTGCAAAGGTATATCATCCAAATTTACTTTGTATTTCTCACCACAACAGTGTTTTTAAAACTAGAAACTTGGAAAACATGATTCAAAGGAGAGAGAAAAGAAAACAAATAAACCCTCTTTCATTCTCATTCCTGGACACACACCATTCAGGCCACCAGTGGAAGTAGCTCACAACTGTATGGTTGAGTTGAAAGCAATGCTTACATCCTACTCCCATTGGAATCAATTATGGGACAGCACTGATAGGCTTGTTATCCTGTAACCCTGGCTTGGAGGGATGGTGGTGTGATATATTACCCGAGAGGGTTTAAAATTTGGAAAAATAAAGATGCCAGGGGGAAATTTGAAGGAAGAGGACACTTGGCTTCTGGAAACAAGAGCAGCCACGTAACAAATATCTTTATTGTGGCGGGAGGGACACCAGACTGCTTTAGAGAACAGCTTCAGATTAATAATAAAATATGGCAAGGAGAAATGAACATCAGCTTTTCCAAAAAGAAGTTGCAGTAACAGAAACTTCCAGTATTTCCTTCTTGAGGTAGGAAGTGAATAAAGGAAGTTTTTCTGAACACCAATTCCTTTTCAATTACACTTTTCAGCAAATTAAGTGTATTTTTTTTATGAGGCACACTGCTATGTTGTGTACATACTGTAACACAAGATATTGTAATACAATGCACCCATGTACAATGGCATCTCAATACAACATCAATCACAGGAAATTTGAAGTCAACATGATATTGTTGAGCTGAACACTGTGGGAGCTTTGCTTACTTAATTAAGTCTGACAGGAGCATGTTTTCTTTAGCAGGTGTCTCTGACAAGCATTCCAGGCTACAGTTATAATTGAGCTGCAGCTTTCTTTTTAGGTTTCCTTTGCTCCTTCTTTAGTTGCTCATAACTGTGACAAACAAATTATTTGGGGGTGAAGTTTGGCAGGCGGGGTCTCAATGCAAACTTTATTTTCATCCCAAAGGAGAATGAACAAACTGGGCCTGCTGTTTTTGATCCCACAGAGGGAAAAGGACAAACAAAGCACTCGTTTCCCATATGGTCCATTCAGAAAGTTAACTCTTCACACAGTCAACTCCGCCATGACAGAACTAATTCAGTCAGATCCTTAGTTGCAACTGAAGAGTCTTTGGCATAATTTAGGGTAAGGAAAGGCTCACCTGATGACTGCTCTAACTTTCCCGGGCGTTACAGAAGCAAGAATTTCTGAGGTACGAGGGAGTTTCTGTCACACCCCCTTTCCCATGGCCACACTTTATGCACTAAAAGCTAGGATGGGGGGCAGTGTCGAAGAAGCAGTTGTAATAGCTTTGTGCTGCATTCTCGGGGGCCAGATCTGCTATTTTTATAGCTGGTTTACAACAGTATACAAGTACAAAATGCACCAACCATTCTCCAGGATGACAACCACTAGGTTCCAGCCTGGTGTGTTATTTAAATCCGAGCGAGATCTATGAAACAAGTAAAGTTTGAAGGAAATTTGTTCAGAAGACATGAGGTTAGGAATGTCAAATATTTCCCTCCCCCCACCTATGCTCATCAGGCTTTGCTGTTGGGTTCTTTGGCTCAATCTGAGGCAATTTAAAACACTGGGAGCATAGTGAAGTGCTTCAGCTTGATCTAAATTTGCAAAAACATATATGCTTTTCTCAGTGGTGCAAGTAAAAGCCATGTCTTACAGGTACTGGGGGGAGGCACAACCCTCTATGTGACTCCTCAATGCCCTACTCCCAGCCTGGGGTCACCACGCTCTTCCTGTCCCCTGTCATTGTTACCTGGGATGGACGGGGCTGGGGGCTCTGTCCTCGTCCTGCTGCACTGGAAACAGGGTTGGGGTGGGGTTGAGGCGGTATAGCTGTCAGCAGGGAAAAAAGCAGAACCCCCAGCCCCTCCTCTGTGTGGGTTGCTGCTGTGTCTTTCCAGTATGTCATACCGGCTATAAATACTGGTATAAATGGCTGGTATGGCCTACCATGGGTTTGCTAACCTTACAAGGTGTTCACAACAAAAGCTTCTCCAGAAGCAACACAGTTTGGAAGAATGAGTACAGGCTGGGATGAAGGCACTGCTGACTTCTATTGCCATCTCTCCCAGTGTCTGGCCTTTATCATTCTTTATGTTGCACTCACACACACACAGTTAAAAGAACGTTATTAATGTTGCAAAATTCAACACGCCAAAGTTAGGAAATGCCAGAATTAAGTGCAACCTTAGTTTAACTCCTTGTCCATACACATTATGATACCATCTTTAATCACTCAACCACATACTATGCCCTCCCTCAGCTCTTCATCCCTGTCTCTTTACTCAGCCAGTGCCAGCGCGTCCTCTGCACCCTGATTGCTCATCAGATCTATCTCCACTCCGTTGTTCCAAGTCCCATTATCCTTGCTCAGCCAGGCCCAGTCTGCTCCCCCAGCTCATCATCTGGAGCTAGTCTGCCCTATCCAGGCTTTGCTGATGCAGCTGTACTGGCATAGCTCTCTCCAGTAGATGAAGCATATGCAGACAGAACCACCTGCCTGTTGCTTCTGCCCACCTAGTTACATCTACACTGGGGGTTTGCTGACACAGCGATGTCAATGTGGGCATAGTTTCTTCACACCTCTGACTGACATAGCAATGCTGACAAAACTTTGCAGTGTAAACCTGGCCTGGGTGTCAGTCTGCCCATTTGCCTCCCCTGTTCTATCCCAACAGTACCAGTCCTCCCTCATCCAGCTCCTAGTGCTCCCCCCCCCCCCGCACAAACTTCCAGTCCCAGTTACCTTCTTCCACGTCATCTGCTTGCAGTTCCAGTCCCTGCAGGCTTCTTGTCCCAATCTACTCCCCTTGCCACTTCCCTTCCTCCCCCCAGGCCTGGCTCTTGTCTCCTCTGCATTCAGATCAGGCAGGTTCTTCCTCCATGGTGCCCGTGTCCAGCAGGAAAGCCACTGAGAGCACAGGAGAGACAATTTCCCTGCTCTTCTTTCCAATGCCAGACCTGGCATGATCTGTAGCACCCCAGAGCTACAATTACAGGTAAAGTCCTGCTCAGCCCTGGGATAAAACATACCCAGTGTGGATGGAAACTTAGCTACAAGTACCTAGCAAGCCTCTGCCAAGCATATGAAAGGTGTTTTTTTTCCCCAAAGACTTGTCACTTGGACAAATCTGGGCATATGTTCACAGGGATGGCAACAGGCACATCCTTGCCACAGAAGTCCTCCCCTTCCCAAATTTCATGTCCCTTCTCCAAAGCATGTGAGCAGCAGAGATGTTCAAAGAAAGAGCAGCAGAATTTTAACACTGGCAAAGCACCAATGGTTCCCTTCCCTCATTCTCAGACATGGCTCAACTATTTTGGCAGAAATTTTCCAGTATGACTCAGCCTGAGGCAGACATCCACTATGAAAAATATTGGGACCAGTGGTTAAAGTTTGACAAAGGTAAGAGCAACAGAAAACAGGGTCTTATAATTGGAAGTGTCGGGCAACCTTAATAATAGGTGGTGCTACCAGCCCCCACCTCTACTACGCAGCTGGAGAAAAAAATCATTTTTTTATAAACCTGACAGAAATGAAAAGATGTAGGTGATTGTTCTATTCCCAGTTTACAGACAGGAACAATCTATGAGAATCTCTTCCACAGACTTCTCAGCCTATGGGAAAAGGGGCTAGAATGGTTTTATGCCATCTATGACCATCACATCCTTGGGCTACTGCAAGGCCCCTACCATAACTCAATAGATCTGGGAGCCTCTATAAATTGTGGCAGCTACTCCAGGATGCCCTATGGACCACAGCTCTGCTTGAAACCTCTGCACTATGGGCTACATCCTGGTCCCAGGTATAGCTCTGCCGCCCATAGCCCCATCATTACCATGCTTCCTACGTCAAGTCATGCTTGCTCAGAGAGCAGATTTATGACTATCTTCTGCAGTAACTGCCATGGGGGAATTCTCCCCCAGCAGGATCTGAGAATGGGTCAACACTTAAAGAGCTGCCCCAGTGCAGCTGCCCTGCTGTAGCGCTTTAGTGAAGACACTACTAGGCTGAGAGGAGAGCTTCTCACTAATCAGCATGGTTAATCCATCTCCACAAGAGGCAGGAGGTATGTAGACAGGAGAAGCTCACCCACTGACATAGCCCTGCCTATGCTGGGGATTTGGTCAGCATAACTATTGCTCAAGCATGTAGATTTTTCACACCCGTGAGGGACTAAGTTAGACTGCTGTCAGTTTGTGATGTAGACCTGGCCTAAGACTTATGTTTAATCCAATAATCAATCAACTATTATCGTCACTCTTCACTTCTGTAGTGCCTCCATGTCTACCGAGTGCTTTACAAACATCCGTTAAGCGTCACTGTGAGGTAGCTAAGCATTATTGCACTCACTTTCCAGGTAAGTAAACCGAGAGACTAAATGGGTCCCAAACCAGTGGCAACAAAGAGAACAGAACCAAGCAATCTTAAAGCCCTGACTTTAGTTATAACTGTGACAGAGTGGAAGGGACTTATCTGTATGCAATTACGAACTCATGTTGTATTACAAATGTAAATATTAGCACTGGGACTGAAGTCAGTCTTGCTTTGCCACATGAATTGCTGACGGCTGGAAACACTGGATTTCCACAGTACACAGCTCAGGGGCAAGCCCCACCCTGCCAGGATTTCCAAGGTCCCTGCCATGGATCCAGGAGTCTAAGCCAGTCTTTCAGACACTGGAAACCTAGTATCCTTGACCCTCTGCTGTCCCACCCTCATGGAACAGTGTTGTTTCTACACAGGGGCTGTAGATGGGGCAAACAGGAGGTGGTGAGGGGAAGGCGAATGGAGGGTCTCAATTTGATCATGACAGGGTTCTGCTCATGCAAGGGGGCTGACCATTGCCAGATATGAGAAGGACTTGCAGGAGACATTCTGCCCAGACTGGCACGCTCATTTACCACAGACTCACAGAAGAGGTGAGGGCAAGGTAAGGGAGGGTGCATCTCAGCACTACTGTTGTTGTCAGTGAGCTGTAACTCTCGGGAGCCTTAAGAGTAGAGCTGAGCTAAATTCAGAATTTCTGTCCTGTGGGAAATTCTGACATTTCAACATTTTCCTTTTGGTCCCAAATGGATTTTTTTTTTGAGAAATGGAAATTTCAAAAAATTTCAATTAAGAAACGTTCAGATATTTCCTTTTGCTGTTTTGATAGAGAAAAAAAACATTGACATTCCCGAAGTAGCAAGGTTTCATTTTGTTTTCTTGAATTGACTTGAAATGCTTTGTTTTGAATCAGACATTAAAGTGCATATTTCTTGCCCTATGGGAACTATATTTCAGGACCCCATTGTCTTCTGTGCACCCTGGAGAACTACCTCTCTCACAATGCTATGCAGCCCCAGCTGATCAACCTTTGTGGTGTATCAGAGGGGTCACATGGTTTTGGGTGCCTCGTAGGAGATGCGGGTAAGCCAGGGACTCTGCCCCATAGGTGAAGACTGGGAGATTAAGCAAGGGGTCTGAGCCTGGGAGTTCACATGTAAACCCAAAGCTAGAAACAGTGACTAGACTTGAAAGTACATAGGCTCAGTGATTGGGTTCACTCTTAAAAGACTGGTAATGGTACAGAGTGGTTATACCGTACAGATTATAATAATAGTAGATCACATTATCTCCTAATGAAGAGGAGCAAAGATCATGGAGAAATCATCTGTAAGAGAAATCGTCTGTAAGAAATCAGCTGTGCATTGTGAGACGTAGTTCTCCAGGGTGCACAGAAGACAATGGGGTCCTGAACTATAGTTCCGATAGGGCAAGAAAAATGCACTTTAATGTCTGATTCATAAAGTGCACACAACATAAACACACACAGAAAAAATTCCAAGCATTTCCATTAAAACCTCTACTCGCCACTTGCGCCTAAGTTCCAGAAAAAAATCTTCTGGGGGTGGTACTTTCTATGTCTTGTCTCTATCCCCAAAGAGAATATTTAATAAAGTTTGAGCAGGATCATTTGAGTCATTCTTCAGCCTCCATGAATGAGTATAGAGAGGGTGAAAAAGAATATACTTTTTCCATTTGAAAATGTTCTAAGCTTTTTAGTCATGAGTACAGCTGTGGTGAGTATAGCAAAAATCATTCTGTGAATTATTCATTTGAATTTTTGAATTTCCAAGAAATGAGTTTATTGGCAGGAATGTTCACCAAAATGGTACATTTTTAGCAAATATTGCCAAATATACGTGAAAACAAATTGCAAACTTGTGTTCGCACATTTTCGCAGCAGAAATCTGATTCCAAGAGTCCTGGCTCATTCAGTCAAGCACCAGAAACATACTATGTGACCACACCCAATCAAAGCAGTTTGCATGGATACATGGTCAACATTTTCTATATCTTGGTTTTTGATCACCTACACTTTTCATCACCATCTCTAACTTTAACAAGAAAGAATAATTTTAAAATGTTTTTTCCTAATTTTATTAGCTTTACTCATATAAAATCTCACAAGTAACTGCTAGTGAATTTACTACAGACCCTGAATCAGTCAGTGAAACTATTTCAAATAACTAGTTATTTTAAATAACTAATAAATCTGAGAAAATTGCCATCTGCTTATATAATAATTCAAACAGAAAAATAAGTGGAATTCATTGAACAAATGACTCATGTGTCTGATCTTCAGTTACAATAAAGCCATTTTATATTACTTTGGCAATGAAAAGAGAACTTAAATGCAATTTTCACTCACTTTAAGACCTCTGACACTGCCAGAGTGTTGAGGCCTTAGGCTGTCTACACTGGTACTTTTGTTGCTACAACTTTTGTTGCTCAAGGGTGTGAACCCCCCCCCCCCCACACACACACACAAATGACAAAAAAATTAGCGACAAAAAGCACCGGTCTGGACAGTGCTTCGTTGGCGGGAGCCATGCTCCTGTAGACAAAGCTACCGTCCTCATTGTGGGTGGTTTTATTTTGTTGCTGTTAGAACTCTCTCCTGGCGATAATGACCAGCCACACAGCACACCTTACACAATCGCTAGTGTGATTCCATAGTTGCATATTACCCCACGGGTGACCCTGTTTCTGCAAAGAGTTTGGCATACGTGTAGCTTTACACACACATAGTCCCATTGATTTCAACAACTACTCAAGTGAATAGTTATGAATGTACCTAAGTGTTTGCAGGAGACTTTCCTATCTCTTACATCCTGCAACATCCCTCTAATGGAAAAATCTACTATGGTTTCTCCATAGTAGATCTGAAATGAATAGGAACAAGATCAAATATCTTATTCCTATTACTAAATAATTAACTTTTCACAACTGCTCACTCTAGCACCCACCTGAGCGAAACTCCGTGTCCCTCTGAAAGTGATGAAATACAAAGCACAGAGAAGGAAACACGTGTTAGTTAGGAGGAAGTTCTTAATAGAAAACATGAATCTGAGTGATATCACATATCCGTTCTGCTGTTAGTCAGCTATTACGTTTTACAATATTAGAAGGCTAAAAATAGAAAAGGAAAGTCATTTCCATTGTTGGAAAGTCAAGTGTTTGCTTACGTATACTGACTTATGCAATAGACTTATGATTAGTGATGTGTGAGCACTGGTTTTTTTCTGTCCCTGTGAGCTAGATTGATGGAGCACAACACAACTGGATTCATGTGGGTTGGGCAGCAATCACCTCTTGATGGTTTCCTTAGAGGTTTAGATTTTACAAAACCTAACCACTAAGCACTCTTCCTCCCTTCGTCTTGACATGCTCCTGCCTCACCTTTCACTGCTATTGATGTTTCCTTTACCACATATTGTATCCCCCACACTTTAAATCATCCATTTGTCTCTGAAGGGCAGGGTAGTCTATTTCCCGTCATGGCTAGTCCCACCACCTCCATTCTGGATCTTCCCACCACCTCCACTCTGGATCTTCTCTGCCCCTGCAGATTTCCCAAGGATTCACTGGGAAGTGTCACTGTCCCCACCTCCCATACAAAAAAAAAAAGTGTCTTGACTCTTTGGGTGCCAGAAGGTGGGCTGGCTCTCCCAGTCAGTTCTTCTCTTGTCAAGAGATATTAAGTAATGAACTGCAGCATAGGACAAAAGATGGCCGTGGGGCGTCATCTTCCCTGAAGACAGCTGGTTTCACTCTCATTGGGAGCACTGGGGAGGGCCTTTTTGCTAATGGCCACTCTGTAGATAGCCTCACTCTCATTGAGTGGGATTGAGAACAATAGGAGGTGGCAGCTGCTTTGAAAGAAGGCAGCTCTTTATCGAATGAGGTCTTTTCAGTTGTGAAGAATGCTGAAAAATCAAAAATACCCATTAAACTTAAAATATTATTTTCAAAGCCTACCTACTATTCTATTTCTATTCTATCCTCTAATCAGCAGCCAAGTCTGTTCCATTCTGGACCTTACTATCCCTTCCATGAGAATTTCCTAGCCTTCTGGCTCTGAGTGTCCCAGTCTCCAAACTCCCTCCTGCCAGGGAGTAACTGTAGGCAGATTTGGCTCTGGCCCCAAACACACCTCCCTGATCCCAGAGAGTGATTACAGACTACTTCTCTGGAGCCTCTTCTCTGCTGCTAAGTTCCTATCTTTATACACCCAGATGAGCTCATTCCTCCTTAGCTGGACTTAGGGTGGCCAGATGTCCTGATTTTATAGGACAGACCTGTTTTGGGGATCTTTTTCTTATATAGGCTCCTTTTACTCCCAACCCTGTCCCAATTTTTCACACTTGCTGTCTGATTGCTCTCACTGGACTCCCTCATTATTGAGTCAGGGGATTACTTCTTAAACCATCTGATTGCCCTCAGCTGTAGCCTGTCTGGTTAATTGGCAACCTTCTTAGCCTACACTAACCCCTTCAGGACAAGTGTAGGATAAACACCCCATCATGGGTACATGTCCAAAGGGAATAAGGAAGAAGGAAATTGAGTGGGATGGCACAGGTGAATTACACTAGGAGGAAACAAATAAAAAAATGGCATGTTTCTTTAGAAATCAGTTTACTCTAATCTGGATCTAGAAATGCTATTATGTGCTAACCAGAATTGTAGGGCTAATTGGAAGGTGTCATTACACTGCAGAGTTAAGGCTTGCCTCTGCATATCCATACCTTAACATGTTTGGATTTATTTTAAGTTTAACCATAGCTCTAAATTCCCTAGGTTTTAAATGTTTGTTTTGGGGATAGCCACAATATTTCTCTGATGTTTTTAGCCATAAATAGCAGATATGTACTAAACCTTAATTCCAGTTGAACAACTTTTATCGGGTAATGAGTTTCGTTTTAGGAATTTATATCTGGGATTTCAAAAGAGCCTAATGGAATAAGGTGCTCAAATTCTACTGCATTTCCAGTCTCAGCCTACGTACTTTCCATGATTTTTTGCTATTTAATTTAATTTAATTCACATAGGCCAAGAAGTTATTATTTGGTCAAAAAAGTTATTTTTATGCAGTCATTCCAGGAGAATATGCCTCATTCTCACTTTAGTATCCTATATGTGTATTTCTTTATTTCTATTCACTTTGCTGTAATAACTCACTATGATCAGCTCTTCCCTGGGATTAGTCTTTTGATGTTTATTTGTTAAACTGTCCTTTTCTTATGTTGTGAAATATTTGATACAGATGCAGAACACTGGCTTTAAATTAAAAACACACAAAATTCAATATTCTACAATAGAAAAGTACTTACCATTTTTCCCAAAGTCACATTTAAAAGTCTAAGCACGTGTTGTTTATGAAAGTGGAAACTATCAGCAACATTGTCAGTCCTTTGGATCCAGTACAGGCACTTTGTGAAAATGTTACAGTATGTTGTCATGCACAGCTCTCAGCAGGAAAATAAAAAGATGTTCATGGTTCTTTGAGAAGGGATATTTCCCAGAACTGTGTAAAGACCAGCGATTGAATGTTAGATTAATATGGCATTCATCACTAGCATCTGAATCATGCGCAAGCATTAATGAATGTTGCCTCAGAACACCCCAGTGAGCTAGGGAAGTATTATCTTTATTTTACAGATAGAGTTATTCAGAGACTTGACAACGGTCCCAGGAGGCAGGGTGGCAATTCTCACATGGGTTTGCAATATCTGGTGTTATGCACAAAGCCCCAGCTCCAGGAAACAAGGGAGTACATGAAAATCTTGACTTTTATTTATGAAAAAAGTAAGTTTCTAGCCCTTGTGGTTGTGGACCATAGCTTGAAAATGCGCCCTAAGTACATCAAACCAAAAGGCGAATAAAAAGACCCTCCCCCCTTTTAATTTCAAGATTTTAAAGACAAATCTTGTGATTTTGGGCTGCCTGGCTCATGATTTGGATGGCTGGGGTGGACAATATTGGAGAAGATTGTTGCACGGCCAGGAACTGGCCTCATGATCCAGGAATTCCCATCCAGTGCATTAGGCACAAGGCTAAGGTTGTGAGTTGTGTTAGTAGTTTGCAACAAAACCCGGAGCCACATGAAACTCACTTAGTTTAAGGCTTTTGTTAAAACCTCACATCAGATTCTTTAAAGTTCATGATTCTTTCCTGCTACCATGAGCACAGTTTTAAGCAAACTTGAAGCAAGTTATGGTTTTGCACAGAAACTAGACATAAGCTGATTTCAGCACAAAGCCGGTAGAGCTTGGCCATTTCAACTAGGCCTCTCTTCAAGGATTGTTTTGCTTGGCTCATTTGAAACTGAAAAATCAGGCCATGTGAATCTGCATGGATTGAAAAAGAAGTAAATTGTTTCATGAACCTTGTAATGCAAAACCATTCAGCCTCCTTCTTACAGATAAGAGCTAGAAATCAGCTCAGATTGAAACCTTTTAGTAAACCCTGTCACATCCAAAACTTTGGTTGTTCAGGTAAAATAGAGTTTGAATCCAAACCAGCTCTGGTTTGTAAAAATCTAACCAAAGAGGGTTAGTAAAACCAATCACAATTACTTGAGTATAAAAGTGTCTCTCTGCAAAGAACTTCAGTTATTCTCAGTCTGTCCTATTACGGTTTATTCTTAGGAAGAAAATACTTAGAAAGAAAGAATAGAAGAAATATCCCCAAAATACCAGTTAGATGTCAAAGGAAAGTAAGAATTGTTGGATTAGATCAGACATGAGGTCTATCTAGTCCAGTTGCTTATCTCCAGCTGAGGCCGAAACCTGATAATTTGGGGGAATCTACAAAAACCTCACATTAGAGAGATGTGTAATCATGTGCTTCCATATTATATCTCCTTCTAGTCCTCAATATTTAGAAATTGGTTTAAACCCTGAAACATAAGATTTATTAAAATGTAACCCTTCTGCCATGTGGCATGAGCAGCAACAAGAACCAGGTTCAATATCTAGGGGCTCCTCTTAATAATACAAAATGGAACAGGGTCAAGCCCCGACCTGGGAAAACCTAACACCACCCCGGACACCTCTAAGGTAATACTTCCCCACTTGCAAACAGTGTGTGTGTGTATAATAAAAAAGAACTTTTATTAAAAGGGAGAGGGAACCGAGCATTAATCTGGGAAAACACCACAACGACATTCCAAAAGCATGTCTCCATAAGTAAACTCACCCTACAGTGTGTTGGGCAGTGTCCTTTGCCTCCGTTTCATGGTGGGAAAGTCCAACAAATGAATGTCCCGTTAACCACTCCCCTCTCCCTCTGCTACATCCACTCACAGTTAATTGTCCTTGGTTAGTGAAGACCTAGAGTTCCAGAGGTACGTTCATAGGATTCACCTCCTATTCTAGGTGGGGGAGGGAGGAGGAGAGGACATTGAGGAATGCTTCTGCTGCTGCCTCTATAATTAGCTCTCTGCTGCTGCTGGCCACCATCTCTCAATCACCGTTCTCTGTCACCCTGGCCACTGTCTCTTTGCTGCCACTAGCCACCACCTCTTGCTGCTCCCTCAATGTCATGTTCTGAGGTTCCACCACTTAACCCAGCTCTTAGTGATTTCAGCAGGTAATGGGGACCTCACAGCATGTCTTTCACTCTTCCCACACAGGGCCTAAGGCTTAGCTTCTAGACATGCTCAGCAGTGATGTCGGCTCTCGGAATCACCAACCACAAAGAAGGACTCTCATTTGAGTCTGATCAACTGTCATTACATATTAGAGAAGAACAGATCAAATGATGCCTAGAACTCTTTGGGCAGCATCCATAAAGCCGAGTCGGAACACCTATCCCCATCCCATTTACTCCCCCATGTAACTGGCATTTGGCATCCCTTCCCCTTGTTTAGTAAGTAAAATTCAGCTTAACGTGACCACCTCCTTTAGGGCAGTCTGCTCCTGAATTCCCTCTCCCCTCCCCCAAGCTCATCACTAAATGTCAGAGGACAGCTCATGCAGACCCTACTTACATCAATGAGGACAGTCATTTTAGATATTCATCTTATACCATGGTCCATCCCTTGAACTGAACCCGAATGAAACCTTTGCAGAGATGCAAAATGAACTAGAACATAAGAACGGCCATTATGAGTAAGACCAACAGTCCATCTCGTCTAATATCCTGTTTTTCATTATGATGGAAAACAGGATATTGAAATTATGAAACTGCAAAACCAAACATGATATATGCAAAAATAAGGAACCATTAACACATATTCTCTCTCCCCAGTTTCATTCAGACCTCTTTCAGGCTCTTCTTCCCAATCTCTTTGTTCTCCTGATTTCTACTTGGACTGTTTTTGCTATATTTTGGGCAGGGCCTGCAAGGCCTTTTCTGAAGGGACCACTTCTATCAACGGCAGTAGGGGAAGCTCAGTAACTTGACAGGGAGGCCTAAGCATTTCCCAGAATCTGGCCCTTTTGTCATGAAGCTGACACTCATCAGCTATGCTAGAGAGATGGGTGAACCCTAAACCCATCATGGGTGAGAGCTTAAAATATGTTTTGTCTTTCAGTATTGACGATCCTTTACATATGGAACCGATCTTTCCCAAAGTGGAACCTATGAAGTTCAATAGGTTTTTAATGTATTTGGATATGTGCTTCCAATTCTATTGTGAAAGGAATACAAATAATAAATAAAATATGTATCCCTTGTACTTTATTAATATAACAGTTTTTATGTCTTATGAAAATAACTTTCCATTGAAGCCAAATTACTGAGGGTTTTCTTAATGTCTTCATTACGCAATCACTTACATTCCAGTTCCAACTATCCCCTTGTGAAACTACATGAATTTTGGTTTTGAAGACTATGCACTTAAGGGACCTTTTGCAAACTGATGCCTTTCATAATGCCCCTTCTGACGGCATTTTAGACGTAGTGATTCATCTTTGATGGGTAATTTAAAATTGCATTAAATAAATATATTTCAGATGTTTCCAGGAAGAATCTGAAAAGAAAATGAAAAAGAACCTGTAGCTGAGCCTTGGAGATTTCCAAAGACAAGAAGCAGAATATAATTCATGTTATTTATTTTCACCTGTAATGTGCTTTCGGGAAACTACACACTGATCATCGTTCTCCTAACTTTATCACAAATATTTTTTACACCATCATAGCTCAGAATCA
Organism: Sternotherus odoratus; assembly: GCA_032164245.1. Lineage (NCBI taxonomy): Eukaryota > Metazoa > Chordata > Testudines > Kinosternidae > Sternotherus > Sternotherus odoratus. The sequence continues at coordinate 83,947,988 of JAVMKO010000007.1, forward strand.
AAATATGCTTAAGAGGGTCTGTAGTGAGGCAGAGTAGCATAGCCTGAGCCCAAGGGACCTCTACACTCCCTCTCATGGGTGGAGCCGGGCCAGCCCAGCTCTCCGTGCCAGAAACAGAGGGACATAGCAGGAAGTAGAAAAGGTGAGCCCTGCAGATCACTGGGGCTGGAGTCGGGGAAGAAGGCAGACATCTCCACCCTGCTTCAGAGCTCTAGAGAACCTGTGCTGTGCAGTGCCTTGCCCCCAGAGGAGACTGACCCTGAGGAGGAGTTGCTAGGACTGCCATCCACAATGTACTCCAAGAAGATGTAGGATCTTTGGACCATGGAACCCTCTATCCAGACTGAGGTAGGAAGTAGCCGAGGAAAACTAGATTTTAGTCCGGTTTAGTTACCGGAGCACAGTGTGTTTTGGTGGGATCCCCGCTGAACCAGTGGCAGAACCATTCACTGTTGTTAGGGTTCTGGGCTAGAACCTGTGGAAGTAGGGTGGGTCTGGGTCTCTCTACTCTCTGCTGGCAGTCCCACCCCAGGGGTGGTGACCTATTCACCCATAGGCCAGAAGGCCTGTGCTTTGTTTGTGGCTTGCCCCAGCCAGGAGGCTGTGGGCCTAGACTGTGTATTTGCTGGCTACCTACTTCCTGCTCTGCCCCACCCAGAGAGATAGACCACTAATTGAATGTTTGTTGCCTGATGCACAACACAGAATGGCCTCCCTCCAAGCCTGAGTCTGAGGTACCACTACAGAGCTAGTAGAACAGGAGAGTTAGAATGGAGGGTTTCTAACTTAGCCATAAATCTTTCTACCAAAGGAAGACTTATAAATTCGACATTGTCATTCCTTTTCATAGAATCATGGAATATCAGGGTTGAAAGGGTCCTCAGGAGGTCATCTAGTCCAACCCCTTGTTCAAAGCAGGACCAACCCCAACTAAATGTGGATGATTTTGTTCATATTAAATGTATTTGATTCAACATCACTTCATAAGTTGTGAAAAGCAATCAGAATTTATTCATCGAGGCCCTCTGCAGTGGAGTGAATTTCACAGATTTCACCCATAGTGCATGATGCTACTCACATGAAAGTCAATGGAAAAACTCCCAATGACTGTAGTAGTCTACAAGTAAGTCTTTATATCACCTCATGAAAATATGGAGGTCCAAGTTCTCAGATGATGTAAAGTTGGCATAACCAATGGAGCTCACTATCTTAAGCCAGCTGTGGATGTGGTGCAGAGCAGGAAACATGGCCTCATGGAGATTTATATGCATCCACAACTCTTAGGGTTGATGTGCACACTACCTTTCTTCTGTTGGTGGTATGCATCCTACCAGGAGCACTTCCACCAACTGAATAGGGAAATGTGGGAGGCTGAGATCCATGGGGCTCCTTGCCTCCTGCTCCCACCTGGGGGAGTTAGGGGGGAGGGGGGAGAGGGAGCTGCCTGGGGTTCCTCACCTCTGATAGGGAGATCTGTACCTGGAGTCCAGTCGGCTTCCATGCTCCCAGCAGGAATCCAGGACCCTGGCAAGGAGTGGGGGAGGCAGCAGGGCTCCTAGCAGGGAGTACCCTGTTTCCCCGAAAGTAAGACATCCCCCGAAAATAAGACGTACTTCCAGTTTTGCCTCTCGCTGTAATATAATGTAATGTAATTTTGGGAGCAAAAATTAATATAAGACACTGTCTTATTTTCGGGGAAACACGGTATATAGTCTGCAGAATCCCAGTTACATGCTCTCCTTTCTCAAACTGCAATGGGACTGAGGAAGAGAAATTGGGATGAACATGACTGACATACTTTGTTTAGGACAAGCACAAATATCCATGTAAACTGGATTAGAGGCAAAAGAGCAACATTGTGATTCATAACATTTGGTTAAGATAAACTTGCTATTCTTCAGTTTTACTTTGTAATGGGGAATAAAACCAGTAAGACAAAATAGCATATATTCAAAATGTTAATAAAAAGTACAATCTGCACATTGTAATCAGATTGCATATAAAAGGCTACTTCAATTTGCATCATATCTTTTTCTAAAACAACAACATTCAAGCTATCAAAAAAATCTTCTAAAGGCGGTTTGATCTCAATACTAATAGCTAAAATTCTCTCAAAAAAGGAAGAGTTCTGATGATAAAAGTGTTAAAGTTGCAAAACTAGCAACCGGTTCAGAAAATGTAGACTCTAGTGTCCAAAATCTCATTTTGGAACTTTCATAATGAATTTACGAGAAGGAAATAATCCTCTAAAACTGAGAGTAAAAGGCTGATTTCCTTGATTTTCCACAACTAATATGCAAGGAAGGGAGACACATGCTGCATATATACGAGAGAGTAATCTTTAACCATACCTCAGGGAATTTAACAAAATCCTGTACTCAAAAACATAAATGACAATTAGGGGAGAGGAACAAATTGTGGGATAGGAGAAAAAGAAAAACGTGAACCTTCATCATTATATTACAGATCTGTAGAGGCATTGCTTTTTTGCATGATTGCATATAAAACATTTCTGACTTCAGTTGGGATTTTCAAAAGCACTTAAGTAAGCTAGGAGCCACAAGCATAATTGAAATTCAATGGGACTTTTGTGCTCTTAAACCACCAAGATGAATGTCTGAGTCTAGGGAGCCATGAATTGGTAAAGGAATCCAAAACTTTTGACACTAAGGTCAGTGGTTCAAATGTGTCGCAATACTCTTTTCAGTGGCCAGTAGAGTCTGTCATGCAGGTCTAAGAGAGAAACTCTTATTGTTGCTTGTGCAAGTCTAATATTTCAGAATCAAGTAATGTAAAAATTCACACCGTACACAGAGCCAGCACAAAGCTTATGCACCACGACAATCTGTTAAACTCCCAAAATAAGGTATAAATGATGCATAGACCTTGTTATTATTGGATGAAGGATGAAGTTCTTTGGATGAAGGATGAAGTTCATTGGAAGAGAAGTCCAAAAAACAAGAAGAAGATTAAAGGCTATTTGAAATGAAAGTGTTTATAAACTGCAGCAGGAAATGTAGCAGGCCACTAGGTTTAGGTGGAACAGAAGTGCTGATGCCAAGATGTGCTATTGCTGGTCAGAATGATGAGAGTTGAGAGAGATTCTTGAAGAGTATGGATAAATTCTCTTTACTCTTTTGAGGTAGCCCATGCCATTTGTGCTTTGTTACAGATTACAAGGAAAGATCAGCCAAGCCCCTTCTGTTAGAACCAGGAACCACAGGAGGTTCTGGGTTCCTGACTCCGCTGCATCACCACAGGAGACTTGGGCTGAGCTCCCATAGGAGGACCATGTAAGGCTGGGTTAGCAGAACCCACTACCCAGCAGGACTGAAGTGGTGGCCCCTTACTGGCTGATATCAGAATATAAATGTGGAAGCCATGAAGGGGAGCTCTCTAAGCAACAACACAGACTGCCTGCCTGCCTTTGCTCCAGACAGTCTAGACTCTGACTTCCAACCTGGGTTTGTCCTCAATTTCCCTATTTGATTGCTGTCTGTAACCTGTTGCCTAACCCTGATCTCTGGTAACCTGACTCTGCCTGCCTCCTGATGCCCGACCCCTACTTTACCCTCTGGCCCTTCTCAGATTCTGACCTCCCATGCTTGATTTGGCCTGACTCCCAACTCCTGCTCCGACTGCCCCTGTCCCAATTATGACACCTTTTGGAAAGAATGAGTTCTGAGTTCTTTGTTTCATTTGCTATAAAAAAGCTGTTAAAAGACAGCACAGCAGTCACTTGTCTGTAATTTCAGCAGTTCAGCTACATGCTGAACACGGCGGTGGTGAGGACTTTAACAAGCAGTTTGTCTCACTGGAATATAGCTTTCAGCAAAGCATCACAGCAAACTTCATGGAATTAAAATTTATTGCTCCTGGAGGGAAAAAAACCTGCGGTGCAAAGGGTAATAAATGCCTTATTGATAAACTAAATTAACTAGTAAAAAATGGTTGCTTTTTTAAAAAGCATGTACACTGCACTTGCCTTGAGTTTTTTGCCCATAGATTCTTAACACCACATCGTGATTGCTAATGTATCATGCTGATAAATTTGATATATTTATTCCATATTACATTTTTTAAAGGAACAATTTTGTACAACATAGTACATTTCTACCTAGTGGGAGGGTGTGTGTGTGTCATGAGTAGTTCGCAGGTCAGAGCTTTGATTGAAAGTTCAGACAGAGACATCAAGTCTGGGATAAGATTAAGCTTAAACAGCCAGAATCTTAGTCAGATAAAATGAGGTACTTGGCAATGTGGCAGGTATGAGCATTTAAAGAAATGTGTGACTCAAAGATGATGCAAATATTTCTAATTTCATGGCCATGTGTGAGCTTTGGTTACAGCAACATTCATTTTGTTTCACTTACCATTTAGTGTGCCACAAATAGGAATCCAACACCGAGTCAGAAAACTCAGGCATATAAAGTTAAGTATGTGTAAGTGTCTGCCGGATTGGGGCTATGCTCATGTATTTGTTTATTTTATTCAACTGAAAAAGTAGTAACAAGAGTATTAACTGGAAAAGTGCTAGTTGTCGTGTTATGTTGGAAATTAGTTTGTAAACTCCTTGAGGGATGGATTGTGCCTTTCAAAATATGCATTGGGAAGCAGCCAGTACACTGTGGGTGCAGTTAAAATATAATAAAAAATCTATAAAATCTACCTTAGGAGTATATATTTACCACTCAGAATAGAAAGTGGGCCCATGTTTTGCCAGCTTGATTTGAGCACAGACAAACTTATTACTATTTTAGATCTGTTAAAGGGCATCTTAGATCTAGGGAAGATTTTAAATAAAATGTTTGTGTTTTTCTGCAGAAGTTGTTTCTAAAAGGCTGTGATCTGCCCATAATTATCTGCCCAAGATGAATTATTAAACAAAATGAAATTTTGAATAAGAAAAACTACTTCGATCTTTAGGGATAAAAATTAAAAAGTGACTAAGCAATTTTGGAGCCTAAGTTTCATTTTCAAAAGTGATTTAGGCACGGTGCCTAAATCCATGGCTTTCAATAGGAGTTAGGTGCCTAACCCCATAAGGTGTTTTTTTAAACCCACTATGTGCCTATTAGCATCTTTAGGCACCTAAATACCTTTATGAATCTGTCCTTAACTGCCTAAATCACATCAGTAAGTGACTTACTTTAACTGAAAGAGACTTGGAGGCATTTTACACAGAACTTGAAGCTTCTAGTCAAGAGATGCAAAATTAAAGTTAATGTATTATCTGTACTGGGTCAAGGGCTCTTTTGAAGATCCCACCCATGGATTGTTAGGCGAAAGAGAAACTTCACTGGTATCAGCTAACAAGGGGGGGAGGGGACCTTGAGATAAAACAAAATCCATGATCTTAAAGAAACAAGATAATCTTCAGATGAAACAAACATCAGGACAAACAATCAATGCATGAGCACCCAACTGAATTTCATTTCCAAGTTACAGCTGAAAGGCTGCAATAATTTACTGTCCAAAATGCTGCCTAAAAGCTTTAAAATAGATAGTGAGGCTAAGTGAGACAGATAAAGTTAATGATTAAAAGTATAACTAGACAGTCTAAGTGAAGATCCAAACCAGACTAATTCTCCAGACTAATTTTCCTCAAGCTTTTCCCACTCCCACCATGGGCAAAGCCTGAGGAAACAGTCTTTGCACAAGGGAACTATGAGTAGCTGAGGATGTGGGGAGAAATTTGTCATCTCCAATCTGGTGGCTTAGTAATTGCGTAGTTTTAGCTATAGCTAATGGGCTATAGTAGCAGCTGAGGTCACTACTCATCTCCTTTGTGGAGTGTTTAGATCTATGCCTCCAAGGAATAGAATAGGTGGTGGATCCACTGGCCCATCTGTTACTCCTGTCCCAGCTTAACACGTCAAGCTGCAGCGCAAACTCTGCCCCTATATTTTTGAATATGAGGCCCTAAATATTCCATTACATTTACATCTTAAGCCATTATTAGTAGACAGACCAACAGTATCTTTGTAAATCTGTGCATAACTCTGCCTGCTGTGCTTCTCTGAAGAACCCACTGTTAGACAAAGAAAACCTGATAGTCTTTTATCCAGGTCCCAATTTGCAAAAAAGATAATTTTGTTTGTAATTTTTGGCCCTTGCTGAAAATTGATTCTAGATGCATCTGTTACTTGAACCTTGAGAGAAATCTATTTGGAGTTTTTTTAAAAGCCCCAGTTAAGCCATATTCAAATACCATAGATCTAAATAGATTTACTTTCCTCTCTTTGGCAGCAAACTAAAAAGCTCTCATTATTGAGAGAGTAAATTCCCTCTTACTGCTTTTTAAAAAATTGATTCTTGGGCTAATGATGAGTCTGTAACAATTTCTTGTTCATGAGGTGCATATTTAAATATTTTATTCATACTAACTGGTCTCTTTAAACTTTGAGTGCATTCAAATATACCTGTCTTTTTTTTTCATTCTGCCTGGGAGGAAGCAAGTTGGCTTTTGTTTATTTTTTATATCACTGCAGTGTGTGTGTGTATACATATGCATACACGCATAGACACACCCGTGATAAACAGTATTTTGTTGATTTTTATATCCACAAGCCTCAGGAACAGAGTCACATAGCTTAAGGGCTAGCTTTGCAAAAAGGCTCAGTACTCACAACTGGGGTCAAAAAAACTAAGCTTCCTTTTAGGTACCAAAGTAGATGGCCAGATTTTCAGCTGATTGGAATCTGAGCAGTTTGAAAATTCCATAAGTGTCACAACACAATGGGAGCTAATGAGTGCTGAAAACTTGGCCCTTGTTCCAAGCCTAAGTCTTGAAAATTTGGTCTCAATTGTTGGTGCTATGCTCTTAAAAATCTGTGTCTATCTGAATTAAATTAAGGAAGTAGATTGTAACTGCAATTACTAAAGTGAAGATGAATACTGCAGTTACTGAGATGAAGCTGAAAGTGGTTTGTTGTTGCAGATAAACTGGGTTCAGTTGTATGCATGGCTGATACAGATTGTTGATTGTGGGTGTCAAGTAGATAAATCTAGTCCAAGGAAGCAACCCAACAACTATTTCCAAAGACTCCATCATTGATCTATGGGCTTTGAAACAAAGTAGAAGATAAACAGGATAGATAATTGAAATCAAACATTTTTTGTAACAGTAGGAAATTGTGCTAAGGAAAAGTGTCATGAAATGGTCTGTGTAAGCGGGCCTCTGACCACCCTCTTCAAGACACAGGCAGGAGACTGCTTTTTGGCTTCACCAGTGTCTTTTACTGGTTCACACACAGTGCAAAAACCCCACCACCTATATACAGCTTATCTACCAGTAGAGCTCAGGCTCAACCCTTAGCTTGGCTGGCCCCACGAATAGCTAGCCCTTGCAGGCTTCCAATCCTTGCTAGCTTCCTCAGCACCTACTTCCCTGCACCTTCTCTATCTCTCTGTTTCTTTCTCCTTCTCCTTCCTACCTCCTCTTCTTCTATCTCTCTCTTCTGGCTTCCTCCCTAGAAGGCCTTATATCCTCTGGAGGCTGCCAGGTGGAGCACATTAAGCCCTCTGCAGCCCAGGGTTACCCCCAGGTGGCTGATTAGCCTGCTGCTGGGCTTGGAGGGAGCAGGGGCTCACTCAGCAGGCGCTGAGTCAGCTGCCTGCTTCAGTCTGATTATAAAGGTTTGGGAAAATACAAACCAATTTTTGCTTCTTCTCCTTCCTTGTAAATAGTCTCTTACTTATCAAAAGCAGGACTTTACCCAATCAACCAGTGCCGGTGCTATTGCGTAAAGTTTTCACTCCAGCAAAATAAACATAAGACACTATACCCTGATGACTGGAGAAAAAGAGCTGTTTTGAGCCAGTTTAAATGGATAAATTACATGCTGTTAAAATGTCCCCTAACCATTGTAGAGACTCTCAGTGAGTTCCAGTTAGCAATGAGCTCTGACAAAAAGGTTTTGAATGTTCTTTTACTGTAAGTGTTCTGAAGATTCTCTTGCAGATGAAATCCATTTACTTCTGTTGAAGAAATATTTTGATTTCTTCCTTCTGAAGTTTTACATTCATAAATAAATTGAATCCATCTTTTCAATATCTAATATGAGAATTTTAAATAAATTAAAATAACTTTAGCTTGGTTTTTTGTGTGTGTTTCCTACCCATTTTCTTTTGGAATCTATGGAAAAATCGGTTAGTTTCTTCCTTCTCTGGCCCCTGCCCGAGTTCCTCTACTATAGTATACTTTAGATGATCATTCTTATATTGAGTTCTATATGTTGGGCTTTTTCTTGCTTTCTATATAAAGTTTAGAGCATACCGAACAAGACCCCATCCTGCACAGACTTACACATGCTTAACTTTCTGCATTTAGGTAGGCCCAATTGGGTCAATGGGGAGTAATATTGAACAGATGCTCAAGTATGCAGAATTGGGGCCCAAGAGAACAGTTGCAAAATACTTAGGGAGAAATTCTTTAGCTGACTTGAATGGCTATAGTATTGTGAAAGCTGAGTATTTGGCCCACAGCACGTTTCATTTATTTCTTTAAGTTTCCTTTGAAACCTCATTTATCTCACTTTTAATAAAGTCAACAAATTTTGTCACGGTACAAAACTACCTTCACATTGGGTTTCTTAAAATGAATTCTTCTGAAACATCTGAAAAGTGCAAGTCATTTTATCCCCTGTGAGTGTGTACATGTAAAATAACTCATTGGAGCTGTGATTATCCCATTGTGGATCAAAGCAATGTTTTAATATTATGGAAGAGCACTGAACTGATCTGTTACAGGATTGCTTGATGTTTCCACCACTTCAGAAAACAGATGATGTTTGGTTTGGCCAAGAGAACTGAGATATTTCTGAACCGACTTCAGTGATCTTTCTCTAAGCAGATAGTTGGCTTCCACCAGATGACGCTGAGTAATCAATCAGTCATGGTAGAAACTGGAAGCACACCCCTGAAGTGTGCCTTGGACTTGCATTTGTTATATTTGGAGTTATGAGAGTGTCAATATTATGAATAATGTTGTAGTCTTTTCATTCTAAGGTAGATGTACTCTCAGGAGTGCCAGAAGCTTCTGAGAGGTGTCAGGGGGCCCAACGGCACTTGCCCCATGGTCTTGCCCCCACCACACCTCTTCCTCCAAGGCCCCACCCTCACGCTGCCTCTGCCCATCCCTGCTTTGCCTCTTCCCTTGAGGCCCTGCCCACTGCTTGCTTCTCTCCACTTCCCCACATCGCTTGGCCTTAAGGCAGCAAAAAAGCCAAGGGGCCTCGGGAGAAAAGGTAGAGTGGGGGCAGGGCCATAGGGGGAGAGGTGGAATGGGGTAGGGCCGTGGTCCAGGCACTTATGGCACCCCCATTTCTAGGGATCTTCCGGCACTTCTGCTCCCAGGATGCAAGGGAGACAAGCCAGCGCGCCTCCAAAGGGGAGGTGAGCTGCATTCAGCATTTGCCGCCTGCATGGCCAACCGTTTTTATTTGGGGGAGGCTTAGTGCTAAGCTTCTTATAGGCGTGCCACCCATCCGTTCCACTTTCCAGACATTTTCTCAGCTATATTCCTCATGATTTTATGAGTCATAATTTCCTCTATCTCATTTTAAATAACTGAATTTCTCTTGATGCTTTTTCATCCACTTTAAATTTCCAGTCAACCTCTCCACTTAATGGCATATTTCAATTTGTTCATTATGATGGCCTCTTGTGATTAATCCTTGTCTGGTAAAATAACACTTGGTACTTAATATATTCAACAGGATTCTCCTGTTTTCTTCTGAGAGTCCCGAAAACTTAACATGTCACCCATATTCTTTGTGGATTTTTGAAGAATATTGGCTGCTTTGTAGTGATATTTCTCAAATTTGTCTCACTTCTTTTTCCAGACTGCCTAAAAGCTTCATCTGTGTATTTAGTCAACAGTATTTTGTGCCTAAAATCCACATAACAGTTGAAACAAAATATTCTGTCACTATTTTCAGAATAATGGAGCCACTGAAAATCATCAAACTAACATAACACTGAGGCATTGCTACTATATTGAATCAGAGACAAACAATATACGTGTTGAATTTCTAATAGCACATCCTCAACACCTATGTTTTCCTCGGAGGTCTCTCATTCAAATGCCAACGTGTCCTGCTTTATTTGTCTTTTGCCATCTAACAGGGTGGCTGTAGCTGTATTGATCCCAGGATATTAGAGAGACAAAGTGGGTGAGGTAGTATCTCTTATTGGACCAACTTCTACTGGTGAAAGACAAGCTTTCAAGCTACACACAGCTCTTCTTCAGACTTGAAACTCAAAAGCTTGTCTCTTTCAGCAGCAGAAGTTAGTTCTGTAAAAGACCTTATTTCATCCAACTTTATCACGGTAACAGAGTCAGAGTGCAAGGCTCTATGGCTGCAGGCCGCACTTCTGGCAATCATTTCAGGCCTGTACTAAAAACAGACAAGTGCTAACTCACTGCTTGTTGCCAGCTTTCCAGAAAGCCATCTTCACTAATTAACAAGCATTCTGGCATGGCGCATGCCTCATTCTGTTAGCGGATGGGGTTGTAGGCAGTCAGGCCTAGTGGTCAGAGTGGGAGTTAGACCTTGTTGTCAGAGTCCAAATGCCAGAGCTCAGGGGGTGAGACAGAGTCAAAGTCAGGAATCAGAGACGAGGGCCAGGACTGAAGAAAGAATCAAGAGTCAGAGACGAAATGCCGGAGTTAAAGAAGGCAGCAGCAGGGCTGGTTTGAAGGCTGGAACAAGATGAGAACAAGGCTGGGTGCTTAATATATTCAACAGGATTCTCCTGTTTTCTTCTGAGAGTCCCGAAACGGGGTCTGAGCTGGAGCTGTGGAGGAGCAAAGCAGGAGCAGGGCTTGGAGAGACAAGCATAGGGAGGTAGAGTTTGTGGGTAGAGCACTGAGCAGCCAGCAAGGAGCTGCTGCTGCTAGGTTTAAGAAGTGGCCTTCAGGCAGGCCCTCCAGCAGGCAGCCTGGCTGGCTTGTTAGGGCATCAGGAGTACTGAGCAGGTGCAACGGAGGATCTTACTGGTGACACATTCTGAGGTGTGAATCTGAAACAAGAGCTGAAGCTGAAACAAGTGAATGTCAATGGTATTTTAAAGCTTTGGTTTCAATTCCAAAGGAATATTTGAACCCTGACTATGGAGCTATAGTGTGAGCATGCATACACACAATCCCTCAGGATGTGGGGGGGGGGGGGGATGCACTTCTTCCCAGGGGTGCATCTGAAACAGTTGCTGTGAGTTGCAAGGTTTAGCAGCTCTCACAAGTCAGAATCCCATGGCAAACTTTGACTTTGCTGTAGAGTGAAGGAACATCACTGCACAGGATATAATATACTTTACATGGCTTAATATAAACCAAATATTCTGTTTTCTCTAACTTTTTATGGATAACTTGCTGTACAGGGGGATCAAAGATCAAAAGTCTGATGGGCATGCACTAAAGAGCCAGACCCTGTTCACTGCTGTAGAAGGAAGGAGACAGAGGAAAAACAAAAAAACCCACTCAAAAATACCTTCACAACAACCACATCCATGAGATAGAAAAAAGCCTCAGAAGATATGAGGAAACAAGAAAACAAAGCAGTAAGGGGAACTGATCAATGCTCTTCACTTCCTTGTTTTTGCACAGAACAAGCCATAAACAACTCATATCTGTACTTTACACAGAGAGAAAGATCAGAAATAGAGATGGAGTAAACAGTGAAAACATCAGCCCACTCCCAAAACTCTCTAGCACAGCTTCCTTTAGAGCAGCTTCCACTGACTTTAAAGACAATTGCTCACATGCAGCAGCTGCAGAATCAGAGGAAAAGGATGTGTGGCCAATGCAGAAGTGAAAACAGCAGCAGTAACATCTCTAATACCACATCAAAAACATACATCTGAGGAAATGCCAGGCCCGTCACTATCTCTTCCCTCCTTTATACCAGTCCCTATAGCAGCATCACTGATACAGAGTGCAAGTGATTAGCAAGGGGGAGAGAAGACGACAAAGGATTAAACTCCAAGGAATGGGTCTAATTCCAGATGGCTGCTTTTAATGCACACTGTAATCCACTTAAACAAAGGGCAACACAGTGATGTAGCTACCATGGGAAGGGAATAATAATACAGTGATGCAATCTGGGGACATGGATTTATTAGATAGATGGAGTTTACAACAGGAACAAGGATTCCCAGTGTGGCCAGTATAGCAACCATTTCCACACCAGTGCCACAGCTATTTCTTTCTCACGGCAGAGACCACTTTGCTAAAGCTAATGTTAGTCCTATATATAACAGCTTAGCTCATTTGTTTTGCTCACTTCACTGACTTACAGAGACAAATAAAACAAAACAAAAAAGCTGGCACATCAACGTGTCAGGGGCCCACTTTGGGTCATCTTGATTTAACACTGTCACATGTAGATAGGAGGATATGCCTTATATGGACCTGATATAACTGTTATATTTAAATCCTGTTGGCACAGTACACACAACAGTGTTGTCCCAGTGGTAGGACCATGTATTTAATTGGTTCCTCCTTTATGAAGGTTTCATATCCATAAGCAGCCAATTTCATTTCCTTTTGTTTGCTTCATTTTTAAATAATGTGGTTTGAGCTCTTTTGATATCAAGATGATATTCTCACCCCTCAAGCCAAGAAGAGTGGGAGCAGAAGCCATATGCTCAACACGAGTGTGTTTGCTCTGGATGAGTGGTGGTGATGGGCTCTGAATGGACTCCCCTCACGCCATCTTCCGTTAGGAGGAGGGTTATTTGCACTGCCGTGTTTCTCAGAGTGGAAGTAAGGGGCTTGTTGCAGGTACAGGAGGATACAGCAGATCACAACTGCTTTGGCAGGAGACAGGGAGAGCAGAGAATTCCTTGACTATGTATCCAGAATGCTGAAAAAATCACAGTTGCTGTGAAATCGTTCTTCGTGTATTTGCTCTTTAACTATTTGCTCTTTCCTCCATTATTTCCTTCCAGTATTTGCTCTTTCCTCCATCCAAAGTACTATACCCCAAAATCAGTGTAAAAGTTTTATGTAGGAGTGGAAGACACTCCCACATATTTACATCATTAGATCAGAGACTTGGCCTTGAAAACAAGCTACAGATGTATCAGTATGCAGCAATGACTCTTGTTTAGTCTCCTTATCTTTTAAGTTGACAATAAAGGTTGGTTTCTTTTGAGACTCTCAGTAACATTTTCATTCTTTATGCAATACAAACCTCTGCAAGAGTGTGTTTAGTGGGTCTTACAGTGATAAATGACTCAGTTTTCTGCTTACTGAAAGTCATTGGCTGTCCTTCTGCACATTTCTTGGGAAAGTGCCAAAGGTCTTCATTGCCCTACTTTGCATAGTTCAACCATATTTAGTATTTGCTATACCACAACCTTTGAGACAGTCTTCTAATATTGGTTTTGTTCAGGAGAGATGGAATGACTGTAGGTTATTGTGTCTCAATTAAGTGTCTGCAGTTGTGCTTCTTTATTATTCTGCCATCTCTCAGTTGTCCAACATCGTATTTCTTCCTTCACCTTCATCACACATGTATCCCTCAGAAGCATTTTCTCTTAGTCAAGGTCAGGGGTTAACAGTTCAAACCTTGTGTGGGAAACCTGGGCACTTTCTAAAATATTTTAGCTTGGTTAACTATTTCACACAATAGCCTTTTGATTTGGCAAGTAACCCACATATTTTCTTTTCTATTCACAAAAGATAAATATCCAGTTAGCATCAATCTGCCTCTCTCCCAGTCAGTTCCTTTCTTGCACTGTGGTATTTCTATTAGTAGATTCCTTACTGCTTGGTCATAGCCTCAGAGTTTACCACCTGCTTGTTTCCTGGTGGCTTTTTTTTGGGGGGGGGGGGGGAGGGGAGGGGTTGGTTTTTTTTTTTTTTACAAAAAAAATGGGCCTGAAATAAAATTTTATAGCCAAACCCTAAAACCTGGAAACTTCAGATTCAAACTTTCCAGGGAATAACCTTAACTCGGTAGTGGGGTGAACCAATAATGAGGATGTGGACATTCCCCAAATGGAATGCTCTTATGTTGTGGTAAGTTTCAACAAGAAAGTTAAGTGAGACCTACCTGTACAGCAGTATTAATACATTCTTCTGCCATAAACACCAGAAACAGCCAAATGATTATGGGATCAAAGAAACAAGTACTGAGGAAAAAGTGAAAACTAAAATAGTCAAATGTGCAATATGCATAGAATACTGCAATACATGTTCCATAGGTGGGGTGACTCAGCTCCTGGGAGCAGGATGGTATTTGGCTTTCACAGTCTGAATACCACCAAGATTTGTCTCCTAGTCTCTTCTCAAAATTTGGTTCCAGTCTATTTAAATACATATAGAATAAGGACAGAGAAACCAACATGATGCATGCTCAAGCAACTGCATAATTCTATTGGTGTAAACCTTCTTCCCTTGTACACAAAAAGAAAACGGGGATTAGCCATATGGATGAGAATTGCAGAATGTCAAAGCCTCAGAATCTGCAACATCAAGAAATTCCAGAGAACACGATCCAGTTATGAACGTTTGCTCCCAAACCTAAATCCATATCTGAGTCCAAACTTCTTATTTCTATAATGAGAAGACCCCAAATCATAGATTAAAAAATCAAGTGCTGGCATTTGAAATCCAGAGAAAAGCAACAGTTTTCAAAAATTGGGGAACGTTCAGATTTGATGTTTCGATTCAGCCCATTATAGAGATAAATTCAAGTTGTTAACTAAACTTTGACCTAGATCTGGATTTTGAGTTTGGACTCATCTCTCTGTGTGATAATAAAAGGTTGGTGCTGCCGAGTTTCACTAATACAAATCTGTTATTTAAACAGTGATTAGATACAGTGGCAGGAGCTAGAAAGGATTTGCTTGAATGGCTTTAGCTGCTGATTCCAAATCCTTTGTAGTGATGTTTCCCTATATCCGTTTACACCTGCAGAGAAGGACCATCCTTATAACTCCATTAACAAACCAGAATAAGTCTCAAAATGGAAGAAATCAGATTAATCGATGTGACAATTCCCTATCTTCCTAGGAGTCCCATGAAGCTGGTTTGCTAATTATAGTATCAAGTATTGGAATTGCTGTTTGCATTTTGTCCCCTCTACAACCATCTTTTTCAGCAGCATTTATATGCTAAGCTTTGTATTGCACATTACTGGAAAAATGTGACTTTTCCTCCTGTGGAATTGTGATATAATAACTGTCCTTGTAATGGGAAAAAAAAATTTCACAACAAGTACGTGCACAAGAAAAGTGCCAAGAAGAGGACAGGTATTTAGAAATTCAGTCACCTTTAGTGTACTCAAGGGAGAAGGGCTTCCAAGCCAGCAAGCCAGAGTCTTTAGCCAGTTCTTTGAATACTAACCTGATATTGAATAAGTACAATGCAGTACATTAACATTTTATTGTAACTTTACCTTCATAGAAAGTTTCAAAGAGCAAACACTTTTCACTTAAGGATCTCTAAGCATTTATCAAACATTAGAACCAGAGCTGGTCAAAAAGTTTCTGACAGAACATTTTTCTGTCAGAATACATTAATTCATCAGAACTGAAACCCTCCACAAAACCTACTGATTTTGATGAAATTCTTACGGAAAGCAGGTTCTGATGGAACCCTGCCAGCCAGGTAAATTTTGCAAGTTACCTGGTTTCCTGCCAGTTTAACTGCCAACCTTCTTAGCAACTCACCCGACAGAGAGCCAGGAAGCCTTGTGAACCTTGGTTGGCAGGCTCATAAACTCACAATTCCACTGCCTCCCTAGCTCATTGCCTGGTGGGCTGCTGGGGCTATGGACAACTCGGGAAACCTCAGAAATGCATTGAAAAGGTTTAAATAAAGGGTTTAGACATTTCAAAGTTAAATGTTTTGAATTTCCATTCTGGGGGAAATTTTAAAATATTTTTTATTCTATTTTTGGATTTTTTAAAAAAAATTTCAGCATTTCTCATGGGACAGGAATCCCAGTTTCCAACCAATTGTAATTAATACATTTACCTACTCAAGACTCCTGGGATGTAGAGATCATTTTAGAGATCAGGAAACTACAACCTGGAGAGGTTATGGACCAACTTTTCAAAAGTGGTCTCTGATTTTTGGAATGCCTCAGTTTTTGGGTATCCAGTTTGAGATGATTTTCAGAGGGCAATTGAAGTCAGAGAGAGCTGGTGATGATTAGGACTTCTGAAATTGAAGCTATAGGTATCTCATGTTAGGCAGCCAACCAGCTTACACAACTTGTAAACTGAAGCGCTCAAAATGAGAGACCACTTTAAAACTGTGGTCATGGTCCAAAGGAAATTTGGAGCTAAGACAGGCTGAAAGTCTGAAGAAAATTGTGCAACACTTCATGGTTTGACCTCATCCACTCATCCTCATCCACATTTTTTGTTTTAAGTTGCTTTCAAACTGCTTACCTTCACAAATTTTGGTGTATTTTACAATTTGGGCCTGGATTTTAAGCAAGGCCTTCCCAGAAATGGATTCTTCAAGTTATTTTTTTTTTAATCTTTAAAATTTTTACGGGTACAATTTTAGGAGCTCTCCTAAGAAACTTAGCAACTTTGTTCAGCAGCTGGCTCCATCTTCCAGTGGCTGGAGATTCAAAGTCTCAAATTTCTGTTTACGGAAGCTTCTGCTTGCAGTGGAAAAAGTTGTGCAAGTCTCAAATCTTTACTCACTTCCACAGTCCCTCTGTAGCATGACTATCATGTGACATGATGCGGCAGTTTCAACACATCTGTGCTTAAAATTTTAGCATTGAGATCTCTGTATTCTAATTTTATTTTTAATATCTGCAGAAGTACAGGAATGGTAGCATAATGTTTAAGTGTCTTTAAGAAAAAAATTGCATGTGAGAAGCAGAGACTTCTCGCAGAGACTTAGAGACCAGTCCAGACTCTTTAGGGACCCATATTTCTCTGTTAAGTCTGATGGGGTCCTGCTTTATAAATAATAGCATTGAATGGAGATTCAAACTGCCTTTGAATACAATTCCTTAAAAAACCAACATTCTCGGAGCTGCTGAAAAAATAATGCCACAGTTCTAGCAGGGGATGCAGGCTCCACCCTTACAAAAATAAGAAGATGGTCAGTAACAGAGATCAATGTGAAGGCAGCACACACAGCCCCTGAATGAGGGACGGCTCTGAGCTACTCTGTAGCTGCCCCCTTGTATGACTGAAGAATTACGATGATGGACTTGGGATGGAGCCACATTCATTTTTTGGCTGGAAGGGTAGTCATCAGGATGTCTGAAGATGGAGAGAGTAAAAAGGGTAGGCGGGGTGGTTTCAAAGGCATAAGATAAAGGTGTCCTGTAATTTTCAAAGAATTATAGAGTGTCAAAAATTACAAGACTCAAGAGGAATAAAAAGACATTTAAAATCAAATAAAAATGGTGCCTTTTTAATGTAATATGATCTCTTTCCAAAAGACCTTTAGGTTCCTCAGTATACACAGGACCGTGCATGTGCACTTCCATTCCCCCCACTTCTGCATGTATGTAAAACACAATCCTATATAATAAAAGGCTAGTGAAGTTTGTGTGAAGCCGTCATGCGCAGTAGAGATGGCCCAGATGAACAGCATGCTGGGAGATGTAGTTCGGAAGCACAATATGGCTGCCACCTGTGCGCCGCCAAGAGAGAAGCAGGGTCTGGATCAGGGGGCTTGGGGAGCGCGGGCAGGAGGGTGGCTGGGCGCAGGAGGCGCAGGCAGGGGGCCCTTGGAGTGGGGGGGAGGGGGGCTGAGCGAACGGGGGGGCCTTGGAGTGGGGGGAAGAGGGGCTGAGCGAAGGGGGGCCCTTGGAGTGGGGGGAAGAGGGGCTGAGCAAGCGGGGGGGCCCTTGGAGTGGGGGGAGGGGGGCTGAGCGAAGGGGGGGCTTGGAGTGGGGGGGAGAGGGGCTGAGCAAGTGGGGGGGCCTTGGAGTGGGGGGATGGGGGCTGAGCGAGCGGGGGGCCCTTGGAGTGGGGGGGAGGGGGGCTGAGCGAGCAGGGCGGGCCCTTGGAGTGCGGGGGAGGGGGGGCTGAGCGAGTGGGGGGGAGGGGGTCTGAGTAAGCGGGGGGGCCTTGGAGTATGGGGGAGGGCTGAGCGAGCGGGGGGGTCTTGGAGGGGGGGAGAGAGCTGAGCGAGTGGGGAGGCTGCGAGCCATTACTGTTGGCCCGTGTACACGGGCTTTTACACTAGTAAGTAATAAATTAATGGAAATTACAGGGCATTGAACTAATGGAAACACTCTCTCAACTCACTTTTATTACTGTACCTGACCATGACGTTTTAGAGAATTTGAGGGATACTACTTACAATCTTCGGACTAATCACGATGAGTCACCTAATGTTAGTGGTTGCAAACTGTGGTTCTTTTCAGAACATGTCACTGCTACTTTTGAGTCAGGCTGTTAAGATTTCAGAATTGCCATCATAATCAGGGAGAAAACAGAAAAGGAAGTCTCTCTACCCTCTGTAGTAACACTCTTGGATTACTGTCATCTTGCTGTGTCCTCTGTTTGATTGAAATATAGTTATTTTGAATTCTGTGGCAGGTGGATCCTTTGTGTGAATGTTCTCGGTCTTAGATAACTAAGAGATTTTTTGTTTCTTAGGGCTGGTCTTCACTTGTGCGGCGCGAGATTGATCTTCTGGCAATCGATTTATCGCGTCTTGTTAAGACGCGATAAATTGATCGCCCCAGGCTCCCCCGTCGACTCCGGAACTCCAGCTTGCCGGGAGGCGCAAACTGGAGTCGACGGGGGAGCGCGCCGCTGACTGCCACCGCCGTAGGGATGACAGGTAAGTCGGCGGCAGATACGCAAACTTCAGCTACGTGATTCATGTAGCTGAAGTTGCATATCTGCCGTCGATCCCCCACCCCAGTGAGGACAAGCCCCTACAGTGCTTCGTTCTTTTTAATTCTGGATTTTCTGTGGAAAAGGACCTAGAGGTTAAGTGGACGAGAAGCTGGATATGAATTGACAGTGCGCCTTTGTTGCCAAGAAGGCTAACGGAATTTTGGGCTGTACAAGGAGGAGCATTGCCAGCAGATTGAGGGTTGTGATCATTCCCCTCTATTTGGCTTTGATGAGGACTCATCTGGAGTACTGTGTCCAGTTTTGGGCCCCACACAACAAGGAGGATGTGGAAAAATTGGAAAGAGTCCAGCGGAGGGCAACAAAAATGATTAGGGGCCTGGAGCACATGACTTATGAGGAGAGGCTGAGGGAACTGGGATTATTTAGTCTGCAGAAGACAAGAGTGAGGGGGGATTTGATAGCTGCTTTCAACTACCTGAAAGGGAGTTCCAAAGAGAAAGGATCTAGACTGTTCTCAGTGGTACCAGATGACAGAACAAGGAGTAATGGTCTCAAGATGCAGTGGGGGAGGTTTAGGTTGGATACTAGGAAAAACTTTTTCACTAGGAGGGGGGTGAAACATTGGAATAGGTTATCTAGGGAGGTGGTAGAATGTTCCTCCTTAGCGGTTTTGAAGGTCAGGCTTGACAAAGCCCTGGCTGGGATGATTTACTTGGGGAATGGTTCTGTTGTGAGCAGGGGGTTGGACTAGATGACCTCGTGAAGTCCCTTCCAATGCAGATATTCTATTATCTTTATTCAAAAGTCTGGGTGTCTTTCAAGAAGCAGCCTATGTACACAATGATCTTGATATTAAATGAGATTAAAATAAAATTCTTTTTACACCAATCATAATGAAAATACAGATGTTCTCCATCTTCATTAGCTGGCCATGTTTCAGAATGTAAGACGTACTGACAGAGTTGTTAGAAGTACAAGTACATTCCCTTGAGAAATAGGGGAAACATTTGACTGTTTGGTCTGAAACTTGCTCATTTCCATTATTTGCTTACAAGGAAACATTGTCAGACAGCTGTTCCTATTTGTCTTGTATGATCATTAGACTGTTTCCCGACCCATTGTGCTTAACTAAAGTATCACTTTTTTTAATTAAAAAGGTTTCTTCCCCCACATTACTAAGTCCAGATGCTATGAACAAAAATAACAACAAACCAGTCACCATATTACTATGGATTTATTGTAGGATTATTGTTATTTTAAAGCACTTGCAGTTAAATGAACCATCATGGATTATTGCATTTCACAAACATAGCTTATTTCATTTTTGAAGGTGCCAAGAACCTTCAGCTCCCAATGGGAGTTTTGTGATGGACTTTAATGGGAGCAGGACCAAACTCAGAACCAATAAAGTGTTTTCATCTTAATGATTATTTGGATTTGAATATCATAGTCAGATCAAAACTGCACTTGTTTTTCTTGGCTCCATTTACAAAGAGTATTCATGAGCTTGAGAAATTGAAAAGGGAAGGGAATGACGGTGAGACGCAATACAAGAACTTGAATAGAAAAGAATCATGCAATGGCTGGTAGCTCACCTGGCAATGCTACGTGTGGTACATTGTCTCTCCAGCACAGCCATGTAACACTTTTATGTGATACATCCTATACGATTTCTCCTTATGGTAACTGCTTATCCTAGGTCTCCTGAGACACCTCATGAGGAGGTTAACAACTGTGCAAACCAATGAGCCTGGGTCCCATTTCTAACAAACCCACCACATATAGGATCCCCACTGGCTTCAGTAGGAGTATCTGCAGGCACTCTACACATGCATCAGACACTGGTTGGGACTCACTGCTGGAATGCTTCCTTCTTGCCAGGCCTCGTGTATGATAGTCTGCCTCTTCCTATGTCTTGGTCCTCCAGCTAGGTCTCACTTTAACTCCATCCCTTCCAGGGTAACAAGAGATCCAACAAACCAACACCCAAGACCTAATTTCAGGTTTTTGGCCCAGTCTCTGGGCCCTGTGGTCTTCACTCCCTTTTCTCAAGACTTTCCGTCATCTGTGTCCCCTTCTCCAGCACCATGCCATCATAGCAGGGAAGCCCTCCCATCACATCAGGTTCCAGCCCAGGGACCCTATAACCAGCAGCCAAGGATTGCTTCATCCAACTCCTTGCTGCTGGCTCCCTGGGCTTCTTCCTACTCAGCCCCTCTGAGGCCTTCTTCCATACAATTGGGCTAGGTGATTCACCTTTCTTTCAGGATCCTCCCTAGAATTCCCTAACAAACCCAAACCAAAAAGGTACAAACTGAAACCAAATGCCACACTCCTCAGGCCTGGCCTCTCATGTGACCTAGACTCCCCTTGCTGTTCCTCCACTTACCCCTTCTCAGACTCTCTCCATGGAAATCCAGATCTGCCCTTTTATTAGTGCATACCACTGGAGCCTGCTGCACTCCTGGTGGCTACTTCATTGCTCTCCTGGTACCCTCCTAGAATCTCTACTTTCTCTAGTCCCTGAAAGTGACTGCAGGCTCTCTCCTAGCAGCTCATCTGCTCTCAGTTTCCTCAGTTTATAGTTCTTTCCCAGCTGGGCTCCAACCTCAGTTAAGCCACACTCTTCCTCCACGTAAGAGATGAGTTAGAAATGGTTACTGGCAAATAAAAGTGAAAACACACATCTAGAAGTCTAAATCTTAATCTAGAAAGTTTTTGTTCAAGGCCTTGTTTAAGATGGCCTTTCTCCTGTCATGGAAATTAACCACACACATTGTGTTTGATCAGAAACATCTGAGGCCTTTATCTGGTATTCCACACATTACATTTGCATCAAAAGGGTGATGAGTCCCTCACCATCCAAAGACAATGCCAAGAGTAGCATACCGAAAATATTTCACACCTTTTATGCATTAAAACTGCAATAAATGACATGAGCAAGCTTCCGTTATAATGCCCTATATGGAATGCATTAAGCCTTTGACCAATAAGTTTTTAACACAATATGTTTACTTCTGAGTTTTAGGGAGGTTTGCAAGCAATGGTTACTTGTGAAACCTTGCAGTTATCAATGTCAGTTGTTATCTTATATGACCATAAGGTTGGCATTAAAAAATCCCTTCCACCCCCTTTGCATCAGATACTCAAAAGCAGAAATGTTAAAGCATTAAAGGTCTAGCAGTTTTTTTGTTCAAGGGTTTAAGATGGCCTTTCTCCCCCAAAGTCTTCCAGCAAGATGGTGACTGACCCTCTCCTTAGGTAGGGTCTCTCGTAAAGGTAAGAGGTGCTGGTACCTATGTCTTCTCAGGGGAAAGAGATAAACTTGGGTTGCCTGACCCTTTCATTCATAGTCCAGTGGACCTTTGAAATGGATTCTTCTGAAGATTACTCCTTAACATAAAGTTTATCCAAACACTGAGGAAGGCAACATGGAGCCTGGTGATGAAGGAAGCTCCATGTTCTTCCCCCCATCCCCATTATGTTTGCTAAAATACAAGTTGTTGTTCTGTTTCCTGCCATCTCCTCTGCCTGCTCTCTCAAGGACCCTGTTTACTACTTACACATAAATTGAGAAAATACACATTCCTTTGTTTAGGATAGCCCTATTTACCAAATTTTGCCAAGGCGGGGCTGTCAGGTTCTGAACATTTGCTAAGCGCATCAGACAGGAGGAATTTAGCACTTTTACATATAATGTTCTTACCCCCATTTCACCCTTACATTGTTGACCAGTGAGTTGTTAGTTTTTCAAGTGATACCTCACAAGGCATATTTTATACAAAGATTATGACAATAATGTGTAGGGTGTGAATACAGGAGTGCTTTCAGCCACAGGAACCTAAATACTTTTCTGGATTTGGACCTAAGCAACTTGCCCAAGGTCAGACAGGAAGTCAGTAGCATAACAGGGAATTGAATTCTCGTCTCCATGGCTCAGGCTAATTCCCTAGTCACTGACCCACCCTTCTCCTCCTACCCACTGAGTGTTAAGCTTCATTTCTCCAAGAGGAGACTAATTTCAGTGACATTCTGACCCCAGGAACTTACTAGGAGAACTTTCCATTGACTTCACTGGGGTCTGAATTTCACCCTTCATGTTGTAGTTTGTGTTTTATTTACAATGATGATCAGAGATCTGTTTTGCTGGTTCTGGCCACTAACAGGAAGCTCAGGAGAAAGGTTAGGGTGTTAGTAGGAACCGATGAATTGCCTGACAGTAAATGTCTGCATCTACAATTTCTCCAGCATCCTTGAAACTGCCCCCGTTGTCTGCATCTACAATTTCTCCAGCATCCTTGAAACTGCCTGTGGATTGTAAGTACTGGGCTAATTCCATTTATGGCACTCAGAGTTTCCCTAAGAGAAGGGGATTTGGATCTAACTGAAGGAGTTTGCATTATCTACCTTATGGTTTCCTGGAATAAAAATCCCACAGAGTAAATCTGCCTTCAACACTAAGGCAGGCAGGAAATAGTTCTTTGTCAGAATAACAAGATTTTATCACCATTTAAATGTCTGAATATGTTAAAAAGAGGAGTTGATCTCTATGACTGATACTGTTTAAAATAAACTGTTTAATGACTGAGTGGATTGGACGGCATGCTGCGATTCTAGAAAGGAGAAGAAGTGCATCAGCTAATCAAAAATAAATTAGAGCCATTACGGAGTTTCACTGGCTTTCCCAATGGACATTTCCTTCCAGTAAGTGCGTGAAGCCAAATGTAAGCTAGCGCATTTTGCCTGCGGTAAAGTGCCTTGCATTAGTAAGTTATATCAAAATGCAAATATTCATTTGAAAAAGATGGTGTCGAAGGAAGTCCTCTTCCTGGAAGCCAATGCATTTAGAACCTGATCCTGCTTCCCTGGAAGTCAATAGTAAAACTCCTGTTGAACTCAATGGGAACAGCATCAAGACATTAGAATGCTAAGCAATTGCTGCATAATTGAGGAAATGGCTTGCTTAGAGAAAGGCTTTGAACTTCTTCCAGTGAATAAGAGTTATTACAGAAATGGCTACAAGTAAGTTCCTGTAGCTGGAAATCATGACTGTTTGGCTATATCTGCACTACAAGTGAGGGTGTGATGGCCCTGACTTGCATATACATATTTGTGTTAGCTCTCAAACTAGTGTGAATATAAATAGCAGTGTAGCATGGATAATGGCAGTGGAGGCATGGCAGTGCCATTATAAGTACAGATCCACTGATTTCAGGTGAGTTTTCAATTACAATCTGCCTCCATGTGATTCAGCACCTAAATCACATGACATTAGTTAATCACGGTTCGCCATTCCCAGCCAATGGGAGCTGTAGAAAGCCGTGGTCTGGCCCTGGTGCTACTTCCTATAGCTCCCATTGGCCAGAATGGCAAACTGCGGCCACTGGGAGCTGCGAGCGGCCGAATCTACGGCCACTCGAGTAAACAAAACATCTTGCAGCCAGCCAGGGGCTTACCCTGGCCAAGTAACAGAACAAGTGTGGGAACCCCTGGTGTAGACATACCCTTAGTAAATCACCTTTCCAGTACTGAGCAAAAGATTAGAAACAACCACAGAAAATAATTTATCACCAAGTTATGCTGGTTACCGGTGAGTTTTTGCATTGAGTCCATTTCTTATGTCTGTCTAGAGTTGAAGGCTCCTGTCTAGGTGAAAAAAAATCCTCATTTCTTCTTTTAAGAAGGAGAAAAAGATTCATTCTCAAGTTTTTATTAAAAAAACCCACATTACTCAGCTGATGCCAAGTTTGCAGGGTTTGGCCCTCTGTTCACACGGCTCCATTGGATGTATTGCCGTACAGTATGCATTGATGACGGCCTCAGGAAGTATGAGAGCATGTGCTTTTTATAAACCAGAATGGCATCAAATGAAGGAAATTGCCTAGTTATTTCCTTTACAAAGTACAAAACATTATATTTATTAGTCATTTAATTATTATTGCAAAAATTAATTTGTCATAATGGAGGACAATATTAGTTAATAATTAGGGAAATGAGAACCTTGTAAGTTATTCAGATAGCTCTAGCCCTAGCCCGTCTGTTTCCTGAATGACAAACACTTAAGGGAATATGTTTTTATAGAGTATATTACTTTAGTTTGAAAATGTATTGGCAAATTGTCCCTCAATGTGGGAGAGATCCGGTATTTCAGTAGAGACAATAGTACAATATAGTATTTGAAACAGTGCATACTTCAAAGCACATGCATTTTCACTCTGATTCAGAAATGTTTACCTTCAAGCACATATTTAAATCTATCCTTATTCAGCAAAGCACATAAGTTTGTGCTTAAATTCTAGTAGAAGTCAATGGGATTTAAGCACTTGCTTAAGGGCTTTGTTGAACTGGCCCCTTGTGAAGTTGCACCAGGCTAACAGAGCTAGCATTTAAATTTTCAAAGTGCTTCTCCTAGATAAACTGGATAAATTCTGGGAATTTTTAGCTATGTTTTTATCTTTCATTTTTCAGCTTTTAGCCGCTGAACTATATTATGCCGAACCATTCAGCTTGAACGTCAGTGGTTTATAGATGTCACATTTTATCCTTATCTCAAATGGATTTGAGTTAGTTTGTGATAAAATACAATAATAAGTATCAAGCCTACAAGATAAATGCCACATTATATTGTGCCCTATGTATGCACCTGGCTGAGGAATGTGTAGGGGATACCACTCTAAAAGAGCATTAAAAATTAAAGAAATTCCAGTAAATCCATTGCATACCCCAGTTATTTTATATAGTGAATTCTGTACAGAACTAAAGTGTAATCTGCTAATCTATTAAAAACTTGCATCTTATTTCCAGTACAAATTTGTCTTCCAGTCATATTCTACTTCCAGCCATTGAATATTGTTATACCTTTGGCTGCTATAGTGAAGAGTGCATTAGCAAATTTTTGTTCCCCACGTAGGTAGTTATAAACTCTGATCAAGTCACCTTTTAACCTTATTTTAGTTAAAATAAATAATTTGAGTTCCTTGAGTCTATCACCATAAGGCATGTTTTTCAGCCTTTTACCTGTAACAATTTTGTAATTATTTTTTGTGTGTGATATTTCGAAATAGGTGTAAATTATGATTCGGAACAAACACCAACATTTGAAATCATGAAATTTCCCATGAAAGAGAAATTTGGATTCTCACACAGCTCTAATTTCATTCATCTATATTGCAGGCATTTTCTAGATTGTCAGGAATCTTCAAAAGCTATTTAAAGCTCTGATTTTATTAACCTCATGGGAAGGAGGATAGTTCTGCTACCTACAAGTATTGAGTGAACAAGCCATAGAGAATTCCCCTGTTTAAAACTGCAATCAGATTATATTCCATCTCAAACTAATGAGAAATAATCTGTATGGACCATTTAGGACATGAAACACAAGCATCTCATAAAGCAACATAACACTGAAGTCTCAATTTCAGGTGTCAATAACACACCTGATATTATTTATATTTATAATCCCTGATCAATAAGCATCTTGCACTGGGTTTTAAAATGATGCCTGAATATTATAAAACTTAAAATCTTTTAAATTGTTTAAAGGATGTGAGGACAAGATAGTAGTATGAATATAATTAACAATTTCTGTGCAGGTATTTGGAGAAATATGAATACTCTTACCAGCATTTTTTCCCAGGTAATGATGATATGGCTTAAGTGCAATGATAAATGGATGTGACGCTTATTTTATGATTTTATTAGGCATTGGTTCAAAGTCTGACATTTATTATTTCTTATGGATCAAAGACCTTGATTCATTAACCACAGTAAATTAGTCACTGAGCTCCACTCACTGTGATAATACTCAGTTCAGCATCTGCCTCTTCAGCACAAAGTTTGTCTTTATATCTTCCGGTTGGATACTCTTCATGATTTCAAGTCATTTTCCTTTTAGTAACAGCCATGTAATATTTTGTCATTGAAAGCAACAGCATGCAGATGAGTGTGGCCCTCTGCAGAAATTCAGTTGTATAAATGATAGTGATAGAAACTGTGAATATTCTAAATTCTGACTTTTATCTTCCTGTTCTCTGTCAACATAACAGTTTTAGATGTGTCATTTTGTGCAGAAAGCATAGCATGGGAATACTGCAAACCTTTATCCAATGGAAGGCTGCATTGGCAACTTGCCAGGATCCTAAAAGGTGCACCATGTTTGCAAAAAAAATGGGACAGATTGTAACTGCCCTCATATTTAACACAGAGGTGAAGCCCAGGAAGAATACAGATTCCAATGTCCATGTCCTTCCACGCAGATCAAGATGGAGCGTTGTGCTTTGGGATCTGTATTTTCCAAGGATGTCACCTCCATACTGTAAGAGGAAAGTGATTCTTGTATTGCATTTATGAAGAATTCTGAAGTTTCCATTTGGCTCAGAGGCTGTGCAGTGGATGCTCTGTGACTAATGCCATTTACAAATTAACAAGGAATTCACATAAATGAGCTTCAGATTTCACCGGCTGATAATGGGCTTGTTTTACTGCAGTTAAATCAGAATCTGTCATCCATCTAATTAATCATAAATATCCAATCAGATCTGTGGCCATCTAATTAATCATTCTGTCTCCCACAGTGTCTAGTACTAGGTACTTCAAAAATGCAAGATATCCTGCCATGGGTAAATTTCTTCATAATCCTGTTAAAGATGGGTGTATGCCCTAAGGCATGGGGGTTTATATGCCTTCTGAATTGCTTTTTAATCTTTTTAAGAATAATTGTGGATGTTCCCATTCTCTATTTAAATGTCCAATCCACCTTTGAATCCTCCTATACTCCTGACCTCAATGATTGTGGCAATGACAGATTTATCAAGATGTTGCTCTAGGTTTCTGTTTGATTGAAGTTAATTTGTCACACTTTTGAGTCTAAGCAGATTTTGATTGGATTACAGCTAATTACTCGCACCTGAATCTAGGAAGATTTTATGTGTTGTTTTACAAGAATCAGAACATCAAAAGAGTTTTATTTTTATCCTTCCGTTCAAATAAGTTCAGGGAGTTAAAGAAGCAGTAATCCTTGCTGACCACACATTTTTGTAGGCTACCTTGATCATTAACGTTGCCTTTTGAAATAAGCAACTTGATGTTTCTGCTGTTTCAAATTTATAGCAGTTACTCTTTACATTTTACAAATCAGTGGTATTCTGGGTCTGAAGATGAGAAAGATAGAAAAAAAGAGAAAAAAATTAACATTTAATTAATACTATACCTTCCCCATTAAGAACATAAGAACATAAGAACGGCCATACTGGGTCAGACCAAAGGTCCATCTAGCCCAGCATCCTGTCTACCGACAGTGGCCAATGCCAGGTGCCCCAGAGTGAGTGAACCTAACAGGTATGATCGAGCGATCTCTCTCCTGCCATCCATCACCCCTCTCTGACAGACAGAGGCTAGGGACACCATTCATTACCCATCCCGGCTAATAGCCATTATGGACTTAGCCTCCATGAATTTATCCAGCTCTCTTTTAAACCCTGTTATAGTCCTAGCCTTCACAGCCTCCTCAGGTAAGGAGTTCCACAGGTTGACTGTGCGCTGTGTGAAGAAGAACTTCCTTTTATTTGTTTTAAACCTGCTGCACGCCAATTTCATTGAGTGGCCCCTAGTTCTTCTATTTTGGGAACAAGTAAATAACTTTTCCTTATTTACTTCCTCCACACCACTCATAATTTTATATACCTCTATCATATCCCCCCTTAGTCTCCTCTTTTCCAAGCTAAAAAGTCCTAGCCTCTTTAATCTCTCCTCATATGGGACCCGTTCCAAACCCCTAATCATTTTAGTTGCCCTTCTCTGAACCTTTTCTAGTGCCAGTATATCCTTTTTGAGATGAGGAGACCACATTTGTACGCAGTATTCAAGATGTGGGCGCACCATGGATTTGTACAAGGGCAATAAGATATTCTCCGACTTACTTAGCCAATAAATGGTACTTTAATTTTTACTTTCAATTTATGTACTTTGAGCTTAATGTATGGTGCATACAAAATACCATTTTATTTTATTTGTATTGAATTTTGAACAAACTGTTCTGCAAAATGCTTTCCAGAATTGAACAGTACATGTCAACAGTCATTAAGGTACGCCCAGCATAGTGAAAACTCCAATTAGCATTAATAGCATTTTGTAATGTTCAGTAGGGAGGAACCGGAGGGCAATGGGAGTTCATTTTCCTGGCTACTGATCACCACTAAGGAGTCTGAAGTATCTCAGCTTCAAGAAATAAATGAAGGGACTCAGCAGAACGGCAGGAGAGCTTCCATTTCCACAACATGGGAGGGACCAGTCATGTCCAACCCCATCAAAAGACCTCCAGTGGATTAGGAGGGCAGTGGCTATACCAGTCAACACATGAAGATACCTTCCAGAGGCTTCCATTTGGAGTAGCTCCATGGCTCACCCCTGTAAGATCTTTGGGGGATGGGAGGAGAGTTCCTGGCATTGAAGGGAATTGAGGAGGGGGAGATGTAGGCCTACAAGAGGCATAAAAAGTAAGACTGTCCTGGGGACTGAGTTAAAAGGAGCTGCTGGGCTCTCGGCGTGTGGGTGGGGGATGGAAATTCTTGGGAGAAGTATGGGGGTAATAACATATTTCTTTTCAGACCATATATTCACTGTTCCAAATATTATATGATTTAGCAGATACCTCATATGTATTTGGCAAGTTCAGTATGATAAGACCTCACCTTAGAATTTTGAACCTATCACCTGCCTTAATTCTACTTCACCACTTGACAGTTCTAAACTAAGCCAGGAATGAGAGCGGTGGCAGGATGGAGGAGCTGTAAATGGCTGTCTGTGGCTTTCGTGTCTCAGTGGATCCCAGTGACTGCTTAGTGCCCCTTTGTAGAGTGGACCAGAGAGACAGACAGCAGGACAATGGAAGGGAGAAGAGATTACTTAGATTGTAAGATCTTCGGGGCAACAAGTGTCTTTTTGTTTTGTGTTCATACAGAGCCTAGCACAACATGTCCTGGTCCATGACCTGTGGCTCCTAGGTGCTCCGCTAATACAAATTAAATAATAGTAACAGAAGTAAGATGAGACAGGGAGACAAAAGTATGTTATGAGTTCAGTGCTGTGACAATGGAATCTGTGTCAAATATACCCAAGTACAGAAATTACTTTAAACTATCACAAACATTTAGAAAAAGAATACTTCATTTAAAGGCATAGGGAGAAGGCTTGCCCATCAGTACAACTCCACTCCCCTACTACTGTTTGCCATGTAACTAAATTTCACCATATGCCACTACTATGGTACATATTATTTGCTGTGTTAGCAACCAAATAAACTAGGAAGTGATAAAATATGTTTATGGTAACTATGTCACCAAACAAATAGTGTGAAAGTCATAAAAAAAGGAATGATGCAAGATATGTTAGTCACATTTCTGGAAGATCACACCATTTAGGTATGTTGCACAGTATTTGACCTGAAGAGACTATGCAACTATGAGTAATTACCATGGCATAGGTTAGAATGATTTTGAAATCAGTGAGCAAAGAGCTAATTATATTCATGTTAATAGTCACACAAAGGTCTCTTTAAGACTATAGTTATTACAGTTTTCTAGTTAATCGAGTTAGTCCATGATCAAGATGAATGAATATTGAAGCATGGTCAGATAATAAGGTTATGTAACCAGGTTCCCCTGAAACTGGGAGGGTTGCCAGCATATTATTTTTGCCCTAAGACACGACTCTAAGGACGAATCATACATAACTGTCTGAACAAGGTTTCTGGTTTTCAGTCTAACCAATACATGTTAGTAAGAATCTGCCACCTTATTGGAAGATAACTTTTTCTTTTGATTTAAACAAGCTATCTAGGACATATCTTTCAAGGCAATCTGAATCTTCTCTAGAAATTTAAACAGCATTTTCCTCCATTCTCTTCTTCTTATATTGAATAAACAATTTTTTATACATTTTTATTTAAACATACAAAGCCTCATTCAACTTCCACTGAAGACTGTAGAAATACCCTTTGACTTCAGTGGGAGTTGGCTCAGGCCCATGAACAAGGAGAATTGTATATCCTCATTCATTGTTACATGGTGAGCTGGCCCTTCAGGGAAGTCCTGGTTTCAGCCTCACCTGTGACTAGTTTACTTCTCAGTCTGGTGTGGGCGGGGGTCGTGTGACAGGGGCAGGTAACTAGGATAGGCCTGCTGGGGAATATAAGGACAGTCTCAGGGGAATCAGGAGAGAGACAGGCCAACCTGTAGGAGCTGCAAAATTAGAGAGGACCTGGGAAGGGGCTGTTCACACTAGAGAAATGGAAAGGCATATAGGTGAAGCTACCTGTCGTGAAAAACAGGGCAGAAACCATAAGAGAAAGAGGCTTTAGGATCTCCAGGCAGAAGGATTTGCATGTTGCAAGGAATTTTAAGAAGTGATATACGTGAATGACATGAGCGATTATGGACCATTATTGGGGGAGCTCAACAAGGGGAATATGTACTTGATACTGGACTCGGTATGTACACCCACACTTCTTTCAGTGCAATTCAAGAGCCATCTGTCTCAAGCTGACAGCTTAATGCTGCACCCTGGACCTTTACAGGGAAGAGTAGGTTGGAACTGAAGGACAGAGATGTACAGAACACAGTCTTCAGAAATGAATATAAATAAAAAATAAATACTGGAAATTGAGGGTTTTTTTTGTTTTTTAACTATTTTTAAGCTTTCTAGGCTGTTAATGTTGTTTTTCATAAGAACTGGAAAAGTAGGGAAGTTCCAGAAGATAGAGAGCAAGCTAATGTTGTGCCAATATTTAAGGTAGATAAACAGTATGACCAAGGTAATTAGCATCCTGTTAGTCTAACATAGATTCCTTGGCAAAATAATGGAATGGCTTATACAAGACTAGATTAATAAAGAAATAAAGGAGGGCAGTATAATAAATGCCAATCAACATAGGTTTATGGAAAATAGATCTTATCTATCTTAACTGATATATCTTTTGTCAATAAAAGAAATAATATTGATGTAATACGCCTAATTTCTGCATTCTGTAATACGCCTAATATTTGACTTGGTACTGCACAACATTTTGATTAAGAAACTATAACAACAGAAAGTCAAATACACAAAATGGGGAATAATTCAGAGTTGATCATACTGATGGAACTCATTAAATCATAACTACAGATATTCAGAGTGCTTTTCAAACAGCAGTTGTGAGCCTGATACCCACATTGGTAGTTTAGGCAATCTGTAATCCAACTATCTCATGATTCACTCCCTTGGTATCATTAACAAACATACTACATAAAACTGCTTCTAATATGGATTCTTGAGGCATTCTGTTAGCCTTTTGGCATGAGGAAAACTGACTATTTATTCCTCTTTGTTCCTTGTCACTTAGACAACTGCAATCCAAGGCAGTAGCTTCCTCTCACCCCTTTATTAATTAAGCTTTGCAATTATCCTGAAAGGTGGATATTATTCCTGTTTTATTTCATTTTATTGTCTGTTTTTGTTTTGTATCATCAGCCACAACATGCAGTGCTGATACACAGAGCAGATAGTGACAACATTATCAACAGATTACTGCTGGGGAAACAAAGTTAAGAGATTTGCTTAAGGTCATACTGAGATACAAGTGCCAAATCTCAGGAGATCTACTATCAAACCCCTGCTTTATGGGCTATAGAATAGGATTTGGGCATTTAACCCTTTAGGCTCCCATCTATAATTTTTCTGTTGCCATCTGTAAATAAGAAAATCAGAAAAGATTCCATGAGAAGTTACTAACCTGTTCTGATATTTTGTTATGCTGCCAGCTGGCTTATACAAGAGCAGATAGCTTGATATGTTTGAAAAATAATTCATTCTGAAACACACTGTGTTTCATTCAGTGGTCCATCACAGCCAATTTGGAAGTTGAACTTATTAAAATTGCATACATTGCAGAAAATGTTTCTGGAAATAAACAGGAGCATGGCTGGACTAAGACTATGATCTGTCCAAATTCCTGATTACAGAAAATCTATGGATTTAGGGTCTGTGACAGTTTATGTTACCATCTAGTAAAGAGCCTTTTTGATAGAAAGCAGAATATTTAGATAGTATCTGTTCAAAGTTCTGCTACTGGATGAAGAACTGGAACAGAGGCTTCTCATAGCCAAGAGGGAAAGTGTACTAGGAAGAAGTGTGTTTCCAAAATATGACAGCAGAGAGAGAGAGAGAGAATCACTCTTGCAGAGCACAAGTATAATCTGAATGGACAACAGAGAACGTGTTACAGACTTTTAGTTATAGATGAAGTTACTATGAAATGAGAGTGAGAAAGCCTTGCTGACATTTAGCCCTTGTTTATCCATGGGAATAATCCTGATTCAGCAACTGGCATTGCCACATTGTTGCGAACACCTAATGGTTTGGCTACATTAGAATGACTTCATCTTGAGGCAATTGAGTAAGGGTAGTTTAACCCTTTTGTAAAAGCCAGTCTGGACACTCCCAAGTGTTTGTTCCAGGCTACAAACATTTGTGCTTTACCTGAACTGAACTATAGCCTGAACAGAACTATACTAGGTTTTCTCACCACTTTTTACAAGTTAATTCTGGACCAAACGTTTGGGAGTATTCACACTAGCCTTTAAATGAGTATTAACTACCTTGAGTTAATTGACAGTTAACTAGCAGTAAACAACTTTTAATGTAGACTTTCCTAAAAGAGGGAGAGATGTAATGTGATCACAACATTATTACTTGTCTGTGCTTTTTTTTTTAATATTAATGAGACAAGTGGGGCTCAAGTGTAGAATCATAATTACTGTATTTGTCTGGCACCATTTAATTTACATGAATTTTAAATCAAAGACTATTACATTTTTTATTTCGCCATTATTTTTATTTTTTGGAACACA
Source organism: Sternotherus odoratus (assembly GCA_032164245.1). Lineage (NCBI taxonomy): Eukaryota > Metazoa > Chordata > Testudines > Kinosternidae > Sternotherus > Sternotherus odoratus. The sequence goes on from JAVMKO010000007.1 coordinate 83,981,671, forward strand.
CCCAGTCAAGGATTGTTGTCCAAACTCAATACAGGTTTTCAACACGGGCAGTACAGCTGTTGAAAGCAAAACTGCTAATGCAACAAGATACAACAGGTGCAATCAAAAATCAGGGCTATCCCAAAACAAAACAGCCAAAACCCAACATAAACCAGGAGTAAATGTTGAAACTAATGCCCAAAGGATTCAATTAAAGTGCAATGTCAAATGTAATAGAAATACTCGGATAGCCTGCCACCATCTGTCCTTCTCTGCTGCAGCCTGGTTCTTCAGTTCGCAGAGCCATCAATTAATTATGCACCCCTCCTCAGCCCACCATATCAAACACCCCCAAACTCCACACCTGCAGTACTGCCAAAATCATTAAAAAATAATGAGCCGGGCCCCTAAAAATCACACTGTTTTATAAAACTTGGGAATATTTTCTAAATATTTGCCTTCAGTTTCTGAGCCATGTCATTGTGAGATTGGCTCCAACAGGAACACTCAAGCTCTACCTTGTGTTCATTCAGTTGCAAAGAAAAGTCGCAAGTGTAGTCCAGGGTAAAATGGAATTTTCCCAACAGGGTTTATCCTGATTACAGGGAAAAGTAGGCTGGTGAAAAATTACATGCAGAGGTCAGCAATGGTGCTGAATATGTGAGCAGGGAGTGAAGTGAGAACAGAGATGCACACAAGGCTGAACCTAGGCTCATAGGCATGTCCAGCACATTTCATTAGGGTGTGCATTCAGGGAGCCCGCCCTAGCCCTGCCCCATCCATCCCTCCCACTTCCTGCCCCCTCAAAACCGCTAACCCCCCTGCTTCTTGTCCCCTGACTTCCCCCTCCTGAGACCCCCCACCCTAACTACCCCCCTAGGATCCTACCCCTACCTGTCCACTAACTTCACTGACCCGAATCCACATCCCCTCCCCCAGACAGACCCCCAGGACTCCCAACCCCTCTGCTCCCTGCCACCCCGACCCCTCTCCACACCCCTGCCCCCTGACAGGCTCCCCCAGAACTCCCTACCCATCCAGCCCCCCCCGACCTTGTCCCCTGACTTCCCCTTCCAGAGACCCCTCACTCCTAACCACCCCCCAGGATCCCACCCTTTACCCAGCTCCCCTGCTCCCTGTCCTCTGACTGTCCCGACCTCTATCCACCCCTGCATTAGGGTGTGCCTGGGTGGCCCTGGGCACACCCGGCACACCCCGTGCGAACGCCTATACCTAGTATATAAGTACTAGTATAATGCTACTTAAACTTCACCTGTAACACAACAGAACCTCAGAACTTAAATGAAAGGAAGTGCTTGTAATGCCTCAGTTTTGTATAAGACTGCTTTTTGAATCTCTTCTTTTGACCACCAAGAGATCGCTTGCCATGTTGTAATTCACCATAAAACATCTTCTTGGGCAATCGCTCATCAGGCATTCGCACAACATGGCCAGCCCATCTAAGTTGTGCCTTGCAAAGCAGGGTGTGAATGCTTGTCATATCAGCCTGTAAAAGGACATTGGTGTCTGGAATTTTGTCCTGCCATCTTATCTTCAGTAGTTTCTGCAGACAGCTCAGATGGAAGTGATTCAGCTTTTTCACATGACGACTGTAGACAGTCAGGTCTCAAGCATAGAGGAGGGTGGGCAGGACCACCGCTGAATAGACTTTTAGTTTGGTTTCAATCTTGATGCCGCTCCGATCCCAAACATTAGATCGAAGCCTTCCAAAGGCTGCGCTGGCTTTGGCGATTCTAGATGTTAGCTGCCTGTGATAACGTGCTGCCAAGGTATGTAAACCTGTACATCTCTTGGTGGTCAAAAGAAGAGATTCAAAGACACCCTTAAGGCCTCCCTTAAGAACTGTAACATAGCTCCTGAAAATTGCGAGAGCATCGCTAATGATCGCTTTGCCTGGCGCAGACGAGTTCATGATGGTGCAACAGCCTACGAACAAAAGAGACTGAGTGATGCTATAGAGAAACGCCTTCTTCGCAAGTCCAGGGCTGGTATCCTCTCTTCCCCCAGTCGGTAGCCTGATCTTCAATGTCCTCAATGCAACCGTCAATTCCGGGCTCGGATTGGACTAATCAGCCATCTCAGAACCCACTCCCAAACAAACTGATGACACTGGGTGGTCCTCATCAATTCTGATGGACGAACGAGATAAGACTGCAAAGGAGAATACATGTGGATGAGTGGCTAAACACATGAATCAGCAATTTCACTTCTGACACTGGGCAAGTCACAACTTCTCTTTCGCCACGTTTAGTTCTAGAGTAAGCAGGTTCAACTTCCAGTACAGTCAATGGATTGGCACCTGCAAACACCCCACTGCCATTTAGTCCAATGTCTCTACTCCTTCTGCAAAAAAGGGGCTATTGTGTACAGAAGTGTTGGGAAACTAAAGTTTGTAAAGAGTTTGTAAGATGTCCAAGGAGAGAAGGAAGTTAGAGTACCCCCACAAGGTCACAGAACAAATATCACTGGCAAAACTAGTGTAAAAAAGTGGTGAGCATTGAGATTTAACTGTTTCAGAGTAAATTTATTACTGGTTTAAATAACTGTCCTACATATCAGAAGGGCTGAGCAACAGCAAACCCTTCTAAAGTCCATGGGATCTTCAGCACCTCAGGAAACCAGATCACAACTAATGATTAAATTCTATTATCCAATCACAAGTCATCCATCTACTCTTATTGTAAACATCACATTTAAACATTCAAGCTAATTGTTCTGGGCCAAACTTCCTTATGTTGGAAAAAGCTAGTCATGTAAAAACTACCAACTATTTTCCCCGTAACAACACTTCCGGGTACCAGAATCATTTCACATGTACACAGTCTACGCCAGGGATCTGAAACTCAATTTACCTTAGGGCCAGTGCCAGTCCTCAGATCCTCCCAGCGGGCCAATAATGTCACTGAAGAAGGTGTTCAGAAAACGTGTATATTGTATTTTTTACTTCAAATTTCTTAGAAACAGTAAAACTGTCATACCACTTTATACAATTCTTCGCCTGCCAGAGGGTTGTTAGTTTTTGCCAGAACACTTCAATTCTGACAGTTTGTTGATGTTTGGCCTGTGTGACTGAGCTGTTGAAACCTTCAGGATTACAGCAAGGTGTGCATCAGATAGTTGTGTTCGGTATTTTGACTTATTTATATTCATTGTGGAAAAAAGTGACGCTGCCTCCATGGCTGACTCTGTCCGGCAACTAGTGATGGTATCTCTGTCCCTCTCCCCCAGCCAATGGGAGCTGCGGGGGGCAGTGCCCGCAGCAGACATTGCTGCCATCATGGCTGCATGCATCTCTCCTCCACGGCTACAGTGGGTAGGGTGATCAGATGTCCTGATTTTATAGGGACAGTCCCGATTTTGGGGTCTTTTTCATATATAAGTTCCTAATACCCCCTACCCCCATCCCAATTTTTCACATTTGTTGTCTGGTAACCCTAGCAGTGGGGAGGTTCTTGGGCTGCAGGTGGCCTGTGGACCGGGACTTTGAAACCCCTGATCTATGCCAGGGTATCTGAAATAAAAGGTCAAAAATAACATTACTTTAAGATTTTAAAAGTATGGATATTTTACTGAACAGATATATCTTCTCCTCCTCTTGCCTTGTCATATGAGTAGCTGGAATCTCAAATGGCAAATTCTGAATTATTAGGAAAAGAAATGACATCCACCCTTTGTCGGTGTCAGGATAAAAGATATCACATATTTTATATTTGGCCAGTTCCTTGAAACCAGAACAAATGTTTAGGAAAATGGAAATGGATAAATTTGTATTAAAAGATAGAGATGAGATTGAATTTAAAAACTCTACATCCAAACACTTTCAAATGAGAAGAAAGTGGGTATCTCTATCAGTACTTCTGTCTCATACCCTGTTATATCTATAGAATATCTGACATGCAGATGTTTTTTGGAGAATAAAGTGATACCAAGCTAAATCAGCAAACTGAAGTTGTAACAAGTTAATCCTTCATTACTTTGTCTTACACAATTATTTGAACAGCTGACCAAAACGCCTGTATTCCCAGAAACTAAATCCAAATAGTTATAGGAAAGCCATTACAGAGATGACTAAGAAGTCTTGCACTCTACAAACATTATAGGAAAGTGATTCCCAAACTGACCATTACAGAGCAGAGAGACCAGGAAGGAAGAGACTTGGCAAAGCTGAAAAACACAAAAAGCAAAGAAATTATATTTTTGAGTCAGTGAGAAACACAGCTGAGCCCAGTGCCTGAGAGACAAACATGAGTCTGAATTGTTCTAGTGACTCACACTGTAAATGTAAGTGTCCACTCCTCTGCTGATCCAAGAATGCTGATATTTCCCCATCTTTTTACAATTTTTACATTTGTGATCTTTCTTTGTGTACTGCCACTATTAACCCACTAAGTGGACTAAGTGCCAAATTTTAAGTGCTCAAATATACTCCCTATATTTGCATGTCCAGTTTTCTGCATGTAATTTGCATTGGCATTTTTTCCCCATGAGCAGTATCAGCAGCTGCAATTTTAGCATATGCTAATGTTGAACTCTCAAAAATTCAGGTCAAGTTACTGGAGCTTGGCAAGGCTGTTTTGGGTTTTTTTGATGGTCAGAAAAGGGGTTTCAGGAAAGATTTTTTTCAGGATGTGGTCCCTATCAAATATGGCTGTAATTGTTTGATGATACCCTGCATGGATGCCAGTGTGTGGCTTTTTCCTGTATGAAAGCATGTTCCCTTGGGGTATCTTGGTGGCCCATTTCATGATGTGATCTACTTCTCTGGGGGAGTGTCCTTGTTTGGGGAAGGCACATTGGAACCTCACTGCCATGTTATCAGGTAAACTCAGGAATATATCCAAGAATGAGACTTGAAGGGGAGGACTCCAACTTGGCATCTAGGCAAATCGATCCTTTGACCCACATTATACCATAAATTCTTGATATAGGGGCACTCCCAAAACATATGAGTTGATGTAACTTTCTTGGTGCTACATTTCCCACAGCAGTCAGTATTTATGGGGCCCATTACCATTAGCTTATTTAGGGAACAGTTTATTTGAAAAAGTGCCTTTTGATGAATAAGCTGTGGTGTCAGAGCTATATTTGCTTTTTAAATATTAGGTGCACTGGTTGAGAGACAGTAGTGTGCCCAAATCTCTATTTCAACTCTCAAATTATCAATCCTTGGCAGATTTTTTTGGATCAGCAAAGCCACTGGCCAAGTAAATCCAGAACATTTCCTTCAAAATAATAAAATTTCTGGAGGCTCTGGAGCCACCCATGCATCCAATACAAATACAAAATAAATGCCTTAATTGGAGAGATTTCCATGCCCTGGAGCACGGGAAAGCCAAATTGTGGCTGAAAATCTACAAATGGTTTAAATATATCCGTGTCAATTGATGGCTGCAGCCCAGTTGTAATTCCTCTTTCTCCATTCAGTCCCCCCACCTAAAGGTTTTGCCATCAGTTTGAAACATAGGATTGCTCCATAGGACCTCCTCTGCATGAAGAAATGGATGGAAGCAGAACTTTCTAGCCAAATGTGCCTCACAGTGAGCTGTGGAGCCATCAAATATATAATATTTTCATCCTACAATGCCTTAAAAGGGCAGAGGATACACCAGTTCTCATTCACTCTTAACATAAGATGGAGCCTGTGAGGTCATATCTAACAGACACAAAGATGCCTTGTGAACAAAAAAGACATGGTAATTTTTCAAGTTGGGAAAACAACCCAGAGAGAGGGGGAGCTGTAGTTTGCACAGAGAAGGCTAGGTTTCTTACCTGCACCCCCAAGGAATGTTCTAAAAGTAACTGCATTTTTAAAAAGACATTTGAGGAATAGAAATAGGGAGACCCCTCAGGGAAAATTCATACAAAATGCTGGGAAGATACATTTATTTTCAGCATATACATTTTAACCTCACAAACTGAGGATCTCTTCAAGTCTTTAGCCACTTGGCAAAAATTGTTTCTATATTTATCTGTGGGATGTTCTGAATATTATTGGAAATTAGTATTCCTAAATATTTCATGTAAGAGGATTGCCATTGAAAGTCCCAATTTGAGAAAAGGCCTTTTTAGGCATATTTGTTAATGTGTATGGTTTCTGATTTATCCCCAATTAATCTTCTATCCTGAGAGGTGTCCAAACTTATTAATAGTGGTTAGACAGTTAGCAATGGTAACCTCTTCCTTAGATACAAATACAATGGCATCATCCGCATAAAACATAATTGTGTGCTCTGTTTGGCCCACCCTGGGAACTCTTTTTATGTGGATTTCTGCTCTCCAAAGAACTGATTTATTGGCTTAGAGGCAGACTGCAAAAAACCCCTTTATTATTGAGCTGATAGGGATCTGAAGGATTTCAGATAGGCTTGGGAGTTTGTCTCTTGCTGATATATGCTTTGAACAACACATTGTGAAGACAGTTGTAAGGTGTATTTTATCTTCCTGATGAAGGTTATTAGGCCAAAGAAGTTAGGTTTAAATGATTTGTAGGTCTATACATATTATTTTGAATGTTTTTAAAATATATCTTTTAGGATTAAACTATGACACAGTCACAGCCCGAAGGTAGGAGTACTTTGGAGCCACAGTGCCCCACCCGGAGCACCCAGAAACCGTATATAGCCTGGAACCACCATCTGGCTGACCTAGCCTAAGGGAAGAGAAGTGGAGGGGGAAATAGAACAAAACCAAAATCAAACTCTGCAGAGGGAGGGAGGGAGGGGGAGAGAGAGAGAGAGAGAGAGCAAAAGGGGGGTAACTCTAAAAGCCCTGCTTCCTCCTCTTGTGACTTGCCAGGACTGGAACTGTACTACAATCTGATGGAAAAAATGGTCTCTGACTGGCATCACCATTTTAGAGCTGTCAGTCAGGGACAGGACACTATGAGCTGGACAGTCCAGTCATGGAGGAAACTGCCCTCTACCTCTACCCTCATCCCCAACCATCACAGACTCAATTCCTGGTGCACATAGATGCTACTCAGCCACCACAGAGAAGTTTTCTCAGCAGAGGCAATGATACCCATAGCAGCACAGCGCAGGCACTCTGTACAGCCTCACGGCTCCAACCTGCAGATATGTCTTAGGCTGGGATCTGGATACAGCAATACTACATCGATTGTTCCACTGATATCCACATTACATTTTAAATTCACTCTTTACAGATATTTTAAAGACATGTCAAAGGCTGTTCTGTACAGAATACTAAGAAGCCACATCATTCTCCAGAGTCAGGAGTGTAGGAAGTGGCTCCACACTGCTGTTCTTTTTAGAGCAAAATATGTTTTCCTACAAAAATTGAAAATGAGCAGTTTAATTGCTAGTGAAACTCTGCTGAAACACAGGGAACTCTAAGATCTTGGCAATAAAGGAAGAAAATGGATAAAACACTCATGAAGCTATTTGTCTGGCAGGGGATCAGAGCAGAAGTATGGAGACAAACATGAAGTCCCATGTGCAAAACAAATTTAGAGACGGACAAAGCAAAAATCACATGGAATTGTTTCACTGCGGTCATCTAATAATTTAGGCTTGAGAACTCAAATTATTCTGAGCAGAGAACAAGAGTTCCACAGATGTAACATGTTGCTTCACTGCAATACAGATTTCAATAAGTATGACTAACAAAAACCAAATAACCCATAAACCAAACTGTGGCCATAAAATGGGGGAGGGGGAATCCTTAAAATGGAAATGTGGATTAAGAAAAGCCATTGTAATCTGATTTACATTGTGTGAATTCTAGAGATGGACCATGTCTTTTTTCAGCAGTGACTGAATCCAATTTTAGGATAACTTACCTACCTGGGCTAGATGAACACATTCCTCCCTAGGTCACAGTTAAGAGGTAGAAGGAAATATGACTTTGCTGGGGGAATCTTCAGCAACTCTGCTGTGTGCAAAGGGACCTCAGAAGAGGATCAAGAATCTGGCCCACAATGCTCAATTTTGAGCTCTCCTATGCATCCAGGCAAGGGGGTAAGGTGGGGGGGGGGGTATATTAGGGATCCCTTAAGAGGCTACTCATATCACTGAGCTACACTGCTCCTCCGTCACTGGTAGGTGGACAGAGGTGGGGAATGCACTTCATAGATTTCATAGAGTCCTAGGGTTTAAGACCAGAAGGGACTATTAGATCTAATCTGACCTCCTATATATCACAGGTCATAGAATTTCACCCAGATGCTCCTATGCTGAGCCCAATGACTCTAAATAGTCAAAAGCATTTCAGTCCTCTGGAGACCAAACTGTTGTGTGCAATAAACAGAAGAAAGGAGAGTCTGAGAGCTACTGAGGCCTGAAGCCCTGAAATGGAATTGATTAGGTGAGATATGCTGAGCAGATCTTAGCTGGCAAGCCACACACCCCAGGCTGCAGAGGAAGGTGAGTCACTACTCCTCCCCCCCCCCCCAGGTCACTGCTATTCTGCCCTGGGGAAAAATTCCTTCCCATCTCCAAATCTGGTGATCGGTTTGACCCAGAGCATGTGAACAAGATACACCAGCCAGGCATCCAGGAAAATGATTCTACATACAATCTCGGAGCATGTGTCCACTCCATCAGGTGTCCTGTCTCCAACTGTGGTCTAGCTGATGCTTCAGAGGCTGAGGATTGACTCTGTCTTGTGTACCAGAGCAGGGGGGAAACCCCTTTTCCAGCATGCTATCCCACAGGAGTGAGAGGGAAGCAGGAAACAAATTGACTCTCAGAGTCAAAAGCTGGTTCCTGCCTTGCTCTGGGACAGTTCAGGCTATATGCAAGAATTTATTCATCCTCTTGTTTCCTTACATGTATGCACAGACTGGCTCACTGAGCCTCCTCTTCCAGATGACAGATTTGGACAACTTCCTTCTTATTATAGTCACAAAGAGCTTTTGGCGTGTGTTTACAGTTGGTACATTGATGGCCAAGGTTCTGACATTTATAGAACTCTGGCAAGAGACTCATTTATTTTTATTGTTTTATTCTTTTCACTTGACTTTGTTATTTATTACCCAACTCACTAAAGGTTGAATGATACTTCTACACATCAAAGATTCATTGGCTGTTATTCCCTGCACATGTTCATAAGCAAATCAGAACTTTTCACTGGTGTAATAATATTGTACTGCTTACTCTTAGATTTGACACAAAGCTGCAGGTAACTTGATTTTAAAGACAGCAATGAATTCCTAGTATTGGCAGCTTGGTTTCCCTGGGCTTCCATAAATGTTTTGGTTCTTCCTTAAGGGGATGAACCCAAAGCTGATCATGAGGTAAGTGGGCCATCCATGAGAAATACATTGCTTTACAGCCACGGCTGAACTAGCACCCAGTTTAAAAATTATCAAGGTTCAGAATGTTCTTACCTGTTCCATTATAAACCTATATTAATTCCACTGAATGCAGTTACCCTGGACCTACAATGGACCAACATAGTAGAATTTGGGCTTCTAGGCCCAGTTCTTCATTGATTTGCATTTGCATAGTCAAAACCAGGGAAGGTTAGTGTAAAATGGATTTGGTGGCATTTATGCACCTAATTTGCATTCATCTGATGTTAATGACTGCACAGGGTGCAAGATAGTGAAGAATCAGTCATTTCTACTTAAAATAAACCTAAGAATCCTTAGATTTCTAGATGCCATGAAAACATGACCCATTGTCACTAGCATTTTGAACTTTAGTCCCTCAAAAACTAAATAAAATAATACACTAATAAAATCAGGAGACATTTTGACAGGCAAAGAAACTGTAACTTTCAGGTGTATAGCTGAAGGGGTTGGGGCCTGTCAGGTAGACTTGGCTAGACAAAGTAGCTGGGTAAAACTGGCCACTCTCCAGTTCAAATGAAATACGGAAACAGGAAAAAAACCCTCATTCACATCTTGTGTTTTGTATGACAGATTGTTTGGTCAGCGCTGTGCTCAGCTAGCCAGCTAGTTTTCAGCTTTCTCGCCTCCTGCTGTGACTAGTTACATGGTTTTGCCTCATATTGCTGCCAATGAAAACAAAGCTAATTTATCTGCTTTGTGGTTAATGGAAATACCTTCTGTTCTTAGAGCTTCAGGGAGGGGTCAGTGCTATTCACTCAGTGAGCTCACTTCCAGCAGAGACAGCGCTGCCCTTGATGCTGCACCCCTTATCTGACCCCGCTGCTTCTATATTAAAGCAGCCAATTCCCATTCCTCAGAGGAGCAATCGGTAACTTGTAACACAGAAGGAGACTGTTGACCTTTTGTCCTCTGTATCTTTAGGGTGAGAAAATGCAAAGGATACGACTTCACAGGGGCTTGAGGAAACTCTGGGTCTTTGGCTGCTATATATTATAATAGAATAGAATTATATTAGTTATATACATTTAGGGCTGCTTTGAAAAGCTTTTTTAAGTGTATTTATAATAAACTCCTTCCCTACCAACTGTCCCAAAGGCACTTAACAATATCCCTGCTGTCAGCCTGATCAACAGGGCCTATTAACTGACTCATTCCCATGCATGGTTCAGAGAACTCCACAAGAATGTAACTACTGTATAGTCCAATATTGGAACTGTACATGATTGCTTTGACCTCATAGCATGTGAACCATTAAGAAATGTAAAAAACAAAACAAAAAACGCTGTGTGGAGGGTTAAAAAGGGAAAACCTCAGATGCTGGTCACAGTTGTCCATTGTGTATGCAGAAGATTCATGTGAAAATCTTCTTAGCACATGCTCAGTGTGCCTCAGGTGGCACGTGACCAGGATTCCTCACAGAATTTTGTCTGCTGGTTGGATCATGAGTGTCCCCGGCTCAGGACGGGTACTGATGGAGAGTGCAACGTGAACATTGATCCATGTCCCCCATGTTTAGAATGAATGTTAGAGCGCTCATCTCAAATTGACAAGCACAAGGAGAAAGGACCTGTTTTGGGAAACATTGAGCACAAGACAGCACTGCTAGACACCCTTAGAAGTTAGTTCAGTGAGCCACATATCTGTTTGTTAGATTAATGACGTTAAGTCGAACTAAACATGTACCTGTCTTCACAGGCATGCCCTTAAAGTCGATTTAAAGGGCCCTCAAAATCGACTTTGTAACTCCTGCTTGACGAGAGAAGTAAGACTAAAATCGACCTCTCTAGGTCCATTGTCATGTAGTGAGGAGGCATCTGACATTAAGCCTCCGACCTCCGAGCAGCCCTGCGAACCCACCCTCCCGCCCGAGCAGCCCCGCAAACCCCCCCGCCCGCCCAAGCAGCCCGGCGCCAGCTCCCCCCCCTCGGGCGGGCGGGGGGGTCCAGCGCGGGGCTGCTTGGGCGAGCGGGGGGGTTCGTGGGGCTGCTTGGGCGGGCGGGGGGGGAGGTCCGGCGTGGGGCTGCTTGGGTGGGCGGGAGGGGGGGTCTGGCGCGGGGCTGCTTGGGCGAGCGGGGGGGAGGTTCGCGGGGCTGCTTGGGCGAGCGGGGGGGAGGTTCGCGGGGCTGCTTGGGCGGGCGGGGAGGTCCGGCGCGGGGCTGCTCGGGCGGGCGGGGAGGGGGGTCCGGCGCGGGGCTGCTCGGGCGGGCGGGGCGGGGAGGGGGGTCCGGCGCGGGGCTGCTCGGGCGGGCGGGGAGGGGGGTCCGGCGCGGGGCTGCTCGGGCGGGCGGGGAGGGGGGTCCGGCGCGGGGCTGCTCGGGCGGGCGGGGAGGGGGGTCCGGCGCGGGGCTGCTCGGGCGGGCGGGGAGGGGGGTCCGGCGCGGGACTGCTCGGGCGGGCGGGGAGGGGGGTTCGCGGGGCTGCTCCGGCGGGCGGGGAGGGGGGTTCGCGGGGCTGCTCCGGCGGGCGGGGAGGGGGGCTCGCGGGGCTGCTCCGGCGGGCGGGGAGGGGGGCTCGCGGGGCTGCTCCGGCGGGCGGGGAGGGGGGGCGGCACTCCCGGCACTGTGGGCTACCCACAGTGCAATGCGGGCTATGTCGACCCCTGCAAAAGTTTACGGACAGACAGTGTCGACCACTGTCAACCTGCTGTCCTGGTGGGGGGACACTGATTCGATTTTCTAAAGTCCAGAAAGGTTTCCTGGTGGGGACACACTGATTCGATTTCCTAAATCCAGAAAGGTTACGCATGTTGTTATTTGATACATTTTATGGACTTCTTGTTGCCATTCTTTCTAGAGCCTGTTTCAAAACTTAATACTGACTATGATAACAGTTTTCTGTTTTAAGCAGCTCTGGTCAGCGAGGTCATTTCCACACCATCCATTGCATGAATGAATAGTTCAAAAAGAGGCTGAAGCTGAGCCCATCGCTGTTAGACCCATTTTTATTTTACTCTATTCCCATGGTAAGAAAAATTAAAATTACATGATTAAAAAATTAATTGCTATTAATTGCACAATTAATCACACTGTTAAACAATAATAGAATACCACTTATTTAAATATTTTGAATGTTTTTTACATTTTCAAATATATTGATTTCAATTACAACACAGAATACATGTACAGTGCTCACTTTATAATTGTTTTTGTTTACAAGTATATGCACAGTAAAAAAACAAGAGAAATAATATTTTTCAGTTGAACTTACAAACTGTAAAATTATATACAAAAAGACCTGCATTCAAAAATAAAACAATGCTAAATTTCAGAGCCTGCAACTTGTAGGCTCTGAAGTTTTACATTGTTTTGTTTATTGCAGTTTTGTAACCAAAAAATAATAATCTACATTTGTAAGTTGTACTTTCATGACAAAGAGATTGCACTATAGTACTTGTATAAGATGAATTGAAAAATACTATTTCCTTTATCATTTTTACATTGCAAATATTTGTAATAAAAAACCTTTTATTCAAATTAGAACAGAATACAATATATGTGAATGTAGAAAAAGATTCAAAATATTTAATAAATTTCACTTGGTATTCTAATGTTTAACAGTGTGATTAAAACTGCGATTAAACATGATTAATTTTTTGAGCTAATCACGTGAGTTAACTGTGATCAATGACAGCCCTCATTAAAATTAATCTTAAAAAGGGGGAAATATTAATATCTTTTGCATTTGGAGATTGTTTATTTCAAGAATATCTATTGTGAGGTTTTAAGGTGACACTCAAACTTCATCAGGCACATTGGAGAACTAATTTAGTAGTGTTCTTAAAGTCTGGCTGTCTTCAAGTGCAGATCATGGAACAGGTAAGTTGTGAGCAATAGGGAAGAGTAAAGAAAAACATTAAGTGCTACATCCTTGGCTGGTGTAAATAAGCATAGTTCCACTTAGGTGACTAGAGCTATACCAATTTATACCACTTGATGAAGTGGATCTAAGGATTTCAGTTGATTTTTTTTTAAAGCATTGTGAGAAAGATTTCACTTTCTCTTCCCACTGTAACTTTGCCACTTGATTCTCTGCTCTGCTTTGGCTCCAATGTAAGTTAGAGCCGGCTAAGATCTGCTCTAGCCTCCACCAACTGGCAGTGGCTCCCTAGGGTCTGTCCATCCACAAAAGATAGCAGGATCCAGCCTACTTCTGCCAAACATCAGTGGAATCCCCAACAGTGGAGATGCAGGCAGTTTTCATTTCCTTTATGTTGCCTGATCCACACAATGGGAATGGAGCAGGTTTCAGAATCTGACCTGCTAATACCTTACATGTAAAAGAGATACTGTTAATGATGCTGGTAGCATCATTATTTAAACAGCACCATAGGAAGGCAGCACCAAGGTCACAAAGGCCTGAGGTGTTCATTCATGTGTATCTGTGAACACACATTTGTTTGCTGCAATAGTGCATGTAAACCAGGGGTCGGCAACCTTTCAGAAGTAGTGTGCCAAGTCTTCATTTATTCACTCTAATTTAAGTGTGCCAGTAATAACATTTTAGAAGGTCTCTTTCTAGAAGTCTATAATACATAACTAAACTATTATTGTATGTAAAGTAAATAAGGTTTTTAAAGAGGTAACAAAGTCCTGTGGCACCTTAAAGACTAACTATAAAGTTTTGAAGCATAAGCTTTCGTGGGCTAATACCCACTTCGTCGGATGCAAGCAGTGGAAGTGTCCAGAGGCAGGTATAGAAAAGTAGGCAAGAACCAGGTGGGAGGTAAAAAGGTTAGTCCAATTAGGCTGAACCAGCTTGTTATCTCCGATCAGGGAGGGTGGGTTATTCTTCTAGCATTTGAATGGGGGGGGGGGTGAACATGGAGAGAGGAGAAGCTATTTTTGTAATTAGCAAGCCATTGTAGTTCTTTGTTCAATCCGAGATTGTTTGTGTTGAATTTGCAAATGAATTGTAGCTCTGCAGTTTCCCTTTTCAGTCTGGACTTGAAGTTTTTTTGCTGCAGTATGGTGACTTTTAAATCTGTAATTGGTGTCCAGGCAGGTTGAAGTGCTCTCCTACAGGGTTTTGTATATTGCCATTCCTAATATCTGATTTGTGTGCATTTATCCTTTTTCGTAGGGACTGTCCAGTTTGGCCGATGTACATAGCAGAGGGACACTGGTGGCATATAATGGCATATATGACATTGGTTGATGTGCAGGTGAATGAACCAGTGATGGTATGGTTAGGTCCTGTGATGGTGTTGCTGGTGTAGATGTGGGCAGAGTTGGCATCGAGGTTTCAGGAGCTTCATTTTAAAATTAAATTAAAATGCAGAGCCCCCCAGACTAGTGGCCAGAAACCGGGCAGTGTGAGTGCCACTGAAAATCAGTCCGCGTGCTGCCTTCGGCACCTGTGCCATAGGTTGCCTACCCCTGATGTAAACCAATTATCTATTCAAAAGTAAGTCACCCAAATGTCCATAGACTGTGCAATGCCTCAATTTGCACACATAGTTATAATTATTGTGCCTTTAATTCCAGGGGCAAAAGCCTGTTTTCATGAGATTCCCAGCCTATCCTGGACTCTTAACCCAAGAAATTCAGTAATTTTTAGATATGCATATAAATGCCCAGCTGCTTATGCATACTAAGCCTTCTACCCTTTCCAGATTCACTCAGCATTACTTTCTTTCTTGTAAAGCCGCAGTGAGCTGCTTGTTAAAGTAAAATGTCTGACATTGACTTCTTGTTCTAATACTGAAGCATTACACTGCTTCCAGACTAAATTGTAATATTCTTTTGGATTTAGTTAAATGTCCTCTCTTTCATTTGTATTTTTTAATAAGGAATTAAAAAGCCACCTAACTAATTGCTTTCATATGTTTCCTTAACAATGAAATTAAAAGTAGAAAGTATAATAGAAATATTTAACTATAGTGGCACAAGTAATGCTGGTGGAATAAATAAATAATAATTATTATAATGATAATAAATCAACAAGACTTGGGAAATGTCTTAAAGCTTATGTTTAATTCTGATCTTTGGCATAAAGGAATTGGAGCAGTATTTGTAAACATATCCAAAGGCCTGTTGTCTTGTTAAACCCATATCACCCAGGTCACATATACTCAAAATAGAGCTGGGTGAAACTGGTGATCAAATTTTCACCATTTAATGGTATAAAAATGCCATCCTTTAATTGCCTGTGATTTTACACCCACTCCCTAAAGTTTCAAGTTTTGATTTTTTTCTTTTGCATTAAGACATGTCAATAATAATACACAGTTGTGGCTGAAAAATTCACAGGTGTGTGTAACTGCAAGCACGTGAGAGAACAGCATGGTCTGGCACATTGAACTGAGGTTCAGAGCCATACACTTCCAAGTTCTAGTCTCACCTTTTGTCCTGACTGGCATCAATAGTGCACCTTTACATGTACTACTTTACAAACGTTATATAATTATGCCTCAGAACCAAGCACATTTTGAGATGGATAACTACCATTTCCTACCTTGTCTGGAAAAAAGATGGCTGACAATCTTACTCAGCATATATCACATTATTCCCATTGCCAGGCCACAGGCCTGGACAGCCAGAGGAAGGCAGGCAGGCACTCCTCCATGGCCTCCTTCAGGTTGTACTGCAGATTGCATGCCATACATGGAAAATACATGGTGGAGAAGGGTGACCAGATGTCCCATTTTTAAAGGGACAGTCCCATTTTTTGGGACTTTTTCTAATACATGCGCCTATTACCCCTCCCCCCCCACACACACACTTGTCCCATTTTTTCATAGTTGCTATTGGGTAACCCTATGGTGGGGCAATGAGGCACAGGACTGGGAAACAGGCAATACATGGTTTAAAGCTGGCTGTCACACAAATACTGTGTGACCTTGGTTAGGTCTCTGAAGTTTAGTTTCCCCTTGTGTTAAATGGGGGATAACTTGGGGTGCAGTGAGGGATACCCAAATAATGTTTGTAAAATGATATGCACAGTATTTTTAAGGCTAGTCAAGCGTAGATGAAACAAATAGAACTTAAGAGTTCATGATCTCCACCATGGTCTAGGGAACTGAGCACAGCAGCCCAGTCCAGCGAAACACGCATGCATGTGATTTCAATGGGACTACTCACATGCATAGAGTTAAGCTTGGCCTTAAAAGCTTTTCTGAATCAGTCCGATGTGCTCAGCTCAGTTCGTTAGGCCATGTTGTCTTCAGAGCACAGATAGAAGGACACAAACAGCCAGCAGTTGTGCAAGCCCAGGAACAGAAACATTTTGCTGAAAAGTATTTTTCACAGGTTCCGATTTCTTGAGAACCTAGACCTTGATGATTAAAGGTCCGAGGAGCTCACAGTCTGATACATCTATAAAGTGTCATGCAGGCCTATCGTGCTGTGTAAATAATGACACCACCAGCTTTATCAAGGGTTTCCCAATATGTTGAGAAGTAATAGCCAGCTTTTTCGGGTGACTCCTAAGCAATGTATTAGGAACAGGCATAGTATCAGATAAGAACTATTTTAATTCCTTGCCATATGGAAATAAAATGAATATTTATGAATGAAGCTTTCAGTTCTGTTTACAAAGAAAAACATTCTCATAAGATCCTGGATTTTAAACCATTCTTAGTTCTGCCAACGTTTTGCTTGGGTTATGATTTATTATTTTAGATTAAGAAGACCAGCTAAAGCAACAAGGATGACCTCACTCTGTAAATATCACTTCCTAGGGCATTCAGAATTGCCAGCAAGATTCTAAATCTAATAATGTGCCAGTTCGCTGACAGCTTTTCAAGTAGACATCACTTAAAGGATTATTATCTTCCTACACAGCGGCTTTCCAGGTAAGCATCTACATTTCTTACTTTGGCTTCAGCTGGAAGATAAAACCATCAGTTTCATATATAGAATTACCTTAAAATTTGCTCCCAGATTGCTCTCTTGATTTACATTCATTATTTATATTACAGCAGCACCTATAGGCCTTAATCAGGCTCAAAGCTGATTGTGCTAGGGAGTGTATAAACACACAGAGAAAGATACAGGTCCTGGGCCAAAGGATTTACCATTGAATAAAGAAACAAGAATTTGGAGTATTTTTTCCTAGGAGGAGGAGAAGAGGTTAAGGGTTCAATTAGATTAAGATTGTGCTGGAGCCAAATGCAGCAGAACTTTACACTTCTCTCTCAGCCTCCCCATTGAGCACCCGCACTATGTAAATTGCTGCATATTATGAGAAAACACAAATTATATTTAAAAATGGGAGGAAAAACCAATAAGCACGAAGGAAAACATTCTACTGGCAGTAAATCCAGCCAGCAAAATCCACTGTTATTTTGTTTAATCTCATTTGCATTGTTTTATACAAGTTTCCCCTCTGGACACACTGTCCCAGCTAATAAGATTAGAGCTGGGCCAAAGAGGTTGTATTCACATCTAGAGCGACATTCGATTTACAGTAGAGTTCAGGTTCCAGGCTGAATGGTCTGAGATGAATTTATTTTTGGATTTTTATGGTGCTAAAATTACAGTACCTATTGTCATGAGATTTTCAACCAAAATGATAGATATATTGGCCATATGTAGGCTGGAACCAAGAAAAGACCCCTCCTCTTTGCATTTGACCTGGAATCAGAATAAGAGGCACACGTTTAGATCAAAGAGTTTTAATTTGTACATTTCTCACCATCAAATAATTCAAGTGTTCAAGATTAGAGGTTTCATTTTAGGCCTGTCTCAAATGAAGGTCACATTCCATGTTGTTTTTGTATCCTGCCTTCAGAACCTAGTATCGGGGACTGATGTTTCTGGTACACTTTGCTTGTTATATGGCACTTTCTGAATAGTGATAATTTGATGTGCAAGAAAAAGAATTAATTATGTTTCCCCAGACATCTCGACAACAGAGCAACAGGTTTGTATTAGCCCTGCAGAAGGTACGTCATACAATCATTTTTAATCACACACGTCATGTAAAACCGAAGTAAACAGACTACTAAGTATTAGCAAAACATAGAAAACTCCCTAAAGCTATTGTCAAGGACATTCAGACCTGCAACCAGGGAGATTTTTAATCTGTGTTCATAAATATTTCATCTGTTACCACAGTTTTGTGCCACATAGAAAAGAATGAGCTAAAGTGTCTCTAAAGTGATTAGCCTAATTTGGTATCATTAATATGGCCAAGGAATGGTATTATATTGAAACTTCAGGGGAATGAAAAAAATTAATGACAGATGATTGTGAGCAAATGAAAATAGTTCTAATCTGGCTTGTTCAAGAGTTATAGATAAATGTTTCCTAAATGGTATTTGAGGCTTTCCGGTCTCTTAAATCGTATGGAAGTGCCAATAAGTAACAGTCTAAAAAGTCTTTGCTTTTTTATACATCTTCACTGGGACATTGTTTAATTAGGATTTAGTTTTTAATGCAATTACTAGTGGATTAAGATTATCAACTAAACAGAAAGGGTGAGCTCGCTTAGTGAACATCAGCCAAGAGCAGATACACGGGCAGCAGTTAGATATATTTATGTTATCAGACATAGCTTCTTTAAGGAGGTCTCGCTTTCTTTAGCCAACATTTACAGTTCCTCCCCATTCCCGCCTCACAACATCTAAAAAGGTTCTCTCGCTCTCCCCCCTTCAGTGGCGATGTGACCTGACCACCACTTGGAGCGCCTTTGTTTCCGTAACTGATTCGATCTGCAGCTCTTCCTTTATATTATTTTTAGTTTTATTTTCCTACTGTTGCAAGATGTGCTCACTCCAGCTCTCAGTCTAGGGAGGTAGAGAAGCACCGAGCTGTACCAAATTGGATAGTATAAATGTGCAGATAGCATAATGATAACTATGGTATAAGAACCTGAAAATAATAGAGTAAAACCACAGGTAATGGCTGAAAATACCTTCCTTCCACTTCCACTGAAACTCATAAAGGCCCCTCAACAGCTGAGATTGTGAGAGACCACCTCATAGCTCAATAGTTAGGGCACTTGCCTGGAAGGGGGAGACATAGATTCAAGTCTCTGCTCCACATCAGACAGAGTGGGGATTTGAACATAGGTCTTCCATATCCTGCATGTGCACATTAACCACTGGTCTATTGGGTATAAGCAAATGGCACCCACACCACTTTTCCCCCCAAAAGATTATTAGTATGACTTGAGTGCCTACCTCCAGGAGAGGATTCATAGCTGTGAATCCTGAGCAGAAATAGACGTGTCCCTCCAGCTTGGACTTAGGTGCCTAACCCTCTTTTCTCCTGTCCTCTTAATGTTCTGCTGACTAGCTTAAATGGCTCCCTGCTATCCATGCTTCTGTGAATCTCTTTTTTAGGCACCTAGTTCTCCTTGTGCATTATTTAGGGAGACTGGACTCCTGACTCATGGTCGTGAATTCTACAAGGCAGCATGGGGGCCAAAAAGTTAGACGCTGTACCTCCAAAGTTTCCCTGGTGAATCGAGTCCTAAGAGCATTGCCGCAGGGCCCACAGGAAGCCTGTGGAGGAGGCAGATATTAATCCAGATCTCCTGAATCCCCATCCAGTGCCTTAGGCACTTCTGCATTATGACCCAACATTCCTCCCCTTACTTGAAAGGGAGTGTGGCAGGGCTGGGGTAAAACCCCCATGGCTGCCCTGTCACTGCAGGTTAAAACCCTGCTCGCTGGTAGCAGGGCTAGGGGCAGAGGCAAGAGCAGCCCAGCTGAGAGCCCTAACGAGGGCTAGCCAGTAGAACTATACTGGAGCAAATGGAAACAGCTGGGGCTGGGAGCTGTGAGGGCCTGAAAAGCTCCAAGCCCCAGACAGAAGTGGGGGCAGGCCAGGAAGGAGATGCTCTGTCTCCGGGTGGAGGGCCAAAAGGCCTCAAGGGCTAGGGGCTTAAAAGCCAGTGAAGGGAAGGTGACTGTTGTGGGGGATGTGGGGAGCAGTTTGCTGATACCATAAAACTGCACTGTAAATAAAGGACACTTGGAAATCACCAGAAAGCGTGTGGAAAACAGCTTTATTGAAGGCACCAGACCATAGGACCCAGGGGAACCCAGAGCATCCAGAGGGGACCCTGTGACAAGTGGGGGCTTGTCCGGGACCTCCAAGCCATTGTGAGGAGTGGCTGCCAGGATGGAGGAGACCCTAAAATGGCTGGTGACTATGGTGCAGGAAATGCAGCAGGCAGAACGACAGGCCCTGCTGACGTGGCAGACGGAGCAACAGACCACCCTCCAAAAATTCATCCGGGAGCAGTCTACCATGCAACAGCAGCTCCTCCAGCGGATGGTGAGTCCACTGGTGGGGGACGGGGCTAGGCCACCAGGCTGGGGGGTATGCAAGATGGGCCCTGCTGATGACCCCGATGCATTCCCGGGGACTTTTGAAAGGGTGGCCACCGCCGCTGGTTGGGAGCGGAAAGATTGGGTGATGAGACTGGCCCCCTACCTAGGGGGGGAGGCCCAAGCGGCGTTTATGGCCTTGGGCGATACTCAAGCCCAAGACTACGACGCCGTAAAGGCCGCTATATTGGACCGGGTGGGACTATCCGCAGAAAGGTATCGGCAGCGGTTTTGGGAGGCCCGGTTGACAGAGGGCCTGTGACCCCGGGCCTACTCCCAGAAATTATTAGACTGGGCCATGCGCTGGTTGAGGCCCCATGCTCAGTCCCTGGAAGAAGTTATGGGCCAGGTGGTACTGGAGCAGTTCTTCCGGGGGCTCCCAGACCCAGTCCGGGTGTGGGTCCACAGGCACCAGCCGGCCCAGGTGGCAGACGCGGTGTGGTTGACGGAGGAATACCTGGAGACAGAGGGACCCCAGAGAGAAATGAGACCAGCCAGACGGGGGGAACCGAATAGAACCCTGCCCAGAGGCGCCACGACGAAAGGGCCAGTCCCCGGGCCCATTGAGGACAAAGAGATGATCCGTTGGCAGTGCGGGCGCCCAAGCCACAGGAAACAGGACTGTCCACAAATGGAGTGTGGGCTAGTGGACTTCTGTGGGTGTACTGGGGGGCCGAGGAGAAGGGAAAGCCACCCTCTCGCCACGGTGCTGGTACCGCTGGGGAGGAAGCCCCAGGAGGCAGTCAGGGACTCCGCATCCACCCAGATCTTAGTGTGGAGGGCCTTGATAAGATCCCGGTGGGTGATCCCGAGAACAAGGATGGCCTTGCGCTGTGTCCATGGGGACACCCGCCGGCATCCGGTGGCAAGGGTACCCCTGGAGATGGAGGGCCATTTTTGGTGGCACCGGGTGGGTGTGGTACACAGGCTCACGTACCCAGTCCTCCTGGGGGGGGGGGGACTGGGAGACCCTGCCCAAAGAAGTCCCGAAACAGGGCAAGGGACCTAAGTGGGGGGCTCAGAACGACCCCATTGGAGGGGGGGTGCAAGGAGAGCTGGGACCCCCCCGAAAGGAAGGTAGGGAAAGAAGGAGAGATAAGAGTACTCCTAGACATGAAAACAAGACCACTGGGGAATGTTGGCTCTATGGAGCAGAAAAACGGACTGAGGGGCCATGCCCTGAGTGCGAGCCTCCTAGCCTAGGGATCCAGGCAGATTGAGGAGATAGGTCGGAGGACCCTAAGGAGGGGTAGGAAGCTGAGGTGTCACATCCTGAGCACAGGTGCGACCTCTGCTGGGGGGAAGGGCACGGGTGGCCGAACTGTCCCTACCGGGGATGTGGCAAGGGACCAGAGGGCCCCGCCGAGGACCCCCAGGAGCCTGCGACGGGAGAATGTCAGCCCCATTTAGAGAGTGGGTGTGCCCGGCCGAAAAGGAGCAGGGCCAGGTAGAGCCGGGCGGCTTGGTGAAGGGGGGAGGTATGTGGCAGGGCTGGGGTAAAAACCCCATGGCTGCCCTGCCACTGCAGGTTAAAACCCTGCTCCCTGGTAGCAGGGCTAGGGGCAGAGGCAAGAGCAGCCCAGCTGAGAGCCCTAACGATGGCTAGCCGGTAGAACTACGCTGGAGCAAATGGAAACAGCTGGGGCTGGGAGCTGTGAGGGCTTGAAAAGCTCCAAGCCCCAGACAGAAGTGGGGGCAGGCCAGGAAGGAGATGCTCTGTCTCCGGGTGGAGGGCCAAAAGGCCTCAAGGGCTAGGGGCTTAAAAGCCAGTGAAGGGAAGGTGACTGTTGTGGGGGTTTGGGGGAGCACTTTGCTGATACCATAAAACTGCACTGTAAATAAAGGACACTTGGAAATCACCAAAAAGGGTGTGGAAAACAGCTTTATTGAAGGCACCAGACCATAGGACACAGGGGAACCCAGAGCATCCAGAGGGGACCCTGTGACAAGGAGCTTGAGTAATGACAGGCAGAAGTCCTCCGACAGTACAGCAGCCATGCTCCCCAGAGGACTGAAAAAAATAACTGTTTTCTCCAATCTCCACCACTCTCTGGGTTTGCAGTTGGGATATGAGAAATAGAATCACTCTCCATCTCTGTTTAGAATTAAAGGTGGATAAGATTTTTTGGTGCAGAGGCTGTGTAGACTTTTATTTTTTTTAATTGTTTCATGTCAAATGAAATGTTTAATTTTTGGTTTTGGATATTTTTAGTTAAATCTAGAAAAGTTTTGAAATGTTATACTGAAATGAAAATAAAGCTATTTACTGAATTCAAACTGCATTTGCAAACAGTTTTGATCGACTGAAACTGCATTGTTCAGCGAATATTTGCTCTCAGCGATATCTACTATGGCCTCTTGGAGCCAAGTGCCCCCTATCTCTGTCATTCCCTGAGCTGTAAATCCCATTTCCAATGCAACTTGCTGAATTAGTCAAGAATTCCATGGGATTTTCACATCTTCCAGCTGTATGTTGATGTTCGGCTTAGAAATGTACAAATAAAAAGATAACCCTGTTCTGGCTATTAATGTGTCTGTGACTGCTATTTCAAATCCCTTCCTTGTGATGTCCCTCACCCCTTTGTAACGGGAATTTTTGAAGC
Source organism: Sternotherus odoratus (assembly GCA_032164245.1). Classification (NCBI taxonomy): domain Eukaryota; kingdom Metazoa; phylum Chordata; order Testudines; family Kinosternidae; genus Sternotherus; species Sternotherus odoratus. The sequence continues at coordinate 84,004,865 of JAVMKO010000007.1, forward strand.
AACAAGGAACAGCAACAACCGCACTTTCCTTGCATTTCCCATTAGCCACTGTTTTGCTAAATCAGCAATATGTCCTTGCATAAATAAACACAACAAATAACTAGTGTCATCAGAGAGCATAACTTATGTTACAGTCAATAGCACTTTGGAATCTACTACAATTTTGTTACCATTTTAAGTTACTAATTAGTGCTTAACTTGATTACGGGAGAGGAGACAACCCTTTCCGCAAAGCAGGATGCATTAGCAGATAGAACAAACAGACCCATTGCTTTTTATTATAGGGCTCTTGACATGTGGATTTCGGCCTTCAATCTGAAGTTTGTTATTTTAATACAAGTTATTTTCACAGCTGGGAGTTTGTGAACTTCTATATTGCATTGCCCGTCTAATTAACTGAAATGGAAACGTTGGCTCTAGCTTTTGGCTAATCAGCAGGTGGCATGGGGAACTTAATTTCTTTGCTGGAAAAGCTGTGATTTGTTTTAATTAAGTCATCAAATAGTTATTGACTGGCTAACTCCTCCACCCTACACGTTATTTTTAGTGTGAGTGGGTTTTTTTTATGCAAACATTATGGTTTGTCTGATTTAGATATTCTGGGTCTAATTCTATTAGCCTGTACATTCTGATGTGAATTACAGGAGTGCAGGCGTCAATTATTCCATTATTTTCAATGGGAGTTGTGTGTATATAACTGGTGAGATAGACTCAGGGCTGATCCTAGATCAAATGGCACCACAGGTGAGGAGTATCTTTGGTAACCCTCCCCCGTCCCGCATTTGTTAAAGTTTTGAATACCTTATTTTTTATTGCATTTGTACCCCATTTCACAATTTGATGCACGATTTGCAGGCGTGATTTATCCCCATCATATGAGGTTCGCAGAAAATTTGGAAGGTTCCATGAGATTCTACAAATGTCCCAAACATTCTAGGAGGTTAGTGAAAAATGAATCCACATATGGAATGCCTGAAACACTTTACTTCAAACATTCTATTTCCTTTTTCATCACTAACAGCAAAAATAGAACCACAAGCCTGATACCCCTGCCCCCCCCCCAAGCCTGGTACCACCAGTGGTCACATGGGTTGCCTGCCCCTAAATCCACCCCCGATTCGACCCAAATTAGTCATTAAAAACCTGATATTTTAAGGGATGTGGAGTATTCTATCTACTGCTATCCTAAAGCAAAAATCAGATCCTAAAGTGGGTCAATTGGGAGAAAATAATATATCTTGCACCACCTTATCATTCACTGGTTGTGCAAAATGAGTGCAACTTACTCTCCTAGTGATGCAGAAGGCATTGTAGCAGGAAAGGCAAGTTTAAAAAAGCTGTGAGTTAAAACAGCCCTTCTGTCCTCCACACCTTATCCTATTGCCTCCTGTTAGATAATTTTCCTTCTTTACACATCCACTTCTGCTTCATTGGAATGTAAGTGACACTTGTGTTACACCCAGGGTAACTCAGACTCAGACTTGAAGGTCAGAAGGAACCATTATGATCATCTAGTCTGACCTCCCGCACAACGCAGGCCACAGAATCTTACTCACCTACTCCTACAATAAATCTCTAAACTATGTCTGAGCTAATGAAGTCCCCAAATCATTGTTTAAAGACTTTAAGGGGCAGAGAATCCAGCAAGTGACCCATGCCCCACGCTGCAGAGTGAAAAACCCCCAGGGCCTCTGTCAATTTTCCCTGGAGGAAAATTCCTTTCTGACCCCAAATATGGCAATCAGCTAAACCCTGAGCATGTGGGCAAGACTCACCAGCCAGACCCCCAGGAAAGAATTCTCTGTAGTAACTCAGATCCCACCCCATCTAACATTCTATCACAGGCTATTGGGCCTATTTACTAAAGATCAATTAATTGCCAAAATTAGGCTATCCCATCATACCATCTCCTCCATAAACTCATCAAGCTTAGTCTTTAAGCCAGATAGGTCTTTTGTCCCTACTGCTTCCCTTGGAAGGCTGTTCCAGAACTTCACTCCTCTGATGGTTAGAAACCTTCATCTAATTTCAAGTCTAAACTTCCTCCTGGCCAGTTTATATCCATTTGTTCTTGTCTCCACATTGGTATGGAGCTTAAATAATTCCTCTCCCTCCCTGGTGTTTATCACTCGGATATATTCATAGAGAGCAATCATATCTCCTCTCAGCCTTCTTTTAGTTAGTTTACACAAACCATGATCGTTGAGCCTCCTTTCATTCCTCAGATCATCCTAGTAACCCTTCTCTGTTCCTGTTCTAGTTTGAATTCATCCTTCTTAAACATGGGAGACTGGAACTGCACACAGTATTCCAAATGAGGTCTCACTCATCATTGCTATACTTAAGCCACCACAGAATTTGAGTCCCTTTCTATACACTATAGTGAAGTCAACATGACTGACTTTTAAAATAATTATATATTGTGATGGGTTGGAATCACAGAAACCCCTTTAGGAGCTGCCAACTGATGTGCCAAGGCTATTTCTGCCCTTGTTTTCCTGCCCTTTCCAGCTTAGGACGCCAGAACCCTGCCTGGTTTGAGCCAGACCCACTAGCCTGCTCCAAACCCAGACCCAGGTCTATACCATGTCCCCTAACAGCTGTGTGCTTGCCTGGAAACAGGTTAGGAAGTGTTCCTGCCTTTAGTACTCAGGTGCTCAACTCCTAATGGGGTCCAAACCCCAAATAAATCCATTTTACCCTGTATAAAGCTTATACAGGGCAAACTCCTGGAATGTTCACCTCTAGAACACTGATAGAGAGATATGTTTGCTCCCCCAGGTACTAACATGTACTCCAGGTTAATTAATAAGTAAAAAGTGATTTTAATAAAGACAGGAAGTAGGATTTAAGTGGTTCCAAATAGTAACCGAGAGATGAAAATGAATTAATAAAATAGAACATGCAGACTTATCACTAATACAGTAAAAAGCCTCACCCTCAGATGTTTCAGTGAATTTCTTCTTTCAGACTCAAACTCCCTTCTAGTTTGGATCCAGCTATCACTCAGACCTGCCCTGCAGTCACGGTCCACCATTCCAGTTTCCTTCAGGTAATCTTGGGGGGGGAGGAGGGGAGTGGACGTGGACAGGCTATTCCTTGAGCCAGCTGAAGACAAAATGGATGGGTCTCTCCAGGGTTTAAATACAGTCAGACTCCGCAATACCGCACCCTGCTATAGCGCGAATCCGTTTATAGTGCGGGGTGGGGCCGGCTCCCAATGTCGGCGGCGGGCGCTGCTTTGATGCAGCGGAACCCTGCGACCCCACATTTGTGATCGATTTTTTGGGGATCCCGATCATTGCGGGATTGCAGGGTCCAACTGTAGACTCTCCCTTATGGGTGGAGACCCTCCTCCCTCTTTGTGTAGAATCCAGTCACAAAATGGAATTTCAGAGCCATATTGGCAAGCTACATGTCTCTGCCCCACTGTGTTCCTTACCAGCCAAGCCACATTCCTGAGGAAGCTCAGATGTGGATTGGCATCTCCCTGTCCATTGTGGGCTTGATTGGTTCTTGATTGGCCAATTACTGAAAATAGTTTTCTCTCAGAAAGCTGGCCAACTGCTTTGCTGAGGTTATTTAACATTAACCAAGTACATAGACAATATTTATAATTGAGTTTAATTTTGCATAGCCAGATGAGGGAATGTGTCTTCAAAATGTGCATGAATTTAGACTTAATCAGCTGCAGGTAGAGGGGAGTTAGTTGTCTTCGGTATTTAGTCTCAGTTTCACCTGGACTATATGTAGAAGAGATTTGCTAGCTAGGGATGATAACTTTTATACAAATTGTTTCCCCATGTTATTTGACAATATTTTGGGGAAAACTGGATGAGGACAACCAAATATTGTGAGAAGAGTATAGAGGAGAACCTCTCATAATTAGTAACATATTTCCTACTTTGGAAGTGGGAAACTGTACTTTCACATGAAAGATTGAGAGACAGTTAGAAGCTGGCGTCAAAGTTCTCTTTCAATGACCTTCTGGAGCATTCACATGTCTAAGGGAATGGGTTCTGGGAAATCTGAGAAAGACCTTAGAGTATTAGTATACAAAGACTATTCAGCAAGTTCGGTGAAGCAGGGAAGAAATTAACAGCATCTGCCAACTACAAGATTCCTGGCTATCGTCTTCAGCATCTTTTATAATGTGGGTGCTTCACTTCCAGTAATCTAAGCAGACACTCCTACAGAAAAATCAATACTGTACGAGACCTGATGCAGTTAAACAAAATAAGAAAATGTTAGGTTTCATAGTTTCTTCCAAAGAAAGGATTCCTAACCCATTCCACTTGTCAGCATCTAGGCAAAAAGTAACTGTAATGTGTATCTTGGTCCTAATTCTCATCTCACCCCAGAGTACATCAAGAGTAGCACAACTATGAAATGGTTTCATATCAGTGGGATTGAGAACAGAATCAGCCTCCCCCTCCCCCCGTGTTTACTATCCCTGTGTGCCTTTTTAACATCAAAACTCAAGCAGCTTGCAATTTAAATAGACAGAAAACAGTCCAAACACAAAAAGCACTTGGATCTTCCAGTGATGGCTCAGCACATGAAAATATTTTCATGTAAGTATGTTGGAGGTAATTCACTGAAGCAGTTTAATACTTATAGGCTTTGTAGAAGAAGCGTGTGGGTTATGAAGATTGAACTATTCTCCTATGTGAAAAGGTAGTTCCCTCCTGCTGAGGGGGCAGTGGAGGGGAAGTTTGCATTGCTACTGCCTGTGCTGTAACTATTCAGTGGAGAGAAAACTTTACTCCCCAGGACTATCAATTTACTCTCTCTCTCTCTCACACACACACACACACACACACACACACACACACACACACACAAAGGTTAACCACTCCCATCTTGATCACTGTCTCCACTTCACCACATCCTTTTCTGGCTTCCTCCAGTGAAAACAAAGAAACTTCATAGATGCTTTTGGTTTTTTCCAAACACAACGACAAGCCCCCTCCCACCCATAACCCCCCTAAATAAATAACTGTTAGGCATTGCAGCTGATTTCCTTACTTCACCACAAATTTTATTACAGTATTTCGCAGTCTTTCTTTGCAGAAAGGAGGCCTGCTGAATACTCTGTAAGCATGCCCTTCGCAAGGGAAGATTCTGCTTGGGAAATGGGTCATGTGACCTTCCAACCACAGCTCTGCTAAGAAGAACACAGCTTCTCTTCCTGGCAAGCACAAATAAAGAGTTTTACCAGTGAAAACAGCACCAGCTAAAAGATAAGGGGGCAGATCTTTGACCAGAATAGCTGCATTGTCTTCAGTGGAGCTGCAATGATTTGTAGCAGTTGAGGATTTGTCCCAGAGGTTTTTCAGCTTTTAAAATAAATAGAGAAGAAAGTTTAATTGAAACTAACAGAGAGAGAGAGAGAGAGAGAGAGAAAAATTCTAGAAGTTTCTTCCAAAGCTAGACCACCTAGGCTTTCACTCCTCTCCCCAGTAGAGAGGTAGATTGTGCAACCTTTACTCCCAGTGGTGAGTATTTACAGACATAAGTAGTCCCACTGAAGTCTCGCTGCTGTGAGTAAAGGTCGCACAATCTATCCCAAGTTGTAGTGAGTAGTCCTGCACTGGTAGGTCATCTGATTGATCTCACTTAACAGATCTTTTCAATCACTGCATTTCCTTACTATGAATTTTATGTATGTACGTTACAACTAGAAACAGTCCAACTTTTACCCATTCTCAAACAGTCTGTGAATTGCTGTTCCATGCTCCTCTTTTGATGCTACAACTGTGGTAAATGGGTGTGAAACTGCAGCTGTGTGAACAGTGTGAACTGCAGGGTGTGAAACTGCAGCAGCTGATATATAATACTTATAAAAGGAAAATAATTTGAAGACTGTTAACCAAATAATCATATGAAGAATTTTAGCTACATTTGTCGTTTACGGTAAAAAGAATTTTTTTTAAAAAATCTGAGATTATTCAGACTAGTGATAACCTGGCAACATTATGACATGTACATTTACTATGGCTTCTGAGAATTTAATTCTCTGAGTTGTGCTTCTCAGAAGCAAGGGAAGTACAATAAATTATTGTGAAAATATTTCTCCCTTTTTCAAACAGTATGTAATATTTACTCTGCTCATTGGTGATAAATAGGAATCATAGAACATCAGGTTGGAAGGGACCTCAGGAAGTAATATAGTCCAACTCCCTATTCAAAGCAGGACCTAATCCCCAACTAAATCATCTAAGACAGGGCTTTGTCAAGCCTGATTTAAAAAACCTCTAAGGAAGGGGATTCCATCACCTCCCTAGATAAGCCATTCCAATGCTTCACCACCCTCCTAGTGGAAAAGTTTTTCTGAATATCCAACCTAAACCTCCAGCACTGCAAATTGAGACTATTACTCCTTCTGTCACCTGCCACCACTGAGAACAGTCTAGATCCATCCTCTTTGGAACCCCCTTTCAGGTAGTTGAAAGCAGTTATCAAATCCCCTCTCGTTTTTCAGGAAACTAACAATAGTGCTCTAATTTTGAGCCCTTTCCTTTGTTATAGACAACCTCTATTTCACCAATTGTAGATGTTCTGAAGAGTTCTTTATTATGTAGGGAATTAGGAACTATTACACGATCTCCTCAGATGCACAGCCACTCTGTGTGTGGAGATGGCCCTGGCAATTAGGATCAAGCCTAATTTGCTGCATCCAGATGTGAGGCTCCCAAAGGCTTAGAGATTTGGTTTAGTTCAATATTCTCAACCAAGCCTTCTCCAAACCATCTGAATCCCAAAGCTGGCCTGAAATGTCATAACAGCTCCCATTCCTCACTCCAAAGAGATTTTTTGACATACACGGTCTTTACTGGCCTGGAAATACTGTCTGGACAACTACTCCCACAATATTCAAATACTTCTGCTTCTAGCCTAGGTAAACCAGGAAACTATGGAAACCAGGAGAATGTGAAAAGATGTAACTACTAGAGTGGGTTGAAATTTTCCAAATTGTGAAATTAATTACATTTGACTTTTTTAATTTCAAGGGGAATAGAAAGGATGGATTTTTCATAATCATCTTCATGTAAGATTTCCCAGTTTTCAACTAGCTTTACTAACTACTTACTCAAAACAGGTTTGGCACAGATTCATCCAGTTCAAAGGATGCACAAAAGTTCTGGAAAGTCCTTATCCAAAGTGGCTGACAAATTTCTACTTTTTTCTCAGCTAGTTAGGTACAAGTTAGGCTGGGGAGATTTTTAAAAAGTCAGTCTTTGAATGAAAACTCCATTTCTGATCTCATTCAAGAAGCACTGGGAGGTAGCTATGAATCCATCAATGTTTCTACGGTAGGGTCCACCCTAAGGCTGGATGTAATATAATTAACTTTTGCTGTTAGCATACAGTTGAAGAGGAGAAGGCCTTTTCCTTGGAATTGGAAGCACTGCAGCATGGGAGCTCATTTGTAAATTTCCATGGCTAGATCAGCCTATTCTAGAACCAGGCTCAGTGGATGTGGAATGCTTTGTCTTCTTCTACAGTACTGGGCACAGGTCACTTGCTGTGGTCTGCAGGAGATCAGACTAGGTCATCATGATGGTTCCTTCTGGCTTTATAGTCTATGAGATTTACATTACTGATCAGCAATTTAGTCATATTTTTTCTTTAAGTGGACAGCTGGTACCACATTTGACGTTAACCACAAGTAGGTGTTTTGGACAGTAATTCTTTCTTGGGACAGGAAAAGAATCATTTGCCCTTTTCTTCCTTGAAGTATCATCTCCCCTCCTTTCCTGCTATTCCATTCAAGTTGCAGATATTCCCAAATCTTCATTCTGAATTTCATTAATTTTTTTCCTCATTACATCTGTAGACAATTATGTTTTTTAAATTGCCGTGTCCAATTCTTGGCTCATCTATTAGAGCTAAGGAAAATCTGTTTCTTTTCTATTTGTTCCATTTATTACCTTATACACATGAATCATTTAGTCATAAAGGGATATCTTAGGCCCTAATCTATTTTTGTAACATGGTTTAGGTTCTATTCTTGGATGTCAAAGTTGCACAGAGGGGATTTTTCCACAGATAAGAAATGTACTGTGTTAATTTAATAAAATGAATGCTAGAAATGCCCTGCATTGTACAACCACTAAGAAAACCATGGCATGATTCAATCATTGTGGGCAGAGGAAGAACTGATCTGCAATTTCACTCAAAATGTGGCTGCAAATCAATCACTTTAAGGTTAGAAAAGTTCAGTTAAGTTTTTCTCATACTATTTTGTGCTTTCCAGTGCTATCAGGAACTGAAGCAAAAGTGCAGTATGTTTTCCACAGCATTTCCAGTCCAACTGGAACTACCAAAAATCTCATAAGAAATCCAACCCACTTTTGCAGATACAAATAATTTGAATTGTCCCGAGGGTTCATAAACCAATACACAAGAGCTGTGATTGGGAGATAGGAAATGTACTGCAAGAAGGGAGACAGCACTACTTGGAATCAGTCCGGCACGCTGGATATATCCAATGTGCTTTCATGCAAGGAGTACAGGACAAGTCACATTGAGTATTATTTTGGCTACTAGCGTGGGCAGTGCTTATTTTCTAATCTGTTCTTTTAAAATGCATATAGAAACCGGATTTTGCTGTTATACCAGATTTTTATCAGTTTAACTCTCATGATTGAGGCTGCTGTACATCAGTATTAGCTCCACAGAAATCAATGGCATTTAAAACTGGTTGTAAAGGAGAGCAGAAATCACAGTTTTTATAAAATTGAACCCTTCTTTTACTGACTTAGCTTTTGCTTCCCCCCATCTCCACAAACCATGACATAGTCCCATTTACTTAAGTGGAGCTACATCAATTTATACCAGCTGAGAATTGGGCCCAAAATCAATGATCACATTGAACAGAATTAGAACTTTTGCTAAAAATGCAACCCCAGCAAGATAATTAATCCATTAGGCTCCCAAAGGCTTCTGTAAATGCCCATAGAGATTTAAAAAAGGCTTCTGTACTGATCATTATATAAAATGCATTCTGAAAAGGAAGAAAATATTAATCTTATTCAATATAAGTGACACAGACATTCGTAATGAGAGCTACGGAAATACAAAACCCACATGTAAATTTGTATTATGTGAACTGGTTCTACAGCAATAATGAGAGAAGTATTCTCTTACAGTTTGGCTTTAAATTTCTGAATAAAATTAAGCACCTTTTACAAATGATATTTTTGCGTGTAACAAAGTAGACTATGACAAAATTCTCTTTCAAAGTGTTGTTGAAAGTCTTCCAGAATCCCATCAGATTTGGTCTGTAGATCCCATAGAAAGTTGTTTTTGACTTGGCTTTGGGTCACTCCATGACATTCACTTGATAGCAGTGGATAACACAATTCTGTAACATCCAGGGCTTCTGCAGCAGGAAATTGAAAATTTCAGGGATGCATTTATTTGCTTGCTGTGGTGTGATACTGTAAATAATCAGCATGTTCTAATAGTTTAAAAAATGCAAAAGCAGCAATTTTCATTAAACTATAATAAGACAAGGTGCCATGACAACAGGATATGAGAGAATAGGAGTTATAGTTAATAATTAATGCCTGAAGTGTTAGTTTAGTCTTGCATATTCCATGTATTTCATGCTATGGCTTTTTATAACAGTTATAAAACCAGTTTATCTAGTGTGTGGGAAAATACATTGATCATTGTTAAACATCTAACCTTCTTCGATGGAAGGAGCTTGCTTTCAATGGAAGTTATGCAAAAGAAAAAAAAAGGAGGCATTTTTCTCTATTTAATTTTTATTTAGGGTGATCTAGGTCATAAATATTTGATAGTGAGGTGGCTCAGTAGTCAACATGCAGCTGACTACAGAGGGGGACCAGGTGTCTGACTTCAGCTTTGTGTTCTGATCAGGATGGCATTTAAGGATTTGTCTAAATGGCAACTGGCTGATGCAACTGCAGCACATGTAGGCATATCTGAACTAACATGCTAAAAATGGCAGTGTAACCATGGCGGCATTGGAAGCAGCCCAGTACAGTCCAACCTGGGTCCTTAGGTATGTAATTGGGTGAGAAGGCTGCGGTCCCTATTGGCTGCTACTGTGAACAAGTTAGCTCCATCAAAGCTAGCTTGACTATCCTCACACATGTTGTCCCAATGTACTGTAGCCACTTACAATCTTCTTTCCAGAGCCATTTGAACAGAAATCATGCCATTGCCAGGTCTTTTAGTGCCAAATCCTGGTCATTTTGAAGTAAATGGCAAAGCTTCCATTGTAGTTTCAAATAAAGGTGTCTTGTAAATCTAGGTACAAGCTATATTATTTAGTAGAGCTGCAGTAGAACTGCCTCTAACAGCTCTTGCCTAACCCGTGTTTCACTGTAACAACTTCATATTTATGCAATAATCTCTACTAACCTAGAAATGGGATTTATTTTAAAAAGGACTAAAATATCCTCCCCGATGCATTAAAAAACCAAGGCTTAAGAAACATATAGCTTTCTAATTCTAACTTCATAAAGAGATGTCAATACTAAGATCTGGCAGACATCCTTCAGTGGTCTTACTCTCCTTCACCCTCACAGGGTGCTTTATCCACCTTTCTATGCAGTGATTTTAAGGAAGTCTCCAGAATCTTCTTTTCTTTTCTAAATTATTTTATAAACAGTGGGAATGATGCCCAAAATAAGTGGAAGTGATGTCATCTGCACCCACCCAGATTCAGCTGGTTGATCATATTTTCAAAGTGAAAATTGGGAGTAGGGTGTCTCAGAGAATGCTCCCTTGGGAGATAAGGGAAGCTCATGAAGTTGTGGGAAGAAAACGTTGCACCCTCCTTTCTTAGCCTCTTGCAGTTGTACTTTTGTTGCTGCCTGCCTCCATTCTCTTCTGTTGACTAGCTTCCCCAGCAGGAATATATCTCCCATGATGCACTCTGGTCAGAGACTCCCATGATGCACCACCATGATTCAGCAAGATGCGAGACTGTGATGCATCATAGAAATTGTAGTCCATCCAGAGAACCCATCTTATAGAGGAGAAAGGGTACGTGAGACACCCAAACTATAACTCCCATGAGACATCATGGTGGTTTTTCTGAATCAAGGTTTTCAGCGGAAGATTTTTGACTGAAAGTTTTCAGTTACGCAGATCGAAAGTGCTGGTACTGCTCTCTTCCTTGAACAGTTGGAGGCATCATTGCAGGAAACGGAGATGCTAACTCTAAGTAAAAATAGAAGTAGCAGCTTACACCCACAGATGAATGCCGTAGATAACCACTCTTTCCAGAGGCTGTAGTGTGTTACATTTCCTTTACAATGCCAGCTAGAATTCGCTTTGAGTAATCAGAGAAGTAAGAGATGGAAAAAGACCTATATTGGGACATTCTTCTGTCAGTGCAGAGTTGTTCCAAGATGTGAGTGATTACTGAAAAAATATTTCCACAAATGCTCATTTAAAAATTTAGAGGAGTGTGCACATGCCTCTTGCATTCACTTCCTACAAATAGTCTAGCAAACAAATTTATTAACAGCAAGCTCTAATAAACAAAATGTTAAGCAACCATTATGAAATATTTATGGAAAGTAAATTTCAAATTTTCTATCAGGACACAAGCCTTGTGACCTACACATTTGAGTGAATTAAACCAGTGGTCCTCAACCTTTTTATCACCACGGACCGGTCAACAATTTTACTGCGGCCCGGGGGGGGGGGGGGGGGTTGAACCGCCAGGCTCTGCCGGCGCCGCCGCCTGCGCCGCCGCCTGCTCTGCCGGCGCCGCCGCCTGCGCCGCCGCCTGCTCTGCCGGCGCCGCCGCCTGCGCCGCCGCCTGCGCCGCCGCCTGCTCTGCCGGCGCCTGCGCCGCCGCCTGCTCTGCCGGCGCCGCCGCCTGCGCCGCCGCCTGCTCTGCCGGCGCCGCCGCCTGCGCCGCCGCCTGCTCTGCCGGCGCCGCCGCCTGCGCCGCCGCCTGCTCTGCCGGCGCCGCCGCCTGCGCCGCCGCCTGCTCTGCCGGCGCCGCCGCCTGCGCCGCCGCCTGCTCTGCCGGCGCCGCCGCCTGCGCCGCCGCCTGCTCTGCCGGCGCCGCCGCCTGCGCCGCCGCCTGCTCTGCCGGCGCCGCCGCCTGCGCCGCCGCCTGCTCTGCCGGCGCCGCCGCCTGCGCCGCCGCCTGCTCTGCCGGCGCCGCCGCCTGCGCCGCCGCCTGCTCTGCCGGCGCCGCCGCCTGCGCCGCCTCCTGCTCTGCCGGCGCCGCCGCCTGCGCCGCCTCCTGCTCTGCCGGCGCCGCCGCCTGCGCCGCCTGCTCTGCCGGCGCCGCCGCCTGCCTGCCTGCTCTGCCGCCGCCGCCGCCTGCCTGCCTGCTCTGCCGCCGCCGCCTGCCTGCCTGCCTGCTCTGCCGCCGCCGCCTGCCTGCCTGCTCTGCCGCCGCCTGCCGCCGCCCGCCTGCCACCGCTCGCCCGCCTGCCGCCGCCCGCCTGCCACCGCTCCCGCTCTTGTGCGGCCCGGTACCAATTGATCCACGGACTGGTACCAGTCCGCGGCCCGGGGGTTGGGGACCACTGCATTAAACAAAAAGGGAGGTTCCATACCTATGGAAGCACCAAGATTGAGAATATCCAGGCTAATTACCCTCTGTTGGTTCAGGGCTTTGCTGTATATCCATTGCCTAAAACTGACTGAGGTGCATGTGACTGTCATGAACCCTTAATAAAAAAGGGGCCATCATCAAAACGTATGACAGCCTAATGGGAAATTAAGGTACCTATCCCCATGGAAGAAGATGGGCACCTACCCCTAGTCCTACAAGGAAAATACTTAGGAATACTGGAGCCATCTGGTTCTGACTTATTCATGTAACTATCACTTTTGCATCTGCAACTGGTGCTTGACAAATTTTGTGGAGAGACTGATAGTTTTGAAAGTTTGGATTTGGAATTATGGGAGTAAAATGTCCACCATTTACAGAAGACTGATCAGTTTTTAAAAGGCCTTGATATATTTCCACAATCCTGAATTCCTGTGGTGTGAATAAGAAGTTTAGGTGCAAGACAAATGCTGGATTGGACCCTATGTTTCTACATGCTTAAAAACAAGGCTGTTGGAATTCATTGTCTAGTTTTTCTAACTTTATATAAATTACAGTGTGATCAGTACATGTCTGCCAAATTCCTTATGAATAGGATATGACGAGCTTATTTTGAAAGAATTATAGTGGTTGGCAGTCATTTCTTTCACAAAATGACTTTTTTATGGAGTACATATAACATTTCACATCCATTTTACTCCAAAACTATGATTGACTGCTTTAATTCTCATGGTTCTAAGCATTTATGTATGCAAATGTCTTAGCTATTCTAAAATTATGGCAAGAGCATGTGTTTGACCTTGGTTAGTTTTGGTTGGAAGGCATCTCAATCTAGTCCTTTCTCCTGCCTCTCACAGAAACCTATAATTGGATATATCAGATGAAAATGAAAACCTCTCATGCTGCACCTGCTCAGTCAATCACTCTACCATCAGTGGTTTGAGCATTGGCCTACTAAACCCAGGATTGTGAGTTCAGTCCCTGAGGGGATCCATTTAGGGATCTGGGGCAAAAATCTTTTGGATAATTTAAGTTGGGGACTGGTCCTGCTTTGAGCAGGGGGTTGGACTAGATGACTTCCTGAGGACCCTTTCAACCCTGATATTCTATGTAATCCATGCTTACTTGGTGTGTCGCTCTGTTCCACTTTAGTGGTACCTAGTCCAGTTAGAGACTGACGAGTCTGCTACAGCTTTGGTTAAGAGAAACGTGTTTTAGCTCATGCAATAGAAGCTCACACATTGAGCTCTAGAAGTCCCAGGTTTGACCCTGGCTGCCATTGACTGGATTCTGTCAAAACACATATATCATGGGGGAAAATATTTCCTGTTTGAACTATATTGTTTTTTGCAGCATCGAGATGGATAGGCCTGGTAATTGTTATTCTACCTACCTAGTTTAACTTCAGGTGCCATTCTTATTGATAAATGTACAACCCATTTTTAATCTTAGTCCTTTACCTAGGTTTTGTGCTGCAGTGTGTTCTGCAGTTTAATTATACATGATGTAAAAAAAAAACAAAAGACACTTGCTGTTATTGGTTGGAATTTGTTGGGGATGGATAAATTGGATTGCCCATTCTGCTCCCAACACCCCATTTTAATTTATTCCCTTATTTTTGAAGTTTCAAACTAAATAATTCCTTATCCTCATATCACATGGAAGCTAATTTCTTTCTTTCAGTGTAGGCACTCCTGGTGAGGATGCACACTGCTGACACAAGGAGCAAAGTGTAGACACATACAAAATGATATAATGAGGCTGTGTGCCAACATAAGTTAGGTTGACCTAATTTGTAGTTTAGACAAGGCCTGAGGTGCCACAAATGGCAGGAAACTGGTTACATGAAATATGCTCAGATGACCCCAGAAGTTGATCAGTGCCCCAGGCTGTGAGGAAGGTAAAAACTCAGCTAGGCCTAATATTGGAGGCAACTCGTTCCCGACCCCAAATCTGGCATCAGTTTGATCTTGGGCCTTGTTCACATGCTCACTGGCCAAGTATCTAAGAAGAATGATTCTGAGAAGAATGCTGGTCCCCCAGCCCCATCTTCAGCTGCGGACAATCTCTGATGCTTCAGAAAAAGGTGGATCAAAGACCTTAGAATATATCAAGCCAATTGCCAATCAGGGAATAAAGTCCTTCTGAATCTTTAAGGCAACCAGTTAAAACCCCGAAGCATGAGATTTGATTACAGTCAGTATCTTAATGCAGAGCTGTAAGTGCTATGACTATGTTGAGAGCAATGCATAACTGCCTGTTCATCCCATTGCCCATGAAGGAAGGGGACGAGCAGGAGGATTCGGAGAGGATAAACTGCAATGATCTGTAAGTTTTTCTGAGTCAGTGCTTTCCAAGATGGAGTCTCCTATCCTGTAGGTATAATGTGTTTTCTTGATTCCCAGATGCATTACCTTTCATTTGGCTGCATGAAAAGTACTTTGTGTTGGATTGTGACCATTTAACCAAGTGATTCAGATCACTGCAACAGTAACCTGTCCATTCTTTGTGTCATCTGCAAACTTTGCCAGCAAAGATTTTATATCACCATCTACATCATCACTGATAAAAATATACAATAAGGATGGACTGAGAACCAATCTCTGGAGGACCCTCTACTAGAAACAGCCCTGCACATTGATTACTTCCTTTTAATGATTACAGTTTAAGAGGTCAATTTTTAATCCATCTGTGACACTAACATATCTATGTAAAGGTTATGCTCTACTGGTCATGTTCACCCTATTTGTATGCATGTGCCATTTTTGTACTCAAAGTTATAAATATTGGCTATGTACTTGGTTAATTTTGAATAGCTTCAGCTAGCCAGCTTTCTGAGAGAAAATTATTCTCAATAAGTGGCCAGTCAAGAACCAATCAAGCCCAAAATGAACAATCCACATTGGAGCTCTCTCAGGAATGTGACTTGGCTGGTAAGGAACAGAGACATATGACTTGCCCATGTGGCTCTGAAACTCCATTTTGAAACTGGATTCTTCACAAGGAGAGAGGCGGGTCTCCACCCACAAGGAAGAGTCTATTTAAACCCTGGGGAGACCCCTCCATTTTGTCTTCAGCTGGCTCAAGGAATAGCCTCTCCACCCCCACCCTCCAAGGATACCTGAAGGAAACTGGAACAGAGGACAGTGACTGCAGGGGTGTGTGTGAGTGATAGTTGGACCCAGACAAAAAGGGAGATTAGTCTGAAAGAAGAAATTCACTGAAACATCCGAGGGTGAGGCTTTTTACTGATAGATCTGCGTATTCTGTTTTATGCTATTTGGTAATTCACTTTGTTCTGTCTGTTACTACTTGGAACCACTTAAATCCTACTTCCTGTCTTTATTAAAATCACTTTTTACTTATTAATTAACCTGGAGTACATGTTGGTACCTGGGGGTGGGGGGGCAAACAGCTGTGCATCTCTCTCTATCATTGTTATAGAGGGCAAACAATCTATGAGTTTGCCTTGTATAAGCTTCATACAGGGTAAAATGGTTTTGGACCCCATTGGGAGTTGAGCATCTGAATGCCAAAGGCAGAAACACTTTCTGACCTGTTTCCAGGCAAGCTCACAGCTGTTGGCGGATGTGGCTCAGACCTCAGTCTAGTTCTGCAGCAGACTAGTGAGTATGACTCAAACCAGGCAGGGTATTGAGGTCCTAACCTGTTTGGGCAGGAAAACAGAGGCAGGAGTAGCCTTGGCATATCAGTTGGCAGCTTCTAAGGGGGTTTCTGTGATCCCAACCCGTCACACCATGTAGCATGTGTTTTGTTAATTCCATGTAATGCAAGAGGTTTTTAAAAAAACCTGAACATCATATAGCACTTGAAAAAAGTGTAATGCCCTTGAAAAATCCAGATTCACTATATTGTCACAATGGCCTTTAGCAACCAGACCTTTAATCCTATATAAAAAGAAAAAGATGACAAGTTTTGTTTAACAAGATCTACTGGCTATGAAACCATGCTGACAGAGTAATGATCAAAGCCAAAAATATAGTTGTGAATTAACCATCCCATTACTTTATCCAGAATAAATATCAGGCTAACAACGGGTCTGTAGTGCCCTGGTTCATCTCTTTTACCCCATTTTAGATATTGGAATTTTGTTGGCAGACATGCTGTCCTTTGGAATTTTACACCATTTTTCAAAATTGTTAAATGACATTTTTAGAGCATGGCCTCTGGAATTTGTCTCCTTTCAACTGGTAAAATAATAAAGTTTAAGGGTGATCTGAGAAACAATTTAATTCCCCAGGCTCCCTTTTTCAGCCATGTCATGCTCGCACAAAGCTTAGGAGGACCAATTCCCATGATTTAACTTTGACTTCTGAGATTAACATTTAAGGCATTTACAGAGGACAAGGAGTTGGTAAAAGTGAGTGTGCTGCATCAAAGCCCCAAACACTTCCCTGACAGTGGCTATGGAAAGGAATTTGTTTTGGAGATTATCCACACTCGTGTGCCATTAGCTATATACGGTATCATTTAGAGAGGAAGAAATGCTGAAAGTGCAGTTTTCTTGAGAACTATAGCTTTAGCCAAAAAAAAAAAAAACGCAGGAAAATATTATAATGTAATCTTTTTTGACTTCATGTAGAATTTCATCAGCTCCTCCCTGTTGGAAATTCCAGAGATCTTTTATATACGTCTTTTATGTGTGAAGCTGGGTGTGCAGTAATTTGAAAATCAGACAATGTCTAAAGCGATTCCTTCAGAGTGCAATGAGATGTGTGATCCAATTCAGAGAAGGAAGCTGTGCAAGCTAAATTTGAGGCTGAACTTTGATCTCGCTGCTGGGGTCTCATCTCTGCAAGTCTTGGACACAGCCAAAACAGCCAAGAGAACTGGTCCATACTGCTCTGTGTTGGAAAAGTCATGGTGCAAGAAATGTTCGTCCAGTATCAAGGACTAATGAAAAGGATAATGCATGTTGCATACATTCCCCAAACTATAAATTAATCATTGGTATATCTTTCCTGCATGTTTCTTTCGATCTAATCTGATATTCAACTTGAAAGTTCTGTGCTAATGTCCACTTCCATACCCACTTATACAGTGCCACAGACAGGGCCGGTGACAGGGGGGGGTACTACGGGTAAAGCTGTACCGGGCTCTGGACTTTAGGGGGGCCCCGGTACACAGCAGTACCTGTAGTCATCCCCCCTCGTCCTGGAGAGCGGGGAAGGGGCAGGGAGGGGGCGCGATTCTCCTCCAGAGCGGACGAGCGCGCGTCCCCGGCAGGAGTGCCCGGCCGGCGGCAGCGGCGCAGTCTGGGGGAGAAAGTGCGCGGGGGGGGGGGGGAGCAGCAAGGGTGGCTCGTGCCGCTCCCGGGCTTGCCCTGCCGCCAGCCGCTGTCACCTGGGGGGGGGGGGGAGCGCCGGCTGGGCTGGGGGGAGGGGGCTCGGCTGGGCTGGGGGCCCCCCCAGCCGCTGTCAGCTGGGGGGGGGGAGGAAAGTGCCAGCTGGGTTGGGGGGCCTAAATGATCAGAGTAGGGGGCCCCCAAATTTCTGTCGCCAGCCCTGGCCACAGAAGTATCACTGTAGAGGTATTTCCTTTCAGCGGACACTGAGAATCAAATAAATTGCTTTTGGATGAAATATCCACTGTACAATTTGTATTTAAATACACAGCAACAATGCAGGCATAAGGCAGACTCACCGACTCATTTTCCAGGTGTTACAATACCCACTAGGATGCTTGCCTCCGTAGTGAATTTACTCGGTTTAATTACTAAGGGATTCCACATTAATAAATGTGACATTTTAGTTAAATATACAATAAGTCTATTATATGGAAGTGTGTTAGCTTTCACTAAATATGAAGCATCAGGAGTCTCAAAACAACAGGTTCAAACATCCTACCAATCAATTATTTTCATACAGTTACATTCTCAGAATTTGTCAAGAAACACATGGGTGTATTCACATCCTACAAACTATCGTAATATTTGTACAAAATATGTCTTTTGAGGTATCATTTGAAAACTAGTCAACAATATCATGATGAACTGTGTGTACTAACAGTATATGTACACTTATAAACATAAGCTGAAATAATGACCAAAGTGTGTTTACAAGAACCATGGTGTGTTTACCACCTTTGGAGAGCTGGTAAACCTATTTCCCAAATACAGTAAACCCTCGATTTAACGGACCCCGATTTAACGGACTTCGGATGCAACGGACAAAATTTCCGATGCATCCGAAATCCGTTATTGGGGGAAATCCGTTATATGTTGACAGCTCCCGCCCGGCTCCCCGCAGCAGGGACCCCTGCGGGAGCTGTCAGACCTCCCGCCCCCCCGCCCGGCTCCCCGCAACGGGGAGCCGGGCGGGTGGGCTGACAGCTCCCGCCCGGCTCCCCTCTGCGGGGAGCCGGGCGGGAGCTGTCAACCCCCCCCCCCGCCCGGCTCCCCGCAGCGGGAAGCCGGGGGGGGGGGGGTTTGAGAGCTCCCGCCCGGCTCCCCGCAGCGGGAAGCCGGGCGGGGGGTTTGACAGCTCCCGCCCGGCTCCCCGCAGAGGGGAGCCGGGCGGGAGCTGTCAACCCCCCCGCCCGGCTCCTCGCAGCGGGGAGACGGACGGATGGGGGGGTTTTGAGCCGGGCAGGAGCTGTCAACCCGGCTGCCCGGCTCCCCGCAGAGGGGAGCCGGGCGGCCGGGTTGACAGCTCCTGCCCGGCTCCCCGCAGCGGAGGGCCGGGCGGAAGCTGTCAAACCCCCCCCCCCTCCCCGCAGCAGGGAGCCGGGCGGGGGGGGTTGACAGTGCCCGCCGGGTTCCCCACTGCCGGGAGCCGGGTGGGGGAGTTTGACAGTTCCCGCCCGGCTCCCCGCAGAGGGGAGCCGGGCGGCCGGTTTGACAGTTCCTGCCCGGTCCCGCAGCGGAGGGCCTGGCGGGAACTGTCAACCCCCCCTCCCCGCTGCGGGGAGCCAGGCGGGAGCTCTCAGCCCACCCGCCCGGCTCCCCGTTGTGGGGAGCCAGGCAGGTGGAGGGGGCGTTTGACAGCTCCTAAAACCTCTATATAACGGACTAATTCGGGTGAGGGGGTGTCCATTAAAGCCAAAAGTCCTATTATTTAATGATTTTTAAAAATTATTAAATAACGGACTTTTGGCTTTAACGGACACCCCCTCGCCCCAATTAGTCCGTTAAATCGAGGTTTCACTGTACGAAGGATAAGTTGATGCTTGTAGCCATGTGTCATCAAAGCTGATGGGCCATCACCTATCAAGTGTCTTCCTAGGTGGAAAAGAGAGCGAGACAGGGAGAGATAACTTGGGTGTGTGTTTGCCCCTCACTTTTATAGTTTAGTCCCCCATTGAAATTCATCTTCCTGAGGGTTACCCCTACATAACGTTAATTCCTGCTGTGAGGTTGGAGTCTCATGGTGAAAGAGATTCCATGCTCCCGTTTGCTAGGATGCAGATGTTCCTGCCCCCCTTCCTTGCCAAAGACAAAAAACAGCCTATGGATTTTGGTAGGAGATCCTAACCTGAAATTTGGTCAGCCCCATTGCTGAGGACATGTAGTAAGAATTTTATCTTGAACTAAGTTTAGAACTAGAAAATATTTTATCTTTATTTATCTTGTAACTACTTCTGACTTTAATGCCTTATACTTGTAGTCACATAAAATCTATATCTTTGTAGTTAAACACTTGCTTTATTCTTTAATTAAAGCTAAACCACTGTTGTGAATTGTTTGGGTAACATCAATTAAGGTAGCTGTACTGATCCCCTTGGAAGAGCACCAAACCCTCTACCTGGTCTATCCAGTAGAGGGCTGAACAGTGCAGAACATATGTTTTTTGGGGAAAACTCAGGACTGGGAGCATGTTAGGGTCATCTTCCAAGTGGTAACCAAAGCTGGTGGAAGCTGAAGTGTGGCTGGCAGGCTGCAGCTATACACAGACAGTCATGGTGTTACCTACACACTGGAAAATTGTTTGTGGGAGGCTTAGGTAGGAGCTACAGCAGCAAAGCATTGTGAGGCACCTGAGTTTGCAGGACAAGGGTGAGTCTCTCACTGGTCTGGACTGCACCATGGAATGTCATAGTGGGGAATGGAAAATTTAAATACGTTGAATTCCATCAACATATAAAGTAGAAATCTACTGGCATATGTTTATTATTGCTTCTAAATAACTTAGCCGGCAAAGGACTTTATCTTTAGGAAATAATGTGTTAGTAAAGCGATTCCACAGTTTTCACTGCATGGTATTTTTTTTAAATCACAAACACTAAAATATAAAACTCTCATAAGAGTTACTGCTGACTTTATATTGCAGAGCTGCTGATGTGCACTCTGATACCCCAAAAGAGAAAACCAAATATGAACTTCATATATTAAAAAGAATTCAGTTTTCAATGGGGAATGATTCATATCTATTTTGACCAGAAACTTTGGTTAAAAAAGCTTTTAGGTTTAGTGCTTTCCTGCAAAACAAACATCCCGTCATCTTTGAATTACTTGTACTTCACAGACTACAATATGTAAAAATCTCTGTTTTTCTCTCCCGTGAGGGGAAATCACTGCTTTGGCTTATTAAAATATCATATGGCCTCATATCAGAAGTTCTGAATGCAACAGTGAATGTGGGTAAATAGAATTATCTCCTGGATATGGCACACCTGTACTTAAAGCTTTCTGAAATCATTTGCCTGTGCCATTCTGAACTATTCAGAGCAATTCTGAATAGCAGCAAATAGGGTAGAATTCCTCTAGAAACAATCCAGTTAAATAGATCTTAATCAGGTAGAGAAGTCTGTAATATATTCAGAGTAGAGTTGAGGATAAAATGACAAATTCATGGGGGGTTCCAATCTGATGGTTTTAGTTCAGGTCCCATTCAAAACTGGATGCACATTTGGACTTCACACCCCCAAAATTCAATCCTATTGGGTTCAGCCCCATCTCTAACGTCAACTAATATTCTTGAAACTATCTGCATTGGTGGGATTTGATCAGAGAGGAACATTAACTTTGTTGTGAGTCTGTTAATGCCTATTCATTCTTTACCGCATACTCCTATACCTCTGAACACAGGTGGGAAGCCATTTTCACTGCTGTGATGAGGTATACATTGTGCAATACCATATTGTATGTACAAAGCAGTAACAGATATTTTTGATGCCTGGACACTCTAAAGCACTAACTAATGGAATAAAATTGCAGGAGGTTACCAGAAATTCCTCTAAATATAGAAAGATGGCTTTCTCACCTTACACCATTAGCATCTTTGATATAAACCTGAGTTGGCTAGTAGAGGTAACCTTCAGCACAGGAGTCAACGTTTCCAGGAGAATGTCATTGCATTGAAAGTGACGACCTAGATCAGAATACTGGTTCTGAATATGGTTCAACATTGTCCATGTTGCCTGGCCTAAGTGTGTTAGAATCTGGTTTAGACATAACCAAATTTAAATCATAGGTTAGCTTCACAATCAAAGTCACCTTTATGGTCCATGGTAGGCCTTTAAAACAAAATTCAATGTGGGTTTGAGATAGCACATTAATTAAGTAGCTTTGCCTACACTGTTACAGTATATGAACTTCATTTCCTAGCACTAGACTTAGGAATAGGAAAGAAAAATTATAACCCATGGTGGATACTGTCACAACTTGTTAATCTCGTGACTTCTTTTGATGTATTTATTGATGTATTTGATGTATTTATTATGGCTAGGTGATTGTTCACTGTTTTTCATCATGCTCTTATTCCTGAAGATCCGCTAAAGTTTGTCAGTGCATGTATTTGTCTGGCTCCAAGAAGTGAAGCCGGTTCTTGAACGTACTAACTCAGGCTACACAAATGTACTAACTGCAGCTATGCTTCTTGGACAAAGCTGCAAAAGAAGAAGTTTTTGAAAAGCTCAAGTTACTTATAGTTAAGTGACTATTTGGGGCGAGAACCCTGTTCTTACAGAATACTAGGGGCAATAAGGATCATGCCATTTGTAAGGGACCATGAGAAACCAGCACCATTGGATAGCAGGATGCCTCAGAACAAGCTGGCCCAACATGTTCATCAAGAAGCAAGTTGCTGCTCCTCTCAGCAGAAGCAGCAAGCTTTCCTTAATGGGTACTGGCTGCTACTAACTGACTAACAGTTACTCAGGGGCTGACCCATTGTTCCATGGGACATCCCTTGACAGCAAACATGCATACACACCCATGTGTGCCAATGTGCAAAGAATGTATTCTGCCTAGCCACTTGCCTGTTAGAGACTCTCTATTCCTTATTTCCCCTCTCAGATGCATGCAGAATAGAGGTAAGGATTCAGTCCTGCATAGGCTATACTGGGAAAGTTTTAGGCTCCCCCATCCCAATAAGACTCCTAGTGTTGTGTCAGTGATTCAGCTCTGTCCAGTAGCAGCTGCTTTTGTATGTTGACGTTGTTTATGGACTTCATCATTTATCTGTAAAAGCTCTATAGTCAGATGTTCCTGCTGACCTTGTGCATAACAGCAGGTTAAAAAATTACTAGAGCTTTGCTTTATTTTCTCTCTAATAACCAATGTCTAGTTAAAAGAATGGCAGCCCCATTTGCCACCCAGGGAACTGAAGATCTAAAGTAAATTTCAATCTAGCTTTGATCCTTCTTTACAAGTCAAGCTATACTTGGTAATTATTGGTTAGAGGGTGACTAAACACCCTTCTGAACATGTGCAAATAACTCACTGTGTCATCTTAACACTGTGAGGTTGGGTTTTGTTCCCCCACCTCCTTGCAATTAAACATTAAAATGTCCCAGGAGGTTGGTAATGGAAAAATAAGCAGCATTTAATTAGTTTATCAAAATCAATGTTCCAGATCAAAGTAAACTTGTTATTCCTCAGGGTGTAATTCATAATTCTCTCTGAGCCCCAGACTGTATGGAAATTTTTGTATGTTTGGATGCTTTTTCAAACGACTCTTGAAAACAGTAACAAAACAAAACAGCTTTGCCTGGCAACCAGTGAAGTTGCCAGTGGGTGTCTATGAGCAGGTGTTTGACTCTTGATTCTGCATATTAGTAACAGCCTTTATCACAGTCTGAGGAATGTAATGATTTATTCTACATTTTAAGAGTCTTCTGAAAGTTCAACATGACCCAGGCTGGAAGGGACTTTTCTTAAATTGAGCAACCTTTCATTCTTTTTAGCAAAGTAAAGAATTCACCCTAATTTTAATGAAAGAATGGGTAAGGTGGCTAATGAATAACATGGTGTGTGTGTGTGTGAGCATGGGAGGGGAAAACAGTGTGGAAGGGAAGGCTTGCTGTGGAAAAAATGTATATTTCAAACTTTAAGAAAGATGAGGTGGGTGAGGTAATATGTTGGACCAACTTCTGCTGGTGAAAGAGACAAGCTTTAGAGCTTCACAGAGCTCTCCCTCCACTCAGGGGAAGGTAATCAGAATGTCCAAGCTGAATACAGATTGCTGGGACAGATTGTTAAGCATAAGGGGTTTTCACATGTTGTAGGAGACCACTTAAAAAGAAGGGGATACTTCTACCGATTTAGGACAAAGGATGATAATGAGCAGCAGAATATGTTATGAATTGTTGTGATGAGCCATAAAACCAGTGTCATTGTTAAGCCCCCAGTTTTTAAATGTCCAGCAGAATTATTAATTTAAGTTCCCAAGCTTGTCTTTTGAAGGTGGAAATCAATTTTTAAACCTTAGCAATGATAATATTGAATAACTGTGAATCAGACCTAAGATTTCTATTTCATGCTTCATGAATGCATAAAAGATGCAACTGAATACCACAGCTGACCAAAACTAGAAATTCTCTCTGATAAAAAAAATTATAGATTTTTGAATTTTTGTCCCAAATTGGGATGAAAAGTCAAAATGTTGACACTTTTCAGAGGAAAAAAATTCTGAAGATTTCTACTTCAGAAGAACTGAAATTGAATTATTCAACTTGCTCCTGAGCTGCCCAACTCCCCAGAAATCCAGGTCACTCAGGAGGCTCCCCAGGAAGACACCCAGACACACAGTCTGGCCAGTCAGCCAGCCTGGCTTCCATCAAAGCTCTCAAATGGAATTAACACATTCCCATGGAATGTTTCAATGTAATTAAATCAGCATTTTCTGACAGGAGGCCGTTCCATCAGAAAATTCCCCACTAGTTCTGTTAAATCATTAAAACCTAGCTGTAACTAGCTAGGAACCTACACAAAGGTGGACATAAAAATCAGTTTCAGTTAACTGATGATAAAACAAACATCATTCACAGGACTCAGTCCAGCTTCCAGATCTTCCAGACTCTGCAGCCTTTCTGGGACATACACATGTAGTACAAGGCCTGCCAGCAGCTTCCATGCTAAACTCTTGATCCATTTAGATTTTTTGTGTCCTCTAAGAATGTTCTTTGAATCCATGGTGGTGAGTGTCAAAACAAGGCTTTAGGTTAATTCACACTGTATAATGTTCAACATGACGCTCAAAGAAGCCAATGTGAAGTCAGTGAGCACAAATTACAACCAGGTTGATATGGAATAAGAAATATGGAATCTGCCTATATAAGGTACCAGCCCACTGGTGTGCAACCGTTAGAAAAAGTCTTTGTCTCTTTAAAGTCTTAAAAGTAATTGGTGCATGAACAGACTTATGTATTTACCTTTAGATCAAAGGATACAGAGATAATTTAGCAAGTATTGGTTTATTCACTCTGTCCACTCCCATTTCCATAAGCACACGAGTCCTAAATATTACAGTGAAGGGGCTCCATATAAGAAGTTGGATAAATAGAGTAGGTCTCTATACAACATAATATCTCTAATAAACTAAAATATTACAGTGCAAGAAATTGCTTTTTGGCATGGATGACATATGTGCCTCTTCCAAGTTATGTGCATCATCATCACGTACTTCAACAACCTTGTTGAAAAGTGGTCAGTCACAAGAGGATGAAGAAATATTATACAGTACTTTACATCAAAGTAAATGATAGATCTAACAGCAAATGCCAGAAATGTATAGGGGACATCAGAAAACAGTTATTCTATCATATGCAATATACATAATTGGCCCACTCTCTCTGAGAACATGTCTAATGGCTCATGGCTTATATACTTTCTGTGCACCCTCATCCACCATTATGATTGTGTAGGTCAGGTGTATAGACCATGCAGCTGAAGGAGCTATGATCCACACTGCATGAGAAGCTTTTGGAAAGGCTTTCCATTTGATCTGTTGCTGATCTTTATCACATGGCTTTGCTTATTGTAACTATATGATTTGGTCTTTCGGCTCAGAGGAAATGTAATTTCAGATTTCATTTTTTAATTATTAGGTAGACAGATCTTCTGATCCCTCTTATCCCCATCGCATGCACTGGCAAAAAAAAGATTCAAAACTGCCCCCTTCACAGATCAGCTAGTAGGGATAATATTGTCATGAGAATTTGCACTTCAACCAGCACAATGGAACGCTAATCATGATTGTGGTGATCTCCTAGTACAGTGGTAATATAAAACACACACACCTATTATTATGATCCTCAGTACCATTAGGAAATGGCTGGGTTGGATAATTTGGAAACAACTTCTACAGCATGGATCTACACATAGACATATCCTACATTCTGTACAGGGAATGAGCCATGTTCCTGCAGGTGATAGATTAATAGAGATGAATCCCAGAAGGGATCACTAGACCATCCGGTCCAACATCCTCTATCTCACAGGACCTTAAATTTCTCCCAGTTATCCTTATACTGAGCCCAATAACTTGGGTTTGGCTGAAGTGTATCTTGCAGAACAGTATCAAGTCTTGATGTAAAAATCTCAGGACATAGAAAATCTACCTACCACATTCCTTCATAGTTTATTCCAATGGTTAATCACCCCCTCCTCCCCCCGTTAAAAACATGTGCCTTATTTCCAGGTAGAATTTGTCTGGCTTCAGCTTCCAGCCATTGGTTTATGTGATCATTTTCTGTGCTTGACGGAACAACTCTTTTATACCTGGCATTTCCTCCTTGTTCTAAGGTAATGCAAATAAATTAAATAAAATTATATTTATTTACAGATAATTGATGAAAGTGTTGAATAATGTTGGGCCTAATGCTGATCCCTGAAAAATCCTACTAGAAACACCCCATTTGATGATTGCCCATTGACAACTACTTTAAAACCTGACATTTAATCAGTTTTGAATCCTTTAAATATAGGCTTTACTTTCTGCTTTTAAAATCAGAATATGATGTAGTGTAACACTGACAGACCTTGGTCAGTGGGATTGAACCTGAGGCCTCTGGAGCTTAGTGCATCACATGAGCTAAAAGCCACATGGTCCTTAGCTAAGGCTGTAGCAGACTCATTAATCTCTAAGTGGTCTTGGTACCACTAGAGGACAGAGCACCACAGCCAGGTGGGTTACATAGCACTAACTCTAAGCACAAAGTCAAATACATTACAAAATATAAGTATATATATTATATCTACAAAGTTCCCTTTATCAACCTGACTTGTAATCTCTTTCCAGTATGAAATTAATGTTGCTTGACAATATCAGTTTTCCACAAAACAATGTTGACGAGCATTTATTATTTTCCTACCCTTTCATTATTTATGTATTGAATCCTATTACTATTTCTGATAATTCTGAACCCAGATCCTTGCACACCACCCAGAAAATGCATTCCATAGAGCCTGAATCCAATACAGACACTCCCCAGTTCCCAAACTAATGGTGGAATGTAATACCGAAAAAACTCATGACAGTGTCATGAATAACTGAAGACCAATAGAAGAGATTACTGCCTGACAATATCCATTGGCTCACTTTCTGAGGTGGGGGGGGGAGAAAAAGTCTTAAAGTGCACTGAAGTTATAAAACAAGAATCTTTAATGATATACCTGCTACAAATCATAAGACAGGAAATTCATGGAGAGTTCTCTGAAACTCCATACAGGTCACTTATCAACACCAGTTGAATAAATTCCATGTGAGAAAACAGAGAGACCTGATCATAATTATTTTGAGGGATGTTATTCACTCAGTTTGGTCCCAAAGTTCCCTATGTTCCAAACAAGTTTAGTGTCGCCCCACTTATATGAAAATTATTTTAAATTGGAAATAAAGAATAGTGCGAGAGATTATAGGAAGAGTTATTTATGCTATCAAGAATTAACCCTGCAGCATTTTACCTTTCTAGCATGAAGACGTAAAGTATGTCCCTCCTTTTGGATCTTTGTCATATGTTAAGTTCCATATTTGGGCATTGGCAGAGTTGTCTCTTTTGGTCTTTACACAACAATGGAGAAATATGAAGAATCCACAGGAACGCAGTTGGGTGCCAAATAGTCATGTTGACTAAACATATACAAACATGTGAGGCTGACCTACATATAAACTGTTGCTTTGACTGACAGCTTCTAAAACTGAACACAGTGAGCACTACTAGTGGGCTTTCTAGCTATTTAAGAGGATACTACAGGTAGCACATTCTTGTACCCTACAGGCAAGTTGAGAGCTACAGATCTGACACAGGTAAAAAACTAGGGCAGGAACATCAGGTATATTTAATCTCACCTTAGTATGAGAAGAAAGGGGGTGGACTAGTGACCTCCTTAGGTCCTTTCTAGCCCTACATTTCTAAATTCCCAAAATGTACCAGATATAGTGGCAATTATGCTAGAGTTTCCTAAATGGCACTGCCCAATTTTGGGGCTGTGTTGCTTTCCCATAGACTCTCTGTAGGATGCATTTTGGAGAGGCTTTGTGCTACCACAACTCCTTTCAGGAAGACTTTCTGATTCTAGGAAGAGAAGAAGGATTGACAAGGTCCCTCACCAAAGGCTCTTATGTAAATTAAGTCGCCAGGGGATAAGAGGGAAGATCCTTTTATGGATTGAGAACTGGTTAAAAGACAGGGAACAAAGAGTAGGAATAAATGGTAAATGTTTGGAATGGAGAGGGGTAACTAGTGGTATTCCCCAAGGGTCAGTCCTAGGACCAATCCTATTCAACTTATTCATAAATGATTTGAAGGAAGGGGTAAATAGTGAGGTGGCAAAGTTTGCAGATGATACTAAACTGCTCAAAATAGTTAAGACCCAAGCAAACTGTGAAGAACTTCAAAAAGATCTCACAAAACTAAATGATTGGGCAACAAAATGGCAAATGAAACAAAGTGGATAAATGTAAAGTAATGCACATTGGAAAAAATAACCAACTATATATAAAATATGATGAGGGATAATTTAACTACAACTAATCAGGAAAAAGATCTTGGAGTCATCGTGGATAGTTCTGTAAAGACATCCATGCAGTGTGCAGCGGCAGTCAGAAAAGCAAACAGGATGTTAGGAATCATTAAAAAAGGGATAGAGAATAAGACAGAGAATATCTTATTGCCCTTATACAAATCTCTGGTGCACCCACATCTTGAATACTGTGTACAAATGTGGTCTCATCTCAAAAAGGATATATTGGCATTAGAAAAGGTTCAGAGAAGGGCAACTAAAATGATTAGGGGTTTGGAACGGGTCCCATATGAGGAGAGATTAAAGAGGCTAGGACGTTTTAGCTTGGAAAAGAGGAGACTAAGGGGGGATATGATAGAGATATATAAAATTATGAGTGGTAAAGAGAAAGTGAATAAGGAAAAGTTATTTACTTGTTCCCATAATATAAGAACTAAGGGCCACCTAATGAAATTAGTGGGCAGCAGGTTTAAAACAAATAAAAGGAAGTTCTTCTTCACACAGCACACAGCCAACCTGTGGAACTCCTTGCCAGAGGAGGCTGTGAAGGCTAGGACTATAACAGGGTTTAAAAGAGACCAGGATAAATTCATGGAGGTTAAGTACATTAATGGCTATTAGCCAGGATGGGTAAGGAATGGTGTCCCTAGCCTCTGTTTGTCAGAGGGAGGTGATGGACAGCAGGAGAAAGATCACTTGATCATTACCTGTTAGGTTCACTCACTCCGGGGCACCTGGCATTGGCTACTGTCGGTAGACAGGATACTGGGCTAGATGGACCATTGATCTGACCCAGTACGGCCTTTCTTATGTTCTTATGACTGGTGGGTAAGGCCTGGGTTCTGCTCCTTGATGTCCCACAGACTTTTTGTGTGGTTTTTAGCAAGTCATATGATTTTTTTATGCTTCAGTTGCCCCTCTGTAAAACAGGGGTAATAATACTTGCCTAGCTGAGAGGGGGTGGTGAGAATGAGATCATTAATATTGATAAGGCCACTCAGATACTACATTGCTGAGGTCCATAGGTATATACCTAGTTCAATGGGAACCTTATATCAGTGGAAGCTGGCCCATTCCTTAAGTGAATCTGGCCTTGTGTGAATTAAAAGACAGGACAGTCTCTTCTCTCTTTTGTAGAAATGATGGTCTTTTATACCAAGCAACAGGAATTTGAACCTTTTACCCAGTGTCTCTGCTGATAAATGGTATTTGGCAGAAGAGTTCAGTTACTTAGCTAACCTCTTATTTTTCTCTTTTTATGCTGCTCAAGTAAGGTTTCTCTCTCTAGTTGTTTTCAGAAGGTCCTCCATTGGGTTTTGAACTGAATGCCCTTGGTACCTATTAAACAGACATTCTTCTCTTAATAGAACTGCTGCTATACTGGTAAGGCAGCAACCTGGAAGTTCAATAGGGAAGAAGCAATTCTTAGTGAGAACAAACAGTATCTAAAAATAGCCACAAGGAGGGTCAAAAACAGATGAAACCAAAACTTATAAACCAGCTTCCTATTTACTTTAATACTGGTTTCACAATCAAAAGAAAAATTGTAGACATCTTGATCATCAAATCACTACTATTCCCTCTAAAGCAGATGAAAATAAAAAGCAACATGAATAAATTACTGTGCATACAAAATTAGCCTGACTTCAGAATCTTTCTAACGTGACTACCACCTTCCACTGTTCTCTAGTATCCCCTTTCAGATATTCATGTAATTATAGACACATACATAATGTACTTGTGGTAGATGGCCCTGGTTTGACAGTATAAAAGTCTGGAATCCTCTATTTACAAAATAAATGTGATATTGAGCCTGCCAACCAGTCCTAGCTAGGGCCAACCAATGAAGGTTTTGGGGTGTTTTGATGCATATCTACTGGAGACCACCAAGCTCATTTTACACAGGAGACTGCATAGTCATCAGCACACAGCAACTACTTTCAGTTTCTGTTCCCTTAAGTGTACCCTTCATGTAAGAGAAATGTGCCAGACATCTGCGAATTGTATCAAGAAGCCTCATCATATCCTGATTTTTATCCAAATTCTAGAGTTCACCTTCTTTATTCATTGCTCGTATTGAGGATCCTTTCCACGATGCTTAAAGAGCTGCTGTTCTCCTGAGCTGATATAGTATATTTTGCAAGCTAAATCCATCATTTACAAGCAATAGATTAACTTTTGTCAACATTTAGTGTTTCATTTTGCAGCTTTGCTCTTTTCTGCATTTCTTTCTGGTCAATGAGGCCCCCCTTTTCAGTTGATCATCTAAATAAGCTATTGTGTATTGACAGTGAGCCTTCTCTTATTCTTGACAATCAGTCTCAGATTCTCTTTAAACTTCTGCTGCTCAATGCCATGAATAAACTTCTCTGCTAACCGAACTCTCTTCTCTTTTCTACCAGCCCTTCTTCTTTTTGATTCTTTAGCTGTTTTCTTCCTTTGCAGTTGGAGGGTTGCTAGAATAGTTAGGGTCCAGAAACAACCTTGAAAGTTTTTAGTATTTTATTTTTCCCATTCCAAGGTACCCCAGTAAACATTGACTTTTACAAGAAGACCATTGTATTAGTAAGACAACAAGTAAGAGTGCATGAGGTATTTCTCTAGAAATACATAGCAAAATCCACTTCCTTTTCCACAGGGAGATAGAATCTGCATCTCTGCCTCCAAAGGGATTTGTTCAGAGGAGGACAGGGGTTGTTTCCACCAGCATCCTGCCTCAGTAGAGGCAGTTTAAATTCCACCAGAGACTCCATGGGAACCATGCAAATAGAGGCTGGAGCAGGAATATGCTGAATTAGTTCATGTGTCTCGTGGCTGCTGTAGATTCAGGACAGTGGAAACGGATATAAAGTAGGAATTAATTTAACCCATAGAATTATCACCTTTTTGTGCTATTAGAAAATAGTATTCATTTGCCACCAACCAAAACCTGTCAGGTGAATAGTTATTCCAGGGGGAAAATTCCTGCAAATCACAGATAGATGACAGATATCAGTGACATAAAAACAGTCATTTAACTTTCCTTTCCAGGGACATTGTACTGGATAACCAATGCAAGATGCTATTCACCCTTCTATTGAATAAGTTATTGAAAAATGTAATGTGCTTGATTTCACCAAGTAGCCAAGTAAGTCTCCCATCTAGCTGCACCAAAAAGATGAGCAATGGGGTAGATACACAGTTTACAGAAATAAAGAGTCCTGTGGCACCTTAAAGACTAAAGTATTGAAGCATAAGCTTTCGTGGGCTAATACCCACTTCATCGGATGCAAGCCATGTTACCTCTGCTATTCCAGACTAACACGGCTACCTCTCTGATAGTTTACAGAAAGGGAAGGAAGCCCAAATACTCAATGCCCCTTAGCAGGAAATCTTTGTTGGCTGCCACATTTTCAAGAGGGACCATTTGTGTACCAGGATCACCTTCACATACAGTTTTTGATCAGTGCTATTTTTTACAACAGGGCACATCGGTATTAGTGCTTGGAAATGCACCAATGGAGGCCACTCTTGGCTGATCCTCAAATATGCAAAACATTATAATATTCCACCAATCACATGGAGATTCTTTGTAATCTTCACATGTTTCTAACTATTCTGACTATTAAAATATAGTCAAGAAAAATCAGAAATCTTGCAAGATTTGTATAATACTTATCCTCTTCATACACATTTTATTCCAGAAAATATATGATGAAACCTCACCTGAGATTAAGGACAATTTAAACAGTCACCATTTCTAGATCCCAGAGGAAAATCTCAGTTTTAATATAAAACTAGTAATTAATTATTAATCTTGTTAACTATTTACCTGCAGAGGATCATCCCTAATCATAACTGATAAAATCGTAATTCAGCTATTTTATCCTTTTTTCTCATGTTAGGTTATAGAAAGTATTCCATGGTATGACTGAGCAATTATAGATGCTGTTGTTATAGCAATCATGTATAGGTCAACTGAATCAGTTTATATTTAACCCATTCAGTACACAAAATAGCATAGAGTTCATTGAAAATTTTCTGTTGGAACAGTTTTTCACTGGAAATTGCCAGTTAAATTAAATTAACTTTTTCCGGAAACCTATTGATTTTTGTTAAATTTGATAAAAAATTATCAGAGCACTTCATTTTGACAATTATATTACATTAAGCAATTTATAATATAAAAGAAAAAAAATTAAAGCAAACCTCTTTGTCTTTATCAAAATGAAGCACTTCACAAAGGTTGTTTCACTATTTCCAAAATTAATTTTGGGGATGGGGAAGGAATTTTTGTTCCCCGGGAAATATGAAAATTTGGATTTTTTGGTCTGATTTGGGACAAAAGGAAATTTTGAAATGTAGAAGTTTCCTATGGAATTGACATTCTAAGTTTTAACCAGCTCTAACTAACATGCTGTAACCCTACTAACAATCTGATGGATATCAATGGAGTCCTCCTAAAACAGTGGCATGCCTAGAGATTCAATCATCATCATCTTGGACTGTTTGAAACCTAAGACACCCTTACAGGGTCTCCACACAAGCTATCTTTACATGTCTCCAAGATCTGTGAGGATCAACCTCCAATATAAATGTCAGGAGGGTAACTCTGAACCCCCTCCGCCAAATGTGTTGGTTGGGTGAGGCACTTGGATGACTGTACGCATCACTCCTGCCCCAAATACTGCCCACAGGTGAGGAGGCTTGGGGAATTTTCTTAGTCACAATGTGCCCTCCCTCCTCCACTAGCTGATATTTCTGTTTCAGAGGTGTTAGTCTGTTTACAGGGGGCCATCTTATTGTAGCCCCCACCATCAGTCAGCGGGAAAAGACCCCTCCCCATCCTCTGCCAAACAGAAGGGAGCAGAGTCTCAGACTGCCTCTAGCAGGACTAGGCAGCTGCACAGCAGCTACGTGGCCTCATTCGGGACTGAAGTCACACTCTGAGGGTGAAAAGCCTGACCAGGCTATAGAGCTCTGGGTCAGGATTTTGCCCACTAAGCCTGTACCAGTCAAGCTGCTTAGAGTGTGCCTTAAAATGATTACTAACAGAAAACAGAAGAGGAGGAAGGAGAAGAGATTTGGCCATCTCCTTTGAGGGTGCAAGAAGAAGAGAATATATGTGAGGGGAGGAATACTGAATGGCAGGAATCACCAGTATTAACTCTTGTACTTCACTTCAATCAGTGTCCTGCCCACTCAGCAAGAATCACTCAAACTAGCTCCTCACTTGCCAGAAGAGGTTGCAAGGTCAGTGGAACTTGCAGACCTAAAGGGAGCTGTGCATAACTTCTCCCCCACAAAAAGCTCCTCATTCTAGTTATCTTATAAGGATCGTTTCAAGTGCCTGAGTAATGAAAGGAAAATGGGTTGCATTTATCTTCCCCCTCTAATCTCTCCATTTCCCATTTGCAAGGTTCCTCTTTCAGTATTTTAACCTGACATCTACTAAATGCACTCCAGTAGCATAAATCATTGCACTCATAGGTCACATTTCTTTCTACAGCAAACACACAGGAGGGATGATCTGTCAGAGACAGTATCATTGTGGTTCACCTGGGTGTTCTGCTTGAGACACTGGAGGATGAACATGTTTTCCATAAGCCAGTAATATGCCAGGAAGTACATTTTTCCTTAGCCTCCCCATTCTGACATATTGACAATGGGCTTATTGTCTAATACTCAGCCCCTCTAGCATAACGAATGCATTCTACCTGGCCAATGCTTCCTGATTGAGCATATACAGAGGAAAAGCTGTTCTCAAATGTATATACCACATTTGTCTCATGACTAAGGATAACTCCACCACAATGGGTGGAAGAGGAATGGGTAAGCCATTTGGCAGTTGTACCATGCTGTTTTTTCAACACATCTGTTACAGCGTACTTTTAAAAATCTGTACATCCAGAGTGGCGCTTGTTTCATTGAACTTGGTCCCTTGGCAAAGTGTTTGAAAACAATATATTCAGCAAGTCATTCCATATCTCGATAATACTTAGTCCTGTATTGAGTTCAGGGGACTGCACTAGAATAGATGACCATACAATTCTACGATATATGCAATAATCAATCTGATTACCAGACCATTTGTCATCAGGCATACGATTCTTTCACTTCAGATATTTAACAACTTGCTGCTGAGTGGAGAATTTAGGACACCTTTAGCTGAAAAATAGTAGGTGCTTTTAATGGGGTGCATTCACCTCTTGCGAGCATCCCCTTATTGAATGTCTGTGTGACTGTAGTTTTTCCTCAATTTCCTCTGCTCACAGTGCCCCCTGTTGGCCACTGTGCTGATCAGGCAGGTCTTTAGTGACTCAGCCATGAAGGAAACAAATAAACTCCTTCCAGGGTACACAATCCAAAATATCCTCAATGTCCTGCAGCCCTCCCTCAGCGGAGTCATTAACCAGTCCAACAGCAATTATCATGGTACCCTTGCTTGGTGTGGCTAGGTTACAAGATTCCTGCTCTGAAATTGAGCAGCACCCCTAGAGCTTCTTACCCTGGGGATCCTTGCCTCTAGTTGAGTCCTCAGTGACCCCAACCTTCCTGTTGAGCCCTCTTGGATTCAGTTCACTGACCACAGCTCCCTACTCAATCAGTCTAAGTACTGCCCCTTTCCCTGGGGTGCCACACTTCCAATTCCCATACAGTAAACCCTCGATTTAACGGACCCCGATTTAACGGACTTCGGATGCAACGGACAAAATTTCTGATGCATCCAAAATCCGTTATTCGGGGGCTGCCGGCTCCCACCCCGGGGAGCCAGGCAGGAGCTGTCAACCCGGCTGCCCGGCTCCCCGCAGAGGGGAGCCGGGCGGCAGGCTGACAGCTCCCGCCCAGCTCCCCGCAGCAGAGAGCCGGGCGGGAGCTGTCAAAACCCCCCCTCCCGCCCGGCTCCCCGCAGCGGGGAGCGGGGGGTTGACAGCTCCCGCTGGGCTCCCCGCTGCGGGGAGCCGGGCGGGGGGGTTGACAGTTCCCGCCCGGCTCCCCGTTGCGGGGAGCCGGGCAGGTGGGGGCGGGTTGACAGCTCCTAAAACCTCTATATAAGGGACTAATTCGGGTGAGGGGGTGTCCGTTAAAGCCAAAAGTCCTGTTATTTAATTATTTAAAAAAATTATTAAATAACGGACTTTTGGCTTTAACGGACACCCCCTCGCCCCAATTAGTCCGTTAAATCGAGGTTTCACTGTATTAGTGCCCGCATATATCAGAGAGACAAGGTGGGTGAGGTAATATCTTTTATTCAACCAACTTCTCTTGGTCAGAGAGACAAGCTTTTGAAGTTATACAGAGCTCTTCTTCAGGTCTGGGAAATCAAGGGCAGATCTACACTATTGCTTAAGTCGATCTAGTTCACAACACTCAGGGGTGTGAAAAAGCCTCCTCTCCCCAAGTGATGCAAGTTTTGCACTATCCACACCACTGCTATGTTGGCGGGAGACACTCTCCCGCCAACACCGCTTACATTTCTAACCGAGGTGGAGTAATTATGCCGATGTGCAGCTGCACAGATATAGCACTGTGGTGTAGATTTGCCCTTATTCTGTGTCACAGCTCCTGAAGACGAGCTATGAATAAGCTTGAAAGCTTGTCTCTCTGACCCACAGAAGCTGGTCTGATAAAAGAGATTACCTCATCTATCTTGTCTCTGGATATTACTTACACTTTCAGAGTTAGTTGCAACTCAGGAGAAAAGACTGTCTTTTAGTGGTCAAGAGTTAAAGTAGCCATGGAAATCTCATTGATCTCTCCCCAAAGAAAATGATTTTGCAACCACCTGCTTAGGCTATTTCTGTGTTATCATTTCAATCAGAATTTCAAGGATAAATAAAAAAGGAACAAACAGTGAATAAAAAAAAACATGCTATTTTAGTACAAAGAAAGGGGAAAAAAGTTATATGGTTTTCTAGTCAAGGAATGATTTATTTGAAAATACAGTCTATGGGAGTTGTACTGCTAACATTTCCCAGCAGCTAAGTAACTAAGATAAGCCTATACGCTGCCAACATCGAACTGCGTTTTACATAAGGCAAGGAGACTGTTGTTGCTAGTTACTAATCTAAACAACTAAGCTGTACTGCACAGCTACGCTGACTGCTGGTTCCTTTATGTGAAATGTAAAACATGGAGAAACCAGAAGTGCCAAAATTAGGCCATCCCAGAGACTCACAGTGAGGGGGACAATGAGGTGAAGTGAGATGAGAGTAGAAAAGCTTCACCACTCTCCAGAGGTAGAATTCTAACCCATAACTTTTCCTAATAATTCCATTACCAGAACTATGCTATTTGGTTTCCACTGACTAGAGGTCAACATTTACCAGGTAACTGCTGGCACTGTGAAAGATGACAGCCAAATGAAAACCACTGTAAAGTGACATGCAAGGATTGAGAATTTACTGCTGAGCAAGAAGCAGTCTAACAACTCCCAGAATGCAGTGCACATGGTTGACGTTACCACAACCAGATGGTGTTCTAAATGAAATACAGTCACATTACAATTGGTAGTATTCTGATTAAGCCTTCAGCCTTGGTAATGGGCAGTTTGTAGCAGCTGCCACTGCCCTGAGAAGCAACAATTCTTTCTCTGCTCCCTTTATGATTCCAGGGAGAGGTAGCTTCCTGTAATCTTTTCCTGGAGTTTATTTCCCTCCCTTATGCAGCTTCTCCTGCTCAAGGGATGGAAGAATTGCTGAGTGTGAAATCCCTGTCCTTCCCCTGTTCTGAGCAAAATACCAAGATGGCTGGACTAGGTGCGTGATGAGTCCTCACTCCTTTTCTCTGGGCGTCCACATAAGACTGAGTCCCAAACTAGGCCTCAATTAATGAGAAGAGCAGATGTCTGGGAATGCAAACCACCCTGAACTTTCAAGGGTTTGGGATCTACATCCAAATGGTGCAGCTTGTGGCCATATCAAATTAGAATATAAAATAAAAGGTAATTGAACTTTGAACCATAGAACTGGTTCATTTTTCTTAGTGCTGCCAGTTTGGACTGGTTCCTATTTCATTCAGCTGAGCTGCGCACCCACCATTTTAATCTTCTCTAAGTATAAAGCTATGAAATGTAACACTTCTACCTTGTTCCTAATACAATTTCACATTGCAAAGCAGTTTCCTTGGGCATGTCCTGGAAGAAGACTCCAGTCCACACCAAAGCAACATCTGCATCATAGCGTGTTTCACAGTCACTTAGAATCCATGCACAATACTCATTAAAAATGAAGATGCCCACATCCCTATAGTCCTGATCTTGCCGTTAGCTGGGCTCTTCACAGATGCAGGGTTCTTCCCATTTGGCTCTAATTGGCAAGATTGGGGCAAATTTTACTAAAGATTAAAAGAAGAAATAGAAATGGTTGCCATTGTTTTCCTTTGCTTGGCTGCACAAAAGCACAATATTTAATAATTGCGTCTAAAGAGCAACACACAAAATAAGAAAACTATATAAAAAATCTAATTCCATAGAGCAAAGCTAAACTGTAAATTTTTATGTAAACATTTAGAGCCAGTTGCAAGTTAGCAAAATCCCAGCTACTGGTTATGGATAACTACAAAAGACTAATGTCCTGAAGAGAGAACGTCCATTTCAATACTTTATCTGTGCCCGTCAGTGTCCTTTTTACCTGACCTTTGGCTGTTCTGGTGAATTATTACAATGCCATTATTATCCTGATACATTTCTCTGGACAATTAATGTCACACACAGAAAGAGTAACAAACATTTTAATTTGCTGGAGTGTGAAAAATATGTAAAGTCTGAAAAATGATGGCAGGGTCTTGATCCAAACTCTGTTAAAGTTACTTGGAGTCTTTCCCTTACTTTGAGTGGGCTTTTGGATCAGGCCTGACATGCAGAATAGTTGGGCCCATACACTAATATCTGGATTCATGGAGAGGAGTACTTCTCGTGGGTAGACCTTGAGGGTGGGATATTCAAAAGAGCTTGGCTTTAGCCCAACTCTGCTCAGCTGGAAAATATTCCCTTTACCTCACTAGCAGAAAAGTTAGGCCAATACTGAGCCCCTTTGAAAATCCCAGGCATTTCAGATGTAAGGTTTGGTTCAAGTTTTGAGTGAAGATCTGGGCAGGAAGTAGAGAGGGGCCATATGGTCAGAAATATTTGTACTTCAGTTGAAATGAGCAGATTTGCATGGTTTTATTGTTTACACTGCCTTAAGACATGTATTGTGCCTTTTATCTAGTTATAAAGAAATTCTTGTGTTATTTTGCAATTAATTACAATTATTTGAAGTATATTGGCAGTGAAGGAGGATCCTACTCTGTTCCAAAAAAGAATTGTAATGCATTTTAATGTTGCAATTTTGCTTTCATACTTGCGAGTGTCACAGACTTCTACTGTCTCCTTATATCCCTTTTGAATCTATCAAAAATCCACTTGCCTGGTAGAGGGGCCCAATAATTCTGCTAACCATGTATAATGAGACAGCTTCTGTGTGTTCCATTCTATGCATCCAATGAAGTGGGTTTTAGCCCATGAAAGCTTAGGCTGAAATAAATTGGTTAGTCTCTAAGGTGCCACAAGTATTCCTCATTTTCTTTACGGATACAGACTAACATGGCTGCTAATCTTAAACCTGTCACAATGGAAGTAGTGACTCAAAAGAAGAGCTTTCCAACTATTGGTTTTATCTTGCTTTCCAAACATGGATGTTGGTGAAAGAACCAGATTTCAAACAGAGCAAAATACTCTGGTTTTGCTCTGCAGTAAAGGTTTGTCTGGCTTTGTCATATGAAATCATGATTCTATTTTGTCTCTGGTTGATGTTGTGAATTCCCTGGTCCTCCCAGGACAGTACATCAAGAAAGTACTGGGAGAAATTGGCAAGATTACAAAAGTTAGGGAAACTGCACATTTTGTTTTGTTGCATTTAAAAGTGATAAAAAAAAGTCATCAAATATTTTCCCTTTGGAATACATGTACACCAACCACAGAAACAAAATAGCTGCAAATTACAATAAAAACTTTCTCTTGTAGTCTTTTTCTTTACCTTTTATTTAAGAATCTTTGTGCTAAAGTAGCAGAAAATTAGGGTAGTGAAGATAAATAATCCACTTGTCACTATACCAACAGCAAATACCAGAGGCAGTATATTCAGTTTCTTTGATTTCAACCACAGGGCCATGAAGGCTTCAAAGGTAAGAGTTTTTCCCCACAATCCTATTCCTAATTACCATCATAATGGATTATAGTAAATTGCCTTGCTTTGAGGATTAGTGCATCCCTTTTAAACTAATGGCCTTCTATTTGGTTTTCTGGCTTTCCATTTCAAAGGACCTTTTTCTAGTGGTATGATTAAGGCTATGATTTTGCCACAAAGATTGAAAAAGTCACAGAATCTATGACTTTCAGAGACCTCCATGAGTTCACCACCCCCCCCCCACCCCCCACCCCCCACCCCCCGTGGCTGAGAGCTGCAGGGTTCCACGGCCTCCTGCAGCAGCAGGGAGCTGTGAGGTACCCTCACTGCCTGAGGCAGCAGGATCCCAAACTCCCTTCTTCCATGAGCAGCATGGTACCCCCACAGCTCCCCATTAGCTGTGGCAGAGCTACCTACTTGCCACCGCAGCAGGGCAAGGGGACCCTAGAGATCTGAACCTCCATGGGTGAGGGGAGCCCCAGATCTCCTAGCCACCCCACAGTCGCCCAGTCACCTCCCATTTTATTAAGGATATTTTTAGTAAAAGTCAAGGACAGGTCAAGGGCTTCCATGAATTTTTCTTTTTTGCCCATGACCTGTCTGTGACTTTTACTAAAAATATCCATGACAAAATCTTAGCCTTCGGTATGATTAAATATTCATCTCACTGTTCAACGTGTTTGCTGTAAAGATAGTGGAGGAGTGTGTCAAAAGGATCCTGTCAAGGATCAGGTTTTACACCACAGGTGCCATTCCCCTCCCCCCCCCCCCCCGATGAATCACCCTAGTCCCATTATTTGTTTAAGAATAAGGCCTTGCCCAATGTTTTCATAAGGTATTTGTCCAACGACTTTGGTAAATAAGCTGTGGTTTTCCCCCGACTGATACTGTACGTGATATAAGGAAATGTGTGCTCTTATGAGCCTTCAAATAAAACCATGTCACTAACCCCTGAAGTCTTGACTCAAAA
The DNA here is from genome assembly GCA_032164245.1 of Sternotherus odoratus. Classification (NCBI taxonomy): domain Eukaryota; kingdom Metazoa; phylum Chordata; order Testudines; family Kinosternidae; genus Sternotherus; species Sternotherus odoratus. The sequence goes on from JAVMKO010000007.1 coordinate 84,045,745, forward strand.
ACTCCAGTTAAAGTAACCTGAGCTGTTTGCCGACATACTAAACCCAACTGGACAACCTGCAGTGTCAAAAATAATGTTTCCCCTCCAACTTGCTTTCTCCTTCCTGGTCTATCTTAATCTCACCTTCCTTCTTTTCCCACATCCCCCAAACTTCTCTAGCATCAAATTAATGTGCTTTTCAAACTCCTTTATATTTCTTGTTTCGTTTTCCTGGTCCACATATTCAGTAATTACATAAAAGAGCCATAACTAGACCTATAAGAACATTCAGCAGCTATTTATTTCCCATCATGGACTACTTAGCTTCTGAACCAAGGCAGTGCTTATCTAGAGACAGCAATTGCCAAAATAGAAAGAGGTTCACAGAGCAATGCCTCAAGGTTCTGGTCCAGTGCTGATTAATTTATGTATTAATGCTCTGAAAAAGGGGGTGAACTTTTCTTAACAAGGCACTGAAGTTAGCTAAAGTAACAGAATCCTGAATCGTCCCAAATTACACTAAGGTCTGGATTCTATGTGAACTCTGTGCACAGCTGTATCTATCACGGAGTCTTGCACCCTTAAAGTCTTTTCAACCTGAAGAATTTAGCTAAATTACCTGCATCATTCCCTATTATAAATTTTAAAATCTTCTATTTGGTTAATTTTTGGTTACTCTCTTTTCCACTGAAAATAATCCTGAATCCCTAAACTTTTCCTCATAACTTCTTGTCTATATGGCAGAAAAAGAATCCATAGCCATGAGTCTCTGTCTCTACAAGTTCACGCTAGGGTACTAAAAATAGCCATGTAGACATCTGGCTTGAGTTGGAGCTCAATCTATAAAGCCCAAGAAAAGGGATGCATTTCAGATCTTGAGCCAAAACGTCTACAAGGTTATTTTTAGTGAAACCCATGAGCCCAGTCTGTAGACCTGGGCTTTGACACCTGCTTCTGTGAAGGTTTTGACATGTAGAAAATCCCTCAGATTCCTCAGGCCCAGTACAGATATTAATTTTGCTGCACGCTCTTATGAAAAGAATATTCATCCTGATCTACTGTGAGCAGTAATGTTCCTACTGTTCCAGAGGGGCTCAGATAAGTCCCATGTACAGTAACTATATTACCTTTTTGTATCTCAGCTACTACACATTACTTCCTCATTTGCCTTCTCTCTATTAATGCTCTGCACTGGGATGATGGTTTCATGATTTTTCCAAGGTAGCCTATTGATCACTATGATTGTTCCATTCAGCACATATTTCTTAGCTCCTGGGATAATTACTCAACATATTTTACAATGAGCAAACTCTGCCATCTCTTGACCCAGTCACCCAAATCATCCAAATCCTTTTGGAATTTGTTTGCATTACATCTCACAGTCTGCTGTGCAGTGTTAACACCTGATAACAGGAACTTTTAGTGTCAGTACTCTTCACCAAATCATTTTGATACGCATCACCCTTCTGCCAAGTGATGTCAGCAGCAAGAAGTGCCAGGTTCAATATGTAGGGGGATGTTAGTGTTATAAAAGAACCAGTTCAGAACCAGCTCAGAAATCTGGGGAAACTAAATACCACCCCTGAGCACTGCTAGTAGGCAATACTCCCCCACTCACAAGCACTGAGTCCGGGTATAACAAAAAAGAAAACTTACTAAGAGGAGAAGGAGCACAGCATTAACTTCAGTAAACCCAGCACCAATGACTCAGAAGTATGCAAACAATGGGTAAAACTCCCACTCCACAGTATCTTGGGCAGTAGTTCTTTGACTCAGTTCCCACTTGCAGTAAGAAAGTCCTGTGGACAAATCTCCCTTCAACACACCTTTTCCCCTTTCCCTCTGTTGACCCCCCACTCACAGTTTGTTGCCAGAGATGAGCAAAGTCCTGTAGTCTAGGGGCAAATTCACGTGTATTCATCTCCAGCTCCTGAAGGTGGGGAAAGATAAGAGATACCTTCATCACTATTGCTTTGCTACTGTCCCAGATGTAGCTCACTTCCTAGCACTTTCAGCTCTTCCTGTTTTTATTGGGGGGGGGAACCTCTCTATTACCTCCTTGGTGTCATTTTTAACATAATGCTGTCTCCATAGGAGGTCTAAGGGTCAGCCCCCTAGAACATCTTACTATTGATATCAACTCTAGTGGTCATTTAGAAAAGATAGACTTTCACCTGAAACTTAGCAGCTGTGGCTTTTAACACTGAAAGGACAGACTCAACCAATCTCTAGCACTCTGAAACAATCCTCCCCCCAGCTTTTAACTGGCGATTGGTCACTGCTCACACACTTAGGGAGTGAGGGTAAAGTTGTGGCAACAATAACTAATATTACTCTGTAAGGGCATATTAAGGACATTCCGCTGCCCTAGAATCTTTCAATAAGGATAACAACATTTAATTACCTATACATCCAAGTTTTAGGTGGACTTCAAACCAAAGTGGCCAAACTTGATCACCTTAATTAAATAGGTGTGTCTATGCAAACAAGTTCTGTTATTTTTCCCCAGTTAAGCAATAGATGGCAAGAGAGAACTCAGACTACTGGCTTACATATGCTACACTGGAGCAATCCTATTCATGGATTTGAATGCGATTAAGACCATTGTCACTAATAAGATACCCCCTAATAGACTTATAAAATATTCTACATGTAATTTTTTTTCCATCTTGTAACAGTCCATTTCCTGGTTAGCCAAAGGGTTGAGTTTTTTTAAGGAAATCCTCTTTTCCATAGTTGTTTTGTAGGGAAGGTTTCAACCCTTTATAAAGAACATCAGTAACAGAATCTGCAGTAAATACTGGCTTAGTTCTCATTTTCAGATAAAGTATTAACAGTCTTCTAGTGTCAAGAATCAGAGGTAGCTGTGTTAGTCTGGAATTGCAGAATTTACAGAGTCCTGTGGCACCTTAAAGACTAACTAAAGTATTGAAGCATAAGCTTTCACAGGTCAATACCCACTTCGTCGGATGCATGCAGTGGAAATATCCAGGGGCAGGTATAAATAGGTAGGCAAGAACCAGGTTAGAGATGACAGGGTGGGTCGAATGGGGCTGAACCAGCTTGTTATCTCTAATCAGGGAGGGTAAGGTATTCTTCTAGCAGCTGAATTGGAGGTGTGAACAGCGAGAGAAGATAAACTGCTCTTATAGTTAGCTAGCCATTCATAATCCCTATTCAGGCCAGAGTTGATTGTATCAAATTTGCAAATGAATTGCAGCGCTGCAATTTCTCTTTGCAGTCTGGTCTTGAAGGTTTTTGCTGCAATATGGTGACTTTTAAATCTGTAATTGTGTGTCCAGGCAGATTGAAGTGTTCTCCTACAGGTTTTTGTATATTGCCATTCCTGATATCTGATTTGTGTCCATTTATCCTTTTTCGTAGGGACTGTCCAGTTTGGCTGATGTACATAGCAGAGGGACATTGGTGGCATATAATGGCATATGTTACATTGGTAGATGTGCAGGTGAATGAACCAGTGATGGTGTGGCTGATCTGGTTGGGTTCTGTGATGGTGTTGCTGGTGTAGATATGTGACCACCAGCACAGCTTTGGTGAAATAAAAGATAACATTTGAAAAAATACAATATCTGCAGGAGGTCTGCTCCACCTTTGTTACCTGTGCTCATTACTGATTTATTGGAAACCAAAGCTGCTTAAGAAGGCAAATTACCATCAAGTCAAGAACATGTAAGCCAGAAGGTTTGAGCAATTCTCCTTGAAGTCAATGAGTGTCTTCCATTGACTTTAGTGGGTCCCTGGATGCCTCAAATTTCTCTTTGCAGACTAATGAATTGTTTACTGTGAAGCAAATCAAAGGTATGGTAAAGGCATTAAAATTATCCCTACTTATAACAAACAAAGACCAAATGGATTGAACACATTCAGCACTAACCAGTCAGATACCAGAAAAATTCTAACAGCTGTTGTTTCTCTTGTCACCACTTGTGTTTGGGGTGGTGTGGAGCTGCACTGCCCCCTCAAGAACATTGGGGAGGCATGTACTTCTGGGAGACACAATGCTGCCTGGGCCGAAGCCCTCAGCTGTGCAGGGGAGCTCTGCAGCATGCCTCCCCTGATGCTGATCTAGTTAGTTTGTCTTGCCAGCACTTGTGGCATGCAGTGTAGGATTCTCATGGTATACAGGGACAGCGACTACAGCCAGACCTTGTGTGTGGGCATGTGAATGGGAATAGAAAGCTTCTTGCATCCATCCCACCCTGCCTGGGGCCAATCACAGCATGTTTCTACCAGAATAATATATTCATCTGTTTATAAATATTGTGGGACAAATCCTGAAGCCTAAGCCATGGATGTGCAGAGCTCTAGATGCAGTGCAGCTGTTAGGAATGAGGGCCTGCAGCTGGGCCTAAGATCAATTAGCTAACCTCAGCAGAAACCCCTAACTGGCCAGATTGCCTGATGGATTGAGCAGCATTGCCAGGACTGCTCTTAGGCCCCCCCCCCCCTCCCCCAGCACTTAGCTTGGGGCCACTCAATACATGTACGTACAGCTGTGATCTGGTCTCTGTTGTCCTTGTTCCCAGCCTTGCTGTAGCCTGACCCCCATTCTGCTCTTGCCTCATCCTCAGCCCTGGCCTCACCCTGTCCAGCCCTCTTCCAGGCTCTGGCTCTGACCCTTGGCTTGGTTCTTGTCTCCAGTTCTGGCCACTAGGCCTGACCACTCACATCCTAGTCTGTAACAGCAGCTCCAGTGCACAAAGAGATCAAGTTTTGGTGACTCTCCTCTGATGGGGCAACCGATGTATCTCTATGCACTTGGGCTGGATGCCGGGGAGAGGAACCAGGGAATGACTGGATCTGCCTCTACACAGCCTCACCAGCCATTGCCCATCATAGGGAGAGGCTGTATGCAAGGCAGGCACTACTACCACCTTAGGGCAGCAGCTGAAGCCACAGAGCAGCTCCATGGCCTGAGGTGATTAGGAAGGGGTAAGGATTCCTTTTCCCATAGGCCCTTTTGTGGCTTCCCTGGACCACCCCTTAGTGTTTGAAGTAGAACAACAGGGATTACAGGCCTCTCCAAAGGTACATCACAAATACACTGTGCTAGCTGTTGTTTACACACACATTTCCCATTTGAGAACTCTCTGGAATTCAAACACCAAGTAACTTCTGCTTTCACTTGTGGTCAGTCCCTTTATAAAGCACAGGTGGCAAAGTCATTGGGGTTTTGCATTTAAGTGTTTCAGGGCCATGGGAGGGAGGGTTTGGGGGCCCCCATCATAAACTCCTCACACAGACCAAATTCCAGTTGAATTCAGTGAGGTTTTTGCTGAGCAGGAAAATCAAATCAGCATCAGGCCCTGGATGGCTTGTTTCCCACTGTACAGAAGTGATGAGTTAATGTTTGCGAGCCCAATGTTTTCATGTTTTGCCTTTCAAAAGATACACAGAAATGTTATTTTTAGAGAATTTAGTGCTTCTGGACGATACCAGAGTGCCAGGATTGCTTTGCGTTCCCCATCCACATGTCAGGAATCACTTGGGCAGTGGTAGTGGAATCTTCCCCACACAAGCCCAGCAATGTCCCTCAACACCCTTGTGTAGGGGCACACGTTAGGGATGAAGAGAAAGGTCAATCTTCATACTTATTCTGGGTCAAATTCACCCTTCTGCAGGGGCCTAGTACATGGCCAATGTGCAAAACATTAGTAGAAGAGGGAATTTTACTCTCTACCCTTGGTCTCTCTATTGAAAGGGCTGACAATTAACGTCACCTGTGATGGTGCTTTCTGTGAGGTGAACATACATTGATTAGAGTCCTGATTCAACATCCATTGAACTCTGCAGGAGTCTTTCCAGGATCTTCCCTAGGAAATGAGCAGAGAGCACCAGAATATCTCAAATATGCCACCTGATGTGTCAACTGTAGGTCACTACCAATCTGATCTAGTGACTTAGTGTTGAAAGACTCCATATTCATTAATCATTAATAGCTATGAATCAATGAAATTTTCAGGCATCTTTCCCAAGTCGCATGATGAACTGAACATGAAGTGAGTGGGACAAAGGGGATTAAAACAGCCTTAAGGAAACAGCTGAAGATTCATCTATAAGAGGGGAATTATCAGTCTTAGGGCTCGCATAGCAGTTGATTCCCCTGCTATATTATGTATACAGTAACTCCTTATTTAATGTTGCAGTTATATTCCTGAAAATTGCAACTTTAAGCAAAATGATGTTAAGCAAATCCAATTTCCCCATAAGAATTAATGTAAGGGGGGGGGGGGTTAGGTTCCAGGGTTAGGTGTGTGTGTGTACACACACACACACACACACACACACACACACACTATAAGTTTTAAGCAAACAATATACACAGCAATGATGATTGTGAAGCTTAGTTGAGGTGGTGAAGTCAGAGGATGGAAGAGGGTGGTGTATTTCCCAGGGAATGCCTTACTGCTAAATGATGAACTAGCACTCGGCTGAGCCCTCAAGGGCTAACATATTCATACTCTACAAGGCAGCACGAATGGAAGGAGGGGAGATAGCATGGCAGACAGAGACAGAGACACACACTGTGTGTGTGTGTGTGTGAGAGAGAGAGAGAGAGAGATATGTGCATTGCCCCTTTAAGTACTCTGACCGAGGGCCGGTGCAACCACTAGGCGAACTAGGTAGCCGCCTAGGTTGCCAAGTGGTTGGGGGCACCAAAAAGCTCCTCAGGGGATGCGGTGGAGCGGAGGTGAGCTGGGGCAGGGGGGCACAGGGAGGGCTGCTTGCAGCAAGTAACGGGGGTGGGCACACAGGGGAAGCGCTCCCTGCCCCAGCTCACCTCTGTTCTGCCTCCTCCCGTGGGCATGCCACCCCTGCGGCAGCGTGCTCGGGGAGGAGGCGGAGCGGAGGTGAGCTGTGGTAGGGAGCTGCTGCAGGGTTCCCCAACTAGAGTGGGGGAGCTGCCACAGGGCTCCCCGGATGGAGGGGGACGGGAAGTTGCCACAGGGTTCCCCCGGGCAGGGGGGTGGGGTGGGGAGCTGACACAGGGCTCCCCGGACGGAGGGGGGGCGGGGAGTTGCCACAGGGATCCCCGGGCAGGGGGGTGGGGAGCTGACACAGGGCTCCCAGGGGGGAGGCACAAGGAGGAAGTTTTGCCTAGGGCACGAAATATCCTTGCACCGGCCCTGCTCTGACCCCACTCTAAATACATTGCCTTTTTAAGCAGATCAGCAAGTTGAGACAGCAGCTTCTGCCAGCAAGCTCCCTCCGTCCTGAGCTCTGTCGTGTGTGTCCCCTGCTCCATAGAGATGGGGTAGACGGGGGGCAGGAGCAGGGGGGCTCGGGACACCCTGACATTAGCCCCCATCTTCTGCCCCCCGCCCCCCCCCCCCCCCCCCCGCCCCCCGCACAACAAGCAGGAGGCTCCCAGGAGTAGCTCCAAGGCAGAGGGCCGGCAATCAATAGCTTGCTGGGCGACCGCCAGGCAGGGAACTTAGGGGAGTGGGGAGCTGATACGGGGGCTGCCGGTCCACCCTGGTTCCAAGCCCCCAGCAGCTAGCTGCAAAGGGCTGCTCTTTCTGCAAGCAGCGGTCAAAGCAGGTGGCTGCCAAACAAAGTTACTATAGGAGTTACTATATATATGAAATACATCTTTCCAGCAAACATACACTCTAAACATTTCTACAGAAAGCAGTTTGCTATAAGCATGTGCCATGTGATGTTGCCTCCTTTCTCAAGTTATTATTAGAAGAGAACATTTTTGTTTAAATGGGGAAATATATTAATGGATGCCCCTATCTCTTATTGTCTCTGCTCTATGGAGTCTTTCTGAAGCTAAAAGAAGGAAATTTTCTTAGCAGTCTCTAGCAAAAATGTTGTCCGCACCTCTCTGGCTGGATGGAAAAGTACCAGAGAAACCTACATCAGAAGATCTGACTAGTGGAATATTCCACTTGATGCATTAATCTCCAGAATAGAGCTGAAGTTTTTCTTTTTTAAAAATAATGTGGGAGGAGGTAAGTAATGGGGACTGCAGGAGTCTGGTTTCTGTTTTCAGCTACTGCATTTTCATAAGTTCATATTTTCAAGAATAGCCCGCAGAAGCTGCTTATCACACTTTAAATCTAGCTAATTTTGCTTTGGTTTCGTTGTATTGCTAATGGTAAAAGAGTGAAATCTTATCTAAATGTACATTAAACACACACACATACCGCAACAAATATTTTGCAAACTACCATGCCACTCACCACTGAACCCTAGCCTTAAACATAGTATTAAAATGAGCTCAGCTGTTTGCCAGAGCAAACACATCTAACCTAAAAAAATAACAACAAAACAGCAACTTTTGTCTCTTGGAGTTATATCTGGCAGAGAAATTATCACTGATACTGGCTACAAGGGACAAAATTCTGGCAGGACACTCTCCAGATATGTCAAATGCAGCAGAACTAGCAAAGGACACAGGTTTTCCTGCTCCAGTTCTGGCTCCCACCTCTACCCCCACATAATCCCAAACAGACCACTTAGTGGGCCACCCAGGATAGAACCTGCTGAGAAGCATTCCAGGGAATGCACTGTCTTCCTCATGTACCCTGGCCCAGCAAAGGCCAAAATAATTTAGCACTGGGTAGTTGTGTGTGTGGCTGATGCTGGTGACTACAAACCATATCCTGGTTATTAGTTTAAGGGAGATACACAGAGAGCTAGCATATAGGCACGTCACTGCTGACTTCACAGAACTATAGTACATTTGGTTTTGGCCCTACTGTTTGTATCTGCTCCTCCTAGGGTGACCAGACAGCAAGTATGAAAAATCAGAGTGTGTGTGGGGGAAGTGAAGGGGGGGGGGAGGGTAATAGGTGCCTATACAAGAAAAAGCCCGAATATCGGGACTGTCCCTATAAAATCAGGACATCTAGTCATCCTAGCTCCTCCCCAGCTGAAGCAGGCGGACAACACTGAAAATTGCTATTTACTCACAGAGCAAGTACAATCACAGTGCCAGCATCCCCACCAATGTACATCAATTGTCCACTGGGGACCATCTGCCAGCTGAGGACAGCCAGAGTGCAGTCCACTTTGGCCACTACTGCTCTGTGCCACTATATGCCAAGGGCCACAGTGATGCCTGCCATAGGAGCTGTACCAGCTCTTTGGCCACAGGGGAATCCCCATACCAGGAGAGTCCCCAGCAGGGGAGATAGGGCCAGAATTCATTCGCTTTGCATCTCCAGAGCTGGGCAAAGAAGCAGAGCAGAGTATAGAAATCAAGCCCCAGATCTTTCTCTTGCCATTTTTTGGCAACTTCTATATTATATAACTTGAAATGGACACATGCACTGCAGTACTAATTCTCTTTATGAAATATTGCTCCATACTTGCACTGTGGCCTTTAGGAGCAATCTCACTGATTCTCCTGCAAACCCAACCCTAGGTCAACAAAATGTCGTGAGTGTCATTACATTTCTGAAACGAACATGAGCCTACTTCGCTGCTATATACCAGCTGTTGGGTAATAGCCACAATTCCACTGATAATACATTTGTCATTAATGAGTCAGTACTTCAGCTCATATCGTTCTACTTCCCAAAACCTCTTCTGAATCAACATGGCGTTCTGTAAAACCACACACACCTTGGCCTGGGATGAAATAGGGACTGGTGTTAATACTTGCTGATATCCTGATCTCTCCTGTGTTTCCTCCTCAGCCCTGTTCAGGCTTTCATTTTAATCGTGGAAAAATACAGCTTTTTATGGGGTTTTTTTCCCAGGCAATTGTTCTTTTTTTTTAATTATAGAAACTAGAATCCCTGCTAATGAATTCATCAAACCATTAAAAAGGAGGATTAGATTAGTACTGTAACCTTGCAGAAGAGGCATTAACTATTAGTAATATCTATTCCATTGTGTGTAACATCTAATGCAGGATAATAAAGCAGGAGATTGTTAAACAGAACACTTATCTGGGCTACCCTACTGGAAAAGGGAATTAAGAATGTTGAGGATGAAAATTTGCAGTTTGCAAGGCTATAAGGTCCTGGACATTGGGCACTACATCAAATTAATAATTAAAATGAACAATGGGGACCAACTGCTTTAACTAATAGTAGAACAACAGGAAATTGGTGACACTTCTGTACAGACACTGGAGATACCAGAGGTAGCATGCTTGCACCCTTTGGTTCATGCACTGAGCCTAATTTTAACAGTGGTTCAAATTACTACAACTACTGTGGTTTGGGCATGTGTTACTGGGTAATAAACATGAAAAAAACCCCACAAAGACAAAAAAACCCACAATGTAAATCAAACAAATGCTAATATAAAAAGGACAAGCAAAGGCAGTAGAATGTAGGTTGACCTGGCCTGAGAAGAGTAATTAAATACATCGAGGAGGCCTTTTTCTTTGGAAGATATGATTTATTTATCTCCCTTATTGTCAGTGCTAACTCAGATAAGTAAATGGGTCAGTAGGCTAAAAAGACAGAATATCTGGGTCAGCTAAAATAAGAAGGAGACCATCTAGGGAACCATGTACCAAGAACAAGTGGACAATTTAAAAATGTAGAGGTGATGTAAAAAGAGTAGATTGAGCATAGATAACGCATAGACAGAGCTTGCTGCACAGGGATGAGTTCCTGCAAAGTAACCAAGCCAATCCAAAACAGTGTGTAAGGCAATGTATAGTACACGTAATAAATTGTGTAAATGTATATGAAGGAAGAGGGTGTCTGTTTAACTTTGGAGTTGTGATGTCCCTGCATTCACCCAACCAGTGTTTGAATCTGATCTATTCAGTGTAGTGTTGCTGAATCCCAAACTGAGATACCAAATTGAGTGATAAAGTCTGGACGAGAGTGGAAAGTCTTGAGGGGAATCCAAACACAAAGATGTAAAATAGGGTAACCTTCAAACAAAACCCTCTCTTCCCCTAAATCACCACAGAAATAAGTGAGTTAACAACAATAAGCACTGAATGTGCTTTGAGTTGTCCTTCTCACCATTTCCCTCATTGTAAGCTTTCATAGGTGGAAGATGTCTTTATTTTTATAGTGGTACAATGCTAAGTGCTGTTGGCAGGCAATCTATCCAAAATAGTCATAATTGTATAAATTAACAAGTACATAAATGTCAGGAAAATATGGATTCCTTTGCTGTGGTTTTTTAATCTATTCATAAATAAGTGCACTCAGAAAAATCAATGAAGCCCAAAGGTCTCGAAGCCAAAAACCCTTCTGCCCATGCCACAGAAAATAAAAAGATAAAGTGGTGGGAAGTCCCAGAGAGACAAGTTTCTGAAGCAAGAGGAAGCCTTTGCTGATGGGTAACCTCTCTTATGGGACAGCAGCTTGATTTATCCAAGCCTCTTCATCTGGTGGTTGATTTGCATTTTACCCATTGTGGGAGGCATGTCTGATGACTTTGTGGATGAAGCTGAGCTGTCTGCTTCTGCAGATGTAGGTTGAGATCTGGAGGGATAAAAGTTAGACCACTGAGGTTGAGGAGCTGTCAGTAGCCACCTTGTCTACAGCCTATGGTTTGAATCTGTATGGTGGAGACTGTTAACATCTCCCATAGGGAGGGCAGGTTGCTGGCCTCTCTTCTAGAAGTGGTTGTGAAGACATTGCCCAAACACGCTATCATTTGACTCCTCTTCTGGCAGCTCTTACCTAGTATCTATTCTTCCATTCATGGAAAAGACTGTTAGAGGGCTTTCCCTCAACCCTCCCACTTCCCTGGTTCTCACCACACAGACAGCAAGCAGCAAAAGACCAGATGTCCAAAGTGCAGACAATGCAATGTTAATTGGGGTTAATTTCCAGTAAGCATGATTCCAAATTCCCCTACTCCCCCTCTCCCCGATTCCACCCCTGCCCCACCCCTCCTGACCCCATTCCAACTCCTTCCCCAAAGTTCCCACCCAATTCTGCCCCTTCTCTGTCCCTATTCCAACTCCTTCCCCAAATCCTCGCCCTGGCCCTGCCTCCTCTCCTGAGCGCGCCACATCCCTGGTCCTCCCCCCTCCCTCCCGGAGCTTGCTCCAGCTGTTTGGTGGCGGCAAGCACTGGGAGGTAGGTGGAGGAGCAGGGATGCGGCACCCTCAGGGGAAGAGGCGGAGGATGAGGTGGGGTGGGGAGGTAGGCTGCCCAGGGCCGGCGACAGGGTGGTACAACGGTTACAGCTGTACCGGGCCCCGGACTTCAGGGGGGGCCCCCTGAAGTCTGGGGCCGGTACAGCTGTAACCGTTGTTGCCGGGGCTGTGAGCGAGGCGCGCTCACCAGCCCCCTCCCCCGGCACCCAGCCCCGCCCCCCTTTGCTTCTCCCGGCCGGCCACGCGGCCGCAGCACATGCCGCTGGAGGTAGGAGACCGGCCGGGGGGGGGGGCGCGGGAGGCAGGAGATCGCCTGGGGGGGGGCGCGGAAGGCAGGAGATCGCGGGGGGGGGCACCGCAGGAGATCGGCGGGGCGGGGGGGGCCCCCGCGGGAGGCAGGAGATCGGCGGGGGGGGCGGGAGGCAGGAGATCGGCGGGGGGGCGGGAGGCAGGAGATCGGCGGGGGGGCGCGGAAGGCAGGAGATCGGCGGGGGGGGGCGCGGAAGGCAGGAGATCGGCGGGGGGGGGGTGCGGGAGGCAGGAGACCGGCCGGGGGGGGCGCGGGAGGCAGGAGACCGGCCGGGGGGAGCGGGGGGGCCCCCGCGGGAGGCAGGAGATCGGCGGGGGGGCGCGGGAGGCAGGAGACCGGCCGGGGGGGGGCGCGGGAGGCAGGAGACCGGCCGGGGAGGGCGCGGGAGGCAGGAGATCGGCGGGGGGGGGGTGCGGGAGGCAGGAGACCGGCCGGGGGGGGCGCGGGAGGCAGGAGACCGGCCGGGGGGAGCGGGGGGGCCCCCGCGGGAGGCAGGAGACCGGCCGGGGGGGCGCGGGAGGCAGGAGACCGGCGGGGGGGGGCGCGGGAGGCAGGAGACCGGCTGGGAGGGGGGCGCTGGAGATCGGCGGGGGGGGGGCCCGCGGGAGGCAGGAGACCGGCCGGGGGGGCCGCGGGAGATCGGCTGGGGGGGGCCCCACGGGAGGTAGGAGACCGGCGGGGGGGGCCCTCGGGTGGCGGGAGATCGGCCGGGGGGGGGGCCGCAGGAGGCAGGAGACCGGAGGGGGGGGCGCGGGAGATCGGCGGGGGGGGGGCGTGGGAAGTAGGAGACCGGCAGAGGGGGGGCCCTTGGGCGGCGGGAGATTGGCCGGGGGGGGCGCGGGAGACAGGAGGGGGGGACCGCAGGCGGCGGGAGACTGGCCCGGGGGGCCGGGGGCGGCGGGAGATCGGCCGGGGGGGGCCGCGGGTGGCGGGAGACCGGGGGGGGGGGCCCCGTACGGTCTGCCGTACGGGGCCCCAAAATTCCTGTCGCCGGCCCTGAGGCTGCCAGTGGGTGCAGAGTACACATTAATTTTTCCCTGTGCATGCTCCAGTCCCGGAGCACCCACAGAGTCAGCGCCTATGCCCTTTACCATCAGGCAGGTAATACGGTCACGGGGTTGTCCTGAACAGAACTTCTGCTTACTTGAGTGAGTAGCCATCTCTCCTATCACTGCACAAATTCTGCTGTTGGCATACATGCTACAGAGCACATCCTTACGACATCTTAGCTGTCAGCCTATGTGACAGCAGGATGGCTCAGGGTCCCCACCTCACTGTCACTGCTTTGCTCTTTCTCCCTCTGCCCTGGAGCAGTGTTGATCAGACTTGTGAGACAAGATTTATTCTAATCTAAGGATGGTCTTGTGGTTAAGACACTGCTCTGGGACTAAAGTGCTCTTGTTCCAACTCCTGGTTCTGCTACAGGCTTCCTGTGTGACCTTTTGTAAGTCATTTAAGGGGACAATTTAGAGACACAAATGGGAATTAGAGGCTCAGCTGCCATTGTAAGTCAATGTTATTTAGGTGCATACCTATCCTTTGTACCTTAAAAATGTCACTTATTCTTTTTGTTTTTCCAATCTGTAAAATGGGCATAACAAATGATAATGCTTCCTTTTCTTGTTTTGTATACTTTGATATAAGGTGTCAGAGGCAGGACTGTCCCACACTCTGTGTTCATACAATACCTAACACAATGGGCCCCCCAACATCTGTCGGGACCTCTGTGGGCAAGTATAACACAGACAAAAATAGTTGAACTAGCTATAATATCAGGATTGTTTATAATTTTGCAAATTTTATTACAAGGATACAACATCAACGTTTGCCTATATATTGGCAGTCTAGGCATTTCTAAGCCAACTATCACATACCGGTAGTTGGACTGCTAACCAAAATGAGCTTTTTAAAATGCAGGTGCAATTTACTTTTAATTGTTAATTTGAATTGCACTGCATACTCAGGGAAGGCTGCCTTATAAAAAATTGCAGGCTCACAGCGATTCACCTTTAGGGAAAAAGGTAGGCTATAAGCTGACAAAAATTGGGCTGAGTTGCTGCCAGTCTCCATAACTTGAACTACTGGAGTGTGGGAACTAACAAAATGTTTCCTGCATTGTGGAAGGGAGAGAACGTCATGGCCAGAACAGGATCGCACTGTGTCACAGTCTCACTTTAAAGTGCTTTTTCAAGACAATGAGATTTGCTCTTGGGAATGAGACAAGGAGGTAATGGGATTTGTCGTGTCACACATTATATACTTCCCCTCCTCTTTTCATTTTAGGAGGTAGGGTCACTTCAAATAAAGTTGTTCCTGATATTTGGAGGATAGGAAGTGAGAGCATAAAACTTACATCTTACATATGGAACGAAGTAAAATCCAAATCGAAAATAACAGATGTAAAAATGACAGATTCATTGACGCTAGCCATAATTTAAGTGTCAGCTTTCTACAGCTCAGACTAGCATTTTAGCGTCTGGCACCATCACTCATGCTATTTAGTGACTTATGCTCCATGGAAACCAATGGAATTACTGGTGGAGTCAGGTGTTTATCAGTGAGAATGAGGCAGCAGAATCTGAGACAGAGAAAATCCTTACTGCCTTGCACTCAGTTCTCCAGTGCCTTAGGACCTGTGCAGATCGGGTGTAAAATGCTATGATTTTCCAGTGAAGAGAGAGACACCTGAAAGGGGCACGGCCCACGGCCTGCATATCTGACCTGTGAACCTGGCCAAGTCTGATGTTGATGGAGAAGGGCTGGCCCCATCTATTCACCTCTTTAGAAAGGATTGTGCTGTGGGGTGACAGACATAGATGGAGAGAGAATAAGACGGAGAAAATCTTATTGCCGTTATATAAATCCATGGTGCGCCCACATCTTGAATACTGCATACAAATATAGTCACCTCATCTCAAAAGATATACTAGCATTAGAAAAGGTTCAGAGAAGGGCAACTAAAATGATAAGGGGTTTGGAACAGGTTCCATATGAGGAGACATTAAAGAGGCTAGGACTTTTCAGCTTGGAAAAGAGGAGACTGAGGGGGGATATGATAGAGGTATGTAAAATCATGAGTGGTGTGGAAAAAGTGAATAAGGAAAAGTTGTTATTTGTTCCCATAATATAAGAACTACGGGCCATGAAATGGAATGAATGGGCAGCAAGTTTAAAACAAATAAAAGGAAGTTCTTCTTCACACAGCGCACAGTCAACCTGTGGAACTCCTTGCCTGAGGAGGTTGTGAAGGCTAGGACTATAACAGGGTTTAAGAGATTGGATAAATTTTGGACTAGTTAAGTCCATTAATGGCTATTAGCCAAGATGGGTAAGGAATGGTGTCCCTAGCCTCTGTTTGTCAGAGGGTGGTGATTGATGGCAGTAACGAGATCACTTGATCATTACCTGTTAGGTTCACTCATTCTGGGACACCTGGTGTTGGGCACTGTCAGTAGACAAGATACTGGGCGGGATGGACCTTTGGTCTGACCCAGGACGGCCATTCTTATGTTCTTACATTTTTAGAGAGGGCAGTCCTTGCACTACCAAGACCAGAGGCATGGACTGTGTTTGGTCACTGTAGGGAGGAAGATGTTATAGGTAAGGCTTCATAAACACCCAAGAAGCAATCAGATACACACTATTCATCTAAACTGGTTTGTCCATTTCTAGCATTAAGTAGTGTGATGGAATGAGGGGGGGTTTCCCTTAGGTTTCCTACGGGTTGCATGCAGAGGAGATGAGACTCAGTTTCCCTGAGTGTTACTGATTTAACAAGGCAATGGGAGATTCCAGCTAGAGGCCCAGATGACCCTGTTTACCTGAACACAAGACAATGGACAGAGGCGGGACTTGGGGGAGTGAGATCAGCTTCCCAGAGGGAAAGCAGACAGAGCCCACCTGGATACAGGAGAGACTTGGATGTGCTGGGCTGAGGGAGGCCAGGCCTGAGAGTCCTAAGAGTTCCTGCGCTGTGTTCAATGCTCAATAAACCCTCCTGTTTTATGCTGGCTGAGAGCCACTCCGGTCTGGAGAACAGGGTTGCATTGTCCCCTTTGAGGGTGGAAGCCCCGGGGGTCCCAGGCGAGAGGCTTCCCTGAGGGGGCCCATGGCAGAGGCAGGCATGCTAAGGCTCAGAGAGGTGCGGATCCAGGAGGTGAAGAGGCTTACCCTGAGAGGGAGTGGACCACCAAGAAGAGCGGTCTCACCGAAAGGGGCACCCCCACGGACCGCATGGGACCAAAAGCGGGCACAACCTGTGAGTCCGTGAGAAGTAATGGTTTTTCTGTTCCCCTCCTCCCCCCACAGATATTGTCCTTTTTTTCTTTTTGACTCTATCTTACATAACCATTCATCAGAAACTTATTGTCTGGCTCTGAGAGGCTATTATTTTTGAGCATCACTTAAAGATTCTTCCTCTGACTGAATTAAGTTCCTTGCAGATCTTTTCCTTATTATTTTATTTTAAGAAGCCTTATTGTCTTGATAGTTTTTGCAGTCTAGTTTCCATTAAAATGCTACAAACCCAAATACTCTCTCTCTCTTAGCCTGTCACCCCCCAGCCACGGTATGGGCCACCAACCACAGATCCCTCTATTTCTGGTGTTGCAGTAGCAATTCGGTCCCTCATGGGGTGGAGTTACTAGCCCCACACCCATGTTAAGCCTACAGCACCTGGTATTCCTAGGAGGTCTCCCATCCAAGTACTTGCCAGGCCCAAACCTGCTTAGCTTCCGAGATCAGACAGGATCGGGCATGTTCAGGGTGGTTTAGCCATATTCAAACTCACATACAGTCCCCCTAAAATCTAGTATATTATCACCACCATTCTGAATATTGGAAAAAGGTTGCAAATTCAAATCAAGCTTTTATTGGTGCTACTGCATGAGTTACATACTGTTCACCCCATTATAAAAATCACATACTAAATTTGCCAACAGGCACAAATATTGGTACTATTTGACTCTATTAATATTACCTAAAATTATATGGCATTCTCCTATATCCTCAAAAAAATATACAGGGGAGGAAGAGCAGAGGATCTGATCTCAGGAACACTCTTTCCTGAAGGGAAAGGGGAACATATTCATGTCCCTACCATAAGCCATAGAGAAGCCGGAGGAAAGCAGATGAAGGCCCATCCATCTTCACAAGAACCCATCACTTCAAAATACCTCCCTCCCCCCAGCACATCTGGGTGAGGGACCTGTTGATCTTCTACCTCCCCTCATTGAGCACCTTCAGGGCACAACTGCCTGGGCCTGCAGTTACTCTAGATAAGAGTTAAGAATTCTTACACATCAGGATATTGGCTGATCATTTGCTGGGATCAGGAAGAAATACTCCAATATCATAACATAGTATTGCATAGTTAGGTACAGTATTGGGAGAAGGCACATTTCAACTCTTGGGATTTACAAGTTATCTCTGAATTATCTGGTATTTGCTCCAGCTTGAAAGGCAATACGAATATGGCAATTTCTTTTGTTCCAATATGGCAGTTCTTATGTTCTTAAGTCTGATTCTGACTTCCAACAGTTGCACACAGCTCCAACTCCACTGATTTCAAAAGAGTTCACTCTGATTTATACCGCCACCTTGATCGATCAATCCATCAGCCCTCACAGAGAGAGTGCCAATCACAACATGTCAGACATGTTGTTCTAGCCAGTCCTCCCTCCAGCTACCCATTGGCCAGACTTGTCAGTAGCACTGGACACCTGAGGGGCATAGCGCACAGCAGAGCAGAACCCCTGAACAAACTGCCAGCCTCACCCTCCCAAGCAGCTGGGATTACAGCTGCATGCCACCATGCCAGGCCTGATTTATACTGTAGAAGTGAAATCAGATTCAGACTTGCTACATACATGTAAATGAGTATTGGATACTATTTTGTTCATTTAAAATCTTAACATTAGTTTATAAGGTTTAAATAATAGATACAACCTTATTCACCAGGAAGTCACTAATAGACGTAACAGTCTCACCACCAACAGGAATCCCAAACAATCTGAAGCCAGTGCATTGCTTTAATATTAATATTATTAATTGTCCTGGAATATTGCTTTAATATTCCAGGACAACAACTTAGTGCAAACTTCTGCTGCACTGTCATCATTGAGTTTTTAGTAGGGAAGGTGAACCTAAAGAAGAACTGATCTGAATCGTCACCCAAAATCACCATTCAACCTTTTCATAGTTTGAAAAAGTTTAGTTAAATCACACCTCCTATCCCACTATATATCAATTTTGAGCTCCTCTGAACTTACGGATTTAGGA
The DNA here is from genome assembly GCA_032164245.1 of Sternotherus odoratus. Classification (NCBI taxonomy): domain Eukaryota; kingdom Metazoa; phylum Chordata; order Testudines; family Kinosternidae; genus Sternotherus; species Sternotherus odoratus. The sequence continues at coordinate 84,064,368 of JAVMKO010000007.1, forward strand.
AGGAGCAGTAGTGCTGAAATACTGAGCTCGAGGGTTTTCACATGTGATTTCCAACCCAGACCAAAGAGGCAGGTTAAGAATGTGAATTTGGAGAGGATTATCTGAACCAAGCCTTTAGATCTCCTGAAGTCTTCACAGAAGCAGAGTTTGAATCTCAGCTGGGGGGGCTGAAGGAATGGAGGATGTGCTCTCACTGGTGAGTGAAGGAAAATCATCCAGGCAATATTATGTACAGTGAACCTGCATACCTGTGAATTGTTCTCACATTCCATACATTACTATTGTTGGGGATATGCAGTGGCATTAAGAGGAATGCTGCCCCCTAGGGTTGTGTATAATGTCATGCAAATCCCAGTCAGAGGATAAGCACTAGTCATATTGGTCTGAAACCGAGACACTCAAGAGTGCTAATCTTTAAGTAAATGACTGCCTTGTTAATTCAATTAGAAACATTTGATTAAAAATGGACTTGATCAATATTTTTCAATTTATTTACAGGTAACTCTTCAGCCCCTCTAGGTCACCCTTTGCTTGTGCCAGTCAGACAGGCTGGAGAAAGTTTTTCTACTTGGGGTCAGATTTATAAACGAAGTTTTTGATTTGTGAAGGAACAGGATCTGGAAGCTGTCTAAATCATGTATCCCAACAATAAAATTCTTGACTGTCATCAGCAATGTGCTTTAACCATTCGTTCTGGGGATATATTGGTCAGTAAAGGGAAAGGAAACCAAGTGTGTATTTTCAGAAGTTCCCTCAACAGAAACAGTTTAACACCTCAGATTTCCATGCAGTATCTATGAAGTAAGACTCATCAGCATCCAAATAAGTGTAGGAAAGGTTGTCTCTGCAAGTGTAGAGAAATGCTAATAGGTGTCTGAGGTATTTGGACTGCACTTTGAAGATTAAAGTATAAATATGGTATAAATGCTACTAAGATTGGAACATCTAGGTGTAACACATCTATGGCTTTGTGTACACTATAAGCCAGGGGTGTGATTCCCCTTTTCCTGTACCACCTTAAACCTGTGGTTATGTACTCAACATGGCTTAGCTGTGCTTCTGCTGATGTTATGCATGTGACCATGGCTATACTGCATGTGTGCTTGTGCTAGCTCGATGGGAACAAGTGCAAGTATGTGTACACGAAAAGGGAAATAATAGCCCTGGTTTTTAGTGTAGACATAGGCAATCTGGTGTTTCAGATGGAATTGAAGGGCCGGTTCTGGTGACAATAGTAGTCCCTAGGTCAAACTGCAGGCAAAATTCCTAACTACTTAAAATGACTTGAGCCCCCACCTAGAGATACATAGAAAAAGATGCATTGCTCTGAAGAAAAGAAGTAGTTTAAAAAAAAGATTAGTGCTTTAGTTCATTGAAGCAGCCTAGTAATCAGACTGACATGATTTCAAGGTCTGATATCTAAACTTGGGATCCATTATGGCAAGGGGCGCACCTTCAAAAAGCTGGGAATCCCTGCTTTCCAATGGCAAGCAATGCTGGTTTAAACTCCAGTGATGAGATACAAACCAAACGGGTCTCAATGATAAACAACATTCTATTTTCTAACACAGGAGGGAAAGAAGAAAATTAGAGAGGGGAAACAATATTGAGCTAGAATTAAAATAGAGTTAACAGTAGTGGGCCAAAGCACTGAATTTGCTCATCCTGACTAGGAAGTTATGGTACCACCAGGAACTAACAGAAAGACAGATGGAGTAAATTAGGGTGAATGTGGAGCTGGGTGGCAGCATCACAGAAATGAAAGCCAAGACTGAATTCACAACAGAAAAAAAATATGGAGAAGTAGAGACATTATAGACTTGACCAAAAGAACATCAAGTGAAATAAAATATAAGAAAGCATAGAAAAGCGACATGCTCTTATGACAAAAGGATAATATTGTCGTATTGGATGCTCTTCAGGACAAAGGTTTTCTCTTCCTTCTAGATATTTTTGGTCCTACTTCAGCATGGGGTGGGACTAGATGACCTTTGAGGTCCCTTCCAGCCCTACATTTCTATGATTTAGTGAACGTTGGCAAGAACCCAGCACATCTTGGGTATTACAATGATCTCTAAAAGCAATTAACACTAATAGAACTTCCAATTGGTTTCCTAAAATTGAGCCCTCCCATCATATCAGTGCTATCATATGACTACTGTCATTGACAGTTGCCAATTAGGACAATGCTGCTCCCCATTAGAGTCTCGTTAGTTAGTATCTCTAATCCTTGGAAAAGGGCAGAGAGGAAGAGATGAGGATGATTTCAGTTCCCAATCTCCAGTTATTTATAAAGAATATGAATACCAAACCTCTTTTGGTAAGTGAATTAATAATATACCTACTTATTCAGCCTAGAAGATTTGTCTGAAAACAGAGTTTGATAAACTGAACAGCTGCTGATAGGTTTGTAATTCACAGTAAAGCAGGGGTTGCAGGAAACTGCTGGAATATTTCATCACTGATTAAACTATTAGCAATTGCCAAGTGACTTTTCTCAGAACACTCTGTGTCTGTATTGATGCTGATATGTGTATATGCATGAATTTAGTATTTCAGTTCCAATAATGAAATGACAACTTTCGGGAAGACAACAACTCTATTTTCATCTATTCTGCAATACTAATATACCTGTCTGTATTTTTGATATGTGTGTGAAAGTCTACCATCTGCAATGAATAAATGTTGACATTTATACACAAATTAATATTAATTGGTATGTGTTTAGAATATAAAGATATTAATTTATTGGCAGTTTTTTCTGGAGCAGTCATCAATTGAACACACACATGATATGAAAATACTTTCACTATTTATATTTTTCCTCCTGAAGAAAAACACAAGAACACTAATAGTTTCAAAGGAGTATTAAACAATGATACAGTAGTGTGCCTTGTGTTTTCTTCAGAACACTGCAATCTTGACTACTCAACACTGACTCAGAATTGAAGAATAAAAAAATATTAGGTCATCTATACAGTCTTCCAGAAGTCTACTGGATGGAAGAGTCCTGAAAAACACTCTCCCAGTTAAACAGGAAGCTGGAAACTTTCAGGGCAAGATTAAGAATGAGGCCGGATGGAAAGGATTCAGTCAAAGCTTTTGGGGGGGGGGGGGTGTGATTGGAATGGTGGTAAGAATGTAATTGCAAAAATTTGTGCCCAGTGAGTTTCATCTTCATCTTAGCATTTAAACCAATTCAATAACTCAAAAAGCAAAACAATTGAAACCTGGTTAGGAGCCTTTCCACAAAGCAGACCCACATTTGGAGTTTGTTACAAAATTTGAAACCAGACCAGATTTCCCTGGTTTGGGAGTTTGTTGCAAAGTTTTATACAACATGACAAAGCTAATGGATAAAACTCACTTTCTCTATTTTCACATTTTCTTTACAGCATCATTTGCTAATTAGAGTTCCTGTGTTACCTGGACTCCCCCCACCCCCCCCATCATGCTGCCAGAAGCATTTAATACACCTGACTGACTGGATTTGACAACTCTGTTTACTCCCTGCCTTCCAAAGTGTCCTGTTGCCATTTGGGAAGATCAGAGAAGATACATACTGTTCCTTCCACACTAAGAAGACTGATACAATACAATCTACATATACTTGCAAATTTTGTAACCCCCAAATATAAAAACAGTAGGTCTTAGGGGCCTTGTCTGAACTTGACATGAATGCAAATTCCACCACAGAAAATGATAAAACTATACACTGCTTAGGCTAAGAAACCATATTCCATATTTCAGTCTAAAATGAATGGCTGAGTTATTAAAGCCTCGTGTGTCATGACAGTATAATAAAACAGTTATGGGTACAATACAAAAGATGGGGAGAAACATAAACAATAGTCCTTTAGATAAACCTCGATTGCACAATTTAATATTTGACGTCAGCCTTAATCTAGGAGGCAACCTTTACCAATTTTATCCTTTCCTTATCTGAAAAAGGAATGTCATAATGCATTTGAAAAAAAAATAAATCCTAACTTGATTGATGAACACAATATAAATCTGTAGGTGTATAGAACATCTGGCTTAGGTCCATATGATAAATGGACCCATGTCAAATTCTCACATACTGACTGCACAGTCTATCCTTTCCTTTATAATCCTCACCTGCCCTCTATGGACTGTCAGGAGTATTCACATCAGAGCAAACTGAATAGTACAAAAGTAATTTGCAAATATTTGTGTGAAAAATCATGGAGAGATCACTTTGCTGTTATAGCCAGTGTTACATTATTTGATATTCACACATATTTAGATGAATGCCACTCTATTTATGTAAATGCATATAAATCCTGAAAGTGGAAATGGTTGAAATGGCAAAAATATGCTAAACAATTTGTAATTTTTCACTGAACTACTTAAAAAGTATGTCCAACTGAAGAATTAGAAACATTTCAAATGCATAATGAGCTGTCCAAAAATTGCACTGGAAATGTGTCATTAATCCTTTATTCTTCTGTTTAAATAGTTTGAATCACTGAAACAACCCTATGTGATTTAGGTGAGATTGCACATTGGATTAAATTCATGCTTAGGAGAAGGTCCAGCACAAAAGTTTACATGAGAATTAAGTGCTGCATAGGCCTTGAGTTGGTTTCCAGTAGCTGGGTGAATATTGTCCACTATGAATAGAGATTAACTAGTGGCATTCAACAGATAAAACCATCCATAGGCTGAGGTGTGTTCTCAGAAACTATCCATCAAATTCTTGTGAACATTAAGTAATACTTTTGTAGAAATTAGGATCTGCTCACGAACAATCCACCAATTAAAAAACACAAAGATAAGTATGTCAGGCAATTTATTCTTAATGACTATTTCAACAAGCTCTAATTAATTTCCACCGTTTGTTAGGCATTACATTGACTTTCATCTTTTGTAGGTCTGTGCTGAACTTTATTTGCCAATCAACCATCTGAATGCATTTGCATAATTTGTCTAGGTCACGTCTAAAGCTTCATGTGGTTGCAACATCTCTCATGAGTCAGCGTAGAAAGTACTGTATGTGCCCTGGAGGCATTCAGGAAGGAACACTTACAATGCTGACATGAAAAGAAGATTCTAATTCCCAGGACATTAATGAATTAAAATGGGGAGTGTTCAGTTAATACCATAAATAGAAACATAAAATAGCTGCCATATACTAAGATTAAGGGATCGTCCATGCTCCATGTTGCACTTCTTCATGCCAAGGACACTAGAAAATAGAGAGTCACTTTTCTCCATGCAAGTGGCCAGGAACAATTCTTCAGTAATTACTCCTGGGGAACTCTGCACCACCTCACATGCACAGACTTCATGTCCTCTGCAGATTTATTTGCTTTCTTGTGGAAAAATGACTTTCTGACTGGGAATTAAAGGAAAGGTGCACCACTCCTAACAGAGCAGGTACATTGTTTCAGTCACCCAGAGCAGCCGGTGGAGAGATAAATCACTGTGGAGCTAGGGACACCCCAGCCAGTGGCGCCTACCCTGATCTGGGCTCAACTGCTAGTCCCATCTGAGCTGGAGGCAGGAGAGGATGAGACGTCCTCTTCCCCTGCAAGGAGTGGCAGGGGCTGTGTCAGACCCACAATCGGAAACCTCCCCCAGCTGCAGGAAGCTCAGCATCCACCCCTGCTTCCTTCCCCCATCACTCCTCGGTGTGGGGGGAGGAGTCACTGTACTGGGAGCTGCTCCCGCATCTGCCCAACCTCCTGAATCCAAACCTCCCATACCCAGACACCCCTGCCAAGCATTGCTCTGTACACCCAGAACCCGCCTAGCCTTCCATACCCAAACCCTACCCCACTTAACCTCAACCCCTGCATCTGGTGTCCCCCTTGCACTCAGATCCCCTGTCTCTGGACCCCCACCCCTGCAACCAGGCCACACCCAGCTGATCTTCCTGTACTCAAACCCCAACCCCGATGCCCCACCTCCTGCACCACCATGAGCACTCACATCCAGACCCCCATGCCACTGACCCCCAATTAGCTGCATCCAGACCCCCCACCAAGCCCCACTCCCCCATCATCCAGACACCCCTGCACTGAGACTCCCAATCCCAGATCCCTCTGCTGAGCCCCAACCACCTTCACCCGGAAGCCCCTGTAGTCTCATTGCCCGTGCACCTGGAACTGCTCTCCCCATGATCTGTGTATCCAGATCCTCCCACACCTATACCTTCTCACACACTGAGCTTCATTCAGCCAGATTGCCCCACACAGAATCCTCTCACACCACACCTGGATCCCCCCACACTGAGCCCCACCACACTTGGCTCCTGCCTGGTAGAGCCTCCCTGCCCCACATCTGATGCTGAGTGGCAGGGCCCCAGCATATATCTAGGGTAGGCCAGGCCTTGTGCGGTGTCAGGGTTGGGTGCAGCCTCACTGCTGAGTCTGGGTTGCGGGAGGTGGGAGGCTGCAAGGTGATCTCCCTCCTTCATGCAGCCTGTGCTCCCCACAGCCATGCTGGAGCCTCTGCATTTATTAATTGACAAATAAAACTTGCAGGATTTTAAAAATAGTGTGCAGAATTTTTAATTTTTTGGCACAGAATCCCCTCAGGAGTAGATAATGCACCTCAGCGTCATATAGGCTGGGTCTAAATAACATGCTACTATGTGCATTATGTCCTCAAGGGGACATGGTCTGCAGACTGGGAAATGTGTCCAGCCATCCTCAGAGCCAGCTAGTGTAGACTGTGCCCTAAGCAGGTGAATGCTAAGTGCAGGTGTTAATGATACTTAGAGGAGAAACACCTTGTACCCTATCCTCTCCATGGAAACCAATAGGAGTTTTGTGCCAATGAGGTGGAAGCACTGGATGTGCCTAGCTATACCAGCCAGAACAGAGTAACTCAATAAGTCACTCTTATCACATGAAAGGTTTGAGACTTTGCAACTAAGGAGCTGTCTGGTTGTTTGGGTTCATATGTTTGTATGCTGCTCTAGTAAATCCATTATTCCTCGTAATACTAAAAACCACCTCTGAATTATTCTCTCTCTCTTGGATAGAGAAATATGAAGCTTCTCGCTAGTGATGTGCACTTTTAGGTTACCGGTGCTTATAATAAGCCTGTGCACTATCAGTCTTTCTTCATGACAGTCTTAATGTTATTGTTATTATTTAATCTGATCATTTGACTTTGGGCTATTCGAGATAACAGCAATTTCTGTATTATGAATAGCCTAACTGTCTCCAATGTTTCTTCCTCAGTTGTCATTTTTATGCGCTACATCTTTTGCAAAACAGTTGCCTCAACTCTCTGCCATTGTAGCTGAGAACAGAATCATTGCAGTGTGGCTGTGGTCTGCTACTAATAGATCTTCCTCAGCCAGCTCTAACTTACACACCATGCTGCATCTTTTTCTGTGTTTTCCTACTTTACACTATGCAAGTTATACACTTCTCTTAGCTGGCTTCAGTTGATCAATCAAACTCTGGATGATGTCATGTCATTTAGAAAGGAAAAAGACTCAGAGTATTATTGTGCATGTAAATAATTGACCAAGACCAGTCCAAGGTGTGACTTCTTGGGAAATAGAACCTCCTACTGTCAATCAACTACCCAGATAGATAAAACTATCCATCCATTCAATGCCACCGCCATCTACATTCAGCATTGGCAGGTCATTCATTTCCACTCAATAGGAGACATGCATAGCTTTTGGTTTATCACCATCGATCTTAAGTCCCAGTGATTCTGAAGTTTTTCGTGACTCTTTCACCAATAGCTATATTTGGTCAATAGTCTCACCAACTAAGGTAATATCATCTGCATACTAAACTTCACAGCTCCTAGTTTGGCTCAATCAGCTTGTCATCAAATAGTCTATTAGAATACTAACACAGATGAGAGAGCACATCCCTGGTGTTCTCCTGATTATATTGAAATCCATTCTATAGCACTGACTTCGTACGTACTCCAGCATTGAAGTGTCCACATAAAAAAAAATAGTGGGTACTCAGCACCTACCGGCAGCCCCCCAGGTCAGTCCCACCGATAGTCTCCCGGGTCAGTCAAGATGCCCATCTTGAGTCTCTGGAGCCTGATTTGCAGAAGTGCCGAGAGCTCACAGTTTCAAATTAGGTCAATGGGAGTGGCACTTTGAACATATTCATTCAGCTCCCTTGTGCATATGCAGGATGATACCGTCTTTACCTACACGGTTATATCAGGACTCCTGGCTCATTCTGGGCACAGAATGAATAGTGCTCATTAAACAGGTGGCTATTCAATATTTCTTTTTATCCTCCTCATTCAATGTTCATTCAAAGGATTCCTTTGCTGCATAACATATAAACCTTCTACTGAATACAGAATTATTAACTTCCTCTTGTGCTTTTCTATAGTGTCCTAACCACAGTATCTTAGTGCTTCATAAACATTAATAGGTTTATCTCATAGTATCCCAGTGAGGTTAGGTGGTATTATCTCCATTTTACACATGCAGAACTGAGGTACAAAGATTAAGACAAACATTAAAGTATCAACTAATTTTGGGTGCCCAATTTAAGAAGCCAGGGGCCTGATTTTTCAGAGTACTTATTTTATATGTTCAGAGCAGAGCTCCCACTGATCTCAGGTGCAGATCTGAGTGCTCATCTGCACGTCAAACCCGAGGTGTCTCAAGTTGGACACTCAGGAAATGAAGACCACACAGTGGACAGTGAAAAGTTTGGTTTCAGAGTCTTATCCAGCATCACATAAGAATTCTCTGACAGAGACAGGGAAAGAATCCAGTTCCGCAAAGCTGCATTCAACTGCCTTAATCACAAAACCGGCCTTCCCTCTTCCGACAGGTCCCTGCCTCTGTCACTACATAAACCAGATTCGGTCCCAGTTTTATAAAAGTAAACTGAAATTCTATTGCACAGAACTATATTTATCACTTTCCCCCCACCTGGGTCATCAGCAAGGTTGGGACCTTCAAATTCACAGCACAGTTCTCTACCACTTGAGCTAATTATGGAGTAGCTGCTAACAGCAGAAAACACATATTCACCTGCCACTGGAGGGGGTGACACACACACACACACTTTGTTAGTAGGTTTCATTGCTATTTGCTGATAGCAAAGGAATGTTGAAAGTCAGGAATGCTGGGTCTAATCCCATGTTCTGAAGGGGCGTGTTTCTAGTGATTATAGACTTTTGGGCCACATTTCTCCAGCCTCTCCCTGTCCCCTTCTCCCCAACCAGTGCCAGCCTCTGTCCTCCCTCCTATTCGTGCCCCAGATGTTCTCTCCCCAGTCTCTGTACCTCACTCTTGTCCCTTCCTCTGGTCCTGTCCATGTGCTAGCTTTCCTATCCTTCCTTGCAGCCACCACTCCTGTTCCTTTCCTCCATCCAGGGCCGGTGACAGGAATTTGGGGGCCCCGTATGCAGATCATACGCCCCCCCGCCCCCGGCCGGTCTCCTGCCGCCCGCGCCCCCGCCCCCCCCCCCCCCGTCTCCCGCCGCCTGCGGGCCCCCCCGCCCCCCGGGCGGTCTCCCGCCGCCTGCGAGGGCCCCCCCCCGGCCGGCGACAAGGGGTTACAGCAGCGTACCAGACCCGCCCCGGATTTAAGGGCCCCCCCCCTTAAGTCCGGGGCCCGGTACAGCTGTACCCATTGTACCCCCCTATCGCCGGCCCTGCCTCCATCACAGCTCCTGCTCTTAACTGCCCCCCTTTTTTACATTTCTTCATCCTCCTCACACCATTCTCACCCTAGTCTGGCAACTGCCTCCTTCTGCTCACTACCTAGGTGCCAGCAGAAGGAGATGAAGACCAACAGTCTCCCTGCTCTCAGTTCCTGTGCTTGTCATGACAACAGTCCACATCAGCCACATGTAGCAACAGAAGGGAAAGTCCTGTTCAGCCACCACACTCATAGCTGGAGCATGCTCAGGTACTCTGTGGGGATGAGTAGTCCAGTCATGCATAGGACCTGCGAGGAAAACGATCATGCTCTAGGTAGACAGAATCTTCATAGAATTTAGCTAACAAACTCTTAACAAGTCTCTTCTGAGCATGTTTCATAGGTGAAAGACAAGAAAGGACCATTAGATCATCTAGTCTGACCACCTGTATATCACAGATCCTTAAATATCACCCACTTGCCCCTATCTTTCAGAAAGGCAACCGAGTCTTGATCTGGAGACATCAAGAGATGGAGAATCCATCCCTCTTTCCTTGGTAGTTTGTTCCAATGGTTACTCAACCATAGTGTTAAAAATGTATATCTCATTTCAAATTTGCATTTGTCTGGCTTCATTTTCCAGTCTTTGGTTCTTATGACTGTCTTTATTAGATTAATCACTACTTTATTACTCAGTGTTTTCTCCCCATGAAGGTACTTATACATGTTATCAAGCCACCTCTTCATATCTCTCTCTCTCTTTTTGGATAAACTAAACCAGTTGAGCTCTCTTCAGTCTCTCACCATCAGGCATTTTCTCCAGCCCTTAAATGTGCAAACTGATTTTTCAGGGGTGTATAACTTGGCTCTATTTGGGCGAGTTTTCACAGGGATGTGAAAAGTCACATTCCTGACATCAGAGAGACAACCTCACCAAGTTTCAGGTTCCTAATTCAAAGCATGTAGGCATTAGAACTTCTCACCAAAACAGTTAGAAGAATTGTTTTTACCATGGACATCAACAAATTCAACAAATTCTCATTCCTGGAAATGGTTGAACCATTTTCACTGAAACTTCCCAGATAGATTCAGTCTCAGGCAGACACCTGGTATGGACAATTTTAGGTCCAACAGTTAAAATTTTGAAGAGTTGTGCGCCACTGAAAACAAGGTCTTATAATGGAAAATACTGGGAAACCTTAACTCTAGGTACTGCCACCAGCTCTGACTATACTCCATGAAAGCTAGGCACTTAACTTCACTTGTTAACTCTGAAAATTTCCACTTAACCCCCGTCACTTCCTTTGCCCATCACTATATGAAATGCATATTTCATTTTGGAGGCAGATAAGTAAGAAAATGAGTAAGAGCAGATGCACCACATTCATAGATAGTTTGTCAAATGATATTTCCCAACCTACTCATTAAGTTTTCTAAGTACGTGTGGGTTTTGTTTTTAAAGATACATAATGAAGATGCCTTTTAAAATGAAGTTAGTAAAAATGTTTACAAAACATCTGTTGTTGTTGAACCGGTATGTTCTAATCAGCAAATATTTATTCAGCTCACTTGTATTTAAGACAGTATGTTCCAGACAACGATTTCCACTGAAGTAACAGCCCTGCAGATATGACAGAACACTAATGAGATATATCAAGAAAGCAAGCAATTTTTAAAACATCCATTTTAGAGGTGAGTGCAAGACTATTGACAAGTCTATATACTTCTACAAAACAACTGGTTGAACATAAGACAGGCCATACTGGGTCAGACCAACTGTCCATCTAGTCCAGTATCCTGTCTACCGACAGTGGGCCAATGCCAGGTGCCCCAGAGTGAGTGAACCTAACAGGTAATGATCAAGTGATCTCTCTCCTGCCATCCATCACCCCCCTCTGACAAACAGAGGCTAGGGACACCATTCCTTACCCATCCTGGCTAATAGCCATTAATGGACTTAACCTCCATGAATTTATCCAGTTCTCTTTTAAACCCTGCTATAGTCCTAGCCTTCACAACCTCCTCAGGCAAGGAGTTCCTCAGGTTGACTGTGCACTGTGTGAAGAAGAACTTCCTTTTTAAACCTGCTGCCCACTAATTTCATTGGGTGGCCCCTAGTTCTTATGTTATGGGAACAAGTAAATAACTATTCCTTATTCACTTTCTCGACACCACTCATAATTTTATATACCTCTATCATATCCCCCCTCAGTCTCCTCTTTTCCAAGCTAAAAAGTCCTAGCCTCTTTAATCTCTCCTCATATGGGACCCGTTCCAAACCCCTAATCATTTTAGTTGCCCTTCTCTGAAACTTTTCTAATGCCAGTATATCCTTTTTGAGATGAGGAGACCACATTTGTACACAGTATTCAAGATGTAGGCGCACCATGGATTTGTATAAGGGCAATAAGATATTCTCCGTCTTATTCTCTATCCCTTTTTTAATGATTCCTAACATCCTGTTGCTCATTATTGGTTGTTTTAAGTCTTCACAGATTGCAAGAAGTACTTTTTGCCATTCTCTTATCAGTCCCTAATTATTTTCATTTTAAGAAAAGCATTTTAATTCCTAACATAAGAATGGCCATACTGTGTCAGGCCAGTGGCATATATAATCTAGTATCCTGTCTTCCAATATTGGTCAGTGCCAGACGCCTCAGAGGGACTGAACAGAACAGGTCAATTATCGAATGATCTATCCCCTGTTGTCCACTCTAACTTCTGGCAGTTAGAGGTTTAGGGACACCCAAAGCATGAGGTTCATGCCTGACCATCTTGGCTAACAACCATTGATGGGACCTATCCTCCATGAATGTGTCTAATTCTTTTTTTGAACCCACAAGTAGACTATGTGTTGCATGAAGAAGTACTTCCTTAAACCTGCTTGTTTTAAACCTGCTGCCTATTAATTAATGTGGTCTGTCAACCACTCGTAAGGTTTGTCATACTCTGGGCAGCCCCAGCCAAGAAACAGGAGGGCAGCACAAGGATCCCTCTTTCCACACATGTAACTGGGTCACCACTTTGGTGCCTAAATTCTGACAATATCAGCCTACATCCTTCTCCGAGTCTTAGGGCCTCCATGGCAATATTTTTCTCAAGTGGGGAGGTAAAAGTTGTCAGCCTAGACACTCTTGCCCCTCAGCCTATAGCTATGAAGCTGTCAAGGCAAAGCAAAATCTAGCCCTGCTTGCCTGGGATCATAGATACATACTGAAACAACAACCACTCATGCTGCCACAGTTTTACTGCTCTTGTTACTCAAGATATCTTTGATCAAACCAGATCAAAGTTAGCTCGGGTCTACACATACTGCAGTCACATCCCTATTTCAGTGTAGACATACTGTGACATTGACCTAAATCAAAATCGCAGATCCAAACAGTAGCTCCTGTGCACAGTCTTTATAATGGTTAGAACCATAACTCCAGATCCAAACCAGGTTCAAAATCTAGACCAAGTTCCATGATTTCCAAGAATTCAGGGTGATAGGGCTCAGTGTTTGGGTTTGGGAGATGTCTGAACTGCAATCTCTGTTGTACACCCCATTTCTGTTTTGATTCTGAATCATCTTTTGGATCTGAAACAGATCAGATAAACACCTTCCATCACAAATTTTATAACACCCATTCAGGGCTGTATGTAAGACATGACATCCTGTCTGTTAATATCCTGCCCAAATGCTTTTCAAATATAAAACTGCATATTGTGAAAAATATTCTGTTCTTGCTTCTCTCTTCCCTTTCGTTTCATATATAATTATACCTGCACTATAGTATTAGATATGTTGCAACAATTGCTAAAAGAAATGTCTCCTATCTTATGGATATACCAAGGAGTTCTTGGAAATTAAAGGAAGTGATCTCTCATGGGATATCCTCCAGTGCAAAAGGAGTTGAACCCCAGTATACCGTAGTGTTGCCCCCACTGAGTGGTTGACCAGCTATTAGTAATCTTAGCATTCTTAGCAATAGCAGTCTCACACCTACCCACAAAACTGATACTTTGACTGGAAAAAGGTAAGGCATTTTAACTTAGCAACAAGTAAGGAGTAGGGAAAATGTATTTGATGGCAAAAGAAATGCAGTAAGAAAAATGGATTTTGATTTAACACTCATTTAAATCACAGAATCAGAGAGGTAGCTGTGTTAGTCTGGAATAGCAGAGGTAACAAAGAGTCCTGTGGCACCTTAAAGACTAACTATAACGTTTTGAAGCATAAGCTTTCGTGGGCTAATACCCACTTTGTCGGATGCAAGCAGTGGAAGTGTCCGACGAAGTTTGCATCCGACGAAGTGGGTATTAGCCCACGAAAGCTTATGCTTCAAAACTTTATAGTTAGTCTTTAAGGTGCCACAGGACTCTGTTTCCTCTTAAATCACAGAGGAGAGCAAATAAAATAATCCCTCTGACTGGATAGATCTCTGTGTTATAGAAAATTAAAAACAAATGAAAATTTGAATTATGGAGCTATAATTCCATTGAGGAGTAAGTGCACCAAGCACTCAAGATTCATGTGTTTTATGATGCTATCAAAATCTTTTGATGGGATTATTGCGCTGTGATTCACAGATGGATGTTATTTATGCTGTATCTAGCTCATTGTCTTTCAGGCAAACAAGGTCTAATATTGGGGGGGGGGGGTTATGTTTTGGGAAAAGTTTAAGAAAAGTTGCTCAACAATGTATTTTTATGCTAGTGGAAGAAGTTGTGCTGCTGTAAAATTTTGGTGGGCGGGAGGGATAGCTCAGTGGTTTGAGCATTGGCCTGCTAAATCCAGGGTTATGAGTTCAATCCTTGAGGAGGCCATTTAAGGATATGGGGCAAAAATAGGAATTGGTCCTGGTTTGAGCAGGGGGTTGGACTAGATGATCTCCTGAGGTCCCTTCCAGCTCTGAAATTCTATGATTCTGTGTGCAAGGAATGTAATTTGCCAGGTAGTTTCCTGGATGTGGCTTTCTGAAGTGAAGATTCACCAGCATGGTGCCTCCTGCTGGCTGTCTTGGGAATTAGCTCTCCAGCACTCAGAGTGACTCCTGGTGACCCAGTCAGAGAGGTAGCCGTATTAGTGGTACCTTAAAGAGTAACTAAAGTATTGAAGCATAAGCTTTCGTGGGTTAATACCCACTTCCTCGGATGCAAGCAGTGGAAGTGTCCAGGGGCAGGTATAGATAAGTAGGCAAGAACCAGGTGGGAGGTAACAAGGTTAGTCCAATCAGGCTGAACCAGCTTGTTATCTCAAATCAGGGAGGGTGAGGTATTCCTCTACCAGCTGAATTGGAGGTGTGAACTCGGAGAGAGGAGAAGCTGTTTTTGTAATTAACAAGCCATTCAAAATCTTTGTTCAATCCAAAATTGATTGTGTCAAATTTGCAAATGAATTGCAGCTCTGCAGTTTCTCTTTGCAGTCTGGTCTTGAAGTTTTTTTGCTGCAATATGGTGACTTTTAAATCTGTAATTGTGTGTCCAGGCAGGTTGAAGTGTTCCCCTACAGGTTTTTGTATATTGCCATTCCTGATATCTGATTTGTGTCCATTTATCCTTTTTCATAGGGACTGTCCAGTTTGGCTGATGTACATAGCAGAGGGACATTGGTGACATATAATGGCATATGTGACATTGGTAGATGTGCAGGTGAATGAACCAGTGATGGTGTGGCTGTTCTGGTTAGGTCCTGTGATGATGTTGCTGGTGTAGATATGTGGGCAGAGTTGGCATCGAGGTTTGTTGCATGGATTGGTTCCTGAGTTGGAGTTATTATGGCACGGTGTGCTGTTGCTGGTGAGAATCTGCTTAAGGTTGGCGGGTTGTCTGTGTGCCAGGACTGGTCTTCCTCCCAAGGCCTGTGAAAGTGAGGGATTATTGTCCAGGATGGGTTGCAGATCACTGATGATGTGTTGGGGAGGTTTTAACTAAGGACTGTAGGTGATAGCCAGTGGTGTTCTGTTGTTTTCTTTCTTGGACTTGTCTTGCAGCAGCAGGCTTCTGGGTACACATCTGGCTCTGTTGATCTGTGTCCTTATTTCCTTGTGCGGGTATTGTAGTTTTGAGAAAGCTTGGTGAAGATCTTGTAGGTGTTGGTCTCTGTCTGAGGGGTTGGAGCAAATACGATTGTACCTCAGTGCTTGGCTGTAGACAATGGATCGTGTGGTATGTCCGGGATGGAAGCTGGTGGCATGAAGGTAGGCATAGCTGCCGATAGGTTTTCGGTAGAGGGTGGTGTTGATGTGGCCGTCATTAATTTGCACCGTGGTGTCTAGGATGTGGACTTCCTGTGTGGACTGGTCCAGACTGAGGTGGATGGTGGGGTGGAAGCTGTTGAAGTCATGGTGGAATTCTTCCAGAGTTTCTTTCCCATGGGTCCAGATGATGAAGATGTCATCAATGTAGCGTAGATAGAGAAGGGGTGTGAGTGGACGAGAGTTGAGGAAGCGCTGTTCCAGGTCAGCCATAAAGATGTTGGCATACTGTGGGCCATGCGGGTGCCCATAGCAGTGCCACTGGTCTGGAGGTATATATTGTCACCAAATTTGAAATAATTGTGTGTGAGGATAAAGTCACAGAGCTCAGCAACCACCTGTGCTGTGGCATCATCGGGGATACTATTCCGTACAGCTTGTATTCCATCTCTGTGTGGGATGTTTGTGTAGAGAGCCTCTACATCCATGGTGGCTAGGATGGTGTTTTCTGGAAGGTCACCAATGCATTGTAGTTTTCTCAGGAAGTCGGTGGTATCACGGAGATGGCTGGGAGTGCTGGTGGCATAGAGTCTGAGTAGAGAGTCCACATATTCACAGAGAGCAATACAGATGTGCAAAGACAATCCAGGAAGTTTTTTGAGAGTGTTGGGGACAACTTCCTGTTCCAAGTGCTGGAGGAGCCAACCAGGGGTTGTGCTCCTCTTGACCTGCTGCTCACAAACAGGGAAAAAATGGTAGTAGAAGTGGGTGACAACCTGGTGTGGCAAGGGGGCGCCCCCGGGCACCCCAGACTCAAGTCCTTTGAGCAGTTCTCCCTGGCTGGGTTTGGCTTCTCACCGGTTAGGGAGGGCTAACTCCCTCCTGGGAGGGACTCTTTCCTGCTTCCCTGCCTGCTGGCAGCCTCTCTGTATCTGTCTCTCACTCTACTTTACCTCCTTCTGCTTTCACAAAACTCACACTTCTACCTCCTACTGCCTCCAAACACACTCCTCAACTCCCACACCCCTCTCTTTAAAGGGCTCTGACAGCCTCCTTAACCGGTCTCAGCTGGCCCTGCTTCTGGCTGCGGCAGCCTTGCTCAGCTGGACCTAATTTAACCTGCAGTTACCCCTCTCACCACAACCTTCCAGCCCTGGGTTTACCACACTGGGCAGTAGTAACCATGAGCTGATTCTATGTTGGTTAAATGAATGATCACTTTCTCTCTAAGCAAAAAGAGTTAAATCTTAGCCAATGTGAGTAGGCTGTGCGGAATTAGGTGGTGCAATCCAGTTTCCCAATTAAGGGGCAGGATTCTAAACACCCAGGCAGTTCCACTGCAGTTGCTACTGGAACCTGAGGGCTGTAGTAGGATTTACTAGCTACTATACATATGATTAACCCCAACAGTCTGCAGAGTCTCAGCCATCACCCAACTATTATGTCTCAAGACCCGTTGCCATGGTATGTAGAGAGTTCCCACATGACTTCCAACTCACTCTTCATGCAGCTGAACCCAAACAGTCCCTCTGCATTCAGGCCTTTTCATTGCCTTTAGCTGAGCTCAAGGATAATCAGGAAGGATAACTACATGTGTTATTTCTGTGTTTTAATTGAGTTCCTGCTTGTAAAATCCAGCTTTTTTCCAGCTACTGTATTAACAAATGACAGCAGCATTTAGAAGTTCAGCCCTAATTTAATCTCCATGTCTGAATTAAATAGACATTGCTTCCTGTTTCTCTGACACCTTCAGTCTGGAGCAGGTGTTGATTCTCTACAGGGGCTCATAGCCTACAATAATTCTTTGTTTTTTTTCCAACTGGAACAAGTATCTGCTTTAATTTTAAATAATTCACACACCGCTCGAGGCAGTTCTGCTGATGCACAGGATCTGAAAATTATCTGGTTTTTGGCTGATACTAATTATTTTCTCTATTATTCTGGCATAAAGCTCAGGATAACAAGGTATTCACCTTGAATTCCCTGTTGGCTATACTGAGAAAGGAGTAGACACACAGACCGGGACACAGAAGTGGCAAACGTAACCTGTCCATTCAACAACTTGACATCAGTGTCTTGAAATTACTGTGACTCAAGCAGAGATGGGCCCAAGCTATAGAATTTGGATCTGGGTTTTAAAACTCAAAAATGTGTGGTTGTTCAGAACCAGTATTTTGGTTCAGCCCATTCATAGAAGTCAAATGTGAAACCCAGAGCAGAGCCTGGTTCCAAACTCCTTATCTATCCCAGGTTTCAGTGGTGTCCAGATTTGGGGTTTTTTGGGACCATCTTATTTTGTTTAGGAACAGAAACAGTATTTTTCCTACATATAAATTACTCCATAGAGTGATCACAGGGTTTAAAAGATTGCTAATGGTGTTTGCCATGGCACTAAGCAGACTGAGGTCACATGACTTATGAGGAGCAGCTGAGGGAACTGGTCTTATTTAGTCTGCAGACGAGAAGGGTGAAGGGAGATTTAATAGCAGCTTTCAACTATCTGAAGGGGCGTTCCAAAGAGGATGGAGCTAGGCTGTTTTCAGTGGTGGCAGATGATAGAATAAGGAGCAATGATCTCAAAGTTGCAGTGGGGAGGTCTAGGCTGGATGAATCCTGGATAGGTGGCACCTGAGGCAAGTTGAAGTGAATTTGCTAAGAAGAAGTGAATTTATTGTGAAAATAATAAAAAGGACTTTCAAGAAAGTTTGAGGTGTTTTATTATTTTCTTTCACCCCTTTTGTTAGATAGAAGCATATTCCTCTTGCTTTTATCCATGGTCAAGACCATGAATCCTCAGTCAAAACAGAAATGCAGATGCTATTATTCAAAGTACTTTTGCTTTCCACTTACATTCTTGTGAATAAAAATTCCTTCACCCAAAACTCCAGATATAAAAGGGTTCATGACAACTAGTGAAGTGAATTCTCAAGTTTTTATCTCATTAATTTTTATAATTTTTGTATTCTATAAATGGAGCTATAAATGTGTTTTTCTACTTTAACAGCATTATCTTCTAGTGAAACACAGCCATAAGTGATCAGGTTATTAAAGGAGAAGGAGTACAACTTGGCTTTGACACAAATGTACCATCTCAATTAAAACCTAGTTTCATATAGGTTAATTCTTTAGTCATATTTGCTCCCTTACTCCCCAAATAGGTAGGGTCCAGGATCTATGAAAGTGGCACATCAATATCACATTGTCTACAACAGGGGCAGTAATTCTTCTTTCTTTCCCATCAGACCACATTTACTCTCTTCACAAATATCTGCACTGCCCCCAATTCTTCTGCATACAGTTCAAGCTTCATATGTTCACCTCCGACCCACTCCACATCTCCTCTGTCACCTTGATCCCATTACCTGTACCCTAAATGAACTTTTATCCTAATTGCTCCTTTTGCTTGTTTCATCCAATTACCATGGTCTCAATCTTGCCAGTTGCTTAGCACTTTTGGCCTAATCCAGCAAAGTTCTTAAACTGAAGGAACCAAGTTTACTTCTGTGATAATCTTTAAGCATATGCTTACATACTTTGTTGGATCAGGACCAGAGTGGTCAGAATTGTGCAGAATCAACCTGCAAATCAGCACCGCCATTTAGTACTTGGACCATCCATTATGTAATCAGGTTGGTTAGAGCTCAACTAGTGGATCATTGATTACAAGGAAAAGTTATTATGGGACCTATCTTGTGTACCCAAGCCTCGTGCTGAAGCCAGTGGAAGTTTTGAATGTGCAAGGACTGTACATGGATGGCCTAGCTATGAAAGTTGTAGCACTGTCATTTTGAAATATTAAAACACCAGTTTCAAATTTATAACCCAATAAAAGACACCAACTTTCTTATATGACAATTCTGTAACAAAAAGGTTGGTTCTTTCCTCTCTACCCAATAGGAAAATTGTGAGAACATTTATCAAACTAATTTATGGCAGTTGTGTTTTCATTTAAACTGATAACAAAACCCCCTGTCAAATATTTCTGAGGCCAAATGTGTGTTCTTGAGAGATTATAAAAGATCATCCTAAAAAAATTACTGAAAACAAAACTTCTGTTGAAGGATCCAGATATTGCTTTTGATGTTCTATAATGCCTTAGAGTTAATTATAATGACACCTGGCTTTGTCAATATTTTCATTATTAAGTCTCTTTCTGAAAAGTTGATTTAGTTCACATTGGACTAGAGCCTAACAACATCTCAGCCCAAATTTAAAGAAGCTCATTTTTCCTCTTCTTTTTAAAACAAAATTTGTTTAAAGTCAGTTTAAAACAATTTTAGGCTTTAAAAAAATATTTTAAACAGATTGGGATTAAACATCTTTTTTTCTAAAAGAAAAACAAAAATATTAAAATAACTGCCACAGTTTTCTAAGCATCTATTGTAATATATATATTCAGTATTTAGTGTTTAATTTAGCTTCTTCAACAATAGCTAATAGGAAGATTCCCATCAGTTTCAACAGAAAGCAAACCTAAGTTTCAGAAAGCAAAGGAAAAGCTCAGAAGAAGCTCAAAAGACCTTTCTAGCATCTTTCTTCTAAAGAACATGATATATCATATCCCCCCCAAATATTTTATGAGTTTAACCATACGAATTCACTAAATATAGTAGGGCATGTTCAGAGATAGTTTATGCATCTGTGCTACTAGTTTTTACTATCATAAAATCATGTGTCAATAGTACTAGTGCTTCCCAACAGTATCCTTATGTTTTGGCAAGTCTCGATGTACAGGATACAAAGAACATCTGTTGTGGCTCTTCAGACACTTTCGGGTAAATCATCTGTGATAACCAAGCTTTGCAAAGGACGGTTTCCCCAGGGTCTGAGGCAGGGAGACCTTAAGGTTTGAAGTAGCCACTCTCCCATGCAAACCAATCTATGAAATTGCAGATCTACTGGTCATGTACCCGCTGCTCTCTAAATTCACTGCCAATCTCAGAACCTCCCTGGCATGTGACTGTGATGACTGCCATTTTGGACAATGCACTGGGGATGGAACTGGGCAGCCTTCATGGCTAAAAATCTGAGTTGGTACAGCTTGAGTTAAAGAAACAAGACTCCCTAACTGGGGCTATAAGAGACTCACATCCCCTGTGGATTAGGCACAAAGAGGCACCTGTATCACATACTCATCAGTTTGTTTTGATATAGAGGGCATTCATTTCATATGAATGCCACCTGGATCACAGCTTTTCATTTGTATCTACCCTTCCCTCAAGATTATCCATTGTTCAGAGATCCCGTCAATGAAAAAGTTTAATAATGCAAGCACAGGAGGAAGGGGAAGCACTGACTCTGAATCTCCTTCCACTTTTCTATTTGGGTCAATTAAGCTCATAACAACACTGTTTTAATATTTAGTGTCTAGGGATTATTTAGAACTCTGTCCATGTTATTCCCATCTGGCAGACAATCCTATATTTCATCTGAAGGATTATATGTAATGTTGTGGTGGATCCACTATTGTTGATTTCCTAAAGAAAGCCTGAGCCAGGTCTGTGAAGAATTATCTAGTCTTTCCCCATGTAAGAAGATGGCTTAGCAAATAAAACTCCAGTCTAGACTAGTTTATTGTGTTGTGCATTATGAAATGAGATCTATTAAATATCCCCTTATGGAGCCCATTTAGTGTGACAGAAATATTGGTGTATTTGCATATTTCTAACGTGAAATACCAAATTTGTCAGATTAATTTATGTCACTGGCATGCCTTCCTGCAGAAAATGAAAAATAAACAACTTGTCAAATAATATTTTAAGGGCAACAAACCCTGAGCATTACAGCTAATTATGAAGAAAAAGCTTGTGACATATCTATGCAGAACCCCTCAAACTAGAATACTGTGAACAGAGGCTTACTGTAATGAAGCTAACGGTTCAGTCTCTTCTTCTCTGGCTTTTGGATTATGTTATGAGACTTTTCGTGAGCCACTTGAGTGCCTTGTAAATTCTAATTTAAATAAAGAGATAAAATCAGAAAATTGAGATCGAAGAGATGCATTAGCTCTTCATCTCTTCCATCCCCTTGCCAAGGTACATTTATTATATTATTTACATCACAGTAGTATCCAAAGGAAGTGTGTAAAAGAGATGATCAGAAGATAGGTTCCCCCCTCCGTGGAAAATTTTGATTTTTCATTGAAAGATTTAAATATTTTGGGGTGAAAGGGGTTTTGTTTTTCAACAAAGTTAAAATTTTCTGTGGAAGGAAGACATTTCCTGTGAAAATTTTGTTTAGTCAAAACAATATTCTGTTGAAAAACAGTACGGATAAAAAAATTTCACCCAATCAACCCCAGTGTAAAAATAATCATGTGAATTTGTGGGATTGGGCCCTCATTTGTTACCATCCTGTACGGTATCTCTACTTCTCTACTGTAGGCCCCCTTGTTTCTGCCCTCCCTGGTATTCACAAGAAAGCCATTAGAGATGTAATTATAGAATAATGACCAGTTGGGAAATTGGCACAATTCTTGCTGAAACAATGTTCCTTGTAGGTCAGGACTGCATTATTGTGATGGGCACCCCTCAAAATATTTGGAGATTCAGCTTGTTCATGATAAACATCCTCAAATTTGGATACATTCAAAAGTTATGGGAATGTATCCAGATCTCTTTAGTTTATAAAGCTTGTGAGAGTGGGCATTCTTGCAGGATTTCACATCTGTCCTAAATTCAGCATTCCAGGATAGTTTGGTGCTTCTACTTTTTGAACTAGATGAAACCAGAAGTGCAGCGGTATAAGAGAATAAAAAGAAAAACTTTAATCTGGTATTTTCAAACATCAGGGACCACCTACGGAATTCAGAATGAACATTTGGGTGGTAGTTTAAGAATTGGTTCCTACTTTATCTGAAGCAGTTCCCCCAAACCTTTATGAAAATAGAAGACATTATTTCGCAGCTGGTGTAAATCAGCATAGCTCTGTTGAAATCAATGGAGCAACACTGACTTATTCCATCTGAAAATCTGGCCCACATAGGGTGACCAGATGTCCCGATTTTATAGGATCGTCCCAATGTTTGTGTCTTTTTCTTATATAGGCTCCTATTACTCCCGACCCCCTGTCCCGATTTTTCATACTTGCTGCTTCATCGCCCTAGGGCCACAGTTTCTTTCATATCATATGTTGGGGTCCTTAATTGAGCACAACTCCCAACTTGATTGAGATTGGTAGTTACCTAGTAACTCAAGTAGATCAAGCAGTTCCCTGATTAGTTCATTTTTAAATAAACTCTCCGGTTCCTAAATATTCCATTGACTTGTTACAGAGCAAGTTGGCAAATTGGCATGCTCCTTTGAATGGGAGTTTTGCTCAATTGAGGACCACAGAATTTGACCTTTTGTTACCAGTCAGAGAACTATCTGAAGTTACCTGAAGTAACTATCTGAAGTTACTATCTGGGTTACCTAGCTGCTACCATAAGCACCAGATTCATCCTAAAAAACAAGAGGGAAAATCACTTTCAATCTTAAAAAATTTAAAAAATCCTCACGGTGCAGTTTCCTACAAGTCCTGGCATTTGGCAGCTTGCACTCATTTTCCAGGTTAGGATCATTTCCAGAATGCTATTGGATGAGGCCGGTAATACATTCTGGCCTGCCTACAGGGGGGCAAAGGGGGAAATTGCCCAGGGACCCAGGCGATTGAAAAGGGCCCAGAGCCCATGGTCACCGCTGCCGCCATGGTAGCAATGGCTGAGAGCCCCAGGCCTTTTTGAATCACCTTGGTGGGCCCCTCCTTTTGCCCTGGTGCCTCTTGCCAACAGTGGGCCCCACTGATCAACTCGTCCACGCCCCCTCCCCACTGCCTCCTGCCCGCTGCCATCAGCTGTTTGGCAGCATGCCAGAGACACTGGGGGGAGGGAGAGGAGCGGGGGTGGGGGAGAGAGGCAGGGCAGAGGCAGGCCTGGGTGACACGGCACAGATGTTGGAAGTGGAAGGGTTGGAACCCGCCCCTTCCAGCTGCTGAGAGACTATCCTGCACAGCGACTGCCTGAGAGATCTTGGCAGGGGAGGTGACTTTTGCTCCCTGCCCAGGCTTAGGTGCTGGGGTCAAGCACCTGCCAGAAAGGGCTGCAAAGTGACCAGAAAGGGCTGGCATTAAAAGGGGCTCGCTCTTGCTCCCTGCTTGAGCTCCCGCCTGCCAGGGAAAGCAGCAGAACATGCTCCTGAGGGGAGGGAAATGGAGAGGGGACAGGCACAGCAGGAGGACAAAGCACCCCACCCCTGTAGGTAACATGGAGTGGGGAGAGCGTGGGGCCGGGCAGAGGGGACACACATGACCTGCCCTTCAGATCATGACCCCCACTATGGGGAGGTACCAGTTGTAAATAGGGCACCCTCGGTGAAGGGGGCGGGACAGAGGTAGAAAGAGGCGGGGAGGGGAGGGGGCATTGGGAGAAGGGGCCTAGGATGGATCTGGGAGGGTTGAGCACCCCCCAGGAAATCTGGAAGTTGGCACCTATGCTCTTAGGTGCGCATGGGGCGGTATCAGCAGTGAAGAAGGCAGCCGGGCAGGCATGTGGAAGACCTGGCTGTGTCAGAGGAGCGCACCCAGCAGCACAGCGGCAGCTCTGCTCTGCTCTGTGGCATGGAATTGCTGTCAGCGGGCCTGAATACAATCATGTTTTTTTCTGTGCCAGTGGCTCCTTTAAATTCTTTTTCTCAGGGGATGACTGTCTGTAAAATAAAATTAAATTCCATGGTGACACCCCACAACTTTGTCAATGTATAAATACAAAAGTAATTCTAAGCTACGAAGCAGTTCTGTCTATGTGTGTACAACTGCATCACGTTTAGACTAAAAGATGGAACATGTGGTATGAAGAAATTCATCAAATAATAAATATATTAACAAATTAATAATTAATACTCTCCTTATTCAAAAAGCTACTGTGGTCAAAAGTTATACTTTTTTTTTCCCCCCTTCCCCTTTGGGAGAAGACATTCTAGTAATTGAAAAAGTATTCATGAACAGGAACTTATGAAGAAGGCTTCAAGTGACACTGAAAACCCCACAAATTCCCACCCAAGCACGTAACCTCCCTTTTATGAGCAAGCATATTGGGAAACCAGCAAACAAACAGTCTCTGATACCCTGTTTCCCCGAAAGTAAGACATCCCCTGAAAATAAGACGTACTTCCAGTTTTGCCTCTCGTTGTAATATAATGTAATGTAATTTTGGGAGCAAAAATTAATATAAGACACTGTCTTATTTTCGGGGAAACACGGTACCAACTTTCTGCCTCTAGTATCCTGGATACCACCAGACTTCCAGACACAACATTACACTGGACTGCTCTTGTTGCTCTGGTGGATAGTCTCCTCTGGTCTACAGAACAGGAAAATACAGCTGCTTTCCCTTTCTGCAGCATCTGACACTGTCATTACCAAGCACTGGCATGAAAGGTCAATGGCCTGGTGAACTTCAGTGGAATCTGCTTTGTGTATTCCCCTCATGCTCCCAGTGGTATTGCATTCGATTTCATAGCAGCTCAAAAATTGTGTCCCCCCCCCCCCCCCAAAAAAAAAATCCCCTTCAAAAAGGAATGCAGAGACCAAGCATGGAAAAATCCTGCCCAAATGAGACTATTTCAGAAAGTTATGTATTTTACAGTCTTATGTATAGGGATAGCTACCAGCAACTGCTATGATAAAACTGTGTACTTGGGATCTTATCTATCTACCTGTGTCTGGGATCTGTGACAGACCGCTCTCTCACCCCTTCTCAGGAACAGGCAGGAAACCCTTCTTTGCTCCAAACAGTGCTCTTTTATTCGCAGTGCAGGCCCCACCACCAATATATACAGCTTTGTACAGTCTCTCAGCATACAACTCTTCAGTTCACAGCTC
The DNA here is from genome assembly GCA_032164245.1 of Sternotherus odoratus. Taxonomy (NCBI): domain Eukaryota; kingdom Metazoa; phylum Chordata; order Testudines; family Kinosternidae; genus Sternotherus; species Sternotherus odoratus. The sequence goes on from JAVMKO010000007.1 coordinate 84,090,022, forward strand.
TATAGTTTACAGCTCTACAGATTCTATATAGTCCAGCTTACAGTTTACAACTCCAACACACAGCTCTGAATAGCTCCAACCACCACCACCTCACTCTATACCATCCCCACCACACTGGGCTTGCTTCCTAGCAGGCCTTTTATCCTCCTGAGGAGGCTGCCAGGTGCCACTCATCCCTGTTGATTGCCCTGCAAGCCAGGTGGCTGATTAGCCTTCCTGCAAGGGAGGTTTGCAGAGGGCTTTTCTCCCTCTTAAAGGGGCGACAGGCTGGGTCAGGCCCACCCTGCCACACACCTCCCCCCTTAGCCTAGCCCCATCGGGCTGGCTCGGACCCTTCAATATTTCCCCTTTCACCAGCGCCGCCCGGTCCGGGGTTGTGGATTATTGCCCCCTTGCTTTTCGGGGCTAGGGCCAGCCTCTTCTGCCTCAGCTTCCCTCGCGGCTGAGGCAGAGAGCCCTACCTCCAGCCTTGCACAATAAAGGCAGGGTATCGGCCGCCCCTGTGCCCTCCGGCGCTCACACCACTCATGGCGCCTCACCACACAGGGCAACTTCCCCGGCCTCAATTTCCTCCTGGCTCTCACAGGAGCTCGGGGCTTCATCTATGGAGCTCCCCTCCTGTTCTGGCCTCAGCCCTTCCTGGCTGTCTAGGTCCTTCGCTGGGTTAGTGGGCTGAGACCCGCCCCTTCGCTTGACCGAGCCCCCCATATGGGTTCTCACGCCCGGCCTTGGGGCAGCCCGGGGCCTCATACCTCCCACCAGGCCCCAGTCCCACCCAATGATCACTGGGCAAGGTAACCCCTCTGGCACTCCGACCCACTTCCAGCGGAATCGTCCGCTGATTTCTAGGGGGACCTGGGCCACCCGACAGGTCTTCCTGTCCCCATGGACACACTGTAGGTCCATGGTAGCCCCCGGAATTAGCCACTCGGGGCGTACCAATGTTCTGCGGATGAGCGTACAGGGGGAGGCTGAATCCACTACCCCCGGCTGGGACTTCCTCCCTACCTGTACCCACAGAGTGGGTATCCCCTTACGCGGATTCCGCCCCCAAACCTCGGTCCACCCACACCAATCGGTGTAGCCACAGTCCATGGCTGGGCAGTCCCTCTTAATATGCCCTGGCTTCCCACACTGCCAGCAGGTAAGCCGGGCAGTTCTCTCTGGTGCCCCTCTGGGCTCCCCATCAGTCTTTTTTCCTTTACCTGGGGGGGGGGGGTCCATGGGCCGACACCCCAAATCCCAGACCCGTCATGGTCACTCTTCTCCCCGAGGTCCCTCTGCCTCCACGTATTCCTCGGTCAGGCGCACCGCAGACTCCACCGTCTCCGGCTGGTGTCTCCTGACCCAGGTACAGACAGTCTCGGGGAGGCTGAGCAAAAACTGCTCCAAGATCAGGGAGTCCATAATTTCCTCCCCTGACCGGGCCTCTGGCCTCAGCCAACACGTCACCCAGTCTCTCAGCCTCCAGGCAAACGCCCGGGGCCGCACCGCCTGCGTCCAGCAGGCCGCCCGTAACTTTTGCCGGTATCTCTCGGCAGATAAGCCGACCCGGTCCAAGATGGCCGCTCTTACAATTTCAAAGTCCTGGGCCTCTGCATTCCCCAGGGCCATATAGGCTGCCTGGGCTTCGCCCACCAGGTAGGGAGCAAGCCGGAGGGCCCAGGTGGTCCATTCCCACCCGGCTGTGGTGGCCACCCTCTCAAAAGTCCCTAGGTAGGCATCGGGGTCATCCACTGGGCTCATCTTACAGAGTCCCCAGCCCGGCGGCCGCATGCCCTCTCCTGCCCCTCGACTCACCAGGTGCTGCAGGAGAGTTGTCTGGGTCTTTGCTTGCTCCTGGATGAATTCCTGCAGCATCTTCTGCTGCTCTGCTTGAGCCTGCTGCATCTCCTGGTGGGTTTGCTGCAAGGCATGCATGGCCTGCTGGGTCTGCTTCTGTTGTTCCACAAGCCACTGCAGGGTTCCCTCCATCTCTGGGCCACCAGTTGGGTTGCTGGTGTAGCGATCCCACCTCTGACAACACATGTGACAGACCACTCTCTCACCCCTTCTCAGGAACAGGCAGGAAACCCTTCTTTGCTCCAAACAGTGCTCTTTTATTCACAGTGCAGGCCCCACCACCAATATATACAGCTTTGTACAGTCTTTCAGCATACAACTCTTCAGTTCACAGCTCTATAGTTTACAGCTCTACAGACTCTATATAGTCCAGCTTACAGTTTACAACACCAACACACAGCTCTGAATCACAACCACCACCTCACTCTATACCATCCCCACCACACTGGGCTTGCTTCCTAGCAGGCCTTTTATCCCCCTGAGGAGGCTTCCAGGTGCCACTCATCAAGGCTGATTGCCCTGCAGCCCAGGTGGCTGATTAGCCTTCCTGCAAGGGAGGTTTGCAGAGGGCTTTTCTCCCTCTTAAAGGGGCGACAGACTGGGTCAGGCCCACCCTGCCACAGATCTTACACTGAAACTGTTACTTTGATATCTTTAGCATGCCTGTGCCCTACCTTAGTGTTCTGGTAACATGTACCAACACCTCCAGCTTTACTCTCATATGAATTTTAAGCACGCTGCCCAACGTACTCTGGGGTGGGTCTTTTGCTCATGGTTTTATGTTTATGCTTGTGGTGTTTCCCCAAACGAATGCCAGGTTAATTCCCTCCTTTTATTAAAAGTTTATTTTCTACACTCAGATTCTGTGCTTGCCAGAGGGGAAGTATAGCCTCTTAGTGGCACCCAGGGGCAGGTATGTAATTGTCCCAGGTTACTGGACGGAGGCTCAAGCCAGTTTGGTGTCTGTATTATTGACAAGGAACCCCTAGATATTGAACCTGGCCCTTCTTGCTCCAAACTCCAACTGGGAGAAGGGTTACAGTCTCCTGGATCCTGGGTCAATACCCCTCACAAGCACGTCCTTACTCATCTTACCATGAAATGAAGCTGGTTATTTCACAAAGCAGCACAGTGAGCTACTACTGAATTAAACTGCTCACAGACATCTTCGCTGTGCTTACACTAGCCTGAACTGGTCTTCTGTTATCTTACCATCAGAAGGTATAAAATAGGGCACAACGGAGGATGAGGTTTGAAACCTCTGTTCCTAATTTGTAATTTATATCGAGTGGTTCTAGAGGTCATTGTTTTTGAGACAAAAAAACAATTGCCCACGAAACAATAATTTATGAGTTTGTTAAGATACAGTGGAAGAACTGGTCTGAAAAGTCAAAAGGTTGCTTTTAATGCCTATTTTCTCAGCATCTACATATAGTGAGTATGAGGTTTCATACGAAATAAAATATGCCACTACATTTCAAAAGAGATATCCTGTGTGTAACTTGATAACAATCGCATGGTAGGAGGGAGGAACTGCATAAAATAGGCCTTGAAAAACATCTTTCACTTTACTCCACGTTTTTGTGTGTGAGTGTTTTCTATGGCTGAGCGATGTTTGCAGGTTTCTAGTTGCAAGCACCATTGTTAACTAACCCCTGTAGAGTTTGTCATTTGTCAGTGAACCAATCCCTTCATATTTTGCTTGGAGGTTGATGTTTAAACTCAAACTGAAAAGGAAACTCTCATTTCCCACCCCCAAATAAGGGTTTCCCTCTTTCTCTCAATGACTCAAATACTTCCCAAAGGTAACAAAGTCCTGTGGCACCTTAAAGACTAACTATAAAGTTTTGAAGCATAAGCTTTCGTGGGCTAATACCCACTTCGTCGGATGCAAGCCGTCGGCATCCGACGAAGTGCGTATTAGCCCACGAAAGCTTATGCTTCAAAACTTTATAGTTAGTCTTTAAGGTGCCATAGGACTTTGTTACCTCTGCTATTCCAGATTAACACAGCTACCTCTCTGATACTTCCCAAAGAGACACATAAAACAACAACAGTCTTTACATGATGTTTAAACTTGCTAATTTATAGCAATCCTAGGAGAAGCAGTGTAGGCCTCTAATTAACAATATAGACTCCTAAATACTGACTGAGGTGCCCAAGCATGAAAACTGGCCTCGGTCTTTTTACTTACATTGGATATTGCTTTAGTACACAAGAGCACTTAACTAACATGAAGAGGTAAAAATATGAGACCTATCTGTGGTAGACCAGAAGCCAGGAAATTTGGGTGTCCAAAGAAGTCATTTTTCATGCCTGGGAGCCTTGAGGAATATTGCAATGAAGTGACTTGTGTATTTGTGCACCACTGTGTTCTACTGGGTGGAGACAAACACTGCTGAGGGTATCAGAAATTATCCTTTTGTTTAAATAATAGGGCCTTATGCTGTAGGATCTGGAGAGTATTGGTGCTCATTGAGCAGCCATCTGGATATGTAATATGATGACAAGAATGGAATCTGTTGTTAAGCTTTTTCCAAAAGAATATCTTGAGGGACCTATGGATGCTAGTGGAGACATAGGGTGCTTTACAGTATGATGTTGCTTGTTGTTACCTGGTTTAATGTACTGTAAAGATTCTTGATCTTAATTAAACATCTCACATGATTTTCCTATGGAAGCAGCAACTGACCATATAGTTTGGTGCTAGAGATCCTGTGTGGCTGCCTTGTGATTTTTTTCTCCTCTAGAATTTGTGTACGATTAAGGGAGGTATAATTTGTACTCTGCCAACACAATCCTTAACCTCTTTCCAGTTTGTTTTGGATGCTAATGTTATCATACACAGGGAAAGAAAAAATGATTCTCTAGATTTCTGTGCAAAAGTGCATGTATACACAGATATATATAGATATAGATATATATATAGATATATAGATATATATCAATCACCTTTTATATATATAAGTGCAGGATTCATTCAGCTGCTTAGATTAACTTTTTTTCCCTAGCAGATGCCATGAGACTAGTCACCACAAATAGGTGTCTGCCTATAGCCAGAACACATGTGGATATCCTGTAATGTTCTCAGTTTTCAGAGGTGCAGCTTCTCTTTACCTCAGTGGGAGTTGCAGGTGCTCAATACAATTGATTGATCAAGCTGCTTACTAAAATACCTAAAACTGTAATTAGGTGCCTCACTTGAGTCCTGAGTTCAATCGTTTTGGCCTTAACCTCGAGCAAGCAGTTTCACATAGTTTTAGATGGTATCACCAATTATTTTCCAGTTATTACTTGAGGTAAAATAGAAGTCAGAGTCTCCTTTTGGTTTACGTTTTGATGAAAACACTAGTTAAATAATCTGTTAAAAGTAACAACACAAATCCCGAAAGATTTCCCACCATCAAGGCAATTTGTATTTCCGTAAATAAAGCCAAGTCCCGTTATTTTTAGTAAGCTGCTAGGAAGTCAAGCTAGGCAGTAAGCAAGCAGGCACCACAATTCCAACAGATTGTTCACATTAGTGTGAATCAGTCAAAACAATGTGGCATGAACTCCCCCAGCAGGAACACCCTTCCAACATAGGACAAACAGTGCTGCAATTTAGTATTGTATTGACCTTTGCAAACTCCTCCTGCCTGTTTTGGAGATCTTTATATAATATTTCATGGTGAAATATGTAAAAGACATAGGGAATCAATGCATCATGGCCAGTTTATGTCAGAACTTCTTTTGGTGATTTAAAACATCAAAATAAAACATTACAAGTTAGAATATAGGTGGCTTAATTCCACCTATCCTTGTCTATGCTGGCACTTTACCGCGCTGCAACTTTCTTGCTCGGGGGTTAAACTCCCCTTCCCCCTCGAGTGCACAAGTTTCAGTGCTGTAAAGTTCTAGTATAGACATCGCTGGTATCTACGCCTCTGGTGGAGGTGGTTTTATTAAAGCACTGTGAGAGCTCTCTCCCACCACTGCACCGTGACCACACAAACCATGTTAAAGCGCAGTCGCAGTAGCGCTGCAGCAGCAGTGCTTTAGTATTGCCAGTATAGACTAGCCCGAAGTCTACACTGCATTTAAATGACCGATCCCAGAAGGGCATGGAGGAGGAACTATTTATTGATGATTAGCGGGACAAACAAAGATGTTTAAGCAGTGCATGCTGTATGTATCACTCCAATGCAATGAGTGGAATACAACAATTCTGCACAGTGTGCTTTGGGTGTCCTGCTTACATTCATTTAATAGATTCTAACCCAGAAGGGATGATTAATTACATTCATTTAATAGATTCTAAACCCAGAAAGGATGATTAATTACATTCATTTAATAGATTCTAAACTCAGAAGGCATGATTGTGACCTAGTCTGACCTCCTGAATAACACAGGCCATAGAACTTCCCCAAAATAATTCCTAGAGCATATCTTTTAGAAAAACATCCAATCCTGATTTTAAAATTGTCAGTGATTAAGGCTTCTGATTATTGGATCATGTAATACATTTATCTGTTAAGCTGAAGAGTCCATCATTAAATATTTGTTCCCCATGTAGGTATTTATAGACTAATTGAGTCACCCCTTAAGCTTCCCTTTGTTAAGCTAAATATTTTGAGCTCCTTGAGTCTATCATTCTAAGACAGTTTTCTAATCCTTTCTTATGGCTCTTCCAGTTATTTCTTTTCTAATTTATCAACATTCTTCTTGATATGGAGGAAAGTTTCATTCAGTGTGGAATGTGTGTGATTACAGCAAACAGCTACAGAGATGCTGTTCTACAAGTTTTTAAATTTCTTTTGTACATTTAGTTTTCCCAAGTCATAGTTTGGCTGAAGCACAGCTGATATTTATATACCTATTTCCTTCAAAGATATTTATTGCTATTTCAAAAGGTTATTGTAAACCCCCCTATAACATTATTCAATTTAAACTAAACATGAACCACACTGTCCAGACCATATTGTTCTGATTTTTTAGTTAAACATGCCAAATTTAAGAACATTTTGCTAAGAATGTCTGATTTACAACCTAATTACAATTTGTAGTTATTGTCTAAAAAAATATTTTGTTTGGTTTTGCAGCAGTTTATTGACTTTACATCTACTTTCTATCAATGGCATGTAGCAGTCATGGGAGATCAAGGTCCTGAAGGAAAGGTGTTCTCTCTCAGGTACTGAGGGCCAATCCTATGGAGGGTTTAGAATATCAGAAAAGAGACCTTGAACTGCATTCTATTAAACAGGCAGTCAGGACTGAGAACCAAGACTCAGCGTGAGGTTTTCACAGCAATGCATGCTGCTAACCAAATGAGCTGTTCTGCTATGCATGAACTGGAGCTTTTCAGAGTACATGGTTTGATTTCTAGATCTGATGAGTTTCATTATTTCAACTTGGTTGTCCTGAATGTGTGGAGTACCATGGCCACACCTGTATCAGATAGGATGCTGACTTCTGGTCAGTTGCTGATGGAAGTAAATATTTTTGGCCTTTATAACTATTTGGGGTTAGCGTATGATTTAGGAGTCCATAATCCCCGAAGGTTTGGAGTAATGGAACTTTAGATCACAACCCTTCAATTGTTGGAGCAGTTATAGAGGAGTTAAGTACTTTGTAGCTATTCCTTCTACTTAGCAGTCATCTCATTCTTGCCTTGAGTCAGCTTTAGACTAGTTTATCCATGTAGCTCATTGTTAAGATCATGCCCTCAGCCTGACATTGAGAAAATTGGAGGATTGGACCAAAAGAAATCTGATGAGGTTCAACAAGGGCAAGTGCAGAGTCCTACACTTGGGCTGGAAGAATCCCACATAGTGCTATAGACTAGGGACCGAATGGCTAGGCAGCAGTTCTGCAGAAAAGGACATAGAGGTTACAGTGGACGAGAAGCTGAATATGAGTTAACAGTGCGCCCTTGTTGCCAAGAAGGCTAATGGCATTTTGGGTTGTATAAGTAGGAGTACTTGCAGCAGCTCGAGGGACATGATCATTCCCCTCTATTAGGGATTGGTGAGGCCTCATTCTGTTGTCCATTGTGAGGTTTTTATTAAAAAGAAAAATAAGTTAAAAGTTTAATCAAGACAACTGTTTTTATATTTAATAGAAATCTAGATTCATAATCCAAACTGCCATAGTCCCTTTCCGCCAACTCTCCCTCCCTGTCACCAGTGGTGTTGCTGTCTGTGTATGCAAGGCATGCATTGCATACCCTGGACTGGCTGTGCCCCAGGACAATTCCATCTGCCTCTCAGATGCTCCTGGAAGACACCAATGTGTAGAACAAGAAAGCCTTCTTGCACAGAGTGACCTCGCATGCACCTCTAGGTCACGCTACATGGAGGATGCCATTTTGAATAGTATGGCTGACTAAAAATGTCATGGCATGCCACCTGGTTAGACATTTTCTTCACTTTCTCATAATCTTCCTGGTAGTTCCCCAAATTTTCCTGACCTCACCCAATTTACCTCTCATACGACTAAACCACTCTGAACACGCCCGATCCCATCTGATCTCGGAAACTAAGCAGGGTCGGGCCTGTCTGGTACTTGGATGGGAGACCTCTTGGGAATACCAGGTGCTGTAGGCTTAACACCTGGCAGTAGGTATAAAATGCCTCCAATGACAGATGGAACGACGCATCGGTTGGAGTATACCCCCGTCGTATCACTGGTTGTGTCCAGTCTAAGCGGACCCTGCCATAGTGCGGGAATAACGCTAGGAAAAACACACCCAATTTACCTCTCCTTCTCCCTGACCTCCTACCCCAGAGTCTGTCACCTTCTGGTGTTACGCTGACAACCCCTGTTCCCTTTAATATTCAGTTTTACATATTTCATATACAGCCTCCAGCACTGAAGATTTCACTCTGCTTACATACATATGCATGTGTAGTGCCAGCAGAACATGGGGAGATGGTTATTTTTAAACATTTATTATTTGATCATTACATGTTAGGTTCACTCACTCCGGGGCACCTGACATTGGCCACTGTTGGTAGACAGGATACTGGGCTAGATGGACCGTTTGGTCTGACCCAGGACAGCCTTTCTTATGTTCTTACTAGTAAAGCAGGCTGGAAAATAGAAAAAGAATTGTGAATGTTCTTTTTTTTCAGTTACATTTTTGGTGAAAAATTGTGACTAAATGTTAGTGAAAAATATTAGAGTACAGTGAAACCTCGATTTAACGGACTAATTGGGGCGAGGGGGTGTCCGTTAAAGCCAAAAGTCCGTTATTTAATAATTTTTTAAAATAATTAAATAACAGGACTTTTGGCTTTAACGGACACCCCCTCACCCGAATTAGTCCCTTATATAGAGGTTTTAGGAGCTGTCAACCTGCCCCCACCTGCCCGGCTCCCCGCAATGGGGAGCCGGGCGGGTGGGCTGACAGCTCCCGCCTGGCTCCCCGCTGCGGGGAGCCGGGCGGGAACTGTCAGCCCGCCTGCCCGGCTCCCGCTGCGGGGAGCCGGGCGGGAACTGTCAACCCCCCCGCCCGGCTCCCCGCAGCGGGGAGCCCAGCGGGAGCTGTCAACCAGCTGTCCCCGGGGCGGGAGCCGGCAGCCCCCGAATAACGGATTTCGGATGCATCAGAAATTTTGTCCGTTGCATCTGAAGTCCGTTAAATCGGGGTCCGTTAAATCGAGGGTTTACTGTACATACACAATGTTTATAAAGTTTTGAAGCATAAGCTTTCGTGGGCTAATACCCACTGCTTGCATCCGACGAAGTGGGTATTAGCCCACGAAAGCTTATGCTTCAAAACTTTATAGTTAGTCTTTAAGGTGCCACAGGACTTTGTTACCTCTGCTATTCCAGACTAACACGGCTACCTCTCTGATTCTTGACAATGTTTATAAACTCTCCAGACAAATCTAAACATATTTTCATAAGACAGACATAATTTCCTGCTGGTAAGTTAGACAATCGCAAATTTCAACTTTCAGCTTCCATTATGGGGTTAGAACTTAAGAGAACAAAGTCTGTAAGAACAAAATTTATGCTCCACTACCTTCACATCAAAACCAGATGAACATTTTTGATCAAATCCTACAGAAGTTATCCTTACTCAGGAACTGTTCATTGTTTCGTATTTGTGGACTGCCTTGCCAAATAAGGGCTTGTACTTGGATGGTCTTTAGGCAGTACCATAATAAAACCTTGGGCATAGACCAAACCTAGAAAATTCCCCCCAAAAGGTGAAAGTTTAAGATTATAAGCAACTGAAAGAAGGCCTTTTAGAATGGAAATGCATAGGCTACTGTAACAGTAGCTGTCTTTGTATGCTGAAACTGAAAAGGAGTAACTTTATGCACTGAGCAATTTCCTTTTTGTTGAGATTTTCCTGTATTGAATACTGACATAGCAATCAAAGTAAGAAGTGTTCTTGAATGCTCTCAAGGCCATTTGCACTTTATAATGTAGCATCTCACTTTCAAGTAGCCACATTTAGAGATTGTTATTTTCCTAGTGGAAGATGTCCAAGCACCTTTCTCATTCATTAAAACGTACTTTACCAGAGAATGAACGACAGCCCCTGCCAGCTTCACAGCATTTTTTGTATATAAGTATCATGATGTAAACATCCAGTATCCACTTTTGCTCCTAAAAGCCAATCAAACATCAACTTGAAGATATTTTTCTGTTTTCAAATAAATTCAGGCCACCGGCTTGCTCTGGGCTGAGTGCTGTCTGTGAAATAGCTTTTGCTTTGGGAAGGATGCTAATGGATACACCATTTAAACAGCACACACTATAACTCTTTTTTCTTACATTAGTCTCCTGGCAAAAGAGCAATTGTATTAACCAGATTTCAGCTAATCCCATGTTTATTAGAAGAGTCTAGTTTAAGCTTTTAGAACCAAGTTAGAGGTATACATTGGAAGGTTCATTGAAGAAATGCATTTTAGGGATACATTACAGTTCTTGAGAGCCAGCAGAATACAGTTGCAAAGGAGGGAAGCTCCAATATCTGTGTGTGGTAGAGGAAGGTATTATGTCTATATAGGATATATTTCTTGTGTGCTGGGGAAAATGATATAGCCGCCACACAGCTTATGCTTGCTGGTGTGTAAGAACTCATCCAGACATGCTTCCTAAGGGAACTAAATAGTCATGGGATAAGAGGTAGGTCTTCTTATGGTTGAAAAGTAGGAAACAAAGGATAGGAATAAATGGACAGAGGCATGTTATTTATTCTTTTGCATAAAAAATTCATGTATCGTGCAATTAAATTAATACGTTTAATATAAACAAAAGGAAGTGCTTTTTCACACAACGAACAACTAACCTATGGAACTCATTGCCATGCAATGTTGTGATGTCCAAAAGAATAATTCAATTCAAAACAAGAACTGGATAAATTCATGGACGGGTCCATCAGTGGCTATAAGCCAAGATGGTTAGGAATGAAACCCTTACTCTGGGCAACACTAGATCTTTGGCTACCAGAAGGCGGGAGTGGAAGGAGGGGGTGGATCACTCCATAATTGCCCTTCTTTGTACACTTCCCCTTAAACTCTGGTATGGGCCAACGCCAGAGACCAGATACTAGGCAAGATGGATCATGGTCTGACCTGGTATGACAGCTCTTATGTTCTTATGTTAAATACCTGCAGAAAGAAGGTGTTTGCAGTCTTGTGTACTCCCACTTTTCCATAAGAGGAAGTACCTAGGGAAATCTGGAAGTCTAACTGTACAAAGTTTTATTATGATATGGTATTAGACCACATTTTTGATCACTCAGAGTACATACTTACAATTTTGTTTTTATTAGACTGTAAAATAAGTCATACATTCTATCGAATTTTTTAAAACATCTAGGGCAGTGGTTTTCAACCTGTTGTCCCCGGACACCATGAGGTCTAGAGACTATGCCTAAGATTTCCAAAGGACTCTACACCTCCATTCAAAATGTTTAGGAGTCCAGAAATTAAAATGGGTTGAAAACTCTGGCCTAAGTGAATCCAGACATTTTGTCTTATAAATGAAAACAAGTTTAATGATAATTAAAGCTTTGTATCCCCAACTTTGATGTTCTCCTTTTAATTATACTGTGTCACTCAAGTTAAAAACTTAATGGAAACTAGAATCTCTGAGCATACAAGTCTACTTGCCAAATATCTGTTTACAGGAGATGCTCAGTTTCTCAGTCTTAAGATTTCTGTAGTTCTCTGGCTAATTATCTCCTCAAGATTTCATGCAATATTGACAAAGGTAATCACAGAAAATGGTACAATATAGAAAGCAGGCTAGGAGAGGGTCGATACTACCCTAGCACATGGATCTATGCAGAACAGATGGTAAAGTCATGTAACTAAACAGATTTTAGGAACATCAATGTGTTTGATATAGAATAGCTTCCATAAAAGAGTAGTAATGATAGCAGTAATACTGCAGTGATATTTTTAATAACTCTACAGAGAGGGTTTCTGCGTGGAAAGAATGCTTGGGCTGAAATGTGATTCAGGAAATGTTGCAAACATACCCCAGCCTCAAGAAAGTTTCCAGCATTTTATTCTTTTATTCATTAATTTTCTTTTCAGATCCTTCGATAATGTTCAATTCAGTGGATAGGCTCTCTATTAAGAATGGAAACCTACAAAGTGGCTAATTAAGAGTGGGGTAAATGTGATGCCAACCTAAATGGGTGTATGAAAAATGAATGAGTCAACTGTAAAGCCTGTTAAGCTCTGCATTGATACTGAATTGTAATCCCTACTACATATGGGTAATGCCCTATTTTAGCTGCCATCCATTACTGGACATGACAGTGTAAAACACTTTAAATCACCTTATATAGAATAAAAAAACTTAAGCAAATTACTGAAGGGATTTTCTATTCACCCAAAATATACATTGAAGAGCCCCCCAGAGTACCTATATATTTAGAAAGAATATATTAGAAAAACAAACTATCCTATTTTATGGATTGCTCTTCATTGTAAGTGCCTCTCTATTTAAAGAGACACCACAATCTGTTTATGAAGAACATAACCCTTCATTTAGGGTGACCAGACAGCAAATGTGAAAAATCGGGACAGGAGGTGGGGGGGGGGGGGGGTTAGGCGCCTATATAAGAAAAAGACCCCAAAATCGGGACTATCCCTACAAAATCAGGACATCTGGTCACCCTACCTTCATTGGTCTGTAGTCTCCAGTAAGATGGCAATCATATTTAGCAGGATGGTAAGGTACTTGCATGAATAGTCTTGCATGAATAGTCTTGTTTAAAATGAGAGTAAAGTGTTTTGACATTGTATTGTGCTTCCTTAATCTTCGCCATGTAATTCCTAGGATTTTTTTTCAACAAGACTGTTCTTCAGTTTGAAAAAACATAGTTGGCGGATTCAAATCTCACTTATGCTGGTGTAAAATGAGGATATCGCCAGCCACCTGTCCATATCTCAAATGGATCCAGGCACGCATGGGTTTAACTGACTTAAAAGTTAACCAGGCAGAGGGCCAGCTCCACCACAGAGACGCTGCTATGCCCACTGGCTGTAAAAAGCGACTGCCCAGCTTGGCTCATTAGAGAGGGTCAGTTTACCTCACTCCTCTGCTTACCTCCAGGCACTTCCTGCCGCCAAACAGCTGTTTGGTGGTGCTTAGTGCTTTTTCAGGAGGGAAGGGGGAGGAGCGGGGAGCCACAAGCTCAGGGGAAGAGGCGGAGAAGAGGCAGGGCAGGAGCGGGGATTTGGCGAAGGGGTTGGATGGGGGCGGGAAGGGGTGGGGAATGGGCAGGGCCTCATGGGAGGGATGGAGTGGGGGCAGGGCCGTGGCAACTGGGGTGGGGTATCAGTGATGTGGCCCTTGGGCCAATGTACTAGTCCTCATGTGGCCCTCCTGGTGATTCGAGTATGAGATCCCTGTCTTAGATGTTGAAACACTGAGTGTTGTGGTGCCTAGGAAGTCACAAGAACAACATTGCATTCCATGAAGTTAAAAGCACCTAGATTGTTTATTGCATAGGGAGAGATAGGCGTGGAATGCAGTCCACAGAAGCCAACATGCTAGCTGGGGATTTGCCTAAGTTAGGCAATGGAAGATGCCACCTAGAGGGTTAGATGCTGCCTAGAAATCTCTCCTTTCTCACAGAGGTGCATACCTTATAACGTTTAGCCCAGTGGTTAGAGCACTTACCTGGGATATGGGTGACCAAGTTCAATTCTCACTTCTCCTGTTTTTTTCACACCCCTGAACAACTTAAGTTGTGCCAACATAGGCTGTAGCGTAGACATAGCCATAGACACATAGGGAGCTTTTACCCTGAAAACTTAGGTGCTAAGGACACATTTGAACACTTCCAGATACAGTGCCCATGTCAGTATCCCATATGCCCAAGGAACTATTTGAGATAAGTGACGACAACAGCTTTTGACTATGGTTTTGGAGTGATCAGCTATGATGATGATAGTTAACTTCTCTGTTTCTCCAGGGGTAAGATGGGGATCAAATGTTTTGACCAACTTTGTATGGTGATTTGAGATCCTCTAATGAGAAGAAGTTTATAAATATTATATAAATAAATATAAAGAGTATTTGAGTGCCACCAGTGTGCTTGGCACATCCATGACAAATAAGAATGGCCATACTGGATCAGACCAAAGATCCTTCTGGCCCAGTATCCTGTCTTCTGACAATGGCCAATGGCAGGTCCCCCAGAGGGAATGAACAGAAGAGGTAATCACCAAGTGATCCATCCCATCACCCATTCCCAGCTTCTGGAAAATAGGGGCTAGGGATGCCATCCCTGCCCATGCTGGCTAATAGCCATTGATGGACCTAACTTCCATAAATGTATCTAGTTCTTTTTTGAACCCCATTACAGTCAAGAATCAGAGAGGTAGCCGTGTTAGTCTGGAATTGTAGAAGTGACAAAGAGTCCTGTGGCACCTTAAAGACTAACTAAAGTATTGAAGCATAAGCTTTCGTGGGCTAATACCCACTTCGTTGGATGCATGTTACAGTCAAGGGGATATACTCTCTTTTTCTTTATGATCTAGTTCAGAAGAAAGACAAACCAGTTCAGATACACGAAGTACATGGTAAAATGGTACATGCTGGATGTAGTGTAAGAATCTCACAGTTGTCATTTTTTAAATGCCCCACAGAATAATTCTGTTTTGAGGAGGGATGTAAAGGCTGATTGGTACATTAGAAGGGAGATACAACAAATACTTTGTGATACTGAAGAAACTCTCTATATATTTTAGATGCCATGACTGTGAAAGATGAAACCAGGAAGAAGTATTTTTTTCTGATCTTCTGTTAAATTTTAGCGTAAAACCCTGAGGTAAGACAGCATTGTTCTGACAGACTAAAACAGAAAATCTCTGAAATAATCCTTTCATTCACTAATATCACAGTAAAAACAAAACCAATAACATCACTGTAAGCAGTTTTTAATCAATGCTTCAGTCTGTCTCTTTTTGGTATGTCAGTAAAATTTCCTGTGAGAAATATAAATGTTGCTAATACGATTTTAATATGCACATTTCAGAGCTGTTCTTTTAAATGAATTACACAGAATTTGAATTTGACCTTTAAAGACCATTTCTAGTTATTAATAAAGAAACACTATAGTCCCCTCCTTATTGATTCCGTATTTTCCGTACGTATGTGTGTAGGACTGGTCAGCTATCCTTCTTCACAATCATGTGAAAGATGAAGGGAAGGGAATAATGGCCCCTAAATTCCCCTCTGATGAACACTTCAGAGAACTGGTAGATAAGAGAATCCATCAGACTCCAGTGGTTCTTGTGGAGAAAGAAAATAACCCATGACTCCAAGCCCTTTGGTAAGGGAATAAAGAACCTTCATCCCTTGTCCCAGCTGAAAAAGGCTAGAAGTCTACCTCATACCATTCCTGAGAGAGAACCCCTTATAACCTTGACCTTCGTCCTCTCATCCTATATTTGCACTGATGGGACCAGTGGCCTACTTCTGTATTCTGGATTGCAGGAATGAGGGGAAATTATGCCATCAGTTACCCAGGATATCTTGTCAGGGGATGAATGTGTGCCCATTCACCTGTACCCCTGATTCTGAAGCAACAGTTGGACTAGTAAATATATCCCATGCCTAGTTCTGTTACATTCCCTCACCTTTTAATTGCTTCTCATGTCTGCCCTGTGGGGAATCCTATAGGCTTCAGTTTACCCTGAGGCATCACAGACTCTAGAGACATAAAACAATGGGAAGAGATGACAGCAGCAGCAGCAAGACGTATTTCCTGTTTCCAGCATAGTTATTGGGAAGGTAAGGGATGTATTAGTGTAGTAAGAGTCTATAGCTTCCCTTCCCCAGCCCTTGAAAGTACCCTAACAAACTGGGGAATAGCAGGCCTACTTTTCAGCCCTGGATTCCAAAGATCTAGTGTGTATGTGGGGCGCGGGGGGGGGGGGGGTAGTAAGCCATTTGGTTATGGCCTGCCAACATCAGTAAAGGCACATGGAGCAGAGGAGAGATTTGAAGACCTTCTCTAAAAAGACTTGCATACAAAATTGCCAGAATTTCTATTTCCTGCCCTGGTAGGAAATATAAGAACAGCCCTTTTGTAATAATCTGACACGTCTGAGTCTGACCTCCTCCTCCTCCTCCTCCTCCTCATGTTCCCATTACATCTCTGGCATTTAGGGCAGTGATGAAGCTCCTCCACTCTTATCTGTTTCTGGGAAGTCTTTCAATGGTTCACCAGCTGTGCCCCAGGTTTTTCAGCTCGGCTTCCACAGCTCTTCACTATGCTGTTTTTGGGTGGCCTCATGTTCGCTTGATGTCAGGTGTCCATCTTATTTCTGGTGAAGGAATCACTTTTCATCCGAAGCACATGGCCAATCCATCTGCAACACCTCCTGGCAATGATGGTGCTCAGATCCTCTTTGTTGTATGGAATGAAAATAGTTTGGACATGTCATACTTTCTTATTCCCCAGCATTCTGAACTATAAACTAATACTGAAAGTACACAGCTCTAATAAATCTTGAGTTTGGTTTTGGTTTTGTATGTTGGTGATTTCCAGACTGTATTTAAGCTCCTGAAGATGTTCCTGGCTTTATTGATTTTGGTCCAGATGTCCTGGCTTGTTCCACCATCCTCGCTGATTATGCTTCCCAAGTATGTGACTGTTTCCACATTGGTGAAAACGTAATCCTATCTGTACTGGTGATGGTGAGGCAATATTTAAGGTCATGATATATGTCTTATTGTGGTTGATTTTCAATCCAATTTCCTGGCTGAATACATTGAGTCGAATTGTGGGTTTTTTTTAGGTGTTGTTTTTTTTTTTTTTGTATATGGCATTGGGTATGTGATAGGAGAATGAAATCTTCAAGGGATCCGAAGGGTGTTCATTTAATGCCTCTTGGCATGTTATCTTGCCCTGGCATGTCAGTCTTGTATGGTGCATTACCCAGTCAGTGGTAACGTTGAAGAGGATTGCAGACATGGCACACCCCTAACATACTCCTGTTTTGACTTCAAAACTGAGCACACTGCGATCAACACTGTATTGAAGAACCTAGATTGGGTTCAAAAGTGAAGCTTTTGTTTAAGCACAGCCCAGATTTAAAAATGGTTCATCTCGTACTCAATTCTATAAATGGGTAAATGTTCATGGGGATTTCCATACTTTTACCATATCCCTACTAGCAATTTTCTTGCCAATGTTACTTGTAAATCCTGAAAATTGTAAACATCTAAACAGCACCATGAATCAGACAACAGCTAGCCTACTGGTCAATAGAGCAGCACCGCTAAGCTAAAAACCATTCTGGTTGCTTACTTCTGTAAAACTACGGTAAATGCCTCTTTTTGTAATCAGGGGCAACTCCCATTAATTTCAATGAGATTTGCATTCATTTATATCAGGACTGAAATTGGTCTAGAATTATACATCCTTTGGGTAGGATTAGCTGTCAATGAACTGAAACTCCTGTTGATTACCCCTGCTGGGTTTATTCCTTCCATGTTTTTGTGGATTTTTCTCCCTCAACAATAGGATAAACATGAATTACTGAACAATTTGTACATAAAATTTCCATGTGTATTGCTGTAAATAGAGTACCATAGCGGCGCAACAGAATAAAACTTGTCAAAATATTTAATTCAGTCTCACAGGCTTAACTTCATTAAATACAATAGAGACGAGAGAACTGAAAATGTCCCTAGCCCTATATTTGTGTATTTTTCATACAGGCACTAATATTTTGCTGTAAGAAAACAAATCTTGCAAAATGAAAACACATGTTCTCAGCTACAGCACTATAAATGCAGAATAAATCCACTGATTTCCTTGAAATTATTCTGGATTTACACCAGTAAACAGAGAAAAAATTGCCTTGTGTGTGTTATTTGCCCAAACAAGTCTCTCTCAATTCAAAAAGCATGAAAAAACAATAAACAAACAAGCAAAGAATGTTAAGCTGGACAAACCTACCAGGGTCTGAGCCTTCATTCAGATCCACGGTTAACCTTGACTTTCCCAGTTCCTAAGGCCACATTTCAGACTGAGCTAGTGTGACAGCTTCCTGGATGAATTTTCCAAACCTTGAGCAACTTCTCCCTTTACCAGCACTTCAATTCTTTTTCTCAAGATTTCAATCTGTCTTCCTTGAGACTCCAGACAGAATTTGCACAATGACACTGATACCTCCTTCTCGGCTTTGTCAATAGTCAGTGGACTTTTTGGAGTGAGAGTAGATGTTTTCTGTCACATCACTGATTCCTAGGCAAGAGACAGTCCAAATTCTGTTCCTGTTCATGTTAATGAAGTCCAGATTAGGATTTTCCTCTCAAACTGCTAACACCTAATATTCCTTGATTTCTACATCACCTCTTCTGGAAAATTTCCTCTTTTCTTCATTTCCACTTTCTCCCATCTTTTTTCCTCTGGTCAGCTACTACCTGAACAAACATGTTGTCTACTTCCCAATATATATATTAATATTTACTTGTAGAGCTTGCTCACCAGCCAGCTTCCGTACTATCAGAGCTCATTGTCTACAAGGGATGTCCCTCAGAGACATCAGTACAAAGTTATGAGTAGATTTTCTTAAACACTCAAAGATAGATAGCAATACAGTTATTTACTGGGAAATTCAGGGATGGAACCAAAATCTTTGCCAAATGATCTCCAAATTATTTTGCAGTGCTCAACTAGTCCAAGGAATCAAAATATCTGACACAAATATTACCTACAATTTGCAAAAGTTATTGCTAACTTTTCCCCCTTAGTGCGTCAACCTGTCATGGAAGAATACCAATAGAATAACTTTTTGTAGAATATTATTTATTTATTTATACTTTATTTCACATTTTCAGATGGACTAAAAATGAGGCCAACACACCATTAAGCTAATCTCTTTTAATGTCTACTTCCTTGTTTATCTACTTTGTGTGTGGTTTACACTTTGCAGATAGCAAATTGCTGTCAGGCTTTATCACTCTTCAAACATTTCTAGACACAACCTATGTCACTGTGTAACTTGAAATTCCAAATTCCAGGGTCACAGAGTTTATCCCACTTCAGCAAAGGATCTAGACTTTTCACTGGGTTTATAATTTACTGACCCCTGCGTACTGTAGATCATAAAACATATCATAAACATATAACAACATTGCAACAAGTATTGGTTTTACCGAAAGCCAAATTACAGAGTCTATTGTATCTAGTAATTTATATATATCCATCCAGTAAGCAGTGGAACTTGTTTTATTGCACTTTACTCTAGCTACACATTTCAACACAATTATGCTTCGATTGCTCGGAAGAATAAATTCATTCTCCTTAATCATTTCTGCAGTTAGAAAACACTGCCTGCTTGAGAAAAGAATTCCAAGGAAATTCCACACAGTCAACTGCATGGAATCTCCAGGACACTCAATCTCAATATGTTTCTCAGCTGACAGGTACAACTTGACCACAACTATATTTATTTAAAGCTTTTAAATCCAGGGTGATGAACTCCAGAACCATCATTTTTATATCATGCTCGTCATAATGCTATCCATGTTCCTAAGCCAAATTCTGCCGTAAACCCTGTCTGATGCACTCTTTGTTTAGATTTTCAAACAGGTTGCTAGCTACAGAGAACTTTATCTATTTTTATATCAGTTCCTTGTGATCAGGAACACTTTGTCCATTTGCTTTTCTTTTGATTCATTCCACAGCTATGTAAATGCGAGGCTTTCACTCTCCTTATCAATAAGTCTACTTATCCTGTCAACATGAGGCTGTGTGTGTATTCTAATGTTAGCAGCTCATTGTGCCTTGTTTATTGTCTGAAGGCAAGAAATAAAAACTGTGGGCAAACGTAGACTGTTTTCTGGTTCGTTGCAAATATTGCTTGTGCATCTTATAGAAGGATTCTTTGAAAAGTAAGTTAACTGTCTTAAGGAGGTTTGCAAGCAATGGTTACTTGTGAAACCTTGCCGTTAGCAGTGGCAGTTGTTATCTTATATGACCATAAGGTTGACATTAAAAAATCCCTTCCACCCCTTCGCCCTCCCTCGCATCAGATAATTAAAAGCAGAAGTGTTAAAGGTCAAGCAGTAAAAGCCAAATTAAAATTTTTTACTGTGGTCAAGTCTAGGCCTGTTAGTCAGGCCAACTCTAGTCAAGCCTGGTCAAGTCTGGTCAAGTCTAGGCCTGTCAGTTTTCTCTGTCATATATAATTGGAGAACCATATCACTGAGTGTAGTGGCCACTGTTGGTCCCCTCATTTGAAGCTATATAGGCAGACTGTCAGCTGGTGTAAATCAGCGTAGTTCCACTGGACTTAGGATCTGGCCCATAGGCAAGATGAAAAAAATACAGAGTTAGGCAACTAAGCTGATGACTAGGAAGGAGTGACTTTATCTATAAATCTAACAAAATAAGGATTACATAGGGCTAGACTGTGAACTACAGTAAACCAGAAAATTCACAAATTACTCCTACTGACTCCTGAGTAAGCCTGGTCTACACTAAAAAGTTAGGTCAACCCAGCAACATTGCTCAGAGGTGTGAAAAATCCACCCTCCTGAGCCATGTAGTTAAGTCGGCCTAACCCTGGTGTAGACAGTGCTAAATCAACAGGATAGTTTTATTGATGTAAAGACCACCTCTTGGGGAGGTGGATTAACTACAGCGATGGGAGAAGCTCTCCCATCATTATAGTGGGTGATTACACTGAAGTGCTACAGCTGTGCCTTTTCAGTGCTTCTAGTGAAGAAATAGTCCCCATGTCGGGACTGAGGGCCTGTAGCTGGGCCTGTGGCAGCTGGCTAACTGCAGCTGACACCCCTAATTTGCTAGATCACCTGACTGACAGCAGCACTGCCAAGATTCCTTTTATGCCCAGCAGCAGCACTTCACCAGTGATTATTCAATGTACATACCTACACTTATGATTTCTCCTGTATATGACTTTCTCCCAGCACTGCTCCAGTCCTGCATACACCTTTTCCCAGCCCTGCTCCTGGTTCCTGACTCCAGCTCTGACACTTGGCTTGGCTCCTGGCTCCTGACTCCAGCTCTTCCTGCTGCTGCTCGAACCAGTAGGCCTGTCTGTTGCTGCTCCGACTACTTGGCCTGACTGCCCACATCGCATTCCATGACTATAAGGAGATCACAGTGTGGCCCAAAATCTTTAATGTAGATCATTGACAGGAGATATGGTTGAAGTACTTAAATTAGCTAAGGATTATTATAAAATCAGATTTGTTCGATCTGGGAATGTTAAATCAAATCAAAGGGAGGGAATACAATATTAAGGTAAAGATGAAATCAGCACAACATTCTTCCACACTGTGTGTGGGTTTAGCTAGCTATCCTTTCATGAGGTCTGGAGGGACTATTTCACTGATGCGAAAGATTATATCTGCTCCATGAGTTAGTTATGGGATTAATTATATGAGTGTTCTTGGACTGGTTTAGGGTCTTGAGCTGGACAACAGATGAAAAACACATTCATAAAATGATAATGGGTGGCAGAACTATAACCAAACCATTCCAGACACAAAGAGGCCATAGCTTGCTTCTGATCCTATATGACTTTATCTATAACAGGGATCAGCAACCTTTGGCACACAACCCAACAGGGAAATCTGCTGGCAGGTCAGGACAGTTTGTTTACCTGCAGCGTCTGTAGGTTCGGCCAATCACAGCTTTCGCTGTCTGCGGTTCTCTGTTTAGGGCCAATGGGGGCTGCAGGAAACGGCAGGCACTACATCCCTCAGCCCACGCCACTTCCCACAGCCCCCATTGGCATGGAACAGCGAACTGCGGCGAATGGGAGCTGCAATGGGCCAAATATGTGGATGCTGCAGGTAAACAAACTGTCCTGGCCTACCAGCGGATTTCTCTGATGGGCCGCATGGCAAATTGCCAATACCTGATCTATAATATGATTCTGTATACAAGTTTTAGCCACAATTAAATAAGTGTTCCATTACATGGCTGTGTAAAACCTCTCAAACCAGTGCTAATGAACTATGCTCAAACTGTGAATAAAGGTGTAATAATATCTGGGTGAGACCCCAGGTACCTCAGAAGAATGCTCAGCTCACTAGGTAAGGAGGGGGACATAGTTGTTTTCCTGAACCTTTCAACCCCTGTTCCAGGAGGCACAATTTACAGCAGCTTCAAAATATATTAACATCTTTCTATTTGACATAGGATGAGGATTGGCCAGCAAAAGAGCAAGTAGAAGAGGAAACCCCTGTCTTCTTTTTGCTGAGTAATCTGCAAGAAGCAGACTCCCTGTAATATTTTGAGGGTCCTTCAAATTTCATCCAGCAGGAAAAGCAATTATACTGGCAACAGATTTCCATTCTGCCAGCAGTTATCTTACCCTTATCTATATAGTCACAAAGGTTTTTTTTTGTCATTGTTTTAAAGGATTTTTGAGCTCAGGTAAAGGTGATTACATTAGACTGGCTACTCTAAATAAGAGCTGCAATATCCTGGTTTTTTGTAAGTGCTCTGCTGATGTTGAATCTTCCTTAGACCACTTGTTTCTCATCCCCTGGAGCATGGCAATCCCAAAGAAACTGAAGAAAGGAATGTTCCTCTTTTGTTTAATTATTCTCACAGGGCATCAGCAAAAGCAGAACCATCAGAACTGGCCTCAGTGTTCTTGGATGAGCCTGGGAAAGTGTTTTGCCTGATTTACCTCAAAAAACCCTAATTCTCTCTACCATGAACATACCAAAATGCACAGGCCCCGGCCAATGTGACAGAAGCCTCACACAATCAGCCAAAATCCAAGTGGAAAATAGGTCTGCCCCGGATTAAGATCTGGCTAGAAATATAAATTTTCCAAAGGAACAGTTTTTTTTTTAAATTGGAAAATGAAGATTCAAAGAAATCAAAACAGACTGCGGGAACATGTCAGTTCTATTGAAACTTTCAACAGAAACCTGGCAGGCAGGGAGCTGCTTGGCTCCCTGGTCTCTTGAGTTCCTAGCTTTACCCAGCTCCCCCACAGTGTTGCTGGTAGGCTCAGTGGGATCCCAGGCTCACAGGGCTAACCATCTCCTTAGCAGCTGGGGCTCCCTGACCTCCTGTTTCTGAAATGATATTTTATATTTACATACATATGAAGGCATGAATTGTTTTGTATTTAAAAGTTGCAGTGAAGACCTTTTTCCATTGTAAAAATCAAAATCAAAATTTCTGCTAACTTAAACCAGGATTATGTTGACAGAATTCCACTGACTACACTAGAGGTAGTCAGGGTTTTCGCTGACCATCTGGCGTAAATGAAGGGAGAATCTAAACTGCTTTCTCCTTGTTAGGAATACAGTTTTATGAATACTACACATACAAAGAGTACCTTTAAGAAGCATTAAGATCTATTTCAAAAAATCCTTACTTTTAATGATCTTCACATGAAAGTGCATGGTGGCCTCCCTTGTGGTTGAGAAGAAACAGGACTCAGTTGCACTGAATGCAAAGGGAATTCTTTATTGAGTGTACTGGTCACAGATAGATGGTGTTGTTACCTCCTTAGCTAGCAAACTTGACATCCATTGTGCTTCTTCTTTTCACCACACCTCTAGTATATCTTAAATAGTCAAATTACTGCCCAGAGTCTAATCTCCCTTTTTGAATAAAGCTAAGTGAGAAGCTGACAAAACAACTTACAGTGCCATCTTCCAGGACCCTCCTCAGTCAGGTACTAAAATGTGTTGGTATAGTGCAGTGTTTCACAACTGGTGGGTGGCAGCTCTCAGGGAGCACTCAGGGTCACAAGGCACTGAAAATTGTATTACAATCAAAAGCGAAGAAAATCTCACTCCATAACTCTCCTCCCACCATCACCCTTTGGGTCATGTATTCTCTGTCAACCTCTCAACACAAATACATTATACAGTCTTATCACAGATACATATTTTTGTTCTTACGTTTATAGTAAATGTTGGGGGGAGAGGGGGTTGCACAATTTTTTTTACCTCAAAGGACTCTCCAACTGAAAAGTTTGAGAAATATGGGTCTACTAGGTGTCCCAGGGTACTCACTCACCACAGGTGGTGCTCTGACTTCTCTGGGGAAACAGTTCTCTTCCATGTTCAGCACCTCCTCTTGCACTTTTTCAACCCATTGTCCTTTCTCTCATTCTGTGGCCCCTCTTTCACAAATGTGGCTTCCTCTGCCTGGCTGAGTCCTCCAGCCATCCACTGAGGCTATGTCTACACAGAGATAAAACACCTGTGGCTGGCCCATATCAGCTGACTTGGGCTCAGTCTCTGGGAGTAGAAAAAATCGTTGTGTAACTGATCAGGCTTGGGCTGGAGCTGAGATCTGGGAGCCCACAAGCATGGAGGGTGCAAGAGCTGGTTCCGGCTGAAGCTTAAGCATCTGAACAGTAGCTTTTAGTTCCACAGTCCAAACCCCACAAACCCCAGCCAGCCATGGCCATGCAGCGGATCCTTTGTCTCAGTGTATGCATGCTCTTCCGGGGTACAGGTCTCACTGGACCCACTGTTCATACATTGCCATTCTGTCAGGGGCTGGTTGGGGAACTGGGGCATGTCCAACACTCCAGGTTCCAGCCAGCATCTGCTCAACCCCCAACCATGCTGCTTTCTTGCTGGGCTGCTTCCTACTTGCCTCCCACAAGCTTTCTTCTCCACCCTTATCTCTTCAGGGTACACCCTTCCCTCAGGGCCAGGGTCCTTCTATTTTCCTGAGTTCCTTCACTAATGTACAGAAGGTGACCACAGACTTCCTCACTGCAGCCCCTTTTGTTGCCAGCTTCCTGGCTTTAGACTAGCCCTGCCCACACCTGCTCAACTGAACTTCATCTTCCAGTCAAGGGCTGGTTCTCCAGCCTAAGTTCCTGATATGTGCCTATCAGAATAACTGGCCCTTTCTCACCTTCCTTAACCCTTTCACAGCTGTTGTGGAGTGAACACTCCATCACACCTGTGACATTGCAGCCCATATTCTTCAGAGTTGTATGATTATGATATAATTATGGTGCCTTTTGTATGAGGTATGTTTTGTCGGGTGTCAAAGGAAAAGTTATGATTTGCTGAATATGATGATCTTTTTTGTGTGCATGTATCATTTTTGTATCTGAAGTTATGAATATTGATTATTTATCTGTATAGTAGACTCTCGATTATCTAGGATTGGGTTAACCAGGATGTGGATTAACTGGGATGTCAAAAAATATATGCGCAACTCGCAGGGCCGGCTCTGGCTTTGTTGCCACCCCAAGCAGTCATACACACAAAACCACTTCAGTGCACAGGGCAGCCAGTGAACCAACACCCCCTCCCCCCAGCGCAGGGTGGCTGGTGAACCAAGCCCCCCTCCCCATATTTTCTATGCATGGTGATTATCCGGGATTTTATTAACCAGGATTAATTTTTTCCCTATCATCCTGGATAATTGAGAGTCTACTGTATTTTAAATGTAGTTACACCTGGATAACTAGGCAAAAGGCTTCCAGTCTAGACAGTTGGCTGTCAAGGGCCTATACAGGGCAATGGGCCATTAGGGAAAACAATAGGCCTTAGGAAAAGCTTATCCCCCATCTGCTGAACCCACTTTATCAGATGCATGGAGTGGAACATACTGTAAGAAGATATATATCTTCCTAGAGTAACTTCCATATATACGCATCTATATATATGTATATATCTGTACATATCTTCCTACAGTAACTTCCACTCCATAAATCTGATAAAGAGGGTTTTATCCCACAAAAACTTATGCCCAAATAAATGTGTCAGTCTCTAAGGTGCCACAAGTACTCCTCGTTCTTTTTGATACCACTGATCACTAAATAAATACTGCTCCCTGCCTCCAAAAAGCTGCAGGGCTAATGGAAATACCCTGATGTGCCTGAAGTCCTGCCTCTCATGTTGAACTCAGAGTTGTTAGCCAAAGACCTGACCTGTAGAGTCCCATAATGCATAGTCCTCACCTTCATATTATTCAACATTTATGGGTATGGCTACATTTACAATGCTACAGCAGTAACGCTGCACCATGGCAGCTTCACCATGGCAACACTTCAGTATAGTCTGCCTACGTCAATGGGAAAGATTCTCCCACCAGCATAGGTAATCCACCTCCTTGAAAGGTGATAGCTAGTTTGACAGAAGAATTCTTTCCTCTACATAGTGTATCTAAACCTAGGAGGTAGGTTCGGATGGCTAAATCTCTCAGGGATGTGGATTTTTCATAGTCTTCAGAGACATAGCTATACCAATGAAAACTCCTAGTGTAGACTGGGCCTCAGTGGAAACATTGGGAGAGTTGGTGATATGGGACTAGACTTGCCTGAGGCCTCATGACGACATCCATGCTGTGCTTCTTGAGATGGAGATTCCAACCTTCCCTTGTTCGGCTTGGGAAGGAGAGGCAGATACAGACCTGGATGAAATTGGACTTCGCCCAAGCAGTAAAGGCAATGCTGACATTATGAATGCAGGTAGAAGGGGCAGATCTTGAACCCTGGCATCTTCAGCATAATTCAGTTCCCAAGGGTGGGTGCTGGGATGAGAGTCAGAGTGTTAGAAAGGCTGAAGCAAAAGGAATTCCCGAATTCTCTTAATTGCTAAAACTACTACTGAACACTAAAACTACAGTAAAAACAAACAAAAGAACTAACTATGTACAACTCTAGAAAGAGGTTTTTTTTAATAAGTGTGCCACAGATGAGAGGAAACTAGCAGCTCCAACTTGGACCATGCAGAATAAGAAGGAACTGAGGATGCAGTCAGTCCACCCCACCCTTTGTCGCCTTGGAAAAAACCACAAGGCAGAGCAAGGGCGCATGTTTGGATCAAACACACTACTACTTTCAAATTCTTTAGCTTCAGACATATGATGAGCATGCGTAAACCCTTAGTGGAGTACAATAGGGGTCACTCTAAGAACTTTACATTCTGGAGGATGGATCCTTTGCCATTTCCACAAATGGGCAAAACCTGTGCTGCTGATGGGACAATATATGGAAAACTCAAATAGGAAAATTGTTTTCTGCTTTCCTAGGCCCTGCCTGTGAGTTTTTCTAGTCCCTGACAATCTGGCTTACTACTTTACAAGAAGCTGCCCTTAGGGTGCACAAAGTTCCATTTATGACATATTCCCTTTTTGTTGCAAAAAAAATATGAGGATAGGCACCACTCTGACCTGAAAACTGTCCCAGTCTTGCTTCTGGGGGCAGGGAGTGGAATCTGAGAAGAGAAAAGGACAGTATATGCCATACACAGTGAGTGGACCAAATTCCTCCCTGGATTGTTTTCAGGCAGCTAACAAAAGGGATGAATTTGGCCCTCTTTCCCTTTCTCCCCTGAAAACCTTGATTTATATAATGTTGATGGTAATAAGAACTACAAGCTGCAACAAAACCAACAAAAAAAGCCAAAGTGGATTCTTGAACATCTCATTAGATAAAATTTTATGTAACTAGGCAATTCGTTTTCAGAAACAAAGAGAAACTTCTTTCAAATTTGCTCACTAAATTTTCTTGGGTAGCAGGATTAACTAAATTAGATTAATTAAATGCATAAAAGTTTTTTATGATATTCTGGTACAGCACATACCATACCAGAAAGACAGGAAGCCTCCTACAGATAGGACTGCAGAAATATAGGCGGCAGTTATCCCAGAAGACAAAACAAACTCTCAGTAGAACAACACTTCTGGTTGTACAATACTTTATTACTGGGAACAGAAAAACTTCCTTCAGTGTTCCTTCAGGCTATTCTTTGGGTAGCCACAAAAATTCTTTGGCATTTCTGGAGTGCTACGTCTAATTTAAAGCATAAAACACTGTACCAGAAGAAGAATGGAAGATTAGAAATGTAAGATAAATTACGATTTGCTAATGTTATGGCTCAATTGTTAGTGCTGAAGTGTATTAGTGCTCAGTCTTAGTATTTTTACTTGTATTGGTTCATAATAATGTCTTTAGGCTGCTGTTTTTGGTAATTATCAGATCCTTGATGTACATATCTACACCCACTCTTCTATATTATTAAATTCTATAAATCTTGTAAGAACGTAGATTTGGGTGGGATTTTCAAACATGCCTTCATGATTTAGGAACACAAATCCCATTGACTTTCAATGAGATTTGTGCTTCTAAATCACTTACTTGGGAATTTTCAAAAGCATCTATATTAATTCCTTTTTACAGAATAAGGATCATATTGTGATGTAAAGCTACTAGGTATGTTGTAAAATGAATGAGGAAGAGCTTCATCCTGTGATCTCAGGAATTCTGGTTGATTTAGCCACAATATCTCTGGGAACGCATGCAGGAGTGGGAGAGTTAAGCTGCACTTTGAAAGGCACCGAATGTCGACCTCTCCTTTCAGTTACACACACCACATATTTAAACTACCCCTTTAGCTGTGTAGGAAAAGTGTGATGCACAGGAGAACTGGTAATAGATTGATCATTATTCCCTTGTTTCAGTCACATTACATGGGCCAAGGTTACAAAAAGTGATACCTCTATCATATGACAGGAGTCAGTGTCCACTGACTCCAGTGGTCACTGTTATACAAAGCCTCCAAAAACTCTCTGCTGAAAGTCACAACATCCTATCACCTACCTATTTTACATGTCTCAAAGCATTTCAAATTAGCCTTTTCCTTAATATTTTCAGACATCATACTGCATGATGTCTACCTCCAAGACCTAAACATACTAATTAAAGTCTGGCAAGGAAACATCATGAGTTACATCATACAATCAGTGCAGAAAGCTTGTCCCTTGTAAGATTTTCCATTTCGGATGTCAATTCCTAGGAATGAAAAGTGAGATACCTTAGTTTAGATTGGATTTGGAAATGAGCAACACACCTCATTGTGAAATACAAATGGGAAATATGGTGGCCTGCAATGGCATTTTTCTCTATAAATTGTTACAGGTTTTCCACTCTGTAGTACTCCAACAATAAATATTTATGTGAAAGGAACAACTGGAAAAAAGTGGTAGTACTCCCCTCT
Organism: Sternotherus odoratus; assembly: GCA_032164245.1. Taxonomy (NCBI): domain Eukaryota; kingdom Metazoa; phylum Chordata; order Testudines; family Kinosternidae; genus Sternotherus; species Sternotherus odoratus. Next base: position 84,119,317 of record JAVMKO010000007.1, read on the forward strand.
AAATTATGCCAATAATCCAAGTTCTGCCTAGTCATGATGCTCAAATGAGATGTCTTTCACATGAGAGTGTGCAGATCTGCATAATATGATAATTTTTCTCCTCTTTTATGGTTTTTTTCCAGAAGTAAAATAATTAATATTAAAATGTAAATTGTCATGAGGTTTTGGATTCAACATCACACTGAAACTAAAGAGAGACAATTTGCTCTTATCTCAAAACTATTATTTCGGACTGTTTATAGGTGGACATAAAGTTAGTTTACAGTTAGCTCATGTGGACTACAGATGATTCCCAACCCACACACAGTAAAATTTCATGCAAAACATGACAGATGCTACAGAAAAGCATTGCCTTTTGGAACCAGCCCAGATCATGCCTGCATGAATTTGATACATGTCCTCCTCTAGTCTCTGTAAATGAAGATTCTGGCCTCTTTACACAACTCTGGCAGCACAAAACAGTTACCTGAGGGGAATTGCCTGGTATTTAGTGTATGAGGAGGAGGAGGAAAGATAATCACTACTGGTGCAAGGGACAGTGTGCGTGGTGGTGGGAGATCCAGGGGTCAAGGTTGAGGGAAGGACAGTTGCTGAGTGGAGCAGGAGCTATTGCCAGAAGAAAGGGACATCACTCTGTTAAGGATAGTATTTCTGGCTGCTGGAACAGCCCCTTGGTACTCTTGGCAACTGAGCATAAGTCAAAGCAGTCTTTAAACCAGTCTAATTTGCTAAGGAGGCTGGACTGATTCTTGGCAGGTCTCCAAATCTGGAGGCCACAAAGGTAGGGTACAGCCATCTCTGTTTCTTTCAAGTTACACCAAGTCCAGCTTAGGCACAATGCAGAATCTTGGCCTTGTTGTTATGCAAGAGATTTACAAATCAACAAAAGTTTAAATATCTATATATATAAAAGTCAAATGGTGTATGTATGCACGGATGTATGCTTACTCCTTCCACACCGTTTGAGCTAGAGACTTGAAATTTGGTACAGTTAGAGGTCTTGGGGTCCTAATGACCGTAAGAGTCAAAAAATTTTCAAATCTCACCTCTGACGCCTCCCAGGGGTGAAATTCTTTAAAGGCCAATCACATCAGCTGGGCAGCTGCTGTTCTCTGTGACATAGTTCTGATGTCATAATACCGCCTCCAACAGACACCGCACTCGCTCAGCTCTGCCCCTCCCCCCCTCCAACGGAACCCCGGAATCCCTCAGCTCTGTGCCCCCTCCCCACCTCCGACGGACCCCGGAATCCCTCAGCTCTCTGCCCCCTGCCCATCTCCGACGGACCCTGGAATCCCTCAGCTCTCTGCCCCCTGCCCACCTCCGACGGACCCGAGTTGGGTTTGGTCGGAGAGTAAGTGAGGTAGGGGTGTCGGGTTTGGTCGGGGGGTGAGGTGGGGGTGTCAGGTTTGGTCGGGGGGGGGTGAGGTGGGGGTGTCGGGTTTGGTCGGGGGGTAAGTGAGCCGGGGGTGTCGGGTTTGGTCGGGGGGTGAGGTGAGCCAGGGGTGTCAGGTTTGGTCTGGGGGGGGAAGGTGTCTGGGTGGGTGAGGGGTGAGGTGTGGGGGTTGGCGTTGGTCAGGGGGTGTTGGGTTTGGTGGGGGGGTAAGGTGGGGGTGTTGGGTTTGGTTGGGGAGGGGAGGGGGGTCGGGGTTGGTCGAGGGGTAAGTGAGGTGTGGGTGTCGGGTTTGTTTGTGGTGGTAGGTAGGGGTGTCGGGTTTGGTTGGGGGGGAAGTGAGGTGGGTGTGTCAGGTTTGGTCTACGGTGGGGTGAGGGTGTTGGTCAGGGGGTGTTGGTAGGGGGGAGACATGGGGGTGTTGGGTTTGGGTGCGGGGGGTGAAAATGTGAGTCGGGGTTGGTCGAGGGGTAAGTGAGGTGGGGGTGTTGGGTTTGGTCGGGGGGGGTGAGGTGGGGGTGTCAGGTTTGCTCTCTGCCCCCTCCAACGGACCCCGCTCTTGCTCAGCTGTCTGCCCCCTCCCCACCTCCGACTGACCCGAGCAACGCCGGGTATTTTCGCTAGTTTTAAATAAAACATTCCAATTCTTTTTTTTAGAGAAGTGCTGCACTATTTGAATAAGAAATGAATACACAGCAGGGATTTTTAACTGTAATATCCGTCTTGTACCTGAACAGTAATTCAATACTTGAAGATCACACCACCCATTATTTTTTGCCAACACAAACACCACAGTGGGGAAATCCACATCATGTTTACCCTGTGTGATAAACTGCATGTGACATACCTCTTGGCTGAGGATTGTTGAAGAGATTTAACTGTTGAATGAGTTAAATAGTGTCTTGGTTTTTTGGTCTTTTCGTATCAGCAGAATTAATTGCTGTCAATTTGAGTAAACCAATATACTCATATACTTTATGCGTTAATGAATGAATATGAAATGTAATGGAAGAAATCAGGAATTTTAGTATTTGATGATTCTAAATTTAAAAAATATATAAGGAAAAACTAATCCATTCTAATTGCAAAGCACCTGGAGAAACACATGTAAGATAGATCTCCTTTCTTAAAAGCTTTCACCTTTATAGGCCCAGAAAGAATTTCCTCTCTCTCTCTCTTTTTGACACAGCATTGACATCAGAAAAAACAATGTCGTCAGGTGCACCTGTATTGTATACTGGTGGTTTGTAGGTTGCTTGTCATTCCGAGTTCAATGTATGAATAACACTTGGTTTGAGATTTTTCATACAGTGACTTTTTGCCTAATACACTGATTCATGGCACAGCTCCTTGCAGCCTGTTAACTCAACTATGGCAGGTATATGGTTGACACGTTCCACTTGAAAAACATTAATGTGTTGCCTCCTGTGATCCTGAGGTGACCTGAAGTAGGAGAATACTAGAAAAGGGGGCATGGCCAATCAAATGCTACATTACACTGTAATGAGTGTTGAGAATGCAATCACAAATCACCTGGTTGGTGACCCTTCAGTCACCATTACCACAGCAGAGAGTTCAAATGTCACTGACTGAACAGTGGCTCCTTACCTCAGTACTCAAGAACATGCTTTGTTCCATGAGCGGCAGAGGTGGCTCAACTGCAATGACAGAGCTTGCCCATGTTTCAGACTCAGAATTAGAAAATGCAGTGGTGTAGTTCTGGCACGAATGGAAACTAGGATGTAAAGCATGTAACTAGCAACTGGATGGCTGGCTTGCTTTGTGTACCTTCCCCTCTGTGGATACCTATAGCATTTGAAGATATGGGACAATGTTTTTACCTTGACATGGCATTCAACAGACTAAACAAATTAATTTTTATTCTGTATGAAAACAAATGTATAATATTCCTTTGCTAAACCTACTGAAGAAAGTTCCTGTACTTTTTATGAGTTGGTGAATGAATATGAAAAGTAATAGTGGAAATCAGGAATTTTAGTATTTGATATTTTCCATAGATTGAGAGTAATTGAACTCTATGATTGATCAGAGTCTGAAGGTATGGTGCCTTGAGTATTGGAGTGCTGTGGAAATTGGAGGGGCTACCATACTATCATACCATACATGTATGCATACCATACATTTCCTACCAAAGAATGTAGTAGGAACTTAAACATGGATTCCAATCAGAGAAGGATCCGTCCTTTACTGTTTTTACACAAGCACTGGCTCATTTTCAGAAGTAAAGCTAAGAGTAAAGAAAACAAAAAAACAACTTCTATTGATGGATAGTGGATCTATAACTAGGGCATTAAAAACAGGAAGAGGTTCTCAGAGTAATTTTCTCCAAAGTGATAACACTTTACTGCTCTCCTTGGAGACAGTGGGGGGTCTTGCCACTGAGTTCAGTGGCAGTAGGATTAAGCCATAATTCATGTTGTATCTGGTACTGTTAGAAATATTTTGCTTTAATTTTTCCCCAGTTGCTGCCTGTAGCAGAATATGCCAACTTTGGCAATGGATAATAGTGTACTACAGGCTTGCTCTAAGCTACTCTACGAGCAGTTCTATTCTTTTTCCAATTTATCCTCAGCACTGATATACATGTCAATACTCTTGCCTCACATGAGTTAAAGGTTGGTGCTCACATCAGACATTTCTGCCTAAACAAATATTTCTGAATCATTTAATCAAAGTCTTTTGCTTACCTAAACACCAAGTATGTCTTAATTAAAATAAAAACATCTCTACTCTGCTTATAAGTTTTTGAGGCACTGAATTCTGCTTTTGGTTTAAAGCAGTGTTTTTCAACCTATGGTCTGTAGACTCCTGGACATCCGCAGACTGTGTCAAAGGGGTCCGCGAAAGGTTGCTGTTACCATAGACAAGTGGTTTCTAAAAAAGGGTCCACACGTCCATTTGAAATTTTTTAGAGGCCTGGAAATGTAAAAAGGTTGAAAAACCACTAGTTTAAAGAATGTCTCTTGGTACTGTGTCATGTACATTTCTCTCATGACACACCAAATCCTGAGGTCATTACTTAGTTTTTACCCAGCAGAGGGAGTTTGACTAGGTGAGAACTGATGAAGGGCCTCAGGACTTTTGCCCTATGCAGACAATAAAATGTAAGTTATGATTAATGCACAATATCTGTATTTTATTATTGTGCTACAAAATTCAAAAGTCTGCAAATACCAGTCGGGCAAAAGTTTAGGCCTTGTCTACACTACAGGCTGGATCGACGGGTAGAGTTGGATCTCTTGGGGATTGATTTATCATGTCTCATGAGCAGCAGAGGTGGCTCAAATTCCCCAAAGTCGACTCCAGAACTCCAGCTTGCCAAAAGGTGCAAGCTGGAGTCAACAGGAGAGCCCGCCGCTGACCACTGCCGCCGTGAGGACAGCAGGTAAGTCAACCTAAGATGCGTCAACTTCAGCTACGTTATTTACATAGCTGAAGTGGCGTATCTTAGGTCGACCCTCCCCGCTAGCTTAGACCAGGCCTTAGATTTTCCTGATCACATCTTTTTTTTTCTTGGTGTTGCTACCTGAGAAGGATGAGGCATGGAATTCATGTTTTACTGTTCATTATATCTGAAAATAATAAAATGTAATGTAATTCTCATCGTTTCTATCTTCTATAACTTTTGGCTAGACGGTCTACATTTCATTCTTTTTCCAGCATCCCAAATCAGTGGTAAAGTCAGTCAAAAGGGAGAGTACTGAGAATGTCAAAATAATGCAGCATGTTATGAAATGTAATAGTACATAGAAAAATGAAATTGAATGAATATCCTTTGGACAGAATCTGCAACGGGGAAGTGAAATGTAACTCATCCTTGTTTTATTTGAGATCATAATGGTTAAGAGAGCTGAGTGCAGAAACCACTGATAGTACACAACAAGATGTTTTGTTAGTCCTACAAAATCCAGGAACAATGCTGCATAATCTTGAGTGCCAACTACTAGTACTTTTACTATTAATTAACTATTTACATATATATATATACACACACATCTCTCTTTTATAGAGCATTCCTGTAACTATAATCCCCTGTCCCTCTTTGAATGCCAGACAAATAGGTAGAATCTGTCATGAGAATGGTTGAATTGGTAACCTGATTAAAAATCTAATCAGGCTCTGCTTCTGCAAAAAATAGTCTTGTAATTCTGCCCATTCACTTTATTGATTTAACTAGTACCAGAGAATCCATTGTCATGAGCTGGCTGGTTGTGAGGCAAACTGGGCTGAGCCTTGCTCATGGTTTAGTAGCTATCCCTCAATCTCACTGATGAGATAGCAATATAAAGGCTATTAGTGACCTCCCAGCTTCATGTATTGTGGCTTAATTAGAAAGATAGACCCCCACCTGTGGAGGTGAAGTGATATTTAAACATAGATGGGAGCTTAGGAGCAGGAGAGAGACCCTGGAAGGAAAAACAAGGGGAACTGTCCTCTGAGAAGAGCCTAAGGAAATCAGGCTGAGATACCCACAGGGTCTTCTCCCATGGAGAAGTCTGGAGTTGAAGACTCCAAGGGGAGGGAATTGAAGTTGAGCCTAGAAGGGTGAAAGACTTTTTGTTTGTGGCGTTGTACCTAGGGGGGCAAAGGGCCTCTGGTTTAGAGCTGACCCCTAGAAGGAAAGTGAACTGTTGCATAATTTGGCCAGTAGGTTGAGCCACAGAAGAACCAGTGAGGAATAAAGATGCCCAGGGTTTTTTTAACCTTTCCTCATAGCTCAGGATTCTAAACCTTTTATCATTTTTATTGTTCTCCTCTGGACACTCTCCAATTCGTCCACATCTTTTCTAAGATGTGGAGCCAAAACTGGACACAGTACTCCAGCTGAGGCCTCACCAATGCCAAATAGAGCAAAACAATCACCTCCCATGTCTTGCATACAGTATTCCTGTTAATACAATCCCAAATGCCATTAGTCTTTTTCATAACATTGTAGGCTCATGTTCAATTTGTGATACACTATAACCTTCAGATCCTTTTCTGCAGAAAACTACTTCCACATAACCAGTTTTCCCCATTTTGTGTTTGATTTTTTTCTTTCCTAAGTAAAGTCCTTTGCACTCATCTTTATTGAATGTATTTTATTGTTTTCAGACCAATTTATCAAGGCCATTTTGAATTCTAATCTTGTCCTCCAAAGTGCTTGTAACCCCTTCTAGACTGGTGTAATCCACACATTTTATAACTATATTTTCCGCTCCATTCTCTGTCATTAATAAAAATATGGAATATTTCTGAATCAGGACCTCACTAGGTACATCCCCTCAGTTTGACAGCGAACCACTGATAACTATTTTTTGATTATGGTCTTTCAACCATTTTTGCACTCACCTTATCATAGTTTCAGCTAGACCACATTTCCCTAGTTTCATTATGAGACTGTCTCATGTGACTGTGTCAAAAGCCTTACTGTAATCTAGAAATCACATCTACAGCTTCCCCCTATTCACTAGGGCAATAACTGTAAAAGAAGGAAGCTGGGTTTGTGTCATATGATTTCTTCTTGATAAATCCATGCTGGCTGTTACTTATTACCCTATTGCCCTCTAGTGTTTAAAAATTCAGTGTTTAATAATATGTTCCAGTATCTTTCCAGGTATCAAAGTTCAGTTGACTGGTCTATAATTTCCTGGGTCCTCTTTGTTCACTTCTTTAATGATAGATACTATGTTTTCCCTTCTTCGGTCCTCTGTGACCTCACCTATCCTCCAGGAGTTCTCAAAGATCATACCTAATGGTTCCAATATTGCTTCAGCTAGTTCCTTAAGCACCTAGGGTAAATTTCATTGGCCCTGCTGACTTCAATACATCTAAATATTCTTTAACCTGCTCTTCTTTATTCTGGCTTGAGTTCCTTCTGCTTGTTGATATTGCTAAGTATCTGGTCACAGTTAACCTTTTTAATGAAGGCTGAAGTAAAATAGGTATTAAATGCTCAGCCTCCTTGGTGCCATCCATTATTAGCTCTCCTTCCCTGCTACGTAGTGGACCTACACTTTCCTTTGTCTTTCTCTTGCTCCTACTGTATATATAGATTCTCTTCTTGTTGCCTTTTCGGTCTCTTGCTAGATGCAACGCAACTCATTTTGTGCTTTAGCATTTCTGATTTTGTCCCTACATGCTTATGCTATTCTCTTGTACTCATTTTTTGTAATTTGTCCATGGTTCCACTTTTTAGGATTTTTTTTTAATTTTCCGACTGCTATAGAGCTGTTGAGGGAGTCATCGCTATTCTTCCTATCTTTCCTTTGCATTGAGGTATTACATTACAATATTAAAAGGCACAACTACAAACTCTTTGAGTAACTAGCAGCTATACTGAATGGCTTTTTATTGCTCTCACTTCTTCCTTTCTTATGTATCTTTGGAGTTGTGTTGATAGTTGTGGGTTGTGTTGCGGAGGGAGAATTATGAGGATGGGAAATGAAGGCGGGTGTGCTGCAGTGAGGGGCTATGTGTACTTAACGTTGCATGGGTAGCTGTGTTGATTTATACCTTGCGGGATTGTGCTGAGGGATGTGTGTTGATTTGAGCAGGTGGCAGTTGCAAACATGGGTGTGGCAGATGGGCGAATAAATCCACCATCTGTGCAGTCTCCTTCATAAAACCAATGAAACTATTGAATGGAAACTAGCTCTAAAGTAAGAGTGGTGATTCCACAATGGTCTGAGACTCTTGGCATGACAAAGATACATGGCTTACTATAGCTGTACAACACATGGGTGACATTTGTAAAGACTAAACATCTGAAAACAAAAATTAGATGTTAACAGACCGCAGAACCCAGTGATGATTGCACCTGGTGATAATCCAAACAAAACGAGCTCTCAGCCATGCTTGTAGCTGTTTCAGTGTTTCACATTGACCCAACTGGCTTGAATCTTATTTTATAGGTAAAGAGGCCCATAGCCTGTGAATTTCAGACATGGCATGGTCCTAGTTCTCAATAAGGACAACTTCTCCCTCACATTTGTTGGAAATTGGTTTGCTGATCACAATGATAAGTGGCTGAAAATGACAGACTGGCTATGCACACTTTTAATGAAGCTTTGTTTTGTAAGTCTTGCAGCCAATGAGCTAAATTCTGCCCACTGCTACTTTGGTGGAGAAAAAAGTAACTCCATCGAGGTCCATGGAGTTACCTTGGTTTTACAGTAGTATAACTGAGAGTGAAATTTAGCCTAATAGCTTCATCTAACTTGGAACTTAATCATGACCAGTCTTTTGTAGCAAGGGCAGAGAATGACAAGAACGTCCTTCTTTCCCCACCCTCCTCACTTATACGCTTTCTCCTGCAACTACTTTGCTTGAGATGTGCAACAGCAGTGTGCTTGCACAGGTCAGTTGGTCCAAGAATAGGAAATGGTGCTGAGGACAGGACTTTCTGTGTATTTCTCCAACCTGCACTGATAGTTTCCACATCTGAGATCATGAACCCTTTGATGTTTCCAAACATACAAACTATTGCTTAAACACCAAAGCAGTTCAGTTATGCAGAGCGTTTTCTTCTTGAATTAGTTCATTAAAACATAGTTTGTGGAAGGGACTGTCCGAAAACCCTCTTTATCAGAAATGTTTTGGTCTTGACAGACCTTTTATAATTTCAGGTACTTGAGATGACTCATTTTCATACCCTGTTTTCTACTCAGGAAACTCCAATGCCACATGTTTTTTGAATACATTAGTCAGAGCCTGGAAACACTACACAAACACCAGGCTTACATTTAAAAACAAAAATTTTAATTAAACTTTCTCAGAGTTAGTGATGAAGAATTTATAACTTAGAAAAAACAGAACAGGAAGGAATAACATAAAACACAATTATTTCTTGAAAATGGTCCAGTAAAAGCTAGGCATGCCAGAACCAAGCTTTTATTGATGCTAGAGATGAGATGTAATTGTAAAAGATAAGAAATGAGGGAAAATAGAAGGTGAATAAACGCATCCTGTCTTCAAATAATACAGCTGCTGAGCATACCTGTTCTTGGTTGGTATTTCTTGGAGGAATGACAAAACAATGCTACAAAAGTGTGGCTTGTCCCACCAGGCTCTTGAAAGGAAGAACTTAGGGTATGGCTACACTACCCACTAGATCAGCAGGTAGTGCTTGATGTATCAGGGATCGATTTATCATGTCTCATCTAGATGTGATAAATCGATCCCTGAATCAACAGCTATACTCCACCTCAGCAGGAGGAGTAAGCAGAGTCAGCGGGGGAGCAGCCGTGGTCGAGGGAAGGCCAGGTAAGTCGAACTAAGACTTCAGCTACACAAATAGCATAGCTGAAGTTGCATATCTTAGTCCGGCCCCCCCCCCCCCCAAATGTCCTTAGCCTCCAACCTCAGTCCTTTCCACTAAACCATTCTTTGGCCAATAACACTCCTTGTAATCCGGTTACTGCATTCACATGTGTAATGGTTGGCCTACTGGCATTGTGGGAGAGGAACTGGTGCTTCAGAGAGATACTGTTACATTGTGTTGAATGCCTATTCTAATACCAGCTGTTTTCACTTTCAGGAGTTCCTTCCTAGCATATAATATTTCTTACTAGCTGGTATTTATCTGTTTAGAAGTGAATTATACTATGCTTCAGATTATTTACAATTCTGTAATGGAATCAGGTTTCATTTTCCTAGTGGCTTTTACTTTCTCCTGCCCAGACTCACTGATGGGTGGCAGCAGCCAGGAGCCTTGGGCCCTTTTAAATCACCCAGGCAGGCCGAAGGGCCCGCTCTACAGAAGCAGTGGGCTGGGGAAGTCAGTTTCAAGGAAACGTCGCCTCTCCACCATGGGCACCAGGGCCAGGCAGATACACCCCGGATAGAACCGCTCTGTGCTCCCTAGTTTCAGCCATTCTGCCTCCTAGGACTGTGCTGGGAGGGTGATCCCTGCTCTGTGCTGGATCAGCAGGGCCAGTGAGTGCGGCCGAGGGGCAGGGCATGGAGGAGTGGGTCTCTGGGGGTGTCGTGCGGGGGTGCTGGGCGGCATGGGAGATTTGTGTGCTGGAGTTCTAGGCAGTGGGGGAAGGCTTTGTTGGGGGAAGAGGGGTGTCTTGGGTAGTGGGAATGGCCTATGTGTGTTGGGGTGCTGGGCAGGGATGGTGGTGTGCAGGGTGCTGGGCAGTTGTGGTGGGGCTGTGGGCACAGGGGGTGCTTGGCATAGCGGGTTGAAGGGAGGCTGGGCATAGGGAGTTGGAGGGCTGTGTGGCTGGGCCTTCTATCTTATTAAGCAGCAGCCCTGCTTGTTTGCAAGTCAGCAGACTTGATTGTTTTCAATACACCAACTAGGACATGATAAAAAATGACTTATATCCTAGCCATGCTGGCATATGAGATAGATGACCAACTACCCTTTCCAGGTGCTGTCACAGTTCTGGTAACTGAAAAGAGAAATGTTTGAAAATATTATCCAAATAATGTGATACGAAGAGTCACTTTGGCACTGTCAGTGTAAAAGGGAATCTGACAAAAATCACAGGCTTTGTAAAGGGTGCCATTCAATGGGGGGGGAGGGGTCAGAGGTATTATTTCCTTTGAACTGCAACTCACATGCCAATGGTTATGCTTGGGCTCTGTAGTCCCGAGTGTACACCACTCAGGGAGCACAGAAAACTATCCTAATATAGTCCCAATTTCACACTTTGTTTTAGGGAGCATTAGAGTTGTAACCACTTCCCAGTGTGTGCCCTGTCAGCACCTTTTAGTTGAATCTTCACTGGGCAAGCTGCAACCGTTTTACTTCCCCTCATGAATTGTTATGAATCTGCTCCTGCCAGCCTGCCTATAGCTTAACCTTGTTAATATTAATACCACTGATGCCACACCTATCAAACTGGCAGTTGGTACTTTGATATTTAATTCTTGTTAGAAAAATTACAGAGACATTTCCCTTTTGGACTGTTTAAAAAAAGATGATATTATTTATTGAGGAGGGTTATTTGGTTTCTAATGTACTGATTCAGAGTTCACACCTGTCTCTTTATCAACTTGAATCTTAGCTGGAATAACATAGATATCAGCATTCATCTCCTATGGCTCACCAATAGTGGTGCACTGTGATTCCCCCTCCTCCACCTTAACTTCTCTTGCTGCCCTTGTGGAACACAATAGTGAAATGACCAATCTTTTTGCACTTTTAGCATTTGGTCAATCAGCACCTTAAACCAGGCTTAGTTTATTTAGGACCTTGCTTTTGAAATTGTGATGATTTATCCTCAAAGGATTGAAATGTCTATGCTGCCTCACATCATCCTTTCCTGGCTCCTTGATTATTTACATGGATTTTATATGTGAAAAATACACGCTGCCTGTACAGCTTTCTCCAAAGTCAGACCAGATGCTAACTGTAGCAGCTAGGTGAGTGTTTTATGTAGGACCCCACTGACTCTCAGAACTCACCACTCTCTGTGTACCCAGAGCACCGATTAGATCCATTTTTACAAATCCATTTAACGACATCATTGAGGATTTGATGCTTTCCACTGAAATCATTGGGAGACTTGACACAGAGTGCAGTGGGCGTACAATCAGGCCTTAACTGTTTGAATGCTTCGAATATTTCTCTGGAAGAAACACACTCTCCCTTGAGCTTTGTGGGAATAAAATATTCATCCGGCTTTCCTTTGACTATTTTATCATTTTCTTCACCTTCACGTTCAAATGAGGAAGGTTTCAATATCTTTGTAATTCTCTTCCCGGAACATACACTGGACTCTGGCAGGCCTGGAAATGAAGTGCTGCTTCCAGTCATGCCAGTTCCCAGGATAACAAAAATTTAAAGCTTGTGGTGGATTGCATTTTGGTATCCTTTTACAGCCTGCTTTCTCTGCCCCTCTGTCCCCAGCAATATCTCCTTCCTACTAGTGTTTCATTCTGATGCTATGTAGAATGAAGCTAGTGAAACAATAAAAAGAGTGAGCCCTGCTTTAACAACCAGTAATTAACTGCATGTTGACTGCCAGTTTTCAGCACTTTCTTGAGCGTATTGCTTGGTAATAACTCAAACCACATCCTGCTACAGTTTGTGGAGGAACTTTATGTTCTGCCTATATTTCCAGTAATGTTATCATTGCACTGACTAGCATAATGGAATCAGAATGACAAGGAACTTGCATTTATATAAAACACATGAATTAAAATGGAACCAAAATAATTTACAAACTTTGCTACTTCATTGTAGATTTTTTTATCCATATGTGTATATGAACCACTTTGCTCAACACTGAAATGCAGTCTCTTCTGGTGCTATCAAACTGTGCCTGAAAGGAAGTTTCATGTTGGAGGGGGAATATATTTCTATCATAGAATCATAAAATATCAGGGTTGGAAGAGACTTCAGGAGGTCATCTAGTTCAATCCCCTGCTCAAAGCAGGACCACCACCACCTATCAAACCAGGAAGTGAGCTGTTACATTTGCTCTTTTAGACCCAGATCCTGCAAGCTATTTAACATGAAGAGATCCTTCTGGCTCCACCGGGGCTTAGGGATCCACATAGGTCACTTGCAGCATTTGGGGTATTAAGCAGACCATATCTTCATGAAAGCAAGATTATAGGAGCATGATTTTACAGCTGCATACAAGCCAGAGTTGCTCCTCATTAATAATGATCATTCAAGGCCCTTTTGGTTGGGATTATAAATGGATATGGGTCCAACCCAAGATTCAGATTAAGTTTGTTCAAAACCCAGATCTTGATCTAAAGGTAGCTTAAATCCAGTCTTAGTAAAAGTAATTGCAGAATAAATTATGTAAATTTTCTTGGATAGTACAATATGATTCTTCCATAGTTATGTGTATTCTAATTTTTTCTCTCTTAGTTTTTATACCATCCCTATGGTACTGATCTGACTAATTGGGACTTCAGGCAAATTCCAACTTGATATAAGCAAGTGAAACTCAGTTGACTAAATTCCCAGTTCTGTACCTGCCAGGATGGATCCCTTACCTCTGCATAGCCCCACTGATCTCATTGGTTCTTGGTATCTTTGTGATCATATGGTCTGATTCCATAGAACTTTCTCCAAATAATTCAAGCATCCAACCTTGACTTAAATATTGTCAGAGATGGAGAATCCACCATGACCCTGGGTAAATTGTTCCAATAGTTAAATACTCTCATGGTCAAGTCTGTGCCTTATTTCCAGTCTGAATTTGTCACTTTCAGCCATTGTCTTTGTGATGGTGTACCCCAAAAGGTTTTATGGGGGGTGCCTATAAATGTGTGTATGATAGAACTGGAATATGCTTTCGCTGAATATGCAATGTAACATATCTATGTAAAGGTTATGATCTACTGGATCTGTTCATCCTATTTGTATATACATGTCATTTTTGTACTCAAAGTTATGAATATTGACTATGTACTTGGTTAGTTTTAAATAGCCTGAGTGAAGCAGCTGGGCAGCTTTCTGAGAAGGAACTATTCTCAGTAAATGCCCAGTCAAGAAACAATCAAGCTAACAATGAACTTTGGAGACGTCAATAAACTCCCGAGCTTCCACAGGAATGTGGCCTGGCAGCCTGGCTGGTAAGGAACTCAGTCTTCCAGAGACACGTGACTTGCCCATGTGAGTATGAAACTCCATTTTGCAACTGGATTCTGCATAGGAAGGAGGAGGGGGGTCTCCACCCACAAGAGAAAGTCTATAAAACCCCTGGGAGACCCCTCCATTTTGTCTTTGGCTGGCTTGAGAGTGATCGCTGGACCCAGGCTAAAGGAGGATAGCCTTAAGAAGAAAGATCTCTGAAGGCGAAGCTTTTTACTGTATTAGTGATAGATCTGCATGTTTGGTTTTATTTTATTTTATTTTATTTGGGAATTCACTTTGTTCCATCTGTTACTGCTTGGAACCACTTAAATCCTACTTTCTGTCTTTATTAAAATATTTTTTTACTTATTAATTAACCTGCAGTACATGTTAGTACCTTGGGGGAGCAAACAGCTGTGCATATCTCTCTATCAGTGTTATAGAGGGCGAACAATCTATGAGTTTGCCCTGTATAAGCTTTATACAGGGTAAAATGGATTTATTTAGGGTTTGGACCCCATTAGGAGTTGAGGATCTGAGTACTAAAGGCAGGAACACTTCCTAACCTGTTTCCAGGCAAACCTAAAGCTGTTAGGGGATGTGGCATAGACCTGAGTCTGGGTTTGCAGCAGGCTAGTGGGTCTGACTCAAACAAGACCGGATTTCTGAAGTCCCAAGCTGCCAGGGCAGGAAAACAGCAGCAGGAAAACATTGGTTGGCAACTCCTAAGGGTTTTTCTGTGATCCCAGCCCATCACAGGATTGTGTTACACCTTTCTCTGATAGATTGAAGATCCCATTATTTATATAGTTGTTCCCCGTGTATGTATGTATATACCGTAATCAAGTCCCCCTTTAACTTTTTATTTTAAGCTAAATGGATTGCACTCTTTGAGTCTATTCAATAAGTCATGTTTTCTAGTGTTTTAGCCATTCTCATGACTCTTCTCTGAACCCTCTCCAATTTATCAGTAGTCCAGCAGCACTTGCACTAGCACCAAATATAGGGTAAAAGAAACTCTCTACTGCTACTTGAGATTCCCCTGTTTATGCTTCCCACATCTCACAAGCTCTTTAGACTACAGCATCACAATCAGCTGATTAACCACAGTGATCCCCAAATCTTTTTCAGAGAAACTGCTTCCCAAGATAGCGCCCTAACCTGGAAGCATGGCCTTCATTCTTCTTTCCTGGATGTATACTGTTACCTGTATTAAAACACTAAACACATATTGTCTGTTTGCATCCAGTTTAAGTGTTCCAGATCACTCTGTATCCGTGAACTGTCCTTTTAATCATTTACCACTCTCCCAATTTTTCTGTCATCTGCAAACGTTATTAGTGACTATTTTATTTGTGTGATTTCCCTCCCTGCCTCTGGTCAATGATATAAATGTTAAATAGTGTAGAGCCAAGAACCGATGTCTATGGGATTAAGCTGGAAACACACCCACTTGATGACTATTCCCTATTTACAATTATATTTACAATTAGTCAAACTTTAATCTATTTAATGAGTGTCATGTTAATTTTATATTGTTCTACTTTTTAAAATCAAAATGTCATGTGGTAACAAGTCAAACACCTTACGGAAGTCTAAGGGTATAGCTACATTACCTGCCGGATTGGCGGGTAGGACTCGATGTATCAGGGATCGATGTATCATGCCTCATCTAGATGCAATAAATCGATCCCCGAATCGACGGCTGTACTCCACCTCGGCAGGAGGAGTAAACAGAGTTGGCGGAGGAGCAGCTGTGGTGAACCCGCTGCCGTGGAGATGGCCAGGTTAGTTGAACTAAGATACACAGCTTCGAACCCCTCCCCCCCAGTGTAGCTCAGCCATAAGTGTATTACTTCAACATTACTACCTTTACCAACCAAACTTGTAATCTTCAATAACTAACTAAATAAATAAATCCCCACTTCCATGAATGAAGACACAGGCTAAAAGCTTTAGTTAAGACTGAACTCAGCTCAAAGAGCAAAGGTAATTTAATAGAAACAGATGATAGAGTAAATGAATGAACGCAATCAAAATACACAATACACTGCTACCACCATAATGTAAACATTTAATAATAATATATAATAATAGCTGAGCTAATACAAAATTATTCATTGTGTGATTTATGAGAGGTCCTCTATTTTTCACTGCCCCCCTCTCTCCCCCTATCTGTACCTTTGCTCACATTATGTACCTGACATACCATATGACTGAAATATTTACTGCTGGTATTTACAGTGCTGTAGCAGTCTATCAGGAGCACCTAGCTAATTATAAATGATGAATCACAGATTTCACTTATGACTCAGCAAATTCTCCTGCTATACTTCAGGATAATATTGGACCTTGCAGCATAATTTGCTCATTTCCTGCCTGGAGTTAATGCGGCATTTGAACCTTGGATGAACCTGAGCCTGAATTCCAAAAAGCCATTTGCTGAGAAGCCATTCTTCTCTGTATAATAGAAATTCACAAGCTGGATGGATTAATAAAAGTTGTTTTGGACCATTGTACCCACATCTTTCGAAGTAATGTGTTGATTTGTACCCAAAAGTAGGCCACTGGTAGGCATATTAATAACATTTTAAAGCTTTCTCTAAAATATGTGTGTACTATAAAAGCACTTTTATGGAAATTCCTGTTTCTGGACTACAGATTTCAATGAACCATGCCATCTTTCTTTTTCTTAATTAAAGCACAATAGAGGGACCTAGGCTGGCACTAGGTAGGGACTGGGCATTGGAAGTATAAATGCTGTGAATTTAGCTTCATGTCTTGGATTTCAGATGGAAAAAATGGCACCAGCTAGATGCGTTAATTATAGGATAGTAGGATGGGTGCAGAAAATAGCCCTGAAACTTAGATGTGCCACTATCATGTAATGCTGTAGGATTTCGGCCAGTTGATGACACTATTACACATGAGCTGTTTAATATTACAGTATCATGTTACCTTTTCCTAATGGATATATTAACATGTCACCCCTGTAACCAAAGGGACACTTTTAAAACCTGGGAGACAGGCCAGTCCTCGCTTACAGAGAGCCCCCCCCCCCCAATCTGAAGCAAATACTAACCAAAAACTACACATCACACCACAGAAACACTAACCCAGAAACCAATCCCGGTGACAAATTCTAGAGACACCAGCATAGGACCCAGTCACATCAGCCATACCATCAGGGGCTCATTCACCTGCACGTCTACTAACGTGACATATGCCATCATGTGCCAGCAATGCCCCTCTGCCATGGACAGTCTCTACGTAAAAGAATGGATGCAAACCAGACATCAGGAATGATAACATACAAAAGCTAGTACGCGAACACTTCAAGCTCCCTGGACATTCAATAACAGATTTAAAAGTAGTCATCCTGCACAAAAAATATTCAAAAACAGACTTCAAAGAGAAATTGCAGAGCTACAATTCATTTCCAAACGTAACACCATTAATTTGGGCTTGAACTGGGACTGGGAGTGGCCGACTCTTTACAAAAGCAATTTTCCCTCTCTCGCTATTGACACCTCCTCATCAATTATTAGGAGTGGACCACATCCACCCTGACTGAATTGGCCTTATTATAACTGGTTCTCCACTTGTAAGGTAACTCCTTTCTCTTCATGTGCCAGTATATTTATGTTTGTATCTGTAATTTTCACACCATGCATCTGAAGAAGTGGGGTTTTTGCCCACAAAAGCGGATGCCCAAATCAATCTGTTAGTTTTTAAGGTGCCACTGGACTCCCATTTTTTTTAAAAAAAACTGGATGTTATGGGATTTGCCTTTACCATTTGACTACCTCTCCTACAGCAAGGTTGCTATCTGTCAAGATTTTATCTTCCAGCTGCCGTCCTAAATCCTTAGCTCTGTAGCAACAGCTTGCAACATGCCTAATTATCCTTTCCCAGCCAAAAATATAGCTAGAGCTTGGAAAAAAAGATCAGTTTCTGTGCTTGCAATTGGTTGATGTCTTTGTGAGATGCTAGTCACAGGTCCAGAAAACAAGCTGATAATTTATCATGTAGATGTTTGTTTAAAGAAAGATGGGATAGAATGGGAGTCAGCTGAAGTTCCCTATTTCAACCCTATCCTGTTGTATAATTAGTTCAATATGCTGATAAATAGGAGATCCTGGCAGAGACAGTGTGTGAATCCAGTATCTGAACAGCAAAAGTAAGATTAAAAAGGAAGGGACGCTTACACCATTCTGGATCACTGGCAGAGGAGCCATAGAATGGGTCTAGGGAAGTACAGAGGGGTGCATGGCTGGGGTGAGTTCTTCATAAAGGGAGTATTTCTGTTGGTGGCATGGTGGAGGCAGACCGGAGACCTTTAGCTAGAATAAAAGGAAGATTGAGTGGCTGTGGGGACTATCAAGGTGACAGACAGTGTGGTGTAGTGGATGCAGAAGCAGGAGACAACAGTTCTATTCCCAGATCTGCCACCAACTCAGTGTGGGACTTTGGGTAAGCCCCCTGTCAGTTTATTTTGTAAACACTTCAGTGTTGGGATTGTGACAAAGATGCTTTGATCTTGGATGCTACATGCTAATGTAATACAAATACTAATATAAAAAATGACAGCTGTCAGGGGTAGCAGCCATCACAGCAGAAGTTTGTAAGGAAGCCCTAATGTAGATATAATGGCAAACGATATACCAATTCAGGGTGGCAAGTATGGATGTATCCAAAGGTTGAACAACTGGTGTAAAACAATAAATTGATATAAAACTCATTGATTTCTCTAGCAAAGACAAGGTCTAAGAGGCCAAGAAAACTACTGTTGATAACTGTAATACCTGGTTTAATAAAGCTTCTCTTTGGACTTGTCTACATGATAAGTTATTGGGTGGCAAGCCAGGGTGTGAATCTATGGCACCCCAGTTTTTCACGCAGTGACTCAGTGTGGACACTGCTACAGCACAATGAAAGTCCTGGAGTGCTCTTTGTATGCTACGCTTTCAAAACCCTGTATGTCAAGACATGCTTCAGGATTTCCATTGGGCTGGGAAAGAGTCCACACAGCGAGTTCCTGCACAGCAAGCTGATGCATTGCAGATTCCCACCCTGGCTTGCTGTGCAGTAACTCATTGTGTAGACAAGCCCTTTGTGTACATGATGAATATACCTTCCAGTAAATGATCAAATACTGCTCTTCTGATTGGCATGCTACACAACATTTCAACTCCAGCTGCAACTTGTCAGCAAGTGAAATGATGACAAACTATTTTCTCTTCCAAAAAAACAAAAGAATGAAATAGCGTTTGTCATGTGAGTGAAGGGAGAGGACAGCCACAGTACTTCTTTCCTCACTCACGTCTTTAAATCTGAATCTCATCTAACGAGGTGCACACTTAATTTGCCTTTGGCAATATACTTAAATGCCACTGAATTAATTATAGTATAGGAAACAAATCATTCAGTACTCTCAGCCTCTGCACATAAGGTGCTCCAAGTGGTGTTTTATATGGGTTGTGAGGAGAATTAAAAGAGTACATAGACTAGCATAACTCCAAATATTGGGGTGACATTAGCTGTGAGATGTTTACACTTCATACTGGCTCCAGACCTGTTGCCCGGGCTAATGAAAATGCCACTTTAAAGTTTCCTGACTCATTACAACTTTCTGCTTTCCTACTCATGTCAGTAAGACACAAACATTGCTATAAAAAACCTGTATAAAAACCACACGTGTAAGCTGTTTTCCAATTAAATTCAGTCCAGCAGTGTTCTGAGGAGAGGGTTGCTAAAGATCCTTTTGTTTGTAGATGTGATTGTCAGCAGTGGACAAGACTGTAATTAGAAGAGGATCCAATTTTTTGTTAATGTGGGGACAGCCTTTTCTTCCTGCAGATTTCTCTGAACATTTTAATTAAAGTTGTGCCTGTGCCCAGACACTTTAGAAACAAATAATAGATACTAAGAGATACCATAAAATGGGTTACTGCCCTGAACTGCCCCACTACAGACCTAAATTTGGATCCTGATTGTTATTAATGATTTGTATGATAATAGGACTTAGAGGCCATGCCCAAGATCAGTGTCCCACTGTACAAAAACACACTAAGAGACAGCCCCTGCCCAGAGGAGCTTGCAGTCTAAATCAAGAAGGCAGAGAACTGGTGGGAGGGGAAACAGAGCTACAGAAATATGAAAGTAGTAGCTGAAGAACACACAGTGGCTCAGTGGTAAAGACAGAAATTAGGACCCAGGGCTCCCATGTTCCAGGCCCGTGCGCTGTTCACTAGACCATGCTGTCTTGTCCTCTTGTAAAGCACAAAGTGATAATAGTTTTTGCAGGTTCATTCCAGCTACCTGTGGTCATTTGTTCATATAATGTTATTGACACACAGTCTGGCACAATTAAGCTTCTCTGTTTAAGAAAGTCCAGGGATAAAAATACAAGGTATATGGCAAGTCAAGACTGGGGTTGGCAAAATGATGTAGGCCAAGGAAGCCCAGGAGCTGATTTTGCACCGCTTACACAGGTATAACTCGTACATTTTTCCTGTGTGCATGCAAGAGAGCAAGAGAGCGAGATGTATATATTTTTCATAGAGAAATGCAAAAGTGATTAAGCTGTGAGACTATCACCCACTGTCAATGGTGTTTGATTTAACATTACATTTAACTCAGGGACAGAGGAAATTAAATGTAATGTGGGGATGTAAAGACTTTTTCAAAAGTAGAATTTTTTTTTGCCTATTGTCAGTCTGCATTCTCCCCTTCTTCCCTTCCTTCATAAAAATCCATGGGTTTAGGGCAACAAACTTCTTAGTATAATGGGTGAATTCACTGAAGGTCTGATCCAACTTCCCGTGAGAAAGGCTCCCACTGATTTAAGGACTAACTTCGCAACAATTTTCACATAACATACGGTACATTTTTAAAGAACCATCTTCTCCCTTGTCTTTAAAATGAAACATGTCAAACAAAGCTACGGTGAACTGTTTGCTAGAAATAAATATATTGGGCCACATTCCTACCTGGCATAACTCCCTTGACGTCAACGGCATTACACCCTGGGTGGATTTGGCCCATTATGTTAATTGATGTAATGTTGATAATTAACCAGCCAAAATTTATGTGCTTATACATGGATAGGAAAATTTCTATCCTTTTACCCTAGCATCTCAAGAGTGTCACTTTTATGCAATAGAAGTATGGCAGTGCTTAGCATAGCCTTTTCATTGCCGATGTCTTAAAGTTCTGAACACACAAGTCAGCTTTACTGTAGATTAACTGTTCAGCTGCAGACTTCATTACTAAAAATACATTTATTTACCCAAAATATATTTTTAACCTTGACATGGCAGATACAGTAAAAGACCTATTGTTCACAGGAGAGCTTGTAGTGACAGCAGTTTAACTGAGGTCATGCCTACACTATAGCTTATGTTGACATACCTTAGATGCTCAGAGGGGTGAATAAGTTATACCAACATAAGTGCCGGTGTCGACAGCGCTATGTCAGCAGGAGAGCCACTTGCAGGGGGCTGCATTAGTGGAGCCATGAGTTTAAAATAACTACATTAGAGATCTTACAGTGGCACCCCTTCTTTGGAGGTTCACCCGGCACTATTTAGATAACCTATACACTAGCCAACAATGTGGTGTGAACATTGTTTGCATTTGTATTACTTGTTGCAGTGGAAACGCCTGCAGCTAAGTTGTGCAGAACTGGCAAGAGTTTCCCTATATGTATTGATTCCAGAGTTCTGTTTACTGTATCTTTCTTTGATAACCACACTGCAATGTAGAGATGTTTTCTGGTAAAATAATAATGGAAATATTAGAAAGGTTCACGCATCAAAGGTACATGAAAAAGTATACAAATGGCTAGGCAGAAGTTCTGCAGAAAAGCACCTAGGGGAACAGTGGACAAGAAGGTGGATATGAGTCAATAGTGTGCCCTTGTTGCCAAGAAGGCTAATGGCATTTTGGGTTGTATAGATAGGGGCATTGCCAAGAGATCGAGGGATATGATCATTCCCCTCTATTTGGCATTGGTGAGGCCTCATCTGGAGTACTGTGTCTAATTTTGGTCCCCACATTACACGAAGATGTGGAAAAATGGGAAAGAGACCAGTGGAGGGCAACAAAAATTATTAGGGGGCTGGAGCACATGACTTATGAGGAGAGGCTGAGGGAACTGGGTTTATTTAGTCTACAGAAAAGAAAAATGAGGGGGGGATTTAATAGCTGCTTTCAACTACTTGAAAGGGGGTTCCAAAGAGGAGGGATCTAGACTTTTTTTGTTTGCAGTGGTATCAGATGACAGAACAAGGAGTAATGGTCTCAAGTTGCAGTGGGGGAGGTTTAGGTTGGATATTAGGAAAAACTTTTTCACTGAGGGTGGTGAAGCACTGGAATGGGTTATCTAGAGAGATGGTGAATCTCCCTCCTCAGAGGTTTTTTTAAGGTCAGGCTTGACAAAGCCCTGGCTGGGAGGATTTAGTTGGGGATTGGTCCTGCTTTGAGTAGGGGATTGGACTAGATGACCTCCAGAGGTCCCTTCCAACCCTGATATTCTACGATTCTGTGATTCTTAAACAGCTGATTTGTTAGATTTGTAATGAAACAATAAGACAACTACATAAGCTTTAAAAATTCTTCCAGGTGGGACTAGTATCCATTTGGGATATGGGGTTTTACCATTGGTGTCAACGGATGCAGAGTTAGGTCAAGACTCATTGCTTTTGAAAATCCCATCCTTGATCAAATGACATGGTAAGTACAGTCTTATCCAGAATATTCTGTACCATCTGTATTTTTTCCATGGTAGTAGTAATAAGGACAAAGGAAGAACAGAAATTCAAAATGATAGTAAAGCACATAAGTCACAACACTCTACTAATAAAAACTATGCAGTGAAAAACAAGCCATGGAGACTATTTATACAACTGCTTTAAGCACTGGTCACTCTGGATATATAGCAGTTTTGTCACAATTTCATCTAAATCATAACATGCAGATTAACTATGTCTTGGAAATCCAGATTCAAAACTGTGAAGCGAGTCATTCTCCCACCTAAAACAATCTATTTTCTGTCAGGCAGGCTAGTGCTGGATCACGGCTACAAAATATTGTTACTCTTGGCCAGCATAGCCTATGGACAGCAGCCAAAACCCAGGGCATCAGCACGACTTTTAATGCGCACTTCTCTTCTCAGCAGAATACTTAAATCCCCCAAGTTACATTACTGGCATGGACAATGTTTGCTGGTTTAGTCCTGCTTCAGACGTTTACTGGACACTCTCTTCCCAAGGGACTATGTAAGAAGTCCATGCATAGTTACATGCTGTATTCTGCTTCAGATAAAGTCAGTTGTAATTTTGCCATTGACTCCAACTGGAGGTGGAGAAAGATTAGGCCCAAAGTGAGATCTTACTCTGAAAAGTAAGTTTAAAATAATAGTATTTCGGTCCCCACACCCTCCCTTGCAGCGCAGTATGGGCCTTTCCCCTAAATGGCAGCAAAGTTAACAGCCCAGAGCAAGGAGAAGCCAACACACATTAACGAAACAGAATGTCACCTTTTTAATAGGCTTCAGAACAGGAACAACTTCAACAAATAGCTCACAACATCCTCATCCTGGATCAGAGCGCTCAGACTTAACTCCAAGCCCAAATACACTGGTCTCCTGGAACATGAGAGAAACCACCACTCACGGCACCTACATAGCTTCCAATCTCCCTAGCTCAGGTTCTTCTTCCTGTTTATATAGCCCAGCCTTAGAGTGGACCATGGCCTCCTTCATTACACCCAAGAACAGGGATACTCAGACCTCAGCGGTTCAGGAGCCAAATTATCAAACGTTACCCCAAAGAGCCACAATAGTGTAAATTCATTGTTTCATTTACTACAGTACTATATAGCTATATTTAAACAGTATGACAGGATAGTTTATATAATAATGCTTCTTCAGTCATTTTGCTGTGAGAATAATATATATTATATGTAACATATTATTCTCACAGCAAAATTACTTATAAATTATTATCAACTACAATTGGTTAATAACATAGGAAATACATTCTCAATGGTTAATAACTTGCATTGGTTAATAATTAAGGCACACAGTGTTTTAATAGTATGTGCTGCAAAGAGCAGCAGGAGACACATTGCAGAGCCAGTTGTGGTTCGCAAGCCTCAGTCTGAGTATCACTGCCCTAGACAATCCCACCTATAGGCTTCAGTTTGTCCTTCACACTTCCTGATCACACTTTCTCAGTTTACAAAATTAGCTTGTCCAATTGATGTTCCTGGAAGCTCAGTCTTATTCCTAAAAGCCAAGTCATGTTATTTCCGACTTGTCTCCAGTAATCTTGGCCCAGATAACGTGTATGGCAGTTACAGAACTCAGTTCAGCAGGCGCCATCATGAAAATTCAGCATTTGAAACTTAAGATTACCTGAGTCTCTCTCTGCTGTCCTTAAAATGGGTGAGATCTGTAGTAACTGTGTGGAGATGGTTGGCAATTACGGACTTTTAAAATCAGTTCTATGGATGTGCCCCCCATTGTCTAGTGACCCCACAAACAATATTAATAGGTGCATTGGCAATGTTATATTCCTACACACCCAGCACTCATTACAAGAGTCATACCAGGATTCAAAAGAGCAAGGCCAGTGCCGAAGAGGCATGACCTCCCTCAGAGGTGGACACAGAGGGAAGTCGCAAGCCACTCGGTGGGTGGAACCAGGAGGGCCACCCCCTGCATGCCGGAAGAAGATGGGTGGAATAGGGAAGAGGAAGTATAAAAGGCTGGCCAGCAGTTCATTTGAGGGGGAGCTACTGAGGGAGAGACATGCTTCTTCCCCACTGCTGGAGCAGGACACCAAGAAGAACCTACATGAACTTCCAGAGCAGCCTGCACCCCTGAGAAGCCGCTACAGCTACCCTTGGCAGTGTATCCCAGGGAGACTGAGGATGACCCCTGGACACAGGTACATCCAATGGGGATAGTAGAAAGAAGCCCAGGGAAACCAGCCTACCATCTGGCTGTGGTAGTGTCAAAAACACGGTCAACGTATTGCTGGTGAGTTCCCTGCTGACCCAGTGATAGACCACTCTGCCACTATTAGGGCCCTGAGCTGGGATGCGATGGAGTTGGTCCTCCTCCCCCTACCCCTGCCATCCCACCCCTGAGGTACCAGTACTCCCCTTCCTTAGGCCAGGACGCCTGTGCTCCTCAGGCACACCCTGCCGGAGATCCATATTCTGTGCTCGGTGCTCACCCCTGCCAGGATTTAGCTCATATTATCTGAAATGCCAAAAAGGCAACTCATTTGCACTTCAAGACGGTACCACACACGCTTGGTGGATGACAAGTTCTCACTGGAACCCTGTCTAGCTTTGTGCTTCTTGTAATAGAAGGTGAAAGTTGAGAACCAGACATTCCTCAGCACAGAGACCTACAGAGCAACAATTATTGATTGGAGACATTTACAGATAATTTCCACAATGAACTCATGTGAGAGTTTCACAACCTGTTCACAGATAAAAACTAGCAAAATTAATTGGACATAGTTATTATGTTGTGCCAATTTCTTAGACTGGAAAACCTCATAAAACTATCCTGGGAACCAACCATAGTTAATCTATTCTCAAGGGACCAAGCTTTTCACTTTGACCCCAGTTTTTGAGCAATTGGCAGTCGTATCTTCTGCCAAGTAATGATAAATGCTTGTGAATTCTTGTGAATTTATTGAAGGTTGTTTTTTTTTTCATCTTGACTGGTATTTTTCTCATAATGAGAATAAACCTAACCTTGGGTGACACTTTCAATGGTGTGCATTCCCATCTACTTTTAATGATGTATTTACTATGTGACTCCAACATTTAAATAATAATGAATGTAGATTCCCATTTAATTGATACTTTATTAAAAACTAAAAGGGACTCACTGCCTGTGACAATTTAAGTCTTAACATTTTTCTTAGTATTTATTTGTTAAGCTGCAGCTGTGCTCTAATTGCTACACAACACACATTTGCCCAAAGCTGGCCCATAGTCCCTACCCCGCACTGGTTAATATAAGAGCTTGATCCTGTGACTGGTTGCAACATGACTGAGACTATTTCTGTACTTCAAGCCAGGAGTATAATTCCAGTTTGAGGAGACCGAGCCACCTTAGTTCGGATTAAGCTCACATGCTAAAAATAGAATGTATCCACAGGCAATGGGAGCTGTGATGTTTTGCTCCTTTAAATGGTTGGGAGCTCTGTTCTCATCCAGTACAGAGCCTCACCTTAGTTCATTCCCATTTATTGCAAGAACAATAAAGTCGTCAACAGACAATAGCTGTGACACAATCAGCTTCCCCTGTGTCTATCTCCATTGCTGTTGGGTCCAAATATTACTGGATGGGCTTGCCACCCCAAGTATGTTCCTATCCAAGGCTCTTGCCAAGTATTCAGGGTGGCTAGCCCCTCCATCTCTTGCATCACCATGGTTACACTCTAGTTTTAGAGCTAGAATGGGTAAGTCTCCTGGAGCTGGGAATCGCACTCCCAGTTGGAAGCGCATACATACCCTAAGAACAAACTCTGGTGTCTAGCACAGATTCACTGGCCCCTGCAAGGAAGTGAGAAGGGTCCAATGCACATGGACTGAGTGGCCACTTCCCGTTTGGGCCTAAAGGAAGGGACCTGGGCCTTATAAAAGGGGACACAGCTGCAGGTGGTTGGTAGCTCCTTGCAGACACTGCGGGAAGTAAGGGGTCCTGCAGAAGCCACAGTCTGTAGGAAGAAGGCTTGTGGAGAAAGCCAAACTCCAGGCAAGAGGTCTTGGGAAGAGAGGAGTACAGACCCTCAGGGAGGACCCACCTAAAACTGGCAGGGAAACTTTAAAGATCTGGGTTTTCTTTTGGAAGATTTTTGGTGGATGTAATAAATTGGATGCCAGAAGGGGCAGTGCTTTGAAGATCTCTCCTGTGTGGCCTCTGAATTAAAGAAAAACAGAGGCAGACCTCAGCAGAGCCACACTTGCCCAAAAGGGCGCGCTCCAGGGCAGGCACTGCCTTTTGACAGTGAAGAGTCTACAATGGAACTTACACTTGTGTGTGTTGACACAGGTGTATCTCACAATCAATTTACATGTTCAGAATATGACTTAACACTAGGGCCAGAGAGCATTTGATTCATCACAGGATCGGGCCCTTACACAGGATTTCTATCATGTACCTTACCTGCTCACAAGAATGAGGACATAACATATTTGGGTGATGCTGATGTGAACATTTCAAACGAACCCAAAGATCCAGCGCTTAGAGGTGCTTGACTACCCAGCTGACAATCTGCTGTTTTATTTGCTAACAGCCTTCATTTAAAAAGTGGTAAGAAATCTTTCATGATCAAAATGAAACCTGTCAGGACACAGTTCCATTAACATGCAGTAGCTATCTAGAGATTTTGAGAAATGTTCTGTCATGCTGTCTGAGATGCTGGATACTTGACAAGTCTGTGCTGTTCCCGCTCAAATTCTTGGCTACAGGATTGTGATTTAGACCAAGGTGAGGGAAAATGCATCTTTCAGATTTATTCTTGTCCCTAAAGAACAAGGGACTAAGTGTGCAAATAAGCGGAGAATATGAAACAGCACTGCAAGAACAAACATATCTATATATACTTTGCACAAAGAGAGGCTTTTGATATAGACAAAAGAAAACCTGTTTTGAAATCATTGTGTACCTCAGTTATGTAAGTACAGGTCTGCATGTTTACACAACTCAGTGGATTAGGTGTAGTTAGGATAATTATATATAAATATGCCATTATTGACTCAATGGTTTAAAAATGGAGAAAATCACACAAGAATGTAAAATATATGAACATAATTAAACAAAACAATTGAATGCTGACTGTCCAATCCAAGACACCGTCTTCATATTTGCTTTCTATGCTCTGCTGGATTTAGATAGTGAAATTTTAGCTGTGAAGTTCATGACTTTCAGGATGGAGGGGTGTGTGCTTTCTTCCCCTTTCTTTCAAACTTGACCTTTTTCTGTCTCAGCCCCTCCAACCGGCCCCAGACCTCTTCTGTCTCTTCCCCACTGCTAGCTCCTTGTCCCAGTCTCAGGCTCCTTGCCTATCCAGTCATAGTCTCACACTCAAAGCTTGCCATCCATGTCCAAATCTCTGGGACCAACCTAATCCCAGTCTCTCTTGCTCCAATTCCTTGTCCCAAGAGTCCTTGCCCAGCAAGTCTCCGTTCCTCCCTGTCATCACTTGATCTTTCTACCTGCCCCCTTCGTCTGCAGTCAATCCCATAGCCAGGTTCCATTTCCCCTGGTCCCAGTCCCAGTTTCCCTTCCCAGGCTCCTCATGTAATCTGGGTCTCCTCCCTGATTTCTTGAGCCTGTCTCCTTTCCCCAGTCTCTTTGCCCAGCTACTCCCAATTCTTCCCCTATTCCCCTGCTCCTTGTCAGATCTGTCTCTCCTCCTGCACTGTTTCCCCATCCCCTCTCCTTCCCCATCCATCCCCAGTCTCTCCCCTTCCCAGCTTCTCATTTAACTTCATAGCTTCTGCTCTATGCCCCCATTTCCCTCACTGCCTTCCCTTTCCCCTCCCCTCAGTTCCAGCCTCCTTGCCCAGCCAGTCACGGCCTTCTTTTCTCATGCTCCCAATTCCAGCTTTCTCTCCTCCAAATCCCTGACACTGTTCCTCTCCCCCTAACTTCCTCAAGTTCCAGTCTCACCAGGCTCCTTTTCCCACTCTGCTCCTTTCCCATCCCCTCTCCACCAGTTTTGCTCTTGTTCCCTCTGTATTCGAATGTAGTGGCTTCCTCCTCCATCTGCAGGTGCCAACAGGGAGATCTTGGAGTACATGGAAGGGACAGACTCCCTGCCCTCAGTGCTAGTGACTGGCCTCACTTCACAAAAAGTCCAGTTTTTTCTCTGCAGCCCAGGGATGGTGCAAGTGCAGTCTCAAGACACATAAAAGCAATGAGAGGAAGGAATATACTCAGTTGGCATGTGAGGATGGTGTTTTTGCCATGTGGTCAGCTCTGGGAGCCACAAGGGGCTAAACCATGGGTGGTGAGGATAGAGGGGGTTTTTGCGGGTTTTTGTTGTTTGTTTTTTAGCTCCTAAATTTTAAGTCTCTACTGAGCATCTGTGAATTGAGATTTTTTTCCCCCAAAGACTTATTATTTAGTCAAAAATGTTCACAGGAACAGCAAAAGGCAGATCCCTGCCAGATTTCAACTCCCTGCACCAAAGCATGGGGGCGCTAGAGCTTCCCAAAGAAAAGGTTACCATGGGCAAAAACACTGGTGTGTTTTTTCTGCTTTGGTTTGTTGAGGTTTTCTTTTCACTGCCCCAACTGCATTCCCAGAAACTCATATTTTTATGAGACTTGCACACACACAAAAAATTATGCTTAGGCAGACACCCAACATGGAAAATAGCCCAAATGGTTAACGTTTGGCAAAGTTATAAGCAACTGAAAACACGATCTTGTAATGAGAATTGTCAGGAAATCTTAACTATTGGTGTTGCTACCAGCCCTTCCTACAACATGTGACATCACTGAAATGCAGTCCCATCTGAGATGGATCGCTTCTCCGCCTTTTGGCTAAGATCAAAAGCATTATCTAAGAACTAGCAAACAGTGGAGGGAAATTTTGACCAAGATACCAGGACAATCTAATAAAAACTGACATAGGAGCTCAGACACGCTTTCAGTTTAAGAGTAAACTGGAATCCAATATCTCTCTTTCACACACACACACACACACACACACACACACACACAACACTTGGTTTATCTGCCACTCAAAAAATGAAATTTTAAGTTGCCCTGCTGTACTTCAAGGAGACATTGGTATTTCATACTTGATACACAGACCACAAAGCCATGCCCGGCTAATTGACGCATGGCAGAAATGTTGCTGGTTTCTACATTTTGAAATTATAGCAGAATTATCCATTACATTCAAAACATTAAATAGTTTGACAGATCATATGGCACTATGCCAACTTTCAATGTATAATATCCATAGAGAACATTTAAAAAAACCAACACTTTTCAAGACTAAGTTTTTTGTGTCTCTAATCTTTAACTCTGTATAATTTGAGTGAAATTGCTTTGAAGAAAATCATGTGTTTTCTTTTAAGATGGAAAACCACAGGATAGCTCTTTGGGAATAGTAAACTGTGAAAATGTGGGTGGAATAATTTTATCGATGGTTGTGGTATAGGCTTTTTAAGCAATCATGCCTCATTTAAATTCCTTGTCTCATGGCAAGTAAAACTTTAATATAAAGTTAAATTGGGGCTATTTTAGTAATATTGTGACATGAATAGCATCCCAGTGCAATACGGCAGGGGTCTAACTGGCATCTGGTAATGAGTTTCAGCTGGCTTGACCAGTTCAGTGTACCCCAACTTACTGATGCCAGAATGTATATCTAAAAGGTTTCATGTAAGATGTCAATAGAAAGCTAATCACATACTTATTAATACTATTGTGTTAGGTATGTCGGGAGGACAAATTCAAAACCACTGGGTTGTTTCCCATTGATATGAGGGAGGGAGGACCATGCATCATGGGATGCCGACGCAATGTTCCCATTCTTCCCTGCAATGTTTTGGTCCCGTGAGCCATTGCACAATCTTTCCAAAACACGCTGCAGAAAGTTGCACTTTGGGATAGCGACCCACAATGCACTGCTAGCGAGGACGCACTCAATTGAGACAATGAACATGGTATAGCCACGCACAATCGACTTAATTACTCAGAGGCTTGAGGTCGAATTAGATAAAGTCAACTGAATTTTGTAGTGTAGACAAGCTCTAAGTATGAAAGGTTGACTTGCTGACTGGAAAGCCCTACAATGTGCTTCTGCCTAGGCCAGTTACCATGTGCTTTCAGAACAGGATTAAAAATATTTAACAAGGAGAATCAAAAGTAATGTCTACATTTGTCAAGAATCAGAGAGGTCGCCGTGTTAGTCTGGAATAGCAGAGGTAACAAAGTCCTGTGGCACCTTAAAGACTAACTATAAAGTTTTGAAGCATAAGCTTTCGTGGGCTAATACCCACTTCGTTGGATGCAAGCAGTGGAAGTGTACATTTGTCAGTGTAACAGAGGGACCCTGAAGTTCTTTGATACTATTCTGACTTCCCTAAAGGAAACATATGCTGCTGCCCAGGCAGAAAAGAAAATAGGAATAGAACTTACATAAAATAATTGACTTTATTTCCGAGAAACTCCCTTTAGAATCCATGCCTCCACTAAGACACCACAAGTCTCTTATGTGGCTCCTACATGGAGAGGAGGAGGGGAAATTCAATGATTTTTCTAATCTTTCAGAAAAATATTGTTTGAGTTCTCAACATTCTTGCAGATGAGCAATGCAACACTTCTAAAATCAGCCTGCAAAGCTATTTTCATCTCCATACATGAACCCATGAAGGCCACCTGCCCTGTACCACTAACAAGGAACAGAATGCAATTCATAATGTAAGTCACCTTAGCAATGATGACTCAAAAGTAGAGATATGCCCAAGGGTTGTGAAATTTCTGTAGAAGGAGAGAACATAGGCTTCTCAAGACATTATGTGATTTACTAGCACCAAATCATCTCATTGCAGTAGATTACCTGGCTATGTCAGAGCAGATTCTTTTTCCATTCAAAGAATCCAGAGTGCGATTACTTTATGGTTTAATGTGACATAACATGGGGGCAGGGAGTTTTTTTTTTTCAAATGCAAATGCAATCTTTCTGTTCTATATCTGACCATCGGCTACTTCAGCTAAACATTTAAAATCTGTGTAAGTATTTCCAAGATTACAGTGTTGTTTTGGTCAGTTGGTTCTACTCTTGGGTCTGGCTATGATCTTGAGCAAATTCTTAAAACTCTTTATACCTTAGTTTGCCCTCTGTAAAATGGGGATAGTAATACTTGGCTTTTTATGTTTAGCATTTTGCTATACAAGAGATCAGTATTATGACAATTTTATTAGATATCACACTGAATCAAAATGTGGCCACGTTTAAAATGAATGAAACTATCCTCTTTGCCCTTGGGCATATACAAATATCCGATGTATACACCACCCACTATACCTAGAGTTCATTTTGTTTTTTTGTTTTGTTTTTTTAATTCTGTGCTAACAGTGTGGTATGGAATTATCAGCCCAGATCAGTCTGATAGGAATCTAACATAGCCAAAGGCTTCTCATTTTCTCAGAAATCATTTACATAAGAGCTGTTTATGACTTCTCGGTATTTCATGAAACCACTTCGAGCTACAGAACAATTGTGTTAGTTTATCTCCATTCTGCATGTTCTGGCTGGATTAGAACTTGGAAGAACGTCTCCGGGGAAAATGTAATCTCTATAGGAAAAGGTGATGTTGGTGATTCAATAGGCAGCTTCCTTCCACAGAGTCAATACAGACCCAATGCCACCACATGATGCTATGGGGCACTGTGCTAATGAAGGTGCTCATATGATAATTAAAAACAATAGCTTGGCTACTTATGGTCATTAAAAATTCCTATAGATTCCCCACCACTACATTCAAAAGTAGCATAAAAGGGGATATTTCCACAAACAACGAACTGCCAGTGCAACCATTTCATGTTATTTGTCTTCACACACTTTCCTTTTATGTACCATTCATAGCCCAAGGAAGTCTCATCTCCTAAGCTACAGCAATAAACCACTAACCTGCAACAAGCTCTTTCAGACTCAAACATAATGGAAAACATCACCAATGGGTATTTAGATACAGAACTGTACAGTACTGGGTCCCATTCTTAAAGGTCTTGCAGCATAAATCTAGTGAATAAGATACTATCATCTCTGCTGGTATAGCAGACATAGATGAGACACAAGAGGCACTAAGGGCCAAATCTTTGGCTGCCACTTGGTAGTATTCAGCCCAGAAGAACGAAAAGTGGTGCGAAGGTGCCCTTCATACTCCCCTAACCCTGAGTCTGTTGTGTGTGGTCAGCCCCCCTACAAAAGTGAGAGCAGTTGCACCACCTATCACCAGTCCTAAGAGACCATTAGATTTGAGTGGGGGAGGGCAAAGAGGAAGGTGTTAGGAGCTGCTTGGATGGCTCTGTATCAGGGGTTTGATCCACCAGGTTGAAGGTTAAGTTACTATATAATGACTGTGCCCATGTTTGATACAAGTCACATTTTAAAGGGCAAATACAGAAAATGGGCCAGATCCTCACTGATGTAAATTGGCTCAGCTCCATTGACTTCAATGGAGCTCCACTGTTTAACACCAGCTGTGGATCTGACCCGATCACTTTCACAAGGAGGCTTCTTGTCAACTTACAATCATTGGCTAAATGGGAGTTTCTTGTGCTCAGCAGCTCTGAAAATTGAGGCACTTATGAGCTTAAGGATGGATTTAGGAAGGGAGGCTGCTGAATTTCTTAGGATGTGTGACGGAGTCAGACTAGAAGGGTATAGGAGAGTGCTGGAAGGGATGTATATCAGCCTCAAGATGTGTAGGTCCCTGTTCCCTGGCTATCCAAACAGAGAAGGTTCTAGAAAGCAGCAGAAACAGCTAGCCTGATTGAAGCCAATCGGGCTGGCTGAAACCACTTAAAAACGCTCCCATTTAGTCAGGTGGGTGTGGGTGTCAGGAGTTTGGGAGGCGTTGGAGCAGAGAGCAGTTTGGAGGCATTGGAGCAGAGAGCAGTTTGGAAGGAGGCCCTGAGGTAAGGGTGAAGTGGAGTGTAAAGAAGCAGGGACTGCCGTAGGGAAGTAGCCCAGGGAATTGTATTGTGTTTGGTGATTAAAAGGTCAGCCATCTTAGCTGATACTATTAGGGTTCCTGGGCTGGAGCCCGGAGTAGAGGGCGGGCCCGGGCTCCCCCCTTCCTACCTTCCCCAATTAATCATTGAGACTAGGGAGACAACAGAGACTGTGCCAGGAAGGATAACTTCTCACTGGCTTATGATGGAAATGGCTCAATAGGCTGTGACCTAGTCTTTAGAGAGAGAAGGGCTACGTGGATGGTCACAGTGAGCCTCTGAGGCTAGTGAAATCTGCCAGGAAACGCAGGACCCGCAAGTATAGACTTGGAGCTTTGTCACAGATGATAGAGCAAAGGAGGAAACTCACCAGAACCCGGTTGCAGTACGAGAACTGGAAGCATCTGAAGTGATCATAAACAGCTGGGAATGGAGACAGAATGGAATGAAATGTTTGGAACCACTTGGAATTAGAAACTGTTACTAAAGAACACAATATTCAGGCTCATCCTATTTAAATATTTGTGCTGTTACTAATAGAACCTTGTTTAACATATTTGTATTGTTTCTCTTCCTCAGCACTACAACATCTGCAAAATGAGTGAATCTTTAATACAATTAAAGTAATGTAACTTTATATTACATTTCTTGAGTTTTACTCAACCCTTCTCCTCATCTTTTAAACAAACCATATGCAACTACCTGGCAAGTGTACTCAAATGTTCTAAGTCCCCTTCTTAAAACATTTCGTTGTCATTCTCTGGAGAGAGAGAGAGAGAGAGAGAGAGAGAGAGAGAGAGAGAGAGAGAGAGAGAGAGAGAGAGAGAGAGAACTACCTGTGATTTTGATTCTTAAACTTCTTTCTTTAAGATACATTTTTTGTTTTATACTGCCAGATGAATGCTGTTTCAGATGTGTTATGGAACAACAGTGACATCCATTGGTTAAAGTAAACCTGGTTTGGAATTTCTCAGGATTGTCCCATGACACATGGCCAATTTTAAAATTGGTGATCATAATATAAATAATGTCATAGAGATATGAAATTAATAAGGTTTTAGGAGTTTAACTGGCCTTTCTTCTACTTATAAATTACATGTTTCTTGTCTGTTCTGAGATTCTGGAACAGTTTCCATATGAGAAGAGATTAAAAAGACTGGGACTGGTCTGCTTAGAAAAGAGATGGCTAAAGCGGGGAATCTGAGAGAGGTCTATACCATCATGAATGGTGTGGAAAAAGTGAATAGAGAAGTGTTATTTACCCCTTCACATAACACAAGAATTAGGGTTCAC
Source organism: Sternotherus odoratus (assembly GCA_032164245.1). Classification (NCBI taxonomy): domain Eukaryota; kingdom Metazoa; phylum Chordata; order Testudines; family Kinosternidae; genus Sternotherus; species Sternotherus odoratus. The sequence continues at coordinate 84,154,287 of JAVMKO010000007.1, forward strand.
CCAATGAAATGAATAGGCAGCAGATTGAATACAAACATAAAGTACTTCTTCACACAACATGTAGTCAACCTGTGGAACTCATTGCCAGGGTATGCTGTCAACTCGAAAAGTATAGTGAGTTCAGAAAAGGATTAGATAAGTTCATGGAAGTTAGGTCCATCAATGGCTATTAGTCAAGATGCCCTGCCCCAAAAAACTTACAGTCTAAACAAACACAGACAAAGGCCAGGAGGCAGGTATTCTCATTTTATAGATTAGGGACAGAGACAAAGAGAATGTGAGTGACTTGCCTAAGGTCAGACAGTAAATCTGTGGAAGAGGAAGTCCCAGTCCACAGGTTTAATTTACATATTAGGCCAGGAGGTCCTGCTGTGATCATCTAGTCCAAACTCCTGTACTACATGGGCCATGGGACTTCCCTGAATTAATTCCTGTTTGATTTAGAGCGTATGTTAGAAAAATATCCAGTCTTGATTTAAACATTTTCTGTGACGGAGAATCCACCACAACCATTGGTAAAATATTCCAAAGGTTGGTTATTTATTCACACTATTAAAATTTTGTGCTTTATTTCTAGCCTGAATTTATCTAGCTTCAACTTCCAGCCATTGGATCAGGCTATACCTTAAAGAATCCATTAATATCAAATTTCTGTTTCCAAAACAGATACTTATAACCTGTGATAAAATCACCCATTAATCTTTCCTTTGTTAAACTAAATATTTGAGCTCCTTGAGTCTATCACTATAGGGTATGTTTTCTAAACCTTTAACTCCCAGGGCTCTTCTCTGAACTCTGAGAACTGCAATTTATCAACCTAGAACTGGACATGGCATTCCACTAGCAGTCACACCAGAGACAAATGCAGAGAGAATATCTCTTTCTTACTCCTACTTGAGAGTCCCATGTTTATACATCTAAAGTCCGCATTAGCCCTTTTGGCTATGGTGTTACACTGGCAGCTCACGTTCAACTGATTATCCACCATGACCCCCACCAAGATAGAATCCCCCATCCTGGAAGTAAGGCCTACACTTTTTGATCCTACAGTTACATTTGGCCGTATGAAAACACACAGTGTTTGCTTACACCCAGCTTACCAAGCAATCCAAATCACCCTGTATGAGGGACCTGTCCTTTTTGTTATTTATTACTCCCCCAGTCTTTGTCTGATCTTTAAACTTTAACAGTAATGAGTATGTTTTCCTTCAGGTCATTGCTAAAAATAATAAATAAATGTAGAACCAGTCACAGCAGGATCACTCTGGAATCACTCCCACACAAAATTACATTTTCAGACCTATCCGTTAGTTTTTAATCCATTTCATGGTAAGACATGTTGATTTTTTTATCGTTCTAGTTTCTTAATGAAAATGTTATGCAGTAGTAAGTCAAACTTCTCACAGGAGTCTAAGTATATTACATCAACACTATTTCTTTTACCAACAAAAACTTGTAATATCAAGGAAAAAAGACAAATTTTAGCTTGACAAGATCTGTTTTCCATAACCTCTGGTGACTGGCATTATATTACTCTCCTGTAGTACTTTAATAGCTCTTCTGTTATTTTGCCCAGGATAGATATCAGGCTGACTGGCCGATAATTGCCCAAGTCATCCCATTTCCCCTTAGAAAATGTTGTGTCACTATTTTAATGCTTCCAGTCCCCTGGAACGTCTCCAGTGTTCCAAGACTTATTGAAAAAATCAACATTAGTGATCCAGAGAGCTCCTCAGCCAGCTTTTTAAAATGTCTCTTTGATACAAGTTAGCCGAACCTGCCCATTTAAAAATGTCCATCTTTAATAGCTGCAGCCTTCTTCTCTATTATGGTTTCATCCATCCTCTCTGCTCAGACATTGTAGCAGAGGAATACTTCATTTCATCTAACAGTCACATGATCAAGAATGAAGACTTTGACATACTATTAGGACAGTAAATTTCACAATCAGAACTCATTGTGCTGGTCCTAAAACAAAGGGAATAATCAAAATGTGCAAAGGTGGACATGAGAACTCACACTTCATAGAATTGCTGGGCACAAAAAGCAATGCATTGGACACAGTTCATCTTTGACTTATTATAGAGAGCATGCCTTATACAGTACTTAGCCTTATGGTGATGTATTATGCATACTTTATGACCACAGTATGTAAAGGTCTTGTATACTCCACTTAATTGGGATCATTTTAATTGAACAGCTCATTTAATGACATCATATGAATTAAGCTTTGATGACTGTTGCTTAATAAGGATGTTAACTCTAATTAATATGGCCACCTCCAGATGATTTAGTGGTGCTCATATCTTCTGTGCATCCAACTCTCCATCTAGGTTCTTCTATCTAACACGCTCACCACTGAAGTGTCGTACTGCCTCATTTAGTATCCTTACTGAAGGACACACAAGAAGATTTTTCTTTCCTTCCCCATTCTGTGAGATTTTTGGGGAGGGGAAGAGAATTGTGACTGGGGTTCGGTTAGAGAGGAAAGGTTGGATTAAAAGGTAGATTTTCTCAGAAGGTCCGGAGGTTCATAGTTAGTCTGATCCCTCTGGGAAGTGAATTTCATAATTTTCATCCAATTGGTGATCTCGGCCATGCCTTTGGAGAGATTTCAAGAGGTGCTGTTTGCCCCCAATGTGAAGGTGATGTAGAACTGACACACTGCTGCTACAAGGCACTTCTGACTCAAAAATCTCTCCTGGCATTTCTATGTGATCAGGACAAGAGAAACCAGGCTGTCTCTCTCACGGTAGTTTTCTCTGCTCCTTTGACAAATTGTTTGAATCCCTGGTCTAGCTGTACTACATTCAGAAAGCATAGGAACTGCTTCACTGTTCTGTTCCCAACTACATCTTAAGATGGAAACAACATTGGAGTGGAAGATTCATGGTTTGTAAGATTTAAACTTAGATCCACCCCAAGAGTAACTGTTGTACCTAAAATGGTTAAAGGGTTTCAGCTGCATGTCTATTCGAATCATAGCCAAAGCCTTTACACTTTAGAATAATAAAACAATATTGAGTTCTTCTCAAACTGAGATATGGCTTTAATATAACTGAGAAGGCTTTTTGTTTCAAGTAACCTATTTTCCAAAGGATTCTTATTAAGAACCACGAACTGCTTGTGTGATTCAGCTAGCTAAATTCAATTCAGAGGGGTAAGGGGTACAGTGAATGAAATGTTCCACTAGACCAATCCAGCTCTTCGAAAAGGAGATTAAATGACTGTCCTGTTTACTTTTACTAGATAGTAACACAGGGTTAAACAGGAGGCTTGCAGAAAAGAGGGAACAGCAACATAGAGAAATGGAAGAATCTGAAGACTTTATCATTTCACAAAGGTGCACTTTAATTGTGGGTTAAAATCTATTATGAGAAACATGAGAGCTCTGTTTCATAATTTTTATTTAAAAAGATGTTTAGCTGAAACCTTTCCTAGATGTCCATGATCATTGTGATAGATGGACTTGTTTGTATATTCATTGCTGTCTTAATGTTCTGGAAAGAAACAGTATCAGGTCTGTACTACTTTTTATTAATTCTTTTTACTGGGGGAATTACTGGAAGTGTTGGAATGAGATGCCTGTTTGGGGAATAAAATATGATGAGCAATACTCACTGCCCTGGGCTATAACACTTTAGGTGATGATAATGGCATCTGTGTTTGGTGTTGCTGAAGATCTTTACAAGATGTCGTAAATGTATAACCATAAAATAACCCACATTTGACCTCCAGACTGGAATTTATTTATTTTCACTTATTTGGTACTAAAAAAAAAATCAAGTGTGCTGCATGGCTGATGGGCTACAGTCATTAACTGCAGTAAAGCTTTCACCCCTAGCAGGCATCCTAGAATTAGAATTACACCAGCTTTAGGCTCTACTTTATGAAAGCACTTAAGCATTTTCTTCAATCCATCCCCATCAACAGGTTTAGGATCGGGCTCCCAGATTTTGTTAAATATCCTGCTTTGTTCATTATCTATTGAAGCCTCAACTATGTATTGAGAAGTTGTGTCGGGGGAACTGAAGCCACAGCGAAAAAATGGTAAGACGGCTCTTAGAGTAGTAAAAACCTCTAGTAGCAGAATCTGCCTGAAAGCTTCCTTGGTACTAGTTATTTTTCCTGTGTTTTTCAAATTTTATTACTTCGCCCGTGTGTTCCTAGTTACTGGTATTTAAAGCTCCTGTCTTACAGTCCATCTCCCATTGGGGCAAATTCAGCTCTCATAACTCCAGGCACTTCAATGGAATGATCAGTCTGAGCCTGATCCATTGTTGCTTTGCTGCAGTATCAAAGTAGGGTGGGGGGGGGGGGAGTTCCCCTAAAAACCAAGCTGATACTAGCCCTGCAGTATATGCAAGCACAAAAGGAACTGCAGAGAACCAGGTCACATCTGGGTTAAGAAGCAACCACTGCCAGTTTGATGTAAGGAGACAAAAGGTCTTTTATTTAACTATTGGCTTGTTCAGCAGGGCACTGGCTGCAGTAGACTCACTCAGCACCAGCAGGGAGTGTCATTGGTGACAAATCAAACAAATAGCCCCACAACAGGCCAACCTTCCCTCAGAAAGGCTCTGGCAGGCAACAGTCTCCAAGCCTTTCCTGTGCCCAGCCAGGCTTCTCTCACAGAGGGAGGGTATGTTTACCATACAAGCGCTACAGTGGCACAGCTGCAGCACTGCAGCTTCGACACTATAGCGCTGTGGTGTAGTCCCTTCCTACGGTGACAGAAGGGTTTTTTTTCCCCTATCACTGCAGTAAATCTCCCCCCTTGAGAGGTGGTAGCTAGGTTGATGGAAGAACTCTTCTGTTGACCTAGCAGTGTCTACGCTGGGGCCTAGGTTGGTTTAACTTTGCCTCTCAGGGCTGTGAATTGTTCATACTCCAGAATGATGTAGATAGGTCAACCTAAGTTTTAGGTGTAAACCAGGCCTAAGAGCTGGAGATCTGCTCTCCTTGCCAATCGAACGCCAAATGATCTGTGTACTCCCCTTTAAATCTCTCTCACCAATCCTGGCACCTACTCCAGGCGCAGCAGGATGGGACTGACTGAGTCCACAGCAGCTTCTTAACTCTTTCTTGGCCAGTGTGGGAGTCGTATACCCCATCACATTTCCCCTTCCCACTCCTTGCACACCTCACCAAGAAGCCAGCTCTAACTATAGTCTATGCTCACTTGAGTGCAGAAACTGTCTCCTGCTAGAACCCATTGGGTCACTAGTCACCCTAAAAGAGGTGAGGAGGTGACTGGCCAGCCACAGACAGTACCAAGTTAGGGAGAAAGTGAAGAGGAGATGAGCCCAATGCAGAGATGCTCTATGGGCAGGAGAATACACAGTGCAACCTCCTAAGAGGTAAAGCAATGGGATAACTTCCAGAACTTCCCCTGGGCCAGCGTGACTTAGCACCATCCTCACCATGGACCTGTGGCTTAGTGGCACAATCTGGGCCTCAAATTGACGTCTCTTCAAATACTACCCATGGAAAATTGTATTCTAGAAATGTTTTTAACCAAGTGTGCTCTCGTGTGAATCTGAGGAAGCAGCAGAACCACCCGCAATTGGCATCTCTGTATAAATCGCTGTGCTGCATTCGGCTCCTGCAGTGATGGTTAAAGTCTCTCACAACATCCACTGACAATAAAAGTGTAACCACAATTACAGAGAGTTCAGTTGCAAACAATATCAGCTAACCAGTGGCCAAGGCTTTCACTTAAACCTATCACATAATTGTTTATGTTAAATGTTAAGCAACTTCATAAATTGCATTTTTAGCAGAACTTTTTAATACTTGTGTCATTTATGTATTTGGTATAAACCCTCTCTTCTTGGTAACAAAGAGTCCTGTGGCACCTTAAAGACTAACTATAAAGTTTTGAAGCATAAGCTTTCGTGGGCTAATACCCACCGACGAAGTGGGTATTAGCCCACGAAAGCTTAGGCTTCAAAACTTTATAGTTAGTCTTTAAGGTGCCACAGGACTCTTTGTTACCTCTGCTATTCCAGACTAACACGGCTACCTCTCTGATTCTCTTCTTGGTGTTTCTTTTTCCATATTAATGGCCAGGTTCTGAACAGAAGTACATTGGTGTAAATCAGGAGGCGCACCATTGGTTTTCAATTGTGTTATTCCCCACTTACACTGGTGCAATGAAGATCAAAATGTTGTCCTTTTTTTCAAAGCAAAGAATATAAGTGTACACTACAGTGTGGTTTATTTTTGTTTAGTATTATATTCAGAAGAATATAAATCTTCACAGCTGATTAAAGCCATTACTTGCAAGTACTGTTTATTGATGTCAGAGAAGGAAGGGTCAATTGAGAATATTTGAAAGGGTCATTGAAAACGTGAGATCTGTAGGCTGCTACGTGTAGGGAGGAGTATGTTTTTATTCATCAAGGAAGTCATTGGAAGCAAAATCATGGATGGTATAATGGAAAGTAGCAAGGGGGCTGTTGATCACAACAAAGAGGCCGTATTCAGAAAGATGGGTGGGAAGAGATCACTTGAGATGACCCTAAGGGAGTTCAGGACAGATAATAAATTGGAGGCTAGAAGGTCTTACAGAACATGGGAATGAAAATTCATGTCCCTCCTAATGATTGTGTTTAAAGAGAAAGGGTCAATCCATGATGGATGATCTGAGAATCTCCAAAGGAAAGCAAAGTTGGGCCTTGTGTGTGATCAATGTCTGAGGCTATTTCTCAAATCTGTTTCTTTCTCCTGTAGCAATGTAAGCATGGAGTTTGAGCAGCAATACATAACATACCACTATAAAAGAGTCTTCTAGAATATTATTAAAAGGATTGAAGAAAACTATGATGTCCTGGACCCTCTGAACTCAATGAGAGATTTGCTATTGACTTCCATGGGGTTACGATTTCACCCATGGAGTCTAATTCTGCCCTCAATACCCTTTGAATTCAGTAGGAGATGGCTAGGTGGTACTGAGTTCAATGGAAACAGTAGAGGTGCAAGCTCTAGCCTGTATAATCTCAATTGGGGTTGCACCTACGTATCAAAGGGCAGAATTGGAACAGGCTCTATATGGGGTGGTACACATTAGTATGACCTGCCACCCTGTCTTTTACAAGGTGCTGTCTTGTGCTCCAGAATCTCAACTTCCATTAAAAAAAAAAGTTGTTAGACTTCAACTGCTGGGCTTTCCCCCGTCTTCAGTCCAGCACCCTGCACAGATGTAGGTGAACAGGCCTGATTGGCCCGAGGCCTCCTGGCCCTTAAAGGGATAGGTCACCCTATTACAACCACCTTAAAATTTAAACAGTCTGTTGTCGACAACAATCCCTGTTCCTTCCAACTCTCGGATGTTTTTGGAATGGAGACCTTGGGCTCCTCTTTTCCCTGCTCCATTGGCCTCTTGGATATGTCTACACAGCAAGTGAAGGTGTGATTATAGCTCAGGTAGGCACACCCGTGCTAGCTTTTTATCTAGCTAGCATAGATAACAGTAATTAAGACACAGCAGCACAGACTTCAGTACAAGCTAGCAACATGAGTACTTACGCAGGGTTCCCAGTGGGCTTGCACTGGGGTAACTAGCCTGCACAGAAGCCTGTCACCATGTTTTCACTCTTAGTGCTAGCTGTGCTAGTTAGATTAAAGCTAGTGCCAATATGCCTACTCACACTACTGTGCGGATGTACCTTTAGATTCATTCTGAAAGAGCACTATGCAGCTTCAAATTTGGAATGCAAAAGAGAAAATTCTCATTGAGATGTGATAGTATAAAAAAAGATATGGGATATAAACCCGCATGCCCCACTCTTTGCCTTGTGAAAGAGGAAACTGCCTTGATGCTCAGCTTCTTCCATATTTGTCTATTACAGGAATGTTTGTGCTTTCCTCTGAAGGATCTATTACCTGCCACTGTTACAAACAGAACAGTGGACTAAATGGCCCGCTGGTCTGATCTACGATAGCAATCACTGCATTGCTAAGCATTGCTCTTGTGCAACCTAAAAAATGTACATTCCTCCCCCCTCCTTCCACAGCCTTTTCTATTGTTAAAGTGGCCAAGATAACACAGTAAATTGTTTAAAAACTTGTTTGTAAGGCACCTTTAAGAGAAGCAGACAATAAAGTGAGCAATAATAATACACATCTAGAGTGATTATTTTTCTCTGTGGACCTTAAAGAGGTTTACAAAGGAGGGTAAATATCATTATCTTCATTTTAAAAGATCGAAAAATAGACACAGAGAGGTGAAGTGATTTGCCCAAGGTCTCAGATGAAGAACTTTGATGGGGAGAGAGATAAAAGAGCGAGAGAGGGATTTTAATTGGTTAGGGCCTTGACTCTAATAGGGTTGCACATAGTGCAAGGGCACAGTATAACCCTTAATTGAGTCATTTGTTTTTGAATCTCATCCTCTACTCTGAGGAGCACTGAGAAAGAAGTACCCCAAAATGCTGTGGAAGAACCATGACAGAGAAAAAAAGTTGCCTCAGTAAATGAAGTAAAAACTAGGTATTTTGCACAGAAGAGAGGCTGAAAGTGCTAGTGTCACGTTCATTTGAACTAATTTCATGGTAAAGAGCATAAAGGAAGAGTATTTTGGCATTTCTTGTTTTAGAAACTCCCTCCCCACCCTCCATCCTGACAGAGTACAACTATATTGCATTTCAGGGCACTCTGCCAGCTTTATTTTTCCCACGCTTTCCCACACCATGTGAGTGGAATGGATTATTTCTTTATTTTGTTTTTAGTTAAGCTAAGAGAGTCCTGATCAAGTTTAGGTTTTGCCATATGAATTTTCTTTTAAGAGAAAGGCAGGTGCTTTTTGATACATTTAATTTTAAATCAAGATTGGATGTTTTTTGAAAGGACTCTAGCTCAAACACAAATTAATTCAAGGATATCCTATGGCCTAGGTTATGTAGGAAATCAGATTAGATTGGGGGGACAGACATGCAGCCTGTGAGCTGGATCCAGCCCGTGGACTGTCCATGAATCTTCGGGCTTGTCTACACAACTCTCAATACCACACTACAGGAGTGTAATTATTAGAGCATACCAGTGTGTTGCACTCTAAATCTCCCATGTTGATCCTACTAGTGCACACTGATGTTGTCTTGTTTGAAACAGGATGGCATCAGTGCACACAAGGAATATTTTGTGCACACCAACAAGGTCCACAAAGGAAGGTAGAGCACATGCTATAAATCATACCACTCTGGTCCAGACTCCAGTTCAGCAGTCCAGCAAAACCTCACGTTCAGGTGTAGAATCACATAGCCATGTTTAAGAGGTACTAGATATAAAGTACAAGTCTGATGGAAGCCGGTATGTGTTACGGCTAGGAAAATAGTACTGAAGGGCACATACCTGCAAACAGGAAAGTACATTTCCCAACCTAACAAGTCAAATAAATGGAATTTTTTTGACATTCATTGTGGACTGCCATATTACAGTGGCTAAGTTGGGGAGCTTTGTGGAAGCACTTTTTTTTTTAATTAGGGAGTAAGATCAATTTTTTCATAGATCAGAAGGAAAAAATCTCTCTGCATTATGGGACAATAAATGGCTTCAAGACCTGCCTTTAAAGGCAAATATTACAGAACAACTGTCCCCATTCAACACAAGAATGCAAGGATGCAGTCAAGTAGTTCAGAATACTATGGCAACAGTTGTGTCTTTGAAATTAATTTTCAGCTGTGGGAAAAGCAACTTTCCCAGTGTAACTTGGTACATTTTCCCACCTTGAAATCATTGTTGGGATTCAGTGTGATGATACCATAGAAAGGTATGTGGGCAAAATTGCTGAACTGAGAAAGGAATTTCAAGAATGATTCTCTGATTTCAGGAACCATGAAGGAGAGTTTGCAATTTTCAACACACCCATTTTCTATGCATGACATACCAGAAGTACTCCAAATGGAACATAGTGAACTGCAGGGCAAATTTTCTAATAGTGATGTTCCCAAGATTTATCAGTGTCTAGGACCAAATTATCCCAAACTGAAGTCCTTTGCATCAAGAATTCTTTTCATGTTTCATTCACAAGTTTGAATAAATATTCTCCATCACAAATATCAACAAATCTAAACTACATTCTCAACCTGGACTCAATAGTCAATGTAGCTTGAACCAGTACATCACCAATAGGAGCAAATGACCGTGGTGAGGCTAAGGGCTGGTCTACACTAGTGCTGCAAGATGATCCAAGTTATGCTAATTCAGTTATGTACGTTACGTAACTGAAGCCAACATAACTTAGGTCTACTTAAAGTGGTGTCTACACCAAGCTATGTCAATGAGAGAGTGTCTCCTGTCAACATAGCTTCCATCTCTTGGGGAGGTGGAGTACTGATGTCAACAGGAGCACATTCTCCCATTGACTTAGTGTCTTCACCAGACCTGCTAAATCAACATCACTGCATTGATTGCAGCAGTGCTGATTTAGCCGGTACTGTAGATATGGCCTAAGTGATGCCAGGTATTGGAGAGCATCAGTAGCAGTACTAAAATCTAAAATACAGTAGACTCTCGATTATCCAGGATTGGATTAACCAGAATGTGGATTAACCAGGATGTCAAAAAAAAATATGCGCAACTCGTAGGGCTGGCTCTGGCTTTGCTGCCGCCCCAAGCACACACAAAAAACCCCCCACCAGGGCACAGGGCAGCCAGTGAACCAGCACCCCCTTCCCCTGGTGCAGGGTGGCTGGTGAACCAACCCCGTCTCCCCATATTTCCTATGGATGGTGATTATCCGGGATTTTATTAACCAGAATTAATTTTTTCCCTATCATCCTGGATAATCGAGAGTCTACTGTACATGTAAGTAATTACCAGCATGGTTTATTTTTATTTCTGTTTTAATAACTTTTACTGAATATGGTCTGTGCCACATGGCCAAGTATTGAATCAGGCCTACCATATAAAATAAATTTGATATGCCTCAACTAGATGATCTCTTTTGGCCTTGTAAATGATGAAAAATGAAATAAATGAACACCTGATTCTGTAATCCTTACTCACACTGAGCAATACCATTTAGTATAATGGGACAATTTATAACATGTACATACCACTCAACATGAGTGGCAATTGCAGGATCCACTTAAATAAATAATGCTGGAACCAGATAACTCAGGCATATGAAAATAAAATATATATTTTTAAGCTTAACAGAACTTGTTTGTACTTTAAGGAAGGTTTCAGTTCAGGCTTAGTTGGAATTTGAAAGAAAGGATTGGATCCACTTCTATATGGCACAGATTTGTTCTCTCTTCTCTAATATGATCAATTTCTCCCCCTTATTCTTTTTTGTCTGAAGACTGGCCTGGAATCACTTTACAAACACCAGTAAAAATTGCACTCTTCTGTTGCAGTGCTTACATCATGTAGATTTACCTTTCTTTTGACCAGCTGTGGCTGGCTCTGTAGGTCTATTTATTGGAGAAGTTTAGACTCTCCTTTCACTGAGTAGCACAGTTTACTTGGGTTGTTACCCCTCTTTTCAGGCCACTGTTTATAGCTATATTCAAGCTCATGATGAAGAATAAACCTATTGTGCAAGCAGCAGATACTGGTAGTTATCAAATTAACCTTGGAGGTATTTGTTTTGAGTTGGCTGCTGCTTTGATGAATATGTCACGATAGATCTAGTAGTAACCTGGCACTGATCTAAAGGCTAAACTGACCCTGAAGGAGATTCAGAATGATTCCAAAATTGCAGTTCTTGCTTATTAGCAATACTATGACTTACACGTAATTTATCTTGAGATACAGCATGTAAACTAAAAGCATTAATGTAGCATTTAGAGTTACACTGCCACCAATATGAAACGTAACATGCTGATTGTATTACCTTATCACAGCATTTACTGCAAAGAACATTGCATTATTCCCTGGACTTTGAAAGCACATCATATAACAAATGCTTTCAAGATACAAGTGTTTCAGTACATTGATTTGACTGCCTAATCATAACAGATCAGTCCATTAGGTATCCATCCACATTTCTACAGCATTCTAAGTGAAGCATCAATAATTGCCTTTTAGAACAACTCTGTATTTCTGAAATAGCTATTTCGAGAGCTGTGGTTAGTATTTCAATATTTATTGTATTCTGCCAATCTTACTCCCATTAACGAGTACCTTACACCGTGAATAGTTCCATTGATCTTAAAAGGACAAATTGTGAAGTAAAGTACTAGAACACAAGAGTAAGTCTGACTGTAATAGCCCTATATTAATATTTTCAGCAACTGCATGTGTGTGTATATAACTTTCACATTGCAGTGTACTTTTAGCCATAAAATAATCTCTCTTAATATTATGTTGTATTCATTAGACAGGCTGACAGTCCAGAATTTTAGTTTGCCACATGGATGTTCACTGAACTTGCTTTGTTTCAGGCTTTGTATAATGCATAAACATTTTTGTCCCCAAAACATAGGTTGTTGGAAGTGGATATGATTTACCCTGTCATTTTCTAACAATATGAGAATGCAATATCCGTTACACCCTGGTCTCTGATGGTATTTGCTGTGTCTTGTCATGAAATCCTTTCCCAGTATTATTTCATGTTCAAAATAGTCTTGACACAACAAAACACTTGAAATTACAGGAATTCTTAACACTTACTCACACCATAGTGCTTTGCTCCATTGACTTGAGGTCTGCTGTTTTACACTACAAATCATTCCCCTCTTCCCAGGCCTGCTGATTTGCTGATACAGCCTGACTCATATCCAGTGGTTCCAACTGCTTTTCTTCTGTCTGTACTACTTATTTGATTCTGAGCCAATTTCTCAAGATTTTTGGTATGACAAAATCAAACATCGCTGCAAATGAGTGTGAACATACTATCCAGACTGTACCTGCCTACATTTGTTTCTTTTATCCCAGGAAAACACAATGTTAATAATGCCTGAAAAAATGTTGTCTCTAATAAAAATATAGCAAAAATGTCTTCCTTTCCCTCCCACCACCACACTGACCTCCACATCCTTTTCTCATTTTGATCTCTTAGCCCTGGGTAGTAATAATTAGCATTATAGCATAACATGCTCTTCTCTAGCCCTTGAGTTCTCAGAGCAGTGCTTTCCCAGTACGAGCCCATGCTACGTGCATGACGCAGTTTTTATTTGTGCTAGCTCCTGCAGGAGAGCTCACCCCAAGTCGTTTTCCCAGAGTCTTCAGCCTGAAATTCCCCCTTTATTAAGAGCAAGGATGCCACAGTGTCCCTCTGGGCCCTTAGATACACCAGACCATACCTTTGACCTTCACCTGAAAATAAGATTCCCAACCCTTTGCTGTTCATCCAGTTAATTTCCTTCTGAACTCTTCACAAACTCTTCATTAGTATTTGACTTAGTATGCTAATAGACTTCTACTGTAAAATACACAATGATGTGCCAGCGAGATAAGTGTCTCCCACCTCCTGTCTCAAGACATGCTGCCTTTGAATGACCAGCCTTTAACTACGAGGCCTAGAGACCATAATTTTCACATAAATACACAGAACTCACATTTTCTGTACAGGCAATTATTATGACGACCAGTGTGACACTTGCTTTCCTTAGAGACCTTCCATGTCATTCTTTGGGAGAACACTGGAGATTCTGTGTCCCCTGCATCAAGAGGTTCATGGGTCACAAACAGTGACTAAGTGGTGCTTCTGTGCATAGGTAAAAACACGGCTATTTCACTACCTTCCTTGCCTAGAGGGTGATGCATACCTTTGTTTCAAGTTATTCACGATACAAGATATTTCTAATTATATAGATCCTGAAATTCTGCTTTATTTTGTTTACCCAACCTCCTTTCCCACCATATACCTTGAAAAGATACTAATTTTGATGATGTCCATTGCCCTGGAATAGCTCAAAAATACTACTAGCCCTTGGTTCCTCTGGGACAGTGGTTCCCAAAGTGGGCGATACCGCCCCCGGTGGGCGCTGGAACGATTCAGGGGGGCGATAGTAGCCTCAGATGCAATTGGGGGGCGTTGAATAAAAATAGGGGGCGGTGAAAGAATAAAGAAAGAGGAGAAGAAAAATTTGAAAAACCATTCGTACATGTTTCATCTGTTGTGTAACATAGGAAGTTGTAGTGATTAGGTACTTTATTTTCCAAATGGGGGGGCGTTGAATAAAATTATTAGCAAATTAATTAACTAAAAAAAGAAGCCGACTGCAAATAACTAATCGCGGTGATTTAAGAATGCTGCTGACAAAGATAGAGCCGAATATTAACAAATTGATAGCAGCGCACCAGGTTCATCCTTCTTATTAGAATTATTTTTAATGTTATTCGTGATTTTTATTTAAATATTATCCTTCGTTATCATAATTTTCTGTGTGTAATGAGAATGTTACTATGGTCGATGTCAATAAATAATTTTATAATTTTAAGCTTGAACATGTCTTATTTGCAACAACATCTTTTCTTACTATGTTGTAGGACGTAGGTAGAAATATCGATACATAAAATAAAGCAAATTTGTCACTGCATCTTTCTGTTCACTTAAAGAAGGTAGATTTTCAGGGGGGTGCTGAGTAATTTTTTATCTGAAAAAGGGGCGGTAGGCCAAATAAGTTTGGGAACCTCTGCTCTAGGAGCTGCCCTAAATTATAACAGTTGAAACAGCCAAAGATCAGACATAATGTTCTGTGTTCTGGATCTGATCCCTACACAGAGCAGGGAGAGGAGAGGAGCTGGTAGTATTGGGCTGATTACACGGACTTTACTGCACTAGAACATTCCCCTACAACAGGGTATCCTGACCCTTTGGAGCCCTCTTCTAGCTGTGTTGTACATAGGGTGACCAGACAGCCAGTGTGAAATATCGGGACAGGGTTTGGGGGGGAGGAGTAATAGAAGCCTATATAAAAAGACCCAAAAGTCAGGACTGTTCCTATAAAAATCTGGTCACCCTAGTTGTACAGCACCAGCAATATAGAGCTGCTAGAACAAAAGCTAAGGACACAGCCTTTAGCCTTTGAAATTTAGTAGCTTACACAAGAGAGCTTGACATAGCAAAATAGATGAATCACAAATATTCTGCTTTTCCTTTTCAGTAAGAAACTTGTAAGGAAGATTGATTGATTGATTGAGTGTGTGTGTGTCACGTGCCCCTTGCTCTACTTAAATAGAAGTTTCCCAATAGGAGGCTCCTTCCCTTCTGGATATTGTCCAATTAAATTGTGAAAATGGGTGTGTAATGTGTAATAGAGCTGTGCCTGCTTAATTCTTTAATGAATTTTACCTTTTGTGTCACAGCTTCCATTGCATGCTACCATCACCCTTTGCCCCACAATGGATCTAATCAGTACATCATTCTAATACATCAAAGCAATACACATTTTGCAGTAAGATTCTTTAACAAGTTGGTTGCAACTAAACTGCAACAAAAGAAACATTGAGTAAAAGAAACAGAAGCAAAGGGTCTAATCAAATGCCTTCTGAAGTGAATGGAAAGATATCCATTGTCTGTAAAAGGCATTGATTCAAAAACACACACACACACACACCTATGCACGCACATGCACACTACTTTCCTTCTTAGCCTGGAAATATGTTCAAAGAAACAAATTGCTCTCTCTTAGGAGTATGCAATTCCTAAGTGCACTATACTGCATCAAGAAGTGAAGAATAATTATTGGAGCATCAAGACTTAATTAAGCACTTCAGCTTCTTGTCAGACCCGCATCCTGCAATCTAATCAGCAAAAGAAGTGCCTTGTGTGTGAAGTGCATAGTGTTAATTTAACAGTATGACTTAAACAGTCTTTTAAAGTTAACTTTTAGCAATATGAGGCTGGCTTTTAGCCCAGAGGCTATATCTCTAGAAACCTTTTAAAAATAACATTTTATTTTAAAGTCATGTGACACTTGCTGGTGGTCATTTTTTTTGGTTATCTTTTGGCTAATTGGATTGTTATAGGCTTGCCTCTTGAAAATGTGTTTTGTGAAGAAGCAGAGCTGCTTATTTGGAGGCTGGTCCCACTTCCACTGTTTAGTGGTCAAAAGATTGAGCACTTGTAGGTATGGACCCAGTTTGCAAAGTTTGGGTGGGAATCTGAATTTTCCAAGAAGTTCAGGCACCTTCTGGGTCTGGTTCAGACTATGTGGCCAAGTTTGCAGGCTTAAAAAATTCTTTAGGTGAAATCCTGACCCCACTGAAGTCAATGGAAGTTTTGCCATTGACTTCAATGCAGTCAGAATTTCACCACTTACATTTGAAAATTACCAAAATAATTATTTAGATTTGTTTACGGAAACCCTTTGGAATTCTCCTTTGGAGCAAGAGTATCATTTTATACATAATAGGGTGACCCCAGATGTCCCATTTTATAGAAACAGTCCTGTTTTGGGGGACTTTTTCTTATATAGGTACCTATAATCCCCCATCATCCTCATGATATCAGACTCAGAAACATTCATCTTTACTTCAGCATTGTCCCATGCTGAGATTATATGGGGTTCTGTGAAAGATCTAAAAGGATTTTTAAAATGGTACAAATGAATGATAATGAGGAGGGCCCCTCATTTTTTTTTTTTTTTTTTATATGTTTTTCTTGTTCCTGATTTGACCTTTGCACGACCTGACACATGATATTAACTGCTAACAAATATCGTTACATAAAAGAAAATAAAAATCCCTGAACTTTGAAGCACTTGACATGCTTCACATGTAAAAACATGTGAGTTTTTAATCTGCATCCAAAAGATATTGCTAGGACAAAAGCTCAACACTCTGCAGATCCTTGTTATTTAAAGCAATAATACTGACAGCAGTTAGGATGTGGATCACTGACTTGACTGGCAAAGAAATTGCTTGTATAAACAGAAAGAAAAGCTGTGAGGATGCCATCTTTCCTAGAACTAAGGTAAACACCGGTTCAACTTTCCATCGTACATTATTACCAGCTTACTGTTGCTATAAAACCATTACAAGACTGATTTTGCTTTTCCTTTGGTTGTTAAAGTTGCTCAGAGGGATATGTCTCCTTTTCCATGCCCACATGGCTTTTGTCCTGTACAGTACCCATAGGCATGACTGGCTCACAGTAATTCTGCTGTATTGCCATCCATCTTGAAATTAATGGCACAATCACATTGATGGGTCTATTCTGCACTTGCCAGATTTGACTTCCAAAAGAAATAGAAAACCTTGTCTAAATTTGGAGCCTTATAGTGTGATATCATGGCATCATGAACCCGTCTTGAGGAATCAGGATGAGAAGATAAAATGATGTTGCATCTTTCCATTCTTCTAGCTGCTTGAACATATGGTGGCATTACTGTGCTGAGTGGGTTCGATTTGGGGTCTTAATAAGATTATACAAACTGCTATCTGAAAACTAATAACCAAAGCCCTCCCCCAATACATCAGGAACTAAGAAGTACAGTAGGTATACTAATATCTCTCCTTGTATCAGGAAGGGCTGGATATAACATTATTTATTTATTTATATTTAAATCATAAACAAGATGTCCATCGAAGGCTCCTGGTGTCTGAACGCAGCATTAATAATAAAATAAAATCCCATCAACATTAAAATAATCATTTCAAGAAGCTGTCAGCCAGCCAGACACCTACACAATCTCCTTTCTACCTTTTCTTCAGTCTGGCAAGCACACCCTCAGCTCTCTCCAGAAACCCAATTAAACCAGCGTCCTTTGCAGCACGTCTGTAAAGTTACTAAGTCTAATTTTGGTCCAAGGGAGAGAGCAAATTGCTGAGTCCCACAGCCCTCAATGAGAATGCCCTGCCAGCTGCCCCATCTTTTATATTCCCAGGGCTGTGTGTGCCGGTTTCCAGCCATTAGTGAGAATATTAGTCCTGATGCAATGGCTTTAAAAAGAAAAGCGTGGGCATTAAAGCCTTCCCTCAAAACCACATAATCTCAAATACCTACCAAAATTGGCCAACAAACAATACGTATGGTGAGGGAGTCATGTACAGCTGCTTTGCATTTGTGCACATTAAAAAAGAGATTACGTACGTTGCAAATGTAGGGGAGGTAGCCTGGTCTAGTAGACAGTACGTTGACTGGGAGCCAGGAGACCTGGGTTATTTCTCTGCTCTGCCACTAACCTATGTGTGGCATAATCCAATCTCTGTTTCCCCTCTTACTCTTTGTATGTCTTGCCTATTTATATTTGGGACTGTTTGCAACCATGTGTTTTACAGAACGAAGTACAATGGGCCCCTGACTTTGATTGGGGCTTCTGGATGCATCCATAATACAAATAATTATTAATAATAAATATATACAAACTCGTATATTTTGGTTGTAATGTTTCCTTCTTGGTTCTGCTAGTTAGACTGCTAGCTCTTTAGGGCACAGATGGTGCCTTCCTGTGTGAGGAAACCATGTAACACATTAGGGGTGCTACCAGATCATCACATGATCATTATACAGCAAGAAATATTTATTAACTGCAACATTGCTCTTAAATGAACATTTCTTCTCTCTAGTAGGTTCTTGGATTTGAAAACGCTCTAAGCAAGCTTGAATATATAGTGATCCATTTGTTTTCCAGGTATGGGACACACTTCTGTGTGAAAAAACAAATGCCAAACAAGCACGCTAGTGTTGTTATGATGATAAGGTCTCAACAATCCAGGTTTATTTGTAGTTAGTTCAGTAACTAAGTAACTGTTTCCTAGTTGCAGTGCCTCACCTGAATTTGCACTTCAGATCCAGACAGCCCTGTGAAATATTTATGATTTGTTTATTCAGAATTCAAAGTGATAATGTGAGTTGTGAGCAGAGACACAGAATGGTTTGCCGGCTTCAAAGTAAAACACTAGTATTGTTGTGATGGGGGTAATAAATTGGCATGGTCATATTCATATTGGTTTGAATACCAAAGCAACCTAACTGCTTTATAAAAAGCTTTTGTTTCACCATCTGTTTGTGAAGCATATGTTAAAAACGTATTGTACATTTTGTCTCTACCTCTCATCACATTGTAATATGTTGCTATGCAAACACCCCCACACACACACTTGTTGTCTGGACTAGTACAGCATCTTGATTCACAGCCTTCAAGTCTTAGGGTACAGTAAATCTGATAGACTGGTGAACAAAATAAATTCCCTCTGCTTCTTTGCCTTATATCTAGGGAGAGCTTGATGCTGAGTCAGCAAACTCTTATTGAAATCTAAGGCTGCCTGAATCAGTCTTACTCATTGTGTTTTAGAAGCTGTGTGTTTGGGCCTGTCATTCTCCAATGTCCTAGGGATTTGGTGGAAATCTCCAAGACTCAACAACAGTACATGAGCAAATAGTCATGGTCTCACATGGAGTTACATGAGAGATAAACTTGACCCCTTGGCCCAGATCACACAGACATACATCGGCACCTAACCCCTAGATTCAGGCACCCAAGTCCCAGTTTTACACCCTGCTGCAAGCCACAAATACTCCCCTCAACTATAGCCAAACCCTATAGGTGCACTTACGTTCTATAAAAGTTTCCTAGGTGTCTAAGTTCCTGGCTCTAGGAACTTACATTGCAGCCTCTGTGTCTGGAGATCTATCTCCTGTCTAAGCCCAGACTGATCCACAAATCAGGGGAAGACAGGTGTTCACCTGCCTAACTCTAGTCTGGGGCCTAATCCATAGGTGTGCTTAGAGGCTGCTTGCTGGATCAGTCCCTTTCAAAAGCTGGCTGGAGGAGGTGATGACCTTATAATTTTTATCCCAAGGGTTAGAGTAATCACAGCTTCATTTGAACCCGGAGCTTCCACATCTCTCAGGAGAGAAGGGATATTCTGATGTGGGGCTCCTCATTCTTTGCTGTTGAAGCTATTTCATGGTGTACACATAATTAAAGTGCCATGGGAGCAGGACAACTGTGTCTCCCATCTCCTAGATGGGTGCTCTAACCACTTGGCTACAGAGTCTCTTGCTCTCTGACTCCTTAATAATTTAGCCAAAGTGGGACAGCTTCAACAGGAGAGACTGAGGGACCCTCACATCAGAATATCCCACATCTCAGTGGCTTAGTACACATACCTAAGAAGTGTGAGAGACCCCTGGGCAAATCTTCTCCCTCTCCTCAGGCAGAAAAGGGAACAGAACTTTGGTCTCCCACATCCCAGATAAGTGCTCTAACAATTGGGTTAAGAGTTATAAGGTGGTGGCTGCTGCTTTTGAGTCCAAGCTGCCAAACTCCAGGGAGGGGTTCCCAGCTGTGGACCAGTAGCAGAGATATATGCCTAAGTCTGGGCTGCCGGGAGGCCCCTACACATCTTTGAGAGGGGTAGGACTCAGGACATACCCCTCTCCTCAGCATTTCCCACTGACTAGCTTAGCATCTCCCCACCTAGCATACTGGCTTTGTGGCTCACATCCTTAAGTGTCTACCTCAATGGATAGGGAGCCTACACACCTTATTCAGGCTTTCTGGGTTGGAGTATTGTCCCTGAAGCTTTTTAGGTGCTGTAATGCTCAGCGCTGCAACTCTTTGCAATCCCTTTGTGGATCTGAGAGGGGACTTGGTTGGATTAAAGTGCTTTTTATTTTTTATAATAAAAATAGTCCAAGAGTCTGGCCAATAGTGAATGTTTTGGAACACACTGATCTAATATCATGTACTGGTCATTTGTATCATGGTGAGTTGAGAGGATCCTTCTGGGCAAATACTGTAATTGCAATTCTATTCGCATTTCAGAAGGCTGATCTCCTTGCTGTCAATAAGGACACATTGTTTTTGCTCCAGAAATGCAGGAAAAACTAGCAGGATGCTTACCCAGAGAGAATGGATAGTTCAGTGGTTAGGGCCTTAGCCTAGGACTTGGAAGACCTTGTTTTGATTCCCTGCTTTTCCACGTGCTTCCTATTTGCCCTTGGTCAAGTTACGTAGTCTCTCTTTGTGCCTCAGTTCCCCCTCTATCAGATGGCAATAATCACAGGAATGGTGTTATAAGATTAAATACTTGTAAAGATTGTGAGGTGCTCAGATATCACAGAGATGGGGGCCATATAAGTACCTTTCGATCAACAATTTTGCTACTGTATAATCATGTCTGCTGTGTCACCTATGAGAGGCGAGTTAATAACTAACAGTTATTAACATTAATATTAACATTGGCAAATATAGTGCCCATATATAAAAAGGGAAATAAGGACAACCTGTGGAATTACAGACCAGTCAGCTTAATTTCTGTGTCTGGAAAGATAATGGAGCAAATAATTAAGCAATCAGTTTTCAAACATCTAGAAGATAATAAGGTGATAAGTATTAGCCAGCATAGATTTGTCAAGAACAAATTGCGTCAAACCAATCTGATAGCTTTCTTTGACAGAATATCTTTGTGGAGAGGGGGGGAAACGGTAGACGTGGTATATCTTGACTTTAGTAAAGATTTTGATACTGTCTCAGATGACCTTCTTGTAAACAAATTAGGGAAATGCAACCTAGATGGAGTTACTATAAG
The DNA here is from genome assembly GCA_032164245.1 of Sternotherus odoratus. Classification (NCBI taxonomy): domain Eukaryota; kingdom Metazoa; phylum Chordata; order Testudines; family Kinosternidae; genus Sternotherus; species Sternotherus odoratus. The sequence continues at coordinate 84,175,719 of JAVMKO010000007.1, forward strand.
GTAAGTACATAACTGGCTGGAGAGTAGTTGTCAGTGGTTCACAGTCATGCTGGAAGGGCATAATGAGTGGGGTCCCGCAGGGATTGGTTCTGGCTCAGGTTCTGTTCAATATCTTTATCAATTATTTAGATAATGACATAGAGAATACACTTATAAAGTTTGTGGACAATACCAAGCTGGGAGGAGTTGCAAGTGCTTTGGACGATAGGATTATAATTCAAAATTATCTGGATAAACTGGAGAAATGATCTGAAGTAAATAGGATGAAATTCAATATGGACAAATACAAAGTACTCAACTTAGGAAGGAAAAATCGGTTTCACAAATACCAAATGGGAAATAACTGCGTAGGAAGGAGTACTGCAGAAAGGGATCTGAGGATCATGGTGGACCAGAAGCTAAATATGAGTTAACAGTGTAACACTGTTGCAAAAAAATCAAATATCATTCTGGGATGTAATAGCCAGAGTGTTGTAAGCAAGACATGAGAAGTAATTCTTCCCTCTGCTCCATGCTGATTAGGCCTCAATTAGAGTATTGTGTCCTGTTCTGGGTGCCACATTTCAGGAAAGATGTGGACAACTAGGAGAAAGTCCAGAGAAGAGCAACAATAATGAATAAAGGTCTAGAAAACATGACCTGTAAGGGAAGATTTTAAAAATTGGATTTGTTTAATCTGAAAGAGCAGACCGAGAGGGGACATGATAAGAATTTTCAAGTACATAAAAGGTTACAAGGAGGAGGGAGAAAAATTGTTCTTCTAAGCTTTGAGAATTGGACAAGAAGTAATGAGCCTAAATTGCAGCAAGAGAGGTTTAGGTTGGACTTTAGGGAAAACGTCCTAACTGTCAGGGTGGTTAAGCACTGGAATAAATTGCCTAGGGAGGTTGTGGAATCTCCATCAGTGGAGATTTTTTAGAACAGGTTAGACAAACACCCGTCAGGGATGGTCTAGATAATACGTGAGTGCAGGGGACTGGACTAGATGACCTCTCGGAGCTCCTTCCAGATCTATGATTCTATTATTATTATTCAATACTTCATTCAAGATATGTACATGCATTAATGAGAAACAACATGATCTATGGTAACCTTTATCCTCGTCTCCCTTTTTTACCTTTTTATGTATGACCCTGATTAGTTGTCATGTATGCATGCAGGCCCTGATCCACCAAAGACTTAGGCATATGATTTGCTTTATGAATATAAGCAGCCAATGAATTTCAGTACCGTGTTTCCCCAAAAATAAGACAGTGTCTTATATTAATTTTTGCTCTCAAAATTACATTACATTATATTACAGCGAGAGGCAAAACTGGAAGTACGTCTTATTTTCGGGGGATGTCTTACTTTCGGGGAAACAGGGTAGGACTATTCAGATAGTAAAATTACATGTGTGTAAGGTTTTAATCAGGATAGGGGCTATACAATGTGAATTCTCCAGAGCCATGTCTTTTTTGTTTCTGTATGACATTGTCATATGCCAGGACAATGAAAATTAATAATTAACAGTAATAATAAGATTTCAGCAAGCTATTGAGTACATTGTTGTCTCTTCCAGCCAGTAACAGCAAAAGGATGTTTTAAGAATTTATGGTTTATATTCTTCCCATCACCATACGATCTAGATCCAATGGAAATTAGACATCTAAAAACCTTTGAGGATCTGGCCCTGTTTTTTTATATGTTTTCATTTCCATTGTATATCTCATTGCCTAGGAATTATATTGAGCAATTAAAAACGTCTGAGTGTTTTCCATGTGCACACATAGACACCCACTCATATAAAAAAAAAACAACCTGGCCAACTTCTATGTTGAATAGAAACAGACAATACAGAAACACATTATAATAACAGCCTATTTTGTTGAGAGGTTTTAATTTAGGTATCTGCCTGGAGAAAATAGAACTATTTACAAGTAATTTACTCTTTGTGGCAGAAATTTTACTACTTGGTTTAATCTCAACATTAATCACGTTGTAAGACTTGGAAAAATGTTACTGAATGAAAAAAAAACAGATACACGTAACATTATTCAGAAATAACTGAAAAAAAGTAACCCTAGAAAAGTCGCAGCAATTGAGAGGAGTTATAATTTGTGTGGATTCTAGTTACTACCAGAACATTCTTCAAAGGTATTTACTGTTATTGCTGAAAATGGGAAAGTGTCTTTGGCTGTTAACAGTTACTATGCCCAGTAGTACTGGATGAATGATTGTAAGCAATAGAAGATGTGTTGCAAGTAACACAAAAGTACAATTTATTGGGGGAGGGGAGGGGAAAGGGTGGGGAAAAGTAAGTGTAATTCATCATGGAAAAGTCCCCAGTTTATGCAGGAGAACCCAGATTTTTTCCCACAACTAAAAACAGTTCATATTAAAGATTTTATTAGCATTCACAATAAACCAGTCATGCTAGCCACAAAGTTCCCTCCAGTATTAAGCACTAGTTACGAGAATACCTCTTTTTGGATCATATACTTCATTCTGTCCATACTGGCAACCACAAACATTCAAAAATACTGAGTTGTTCAGAAATCATGGGATTGCCTTAAAAATCATGGTGGGTTTTTTGTTGTTATTGTTTGGGTTTTTTAAATAATATATTTGTATTCACCTTCTTTGTATTCTCCTTCTCATTTTTGACCTTTTCTACCACGCTCAGGTCATGCTTTCAAACTTCCCTCCACAAAAAACTTACTTTATTTAAAAAAAAACAAAGGCTGATCATTTCACACCCAGGACTGTAAGACTTGAAGAAGCCATACGTGTTGGCAACATACACTGTTGTAACTCCACTGCTATCAATGAAGTTTTCTATGGGTAACAGTAGTGTCAGGCCCAATCGGTGGCTAGGGGACTGGACTAACCTGTTTCATTACTCTCTGTATCAAAGAAGCATGCAGAAGCTCCAATCAGGACTGGGGTCTGGTGGTACTGGGCACTATACAAATAACAGATGAAGATCAGCCCCTGCCACAAAGTTTACAAGAAAAATAAGGACAATAACCACAATAGGTTGTAGATCAGATTGGATTGGAGGATGCAGAAGACAAGAGTAAACACTAAAACAGTAATTAGAACATAAAGCTGTGTGCTTACTTTGCTAACTACAAATTGGAGGCTTCCGATTTCTTTTTAAAATGAGCTAAAATATCAACGAATCACAATCAGGCTACATGGCAGGGCAGATAAAGATTTGTTTTAAAAAAAGAATTTTTGTTATTTGAACTAATTACAGATGTACTTTCTAAAAATAAACTTAATTTAAAATTAAATTTGAAATTGACAATCTATGCTAAGGCCTTACCTTATTATAATCTATGACTATGTTTTATTTAATTTAAATTATTTTAAACCCTACTTGTTTGCTGCCAAGTTTTCAGGAACATCAAAGCACCAAACTGGTGAAAGTCTCTGGCTAAGCAACTGGAACAAGAAGTGCTAAACCAGCTTTTTTATAGCAGCAGCCTCCTCTGCAGGTGCAGAGAGAATAGCTTTTTCATTATGGCATATTCAAATATTTAAATTCAATTAGTAGTTCTTTAAAAATTGAGAAAGTGATTGGGAGTTGAAAAAAGCAGGCAAGCTTGATTTCCTTTTCCAATCTATGAAGAAAAAGTAGGTGTGAGAGGATGAAATTTACTATCTCCAAAATCTTGAAGGACATAGTGATGAGAAATAATCAGTTTAATTCGCTAGTTACAGATAATACTTCCTTTGTTTAGTAAATCAGTTAGTTTTAAATACAAAACATTTTCATAAACTTTTTGATGAACTTTGTTTTCTTATTTTCTTAGCATATGAAAGTTATGCTGAGTAAAAAATAATGGTTTTGTGCATTTTTAATTGCATTTGAATTTCCATCCAAATAGAGCAAGACAAATTAGAAGTAAAAAATTAATAATAATCTAGTAAAAAGAAATGCATCATTCACTATTTTCTAACATAAAAAAGGTAAAAATTAAGAAACTCAATGAATGTGAATAAAGCTACAGATGGTCCCCGGGTTACGTAAAGTCGATGTAAGCAAATCCAAGCTTACGGAAAAAGTTCCATAAACTAGAAATAGCGTAAGTTGGGGAGCATCTGTATATAATTGCTTAAATAAATACGCATATATATGGTATACCCTGCTGATTAGCAAAAAGGATCACCAAATTTAGTATGAAGGCTAAATTTACTTGCAAATCAGCATGAGAATCAGATTTTAAGAAAATAATTAAAGAGGACATATGCAAATTATTTAACTCAAGATTTCCTGATTGCTGATTTAAATCATGGGTAAAATCAGTGATTTAAAATGCTTTGATTTAAATCAATCCACCCTGCCACTTGGAATGTACCTTGCTGCTGCTTCATACAGGAGCAGTGTGTGCTGCTTGGTGCATTACCCACAGCTTACATACAGAGTGACTGGTGGTCCCCAAACCCACAGAACAAGCTTGGGGCACTGGAGCGCCAACTGGTACATTAGCTAGGCAATCACCCAACTACTCAACAGAGTTCCAGGCTGGACTCCAGCCCTGTAGCTGTGCATACTGAGAAGAAGGGACTTATTCAAGTCACATCATCACAGATTCACAGATTCCAAAGCACAGCCAGAAAGGACCACTGTGATCCTCTCATCTGATTTTCTGTTTAGCACAGGCCATAGGGCTTCCACAAAATAATTCCTAGAGCAGCGGTTCTCAAACTTCAGCAACCTGAGAACCCCCATTTTGATTTTAAAATTTTCAGGGATCCCCAAACTCCCCCGCTCATCCCTTGCCCCTCCCCATTCCCTGACACCATGTCCCTGCTCTCTCCATCATCCTCCCTCCATTGCTCACTCTCTCCCACCCTCACTCACTTTCACCAGGCTGGGGCAGAGGATTGGGATGCAGGAGGGGGTGCAGGCTCTGGGCTGGGAGCTTGGGCGAGGGAGAGAATGAGGGGTGTGGGCTCTGGGCTGGGAGTTTAGGTGTAGGAGGAGGTGGGGGAGAGAGCTTGGGTATAGGAGGGGGCTCAGGGCTGGGGTAGAGGGGTTGAGTGTGGGAGGGGATGAGAGGTGTAGGAGGGAGTTAAGTGTAGGAGGGCATGAGGAGTGTGAGAGGGGATGCGGGCTCTGGCAGGGAATTTGGGTGCAGGAGGGGATGTGGGAAGGAGTGTGGGTACAGAAGGGGACTCAGGCCTGGGGCAGGAGGTAAAGAGCAGCAGAGGGTGAGGGGTGGCGGAGGAAGTTTCAGTGCAGGATGGGGTGTGGGCTTTTGGAGGTAGTTTGGGTGCAGGAGGGGTCGAGCTCTGGGAGGAAGTTTGAGGTCAGCACTTCTATCTAGCCATTGCCTCCCTTCGCATAACAGCTTAATGGTCCTTCCCATAAAGGAAATGCTAGTTCTCTTTCCTTCTGTTTGTGCATACAAAGAGAAAGCCACTCTGTTTACCACTGTAAGCAGTGTCAGGGAATTGCAGGAATTGCAATGACTTTGCAGTGTCAGTATGGGTGACATCCAGTGGTGAGTTGCAGAAATTGCAGTAGCTTTTGGAAAATAACACCTGATTTGCTTAGACACACCCACCATACCTGGCCTGCACTCTAACAGCCAAAATGATCACTTTGGCTACTGTGGGACCCCCAGTTTCTGTAGTATTGGGGCAAGAATGATAGAGTGCTGATTAACATGTTTATGTGAATGAGGGGTTGGGACATTGATTTGGCCTTTGGCATGCTGGAGGGACTCGCCTTCAGCTAGGTAGCACTCGGTAAACAAGGGACAGGGGTTCCCAAACTCACTGAATTGAGAGAGGCTGTAGACAGGCTCAAGACCCTGTGGTCAGGGCCTTGTCTGAGGGTCGCACAGGCCTATTGCACCTGGCCTCTCTCCCCTGTGGAATGTGAGAGCTGACTTTTGCTTCCTTTAGGAGTCTAACTTCAGCTCACGGAGCTGAAGTTGTTTTGGGTCTGGTGGTGCCTCTGCACTAAGGCCCCCCGCTATGAGCTGAAATCACTTAAGAGCTGAAAATCACTGAGCTTTATCTTAAGTGGGGGGCCCTAAGCAGAGCGGTTCCTGTGCCAGCTGACCCGTTCCTGAGACAGCTGGCCGAGCAGTCCTGGTGCCAGCTGACCTGTTCCTGAGACAGCTGGCTGAGCAGTCCCGGTGCCGGCTGACCCGTTCCTGAGACAGCTGGCCGAGCAGCCCCGGTGCCGGCTGACCCGTTCCTGAGACAGCTGGCCGAGCAGTTCCTGAGCAGTTCCTGAGACAGCGAGCAGAGTCGAGCCGCGGGCAGAGCAGTTCCTGTGTCGGCTAGCAGGGCGGCTAGCGGAGCCACCAGCACCCCACGGAGAGACTGGGCCGTCGGCCTCGGACCCCATGAAGGTACCCTCCACTCTGCTCTCCACTTCCACCCAGCCTGGGAGGTAAGACTCGGCAGAGTGACTTTCCACCAGGGACTCCAGAGACTTTGGGGCTGTTGAACTTTTGGGACTTTGGGTGACTTTTGGGGTTGCTGGACTCCAGGGACTTTGGGCTATTGGACTTGTGGGACTTTGGGTGACGTTTGGGTTGCTGGACTCCTGAACCCACAGGAGAGGACACAGCCCAAACTTGCTGGGGAGGGGCAATTTGCTCACGGGTTGGTGTATGAACCCTAGGTGTGGTGTTTTTCCCAGTTTAGTGATGTCATTTACCTCATGTTAATAAAGATCTTCTGTTACACCGATCTGTGCTTGCAAGAGGGGAAGTATTGCCTCATTGAGGCGCCCAGGGGTGTGTTAGGATTTTCCCAGGTCACTGGGTGGGGGCTTGAGCCAGTTTGCATTGTATTGTTGAGAGGGAACCCCTATTTACTGAACCGGGCCCTTGTTGCTGCCAATTCTGAAGGGCAGAAGGGTTACACCACAACACAGTTTGTTGCTATGAGGCTAAGGGTGATGTTCCTTAGGATTACTATCCTAGTATGTGCTAGCAGAAGCTATTGCAAAACCAGATTTTATTAGCAGCAAATGCTAAATATCAAGGCAGTTATTTACAGTAAGGAAATGCTAGATAAGGACAATATGACACAAAAACAAAGCCTGCCAAAGAGGATATCTGATATTTGTCTGTATTTAAGAAGTGGATTTAATTCTTATGAAAGTCATCTGCTGACAAACCTGAGAATATGAATTCCTTTAGCTGCACTGCAGATGGGCACAATCTTGCTACCCTTTACTCAGCCAAAAAAGAAAATCTTTATTCAAGCTTGAAGACTATTCAGATGAGTAAAAAGATGGCAAGATTTTTTAAGGTTGCCTCCACTGATTGCTTTCTCAATAAGAGTGTTAATCTGCAGTTAAGTTCAAGAACAAGAGATTTGGCACTTGTATATCATGAGAAATGGAGAATAGTAATTAAAAAAAAGGGGAATATCATTTTAAATATTGGGTGGATGCAACCCTAAGAGTAAAGAGAAGAAAAGGAAGTAGGAAGCGGTCCGAGAAGACAAGGGAGGTAATGAGGAATGGAAGTAGATCATGAAGATGGATGAGAGAGAGAGAAATAGTTTATATGGGAATATAAACCTTATATACACTGTAATGTTTATATAGACATAATTGGTTTCATCTTGATAGAAAAAGGTTTTAGAGTAACTGATTAAGGCAAATGTTCCAGAAGATAAAGTTATTTGACTTACAATCCACTGCCAAAATAGAGAAATTACTGTAAATTGTCATTCGCAAGAAGAGTGATGACACTGGTCATAAAATGTCTAGACTTGTTATTAATTTTGCTCTCAGATGAATGTGGAGTGACCCTAACTATCAGCTATTTTTATGTCAAACTTTCTGTAAACAGTTGACATACAGTAAACCCTCGATTTAACGGACCTCGATTTAACGGACTTCGGATGCAACGTACAAAAGTCTGATGCATTCCGGATCCATTTCTGGCGGGCTGGCTTCCGGCTCCTGGCTGCTGCCCGGGTCACGGCAGCGGGCGGGCTGGCTGCCGGCTCCCCACTGCCGCCCGGGTCCAGGCAGCAGGCGGGCTGGCTGACAGCTCCCGGCTGCCGCCCGCATCCCATCAGCCTGGACCCGGGCGGGCTGGCTGACGGTTCCCGGCTGCCACCCGCGTCCCGGCAGCGGGCGGGCTGCGGAGCTGCCGCCCCGACCCTGTGTCGGTCGGGCTGCCGCTCCGACAGCTCTTTTTTTTATTATTATTAAATAATGGACTTTTTCATTTAACGGACACCCCCTCGCCCGAATTGGTCCTTTAAATGGAGGTTTTACTGTAATGTCATTTCACAACCTTTTCACCCAGATAACATGTCAGCTTCCTCAAAAGTGGTCTCTTGCACTGGATTTTTTATTTTTTTGTGGGAGACAAAGGAGAATTAACATACTTACAATCTCTATATTGTTTAAAACATCGAATTTTATTTAACTGGTGATTTTACAAAATTGCCACTAGCTAAGTATGACCAAACTTGAACATGATTGGACCAAGTCGTATGGCTCCAGTGTAGGCCTTGCTTGGGATTCATCCAAAAATTTTGTAGGGAGGTGTTGAAAGGCAAAGTAATTGAAGTTTGCAAATCAGTGAATCAAGGGTAAGGCTGGACCACCTGAGGGGAGCCACCTGAGGGAAAATTGACATTCCAGAAGAGTTTAGCAAAATTTGGAATTTCTATCTAGTGAGAAATTCCAAGATTTGAACAGTTTTTATTCTGAAAAGGGACAAAAAGTTGAAATTCCTAATTTTTGGTGGAATGGAAATTTCAAAAAAATTCTAATTGGAAATACCCAGATGCTTTGTTTCAACATTTTCAATTGAAATGAAACATTTAGACATTCATTTAGAGTCAGATCAACACGAAATGGCATTTCCTTAGTTCATTAGCTTATGGGATTTGTAGTTCAGGCCATGAAGTCTCCTTTGACAAGGGCTCCTAGAAAAGCTACATATCCTACAATGCAATAATGGCTCAGAGGAAAAATGGGAGCCTAAATCACAAATCCCATAAGGTAATTCACTAGGGAAATGCAGTTTAATTGTTTTTTTAAATCGATTAGAAACATTTTGGGTCCATTTAATAAAAGGAAATAGTCTGATTTGGGACTAACAGACCCAAAACAAAGTATTTCATTTTGATTTTCCTGACAGACTATTAAACACATTCAGCAATACTGTACTGTTTTCTCTGGAAAAAATCAATTTAGCAGAAAATGCTTTTTCCTTTGGAATGCTCTTCTGTTGGAAAATTCCTGACCACCTTTAAGTTCCAGTTTCTCAAAAGACATGGTCAACTTAGAGGAAGGAGGCCAAGGTATCAACAGACAAGCTATGCCTGCTTTTGACCAGTATCCTTGCACCTGAGCAAAGATCACTAGTGTGAAGCCCTGATACGGCAGAACATCACCATTTGACTCCTCAACCACAGTTCAGCTCCTGCCCTGCAAAAATCAAGAAGCCTGCGAGAACCAAAGAGTTTGCAATCCCCCTGTATCATAATGTAGTCCAAAGTCCAGTGTAGTTCAGCAGCGGTAACAGCAAGTTGTGGACTACAAACTGTTGCATGTAGCGAGAACTTTCTGGTTCCTGCCAGGAACTATTCTCTGCCCACCCAGCAGGAAGTTTTAACACTGATTAGGAGGCAAGCAAGCAGGGAGGAGGCTGCTGGACTGTAATCCTGTTCTCTGTTTCCTTACAAAATAAAAAACGTTCCTCCCGTGTGTCTGAGTGGGTTTGGTCTGAGGTGAATACACACTGGCACACAATGCAGAGCACACTGAGGAACCTCAGGTCCAGTTTCCCAAAGTTGTGTAAAAAGCCTCAAGGCAGATTTACCCTAGCTTGGACGGCCTCCTACTTGGACAGCGAATAGGAGAGGGAGGTGTTGTTATAAGTATTTTATCTTTCCTTTATTTTGTTTTTGGCTGTTTGATTTTTATTTGCTGGGAGAGGTCTCAGTTTATTAGTATTCTTTACTTTTAGGGTAGTGAAAGCTTGGTGAGGAGTGTGCATTTAGGGTGTCTGGGCACCACCCTAAAGCTCACATGGAGGAAACTGCTAGAAAGAAAGTTCCTCAGGTTTAAACAGACCTAAATATTGTCTCAAACATTGTGTTCTGTATTTAAGAATCCCAAAAGATTTTCATCTCTCACCAGTAATTTCTGGTAGATAAGAGCTGTGAAGCTTCTGCTTATCTAAAGTATTCTGGTAACACCTCTATAATATCTCTGTTGGGAGGAGGAAGAGAGGAATGGATTAGCAATCACTCAAGAATTTAAAACTAAAGAGGAAGAATTATACCGTAATTGGCTCTGAGGTAGTGGTTTAGATATTAAATAGTTTAATACTGACACTAGTTATCTAACCATCTACAAGTTAGAAATCTGATTGAACTGTTGCAATTCTTTAGTTGGTGTTTACAACTAAATGGAGAGTCACCTAACTAGATCCCTTCTTGAATGTATAAGAATAGGCTTGTGTGTGTGTTAATAAAATAATTTAACTACTTTGATGACTTAATTCCAATCCAATATTGAACGTATTGATTTGATAGCTATATTGATGTATTTATTACATTAATTAATAGTAATTTAATTCAGGTGATAGGTTTTCTTTATTTTCTGTTTAGTAGTTATAATAAAATATATAAAAAAGATAGAGAGTCACATTTCTTTCAACAAGCAATATGAGTCCAGAACATTTAGGGACCTGGGTGGATGCCAGTCAGTTAATCTAAAAGTCTGATCAGCTCCACTAATTAGCCTGTAGGTCTCACACAGGACTGGACAAAGACCTCTTTGAAAATACATCTCAACCATAACAATGACCCTCACCACACTGACACCCCTTCTGCTCTTTAGCCTCTATCAAAAAGCAGATGATAAAAACTGAACAATGGAAAACAAAAACCCAAAGGAGAAATTTTACCCCCAAAAGGGTAAAGTGACAGAGCCTCCATTAAGTGCACTAGGAATTTTGCCATTTCTACCAATTATATGTGAGAATCTCTCAGATACTATGTTGAAGGACAGATGTATAAAATTATAAAATAAGGGAGACAAGAAAAAGGGATAAGATAAGGAAATGTGTTAAATGAACAACAAAGGAAAGATAATGGGGGGGGTGTGGAGAATTTTATGCAATAGATAAGAACATACTGAGAGGGAAAGAATTAAAATCAGGAAAAAAGAGCAAAGCGTGATTTAACAGAAATGACAATGCAAAGAACGGGTTAGTGATTAGCAGCACAGTTTTAATGGAACTGAAAATTCTGGATTCACATATGGGCAGAGCCTTCAGATTATTTTATTTATGCCACACCTGTTTCTTAGGGCCATTCATGAATCTGGTCAGAAGCCTGAGACACAAAGCTGCTTCAGGGTCAGAGAAATACAAGAACATGACTAAAAAGTCAAAAGGCTGGTAAACATAGACTAATCCACACCGTATACAATACATTTCAGCAACAACCTCCAGAACTACACGCTATATATTTAAATCAATAAATGAGAAGTTAATAGAGGTATAAAAATTAGTGGTAGATTTTTTCCTCAAGAAATTGTCCAAAAATCTCTGGAAATGTGGGATACTTTTCTTATTGCTCTGCAAATATATTTGTATTCAGAATGGATCATACAGTTCTCTAATAATGAGGATAGCAAAGAACCTGGCCAAAGCTCAAGCCCACAGATATTATGGAAAGTTACTGGCAGTGATGTTATAACACTCATTCCACACTATTATATCTGGTAGGCTTTAGAAAGCCGATTATGGCTTTCCAAACTGAAAGCAGGTGCACTGCTGCTTTAACATTTTCTCATTTTTTTCATTGAAATGATAGGAAATTATCATTTTGAAATTAAAAGTATTATAGCTTTTATTTGTGATAGCTACTGAATCAATCGACATTGCTTTAAATTTCCAACAAGAAGCCATTGTCCTCTTCATTTCCAAGTTATTTTATCATCATCTTTAGCACACATATCAATGACAAGATGACAGCTCCTGACTATAAAATCACATTAAGAGTGTTAATAGCTGGGAAAGTGGCCAATGGTAGATTAGCATGAAATGCACATTCACAGTACTCAGACTGTTTTTCTCATACAGGAGAAATCACTTTATTTGGAACATCGTGGTTAATATTTTATAGTCCAATTTAGACAGCTCTGCTAACTAAGAGCCTGGTCTTTCAACTGCTTATGTATATGAGCAGCTTGACTCACATGAGTGATTCAGCAGGGCTATTGATGTGAGTAAAATCACTCATGAGTGTGTGTTCACAGGGTTTGGTACTAAGGGTATGTCTTCACTACCTGCCGGATTGGCGGGTAGTCATCGACAGCCAAAGGCACTCCCATCAACTCCGCAACTCCAGCTCACCGAGAGGCGCAAGCTGGAGTCGACGGGGGAGCCCACTGCCAACCGCTGCTGCTGTGAGGATGGCAGGTAAATCAGCCTAAGATGCGCCAACTTCAGCTACGTTATTCACGTAGCTGAAGTTGTGTATCTTAGGTCAAACCCTCCCCACAGTGTAGATCAGCCCTAAGAGGCCATTTCAAAATAAACTGTGAAAAGACAAAATGAAAAAAAAAAATAAGAAAAATACTACTTGTGTCACAGATTATAGTCTTTATTTTGCTTGTAATCTTTATTGGGCACGCTCTGTATCCAAGCCAGAAATTGGGATTCTCATCTGCTTTGCTGCCTACAAAAATCTTTGTTAATGTTTAGGCAGCTGGTATGCTGAGACCACAACTTATTACACTGAGCAGCACTGTCTCACTGTTTGCTTTTGCTCCCACCGCTGCCTGTCTTCACCTGTTGTCCCTTGTTTTAGAAGTGCTTTGGGCCAGGACCAGCTTTTTTGTTCTGTTTACACACTGCACCTAGCCCAATGGACTCCCAGTCCATGACCGGGGCTTCTATGCCTTACTGCATGGCAAATACCAGTAATAAGAGAATCCTTATTTAACAGCTGGTAAAGCATCATTTAATCCTTTGCTACTTGCTTCGGGTCTGATCCAAATCCTGCTAAGTCAATGTGAGTCTTTCTATTGACATCAATCAGCTTCGGATCTGGTCCTCCACATATGCTCAATTAAGTGGAATTTATGTTAATATTGTCTTGATTATTTCATTGTCATTCACTATCATTGGGCCTGTTCTTGTGAATCAGGAAACTTCACTGACATGAGTAGCTGCAGGATAGGGCGTGTTCAAATGAAGATGTACCTTTGTAAGGAATGCATTAACCTTTAAACAAGTCTATTCAGCGTTCATTTTTAACTTCTAGTTTCACTTCTTAAAGTGCATGGAGATCCCTGTTTAAAATGGGCGCAACACACTGAAGAACGGGACCCAATTAGAGCTGGTCAAAAATGTTCTGTTGGCAAGTGACAAAAGCTGTCCCCGAGAGTTCTGGGAGCCAGAGAAGCAAAGAGCCCAGGTTCCCCTGCTCTCTGTAGCTCCAACTCCTGGAGCTTTGAGAGCCGAGTGCCTGGGCTGCCTGTCTCTCTGCCAGCCCAGGTGAAAGGGTTTGTCAATTTCACACATGAAAGACAGGAAGCTGAGAAATTCTATTTCAGTTCTCCCAAAATGGAATTTTCTGTAAAACCCCTATGAAAAATTTCACAGTTTGGACATTTCATCGTAGTTCAAGAACATTCCCCCTGCTAAGCCACATGATTTTACAGAAAGGATCCTCTGCTCCTCCTCCACTCACTATTTTTAGAGCCAATAACGGATGTCCCTGTTAGTCAGACTCATAAAATCTCTCTCTTCCTTCCCAAGAGATGTAATTTGTTTGGGGGTTCAAAAGACCAGGAGTTCCAAAGATCAATGATTCCTTTTTTTTAAATAATGAGCTGTTTGACAATGGCATGATTTTCAGAGGTAAAATTCCCACAAGTTTCCTTGAAGTTCATGGGAGCTGCAGGTGCTCAGCTCTGTGAAAATAAGGGACTATTTCATTGTTTAACCACTTTCTTCTTCGGACAGTTATGATTTGTTTTCACTTCCCTATTCTAACTGTAGGCATTGCCATCAAGTGTGTGTGTTAAGGGCCCTGTTATTTTGGGAATTAGTGGACACATTTAAGATGAAACAAAATGTATACCTCATTCCAGTAACATGTTCAGAGACAAATGCGTCTTTGAGGCTTGGAGCTGAGCTAATTTCCTTTTAATAAACAGTGATGGATTTTATATAAACCAGGTGCAATCCAACAGTTTGAAACCAGAAAATGCTAAAGGGTTTTACAAGGAGACAGCTACATCATCCGTTTGAGCCAACCGATCCCCTCACATCTACGTGCTCTTATTCTTGCATGAGAGAAATACCAAAAATATGATTTCTTTGGCTGATCTTTGCAATCCTATAAAAGTTAAAATTACTATAATAGCACAAAGGGCCAGATTCTGATCTCACTTGCAGTAATATAAACTTGGAGTAAATCCATTGCCATATCTTCAGATGGTGTTAATCTTTGTTGCTGTCCCTGGCCCATTGACTTCAGTGAAATTGCTGTAAATGTGATCAGACTCTACCCCTGAGATAATAGTACAGAAAAAACACTCAACATACTACTTCTTTCCCCTTTTTGGACCTTTTTCTTTCCCCATTTTCTTTTCAGTCCTTCAGATAAAGTAGGAAATACTTTAAAATATTAGAAATATGCTTCTAAATCAATATTTAATTCATATGGGAACATTAATTTGAAATTATTATGAAAACATTTATCTTTACATCAAAGTGTACGATGTGTATATAACAAAGAGTGGGGTTTTTATCTGTACTTTGAAAACCAAGATACTAATATATTTAAAAGGCTTATTCGTGCCAAACTATATACCAGTACAATAATTTTATAGGGAAAATATTGCGAAATAAATAATAAAATAGTTCATTTCATACTGAGAAACGACCACCTACTTACAGTATTTTATTACATAGAAAAAATGTGCTAATATATAATTATTTATATAATGATGAAGTCGAGGTCGCAGTCAGGAATCAAGACCACAATACGCCAGTCGAGAACCTAGTCCACAGGATGTATAGATTGGCGGTGTTGAATTTCCATAGGAACCTTAACTTTTGATGTCCCCTCGTTCTTTTCTTAGCTCTACAACTTTAACGTTGCAGAAGGCTATCAGCCTCAGGACTTCAATGGGGTTTTTCCATTTCATACCAACCTTGGTTCTGGCCTTATGTTTTGTATAATAATATACTGGATAACAAACAGTATTAAAATTTTTATTTTATATACTTTTAACAAGATAAATATGAAAAAGAAAAGACTTAATATGACACGAGAAACCTGGCCAAGACAATCCCCCTGACAAAAACTTAACTTGTGCATTGTCCAACTTATTTTGTCTTACTAGGGATATGTATGCTGCATTGCTATGGGGATGAGATGTATTTAATTTCCTATCTTTTTAAAAAAACAAAGAGAGAAAGAAAGAAGAAACAGTACATGAATGAGCTTCCTGGAGTGCCAGGAATGTTTCTTGTAAGTATTAAAATGGTCTCCATGAAGGGGCCACTAACTGAACATCAAGTGTGGATTTAACAAAACCACTCATGTGGCGTGAACAATAATTGAGTATAATTGGACCATATAGAAAGAGTACTGTTATTCCCAGGGTTCTTGGCAGCAGGCTGTGCAGCTAGCTGACAGAGTTTGGCTGTGAATTCTGAGATCATTAATTGGTATCCATTTAAAAATTAGAAGTATTGTCAAACTATA
The DNA here is from genome assembly GCA_032164245.1 of Sternotherus odoratus. Taxonomy (NCBI): domain Eukaryota; kingdom Metazoa; phylum Chordata; order Testudines; family Kinosternidae; genus Sternotherus; species Sternotherus odoratus. The sequence goes on from JAVMKO010000007.1 coordinate 84,191,442, forward strand.
GATTACTATTTAATGAGTCATATTTTTCCTATACTGCCTAGGTACCCTAGTCATTGACCAGGCTCCTTTTGTGCTAGTTGCTGACCAAGCACAGAACAAAAATGTCAGTCACTGCCTCAAAGAGCTGACAATCTAAGACAACAGATGGAAACAGACAGATAGATGCAGCGGATAAATGGAAAACTAAGAAGATAATATTGGTCAGCAGAATGGGCAGTGGTCTCAACACATCAAGAGCTGAACCACAGTCAAGGTTTTTTTAGGCATCATGGCTAAGGAGAGTTTTTAAGGAGGGGTTAAAAGGAGGATAAAGTGGTAGCTCCACAGATGATTTAGAGGTTGCTGCTATGAAGCGTGAGTGGCAGCACAGGGAGAAAGATGCTTGTTTGATAATTTAACAAATGGGAGAAGGAGGTTGGCATGGCCTGATCAAGGGTTGGAGTCAAGATCTCAAAAGGGAATGAGAGAAGATAGGTAGGGTGGGAGTAGGCCATAAAAGGAAGTGAAGATAAGTAGCTTATGTTTTATGTGATGAATAGAGGAGGAGGAGTCAATGAAGGGATTCAAAGAGCGAAGTGACTTTTGGAAGCATTCATGATCTTCATAGTTTCCACTATTGAATATTTCCTTTTGTAACTCACACTTTTTTAAAATTACTGGACTCATGGGGTCATTGGTAGGATTAATTTGACATTCATGCCTTTTTTACTATTATACACCAGACATATCAGAAATGGGTCAAAGCTATTAATCCAAATCTTTTCTCAGGAGATTGAAGAGGTTCAGAAACAGAACCGAAATCCAAGTTTCATAGTTAGCCCCATTTCTATAATGGTGGGAACCAAATCTGTTATTTGAATTTTATGGCTTGGACTCGTTTTTTATCCATATTTTTGGGAGAATATTTGATACTTTGATGATGGTAATGACTCAACTCACTTAGAGACAGTGTCTGGTACTCTTACTTATGTTGAAACCACTGACAGGCTCTGGTGCTATTTAAGAGGACTAAAGCCTCAGAATCTGGCCCTAAAGTGAGATCAGCATTGAGGGAAGGTCTGTGGTGTCCTAAATATCAAACCAGGGGGGAAAAATGTGAAATTCAGAGTATGTATTTTATTAGTTCAATTAACATTTTTGGTCTTAAGCTTCAGAATGAGTTGAAACCTGTAGGTAATCAAGCTATAAAACATGTGGGATCACTGACCCAGAATATCAACAGCAATACAAAGAAGATATCTTAACTAGGTGTTCTCCTTGAGAAAAAATTGCCTCAGGTTCCAGTCATTAACATCATTATGTCTGGCTGTATTCAAAAACAAGCAAAGCTGCAGGGAGGTTGTTCAGAGTATTTTGCAAACACTGTGCAGCTGAGCTGATGTGGAAGCTAATTCCCTACAAGATGTCCCAGAAGGTGATATAGTTGCTATTTATATTTGCATGTAAGGTAACCACCTCTGGCTTGTTTTTGTTAATGGGTTTCTGGAAAGCATGCATCCACAGATCTAACCAAGACCACACACACAAAAACCCAATCTGATTTGACATACATGGTACTAAGTAGTAGTGGAAAAGGTTGGGAATCTTAGACAAGAAGTGTGGATAGTTTAAATGATTTCTGCCTTTTTGAATTAACAATATACTCTTAACTATCACACTGTTGAGAAGACACCAAATATAGCCAGACAGTTGATTGTGGTGGAAAGACACAATTTTAAGACAGGCAGATGCGAAAGGCTTTGAAGGTCCAGTCACACTAGACAGCCCCATATATCCTTTGACTCTTCCACTCAGCCTCTTGCAAAAGCCACACCTAACACTACAATGCTTCTTCATTTATTAACAGTCGCCAACTCCATCCAGCTGTCCCCAGCAAATATGCCAGCTTTATAGCTGAGATGCCTTGTCATCTGTTTTTGAATGCTTAGTGATTAATGTAATCATTTAACATCCATTCAAGGAAGCCGGGTTTTCAACATTGGCTTTTCTCTCCCAACAGAACAATCCAAAGGGACAGAGAGAGAAAAAATAAACTCCTTTTGAAGAACGAAGCACTAGACATATTTACTGCTTTTATAGCCTGACCACGCATATAAAGTTGCTAGTAAAACAGCATTTCTAAATCCTCTGGGATGAGGTTTATTTGTTGAGAAATGTTCTGTTTCACATCTGCAAAAGTATATTTGCTCTCAAAAAAGGGGACTTTTTAAACATCAAAATCTGACTTCTCTCTTTGGTCTTTTTAAATCCTTGGTAAGACAGGGTTCTTAATTTTGAATTAAAATCCAACTCTAAATCTACTAGGACAATCATATTGTACATATTTTCCTTGCCCTTTGGTCTCTTGTGCCTAGAACCACCAATTAATCCCATTTCTGGAGTGCTATTTCCAGTAAGGATGGGCACACTTTGAGCCTAAAAGAAACTGTAAAGCAATAGCATGCACCACAAAAATGTGATTAATCCATATACAAAGATTTGTTTAAATTTACTTCCCTGTTTATTTTATAATCAGCATCTTCAAAAGAACAAAATTGATGCTTTGGGCAACATGAAGGCCATTTTCAAGATCTTTATTTTATTGTGCGCTGTACAAATTGTTACAAAAAAGAAAACAGAATGCCATCACATTTCTATCGCATATTACTGTTGAAATGATGCAGGCACACATCATGCATATTAGCTTTCAAGAACAGTGAATATTTTTTTAAAAACCTCTTAATTGTTAGAAACTCAGAAGATTCGGAGTTAAGGCAGACTCTCTCAAACAGTGCAACCAAACTACTTAACTGTGCCTTTGTAGAAATGCCAGCCTAACATTTTTCCTTTTTTGCAATTGAAAGTGTGTACCACAAACCACTGGTTTTATAATTCCCACACGTCTCATAATAAGACTAATGATTCGTCACCACAGTGACTTTTTCACAAGCATCTCAATAGTGTTAATAAAATCCATTCCTTGCTCTTCTTACTAAATTCTGCTGCACACCAAGTCAGTGCCATTACATCTCAGTTGAGCATGTCCTCAGAAGGAATCACAATCTAGGACTTCTTGGGCTGAGATCAGTATAATCTTCTGGCAAGGAAAAGAAGTTTGTGGAAGCTAATTAAATTAAAATACTAATAAATGCTTTGCTAAAGCCAGGCACACGTTGGAGAAAGCACATTAGCCAGAGCACATTTGGAGATAGGGTGACCAAATAGCAAGTATAAAAAAATCGGGACAGGTGGTGGGAGGTAATAGGTGCCTATACAAGAAAAAGCTCCCAAAATCAGGACTTGTCCCTATAAAATCAGGACATCTGGTCACCCTATTTGGAGATCACATTAGCCAGGGTTTGTTTTTACCCAAATGTGTTCTTTCTCGATGGTTTGTAGTAGGTAGTGCACCCTGTGATGCAGGGAAAGAGGACTAATTAATTGGGCAGGGTGGAGGAAGCAGGTTAGCCAGTGAGGAAAACTGCATGTATGGAAGGTGGGGTGAGATCTCAACCCAAAAATCCCTGGATTATGATTCCTTCCAAGGACAGGCTCAATTGAGATGTAATGACTTTGATCTGGTGTGTAACAGAATGCAGTAAGAGGAGCATAGAGTGGATTTTATTAACTATTGAGCTGCTTGAGAATGATTTTGTGACTATACATATTGGTGACTTCTTTCTCTGAATGTCACTGTAATCAGCAGTGAAAGTCGTGAGATACGTCACTTGTCACTTTGACACTTATTTCCTCACTAGGGAAACCCAAAAGTTGCTAAATCTAGTGACAGAGTAGCTAAATTGGCAAATCTGGAAAAGGCTTGAAAACATGAAGTGAGTGAACTCTAAAAGCTCAGGAATTAGATGGCAAATACACCTTAAAAATTGTGGGTTCTGTTTAAAGTCTTGTGAATTTTAAGCCAATCTCATGATTTTGTGGGACCTGACTCATGACTGTTGAGTGGCTGGGGTAGACTGTACTGATAATGGAAAGAAAATGAAAGAGCATATAGACTGACTTCATGCCAAGAACAAGATGAATGTGTAAAGACAAGCACAGGAGACTGATTGGGCATATAGGTTCTCTGGTGCCTCTTGGCCTGATGATTTGGAGTTCAGTCCTAGCTATTGTTCTGCACTGTGTTCAGAGAGTCCCATCTGAGATGATCTATTCTTCCTGCTTTTAGCATATTTAGTCAGATGTAGCTGAGTTATAGTTAGTCCGGAGTCTTAAATAGGAGCCAAATGACTTTCAGGGTCTGGAGACTGAAAGGTGTTTTCTATCTAGAAGCTAGGACTTGAGCTCTGGAGATTTAAGAAACAAAAAGAGAGCATGTGACTGATTGTGTTCCAGTGTTTGCAGACTGTTGTCCAAAGGGAATGTGGAGGATATAGGCTTTGGCTGGAAGCAGACTAAAAAATAACATATGAATAAATCTGATATACCAGAAAAAGGATTTCTCTGTTAAACTTGTGCCTCCCGCTGAGTTTGTCTTGCTGGATGGACCCAGACTCAGCAACCATTACCTTAGGAACTTCCATTCCAAGCCATATAAAAGGAAAGTTGTTCCAACACCTGCTAAATCAGGGAAATCCAAACTTTCAACCACTGGCAGTTTACCAGGAGCCAGAAGGCTATATCTAAACTGCATAACAGACAGCAGACGGCAGCCATCTATTATTTTCTTTTTCTTATTCAGATGTTCTCCTGGTCTGTGAATACCAATGCTGCAATGCTGAAAAATGTGATCAGTATCACAAGGGAGCAGCACACTAAGACTTGTAGTATGCAGTGGCAACCACACTCTCATTGTTTCATATTAGAAATCACACTGGTGATGGGCTGCGTTGTAACACCGCATAAGCTGTCCTTTGGCAAATCTTGTGCTAAGGAAATAGAGTATCAGAGGAATGAATCTTCAAAGGGATTTGGCCAGCTAAGGGATGTAGAAGTCAGAAGGATAGTTATCCTTCATTCATTTGTTTATTTATCCATACCTCCAAATCCACCTAGCCAGACCAAACACATTTTTATTGCACATTTTTTCCCAGAAAAGAATACATTTCCCCCCAAGCATTCTCAAGGGTTTCATAAAGAGTTATGGGAATTTCCATAACGCTTCTATTGTAAATTTAATTTAGGAAATAGAACACACCAACTGCTCGGTTTCTCGCATCCTTATATTTCAGCCACAGTACTTTGTCAATGAAATTATTTTAAGATTATGTTCGCTCATTCAAATGAGAAAAGTTCTGGCCATTATCTGATAATAAAATGAAGTATTGATAGGCTATGATAGTAATACCTGAGGGCCCTGAAGATTAAAAGTCTTCTACAATCTTTGGCAAAATCTTGAATCAGGGAGAAGAAATCAGAAGGATTACACCAGCAATTCTCAAACTTTTGTACTCATGATGCTTTCACAAAGCAAGCCTCTGAGTGTGATGCCCCTTTATAAATTAAAAATTCTTTTAAATATATTTAACACCATTATAAATGCTGGAAGCAAAGCAGGTTTGGTGGTGGAGGCTGATAGCTTGTGACCCCCCATGTTAGAACCTCACAACCCTCTGAGGGGGGCCGAGACCCAGTTTGAGAACCCCTGGATTACTCAGTGGACTCTGGATCCAGAGCAGAAGATTTATTTCTACTCACCAAATTGATGAGGTAGGTGCCCTCAATAAAACACATACACTGATGGAAATTGCTGGCAAGAAATAAAATAATTGCATTATTGCCTTTAAGGAGTATCTACTGATGTTTAGCTGTTTGTCTAATCATGGTAGCACCAGTCAAGTAAAGAAAAGTAAATTAATGGGGCCTATGGATGCATTACATGGACATGTGTTATAACTGTTCTGTGCATAGGGCTACACAAAACTATCACTATCACTAAAAGAGACAAACATCCACAACCTTCAAGTTTTCTCAAATAGTTGCAATTTAGAGGGCTGTAGTTTTCCCACAGAACCCTCTAATAATGACTCATTATAACAACAGAGATGGACCTACTCAAATTTTGGTGACATTCACACCCAGATCTGGACATGATCTTTTCATCTCCCTCCAAAATCCATAATGGGCAGCACCCAGAAACACCCAGACTTTGGAAAAGTTTGGTTCAGAGTCTAGATCTAAACTTTGTCATTGAGAGCTCTCTCTAATTAAGGAAACTCATGAAGTGCTGAAGAATCTCATTGAAGACAGCTCAAATATCACTCAGTATGCAAAGCTGGGGACAATTGAGTGAAGTTTATTGGGAGGAAATAGTTAGAAAAATGTAAATGGAGATTGATAAACTCTTCTTAAAGAGCTCCCAGATGGCTAAAAAGCCATGATTCCACAATCAAGGAAGAAGACAGCTATGGATAAAAGCCCATCCTGGTTCCATGGCAAAGTGAAGGCAGCAATTAGAAATAAACTAAAGCACTATATAACAAATGAGGAAAAGGAGAAAGTGATAGCAATCAATATAAATAGAAGTTATAAAGTGCTCAAAATTGGGAGGGGAAGTAGCCTACGCCTCAGGAGAGCTAGATTCTGTTCCTAGATATGCCACCCATCTGTCAGGTGACCTTGGGAAAAATCACTTTACTTCTCTGCGCCTCAGTTTCTCCCTGTGGAAGGTGAGGATAATGATACTAACCCACTCTGTAAACTTCTTTGAGATCTACTGATGAAAAGTACTGTAAAAGCCAGGTATTCGTACTATTAAGTTAAATACATCATGGAAAAAAATCAAAGAATAAGGAGGAATTTTAAAAATATATTATGGACAAAAGAAATCCTAGCATGGTATTACTCCATTACTGGATGGGGATGGTAATAAGGATGAGAGAGAAGTGTTCAATAAATATTTCTGTTTTGTATTTGAAAAGCAGCAGCATGATGTGCTTGTGAGGTTGATTAAGTACTTTCCAGTCCATTAGTAACTAGGGAGGATGTTAAACAACATCTACTATGGATAAACATTTTTAAATCAGTGAACATAAGAACATAAGAAAGGCCATACTGGGTCAGACCAAAGGTCCATCTAGCCCAGCATCCTGTCTACCGACAGTGGCCAATGTCAGGTGCCCCGGAGTGAGTGAGCCTAACAGGTATGATCGAGCGATCTCTCTCCTGCCATCCATCACCACCCTCTGACAGACAGAGGCTAGGGACACCATTCATTACCCATCCTGGCTAATAGCCATTTATGGACTTAGCCTCCATGAATTTATCCAGCTCTCTTTTAAACCCTGTTATAGTCCTAGCCTTCACAGCCTCCTCAGGTAAGGAGTTCCACGGGTTGACTGTGCGCTGTGTGAAGAAGAACTTCCTTTTATTTGTTTTAAACCTGCTGCACGCCAATTTCATTGAGTGGCCCCTAGTTCTTCTATTTTGGGAACAAGTAAATAACTTTTCCTTATTTACTTCCTCCACACCACTCAATTTTATATACCTCTATCACAGCGGTTGCCAACCAGTGGTCCGTGGACCACTGGTGGTCCGTGAGAAAATTTTGGTGGTCCCTGGAGAAATTTGGACATTATTTGCAATTTTTAGGAAGATAAGTCCCTAGTAAAGGCTTCTTATTTGATAGCACTTCAAATCGCGAAAAGTAGAAAGCCGTATACAATTGGAGAAGAATTAATTAAGCCTTGCTTGTTAGAAGCCTGTGAAGAGGTTTTGGGGAAACAGGCTGTCCAGAAACTGAAAGTAATTCCTATGTCCGCTAACACTGTGAAGCGCAGAATTGAAGACATGGCTGAAGATATTGAAAATCAAGTGATTGAAATGGTGAAAAATTCAATGTTTTATTCAATTCAACTCGACGAATCAACAGACATAACTAACAAGGCAGTTCTCCTTTGTTTTGTGAGGTTTGAGTGTCAAGGAGAGCTCAAGGAAGAATTCCTCTGTTTGCTCAACTTGCTGGGTAGAACAACCGGCTCTGAGATTTTCGATGCACTTAATGGTTATTTCCTGAGACACGTTATTGAATGGAAGAAATGTGTTGGGATATGCGCAGACGGTGCCGCAGGCATGACCAGGCATCGTTTAGGAGTTGTTACAGAAGTGAAAGATGTTGGACACCCAGACATCTTGTTTACTCATTGTATTATACATTGTGAGCAACTTGCGGCGAAAAGAATGTCTCCAGAACTGCACGAAGTACTCTCTGATGTAATTAAAATTGTAAATAAAATTCGGCACAAAGCGCTCAATTCTTGAATATTTGAGGCACTTTGTGAAGAAATGGGCTCTCAATATACTCATCTTCTTCATCCTGAGGTGAGATGGCTGTCAAGGGGCAAAATACTAACCCGATTGTTCGACCTGCGCCAAGAAGTCAAGTTATTTTTCCAACAGCAAAATAATTCGAAATTCCAAGAACTCTTGTCCAACGATGATTGGCTAGCCAAGCTTGCATACCTAGCAAATATTTTTTCACTGTTAAACGAGCTAAACACGTCCTTGCAAGGACAGCTTACGGACGTGTTCACACTGCGAGGTAAAATGGATGCATTTCAAAAGAAAATATTGCTGTGGCAAATGCGGTTGGCTGAAGAAGATCTGCAAATGTTTCCAAATCTTGATGAGTATATGAAAGAGGAGGATGTCAACCGACAGGTAATAACCATTGTTCGACAGCACTTATGGTCGCTCACAGAATCTTTTGGCCGTTATTACCCAAAGGAAGAGGACCCCAGACATGGCAATATGTGGGTCATGGATCCATTTTCGACGAAAATTGAAGATAGCAATTTGAGCATGAAAGAAAAAGAAAGCCTAATCGATCTATCATCTGACGACAGTCTCAAAGCTAAATTCCACTTGTCCTCATCAAGACATCATTTTTGGCCCTCCGTAAAAAGTGAGTACCCAGTGCTGAGTGAAAAAGCCATCAAATTTTGATTCCATTTTCAACAACCTATCTGTGTGTGAAGACATTCTCATCTGTTACGGCAATCAAAAACAAGTACCGCTGTTGGCTTGAAATACAAATGGCTCTCCGTGTTGCAGTGACGTCATTGGAGCCAAGAATCCATAAACTTATTTCAAACAAGCAGCAACAAATATCACACTAATAATTTTGTTATAATTAAACAAGCTTTAATAATTTTGTTATAATTGAACAAGTGCATTTCATATTAATGAAATGGAACTTTTATGATCATTATTTTATAGATGTTTGTACCTTTTTAAAAAAATTCATGTTAGTGGTCCGTGGGATTCAAAATTGTGAGTTTAGTGGTCCGTGAGGTCCGAAAGGTTGGCGACCACTGCTCTATCATATCCCCCCTTAGTCTCCTCTTTTCCAAGCTAAAAAGTCCTAGCCTCTTTAACCTCTCTTCATATGGGACCCGTTCCAAACCCCTAATCATTTTAGTTGCCCTTCTCTGAACCTTTTCTAGTGCCAGTATATCCTTTTTGAGATGAGGAGACCACATTTGTACGCAGTATTTGTACACAGTGGGTCTAGATAATCTGCACCCACAAATTCCCTGGAACACTGTGTACGGATCTGGTGTCCACATTTTAAGAACGTTGAAAAACCGGAGAGGGTGTAAAAAGAACTGCAAAAAAGATTTCACAGCTAAAGCAACTTAAGAGTTCAATATAATTATCTTCTTAGAAAGAAGACTGAGAGGTGACTTGATTATAGTGTATAAGTACCTTGCTGGGGAAAAAATACTCAGTACTAAAGGACTTTAATCTAGCAGAGAAAGCATAACAAGATCCAATGGCTGGAAGCTGAAAGGAGAGATTCAAATTAGATATGTCAAATTTTTAACAGTGAGGGTGATTAACCATTGGAACAAACTACCAGTGGAAGTAGTGGAATGTCTATCTTTTGATGTTTACAAATCAAGGCTGGGTGTCTTTCTGGAAAGTATGTTTTAACCAGACCCAAAAGTTACTTGGCTCACTGCAGAAGTAATGTGGTCAGAAATTGAATGACCTGTGGTATACAGAAAGTCAAACTAGATGATCCAATAGTCCCTTTCTGGCCTTAAACTCTATGAACCCTGATAAAACATTTACACAAATATTCTAACTCACACGGTTCAGCAAAAGAGAAAAGAATGAGAGCATTTCCCTACAATACTAACAAATCAGCCTGGAGAATATACAATTGCTAACTAGCAGCTTCTAGGTTTCTAATAATATTTAGGTATTAATAGTTGTCTAATTGTTAGCTGGCAGCACCCCAGCTACTTACTATATTGGGGTCTGCACACCAGTAGGGCACCTCTTGTTGACTGCTCTGGAGATTAGCTTCTTCCAGATCTGACACCCCCTTACATCACTCATGCGCATGTCCCACAGCCTGCCTCCCTCTTTCTTTCTCTCTCTCTCTCTCCCCCCCTCTGCAAGTCAGGCTGCTCCTTGTTTGTGATTCAGCTCTTTGTGGCTTGGTTAATTAATTAACTAGTAGTAACTAAATAACTAACTAGTATTAAATTAACTACTTCATTAATTAATTGAACTACTGCAAGGCACTCAGATACTGTGGTGATGAGCGCAGGATAAGAGCTTATATAGCAGGGCACGCATGCCAAAGGTGGCACATGAGCTGATTTTCGGTGACACTCACACTGCCCGGGTCCTAGCTACCAATCTGGGGGAGCGCTGCATTTTAATTTAATTTTAAATGAAGCATCTTAAACATTTTAAAAACCTTATTTACTTTACACATAAGAATAGTTTAGTTATATAATATAGCCTTATAGAAAGACCTTCTAAAAATGTTAAAGTGTATCACTGGCACACAAAATCTTAAATTAGAGTGAATAAATGAAGACTAGGCACACCACTTCTGAAAGGTTGCTGAATCCTGCTATATAGAATAGAATAGGGTCAAGGTTTTCAGAAACAGGTGTCTGTAGTTAGGCTCCTCAATCCATATTTAGGCAGCTAAATAAGTGACCTAATTTCCAGAAATGAATGTATCTCAATTAATTGGGACAAACTGGGGTACTTCTCACTTTTGAAAATAAGGCCACTTATTTAAGGCTCTAAATATGAAATCAGGATTTTAAGAGTAGCCTCCCATTTAAAAAAATCTTGGCCTTAATACTCCTTGCTCAGGAAAGCTGCAGTCTGAACTTTAAAAGAATACATCTCCCATAGTCACAAAGTTGGGCACACCTGGAGGCCTGCATTCCAGCTATGATCAAGCTCTGAGAGTCAGTATTTCTCTTGAGGCTGCTGCAACTGCCAGCAGGTGTTCAATGTATAAGGGGGGGATTAGCATCATTTCATAAGAGGAAAGGACATGGCAGGAGGAGAAAAGTGCAGAAGAATTTGCAGTTAAGTGGGGGGGAGGGGGGGGAATAGGAGAAACCTTTCTCCTTCACACAAGTAGGGTTGTGTCCTAATCAGCTATGTCCAAATGCCAACAGTCTGTTTCACAATCACTCCCAGGGACTGACAGGCTCCTCCTCACAAACAGCATTTATATATTGTGATTTAAGAATGAAATACTTAAAACTGTGCATTTCCTGGACCAACTTGATCTTCAAACAAACTTTTTCAAAAACAGGACCAACAGTATTCTCACTTCAACTGCGTTCTCACTTTGCAACTTCTGCCATACAAAATCTACAGCTCAGCACAGTAAAAAGGGATAAGAATGATGGCAGAAATATTTTAGATAAAAATCCATACTTGCAAGCCACCAAAACCCTGCAATTTGTAGTGCACAGGCCTAATTTTGAGTTTACCACCATCTCATTCCCCACTCATTTGTTAAAAATCTGAAACATAATTTGAGTAAGTGCAAAGCCAACTTCTTTCTTTGTTCCCTCCTCTCTCCAACCCCCACCCCCATCTCAGTCTATGCTAAGATTAATCATGTTTTACATTCTGAAATATTTATCCATTCATTCTACCTACTGTTCAGTGTCATTCAGACTAATGGGCATTATGGCAGAACTGGACAGCAGCATCTGAAAAAATAGCCCCAAGAGTCTGTTTCTTTTAAATGAAATAAAGGCAGCAAAGGATAAAACTGAAAAATGAAAGCAAAGTAAATCTCTGCTGTGACAGACCACTCTCTCACCCCTCTCAGGAACAGGCAGGAAGACCCTTCTTTGCTTCAAACAGTGCTCTTTAATCCACAGTGCAGGCCCCACCACCAATATATACAGCTTTGTACAGTTCTTCAACTTACAGCTCCCAGCTCTACAGACTCTATATAGTCCAGCTTACAGTTTACAACTCTAAATAGTTCTTAACACACAGCTCTGAATAGCTCAAACCACACCACACTCTATACCATCCCCACCACCCTGGGCTTGCTTCCTGGCAGGCCTTTTATCCCCCTGAGGAGGCTGCCAGGTGCCACTCATCAAGCCTGAGCCCTCTGCAGCCCAGGTGGCTTAATTAGCCTTTCCTGCAAGGGAGGTTTGCAGGCTGGTGCTCCCTCTTAAAGGGCCCGCAGCGCTGGCTCAGGCACTCCTGGCCAGCACCCTGCCACACTGCCCTCACACTAGAAATGCCTGCCAGAGCTCATATTCACAGGCTAATTAGTTTTCTCTATTTGTAATACCCTGATACTTTGGTGGGTTTTAAAAATGCAGAAGTTCTCCTCATTCTCTGTTGCACAGAATTATAAATCTGAGCTCGATTTTAAAAAACCCAAGCGCAGAATATATTTTAACCATTAAAGATTAAAATTATATAAAAGGACGCTAAGCTTTAAGAACTGAGACTTACAATCTTCAGCTCTTCACAATTTGTCATCAGAATTCTAAATTTCAATGAGAAAAAGGGAAAGAAGATCTCACATTACAGTTCCCCTTTTGCCATCCCTGTGTTGGACCAGTTCTACTGCTCACCTTCCAAATGCTCCAAGTGTATTTGAATATTGCTTGCAAAAGGTATCACTTATTTAGGGAGCAGATCCTACTATCATGCTTCAGAGAATGCGCTGATCAGCATAGGAAACAGTAAGGAATTCACCTTTTACACCCCTTGACTATGTACAGAAATGTACAATGGACCAGATCCATAGTGTAGATCATTTGAAGTATTAGATAAGCCACTTCTGATGGCTGGGTCTGAGACTTGTTGAAACTATGGTGTGACCCAGTACATCAAATCCTGTTTTCTTGTGGTTATGCTATTTTACAGTAATTGCAAAGGGACAATAAATCGACTGGAGAACAATTAAAACCAATAAGTTGGGGAATATTATATAAACCAACTGAGCGCCGCATGAGCAATACACACAAAGAGTGACATGAAAGGTGCATTTAGTGGTTTTAGATTAGTGTAGCAAATATTTAAAATGCAGTCAGTATCTACTATTGCCAGGTTTTTGCTCCAAATGTGAGATGCCTCTGAATAAGTTACCAAAAGAAACTAGAGCTGCTTTACCAATGAGCCCTGGAACTCAGAGTCGTGACTTATTGCACAAGGATCTGTGTGGTCTTGTGGTTGTGACAGTGTGCAGTCTATTAGTTAGAGAAAACTGTGTTACATTTGTGCTGAGATTTTATATCCAAATCTGCACCCTCTACAGAATTCCCACAGTGCATGACCAATCTCCACCATGCTCCTCCCTCTTCCCCTCCTACCCCATGGTAAAGCATTGCAAATACTTTTATGAATTACACAGATTTGTCTCATTAGACCACACTGTTACTGGCAGGAGAGCAAGTCTTGCCAGTAGAAACTGGAGAGCAAAAAGGTTAGGCAATACCATGAAAGAGAACATCATCCACGGCCTCCATGATGTGGAGTTTCTCTCTTCCCCCTTCTCCCCCTCCCATTCTATCCCTTTATGATAGTCACTGAGTTACAGAGAGGAAGAAGAAAAGTATGTAGGTGGGGAGTTCTCTATCTACATGCAGATGGAAAGAAAAAAATCAATGTGTTTGAGTATATGTTGACCTGAAATAATATTTGTTAGATACTCAAATACCACGGTGACAAATATGATGAGATGAGATAAGATAAAATGAGTTAGGGGAAAGAAAATGAATATGGTCGCACTTTACCTTAAGGTTTCATTTCTAAATAGTTCATAAAGAATTAATAAATGATTAATAGATGTTATAAACATGGTACAGATATGAACAGAATGTTACAAATAAATCTACATGTCAATTAAAAATGTTACACTATAGCAACTGATTAACCATTTAATAAAATACCTAGCAACCATTTTATAGTCCTTTATGAATCATTTAGAAATGGAACTTTAATAAAAAGTATGACCTTAAACATCATACAGATCTTCTGGTGTCTGAGATCTTCTGCGTCTCCTTAGACATCTGATGAGCAAGAAAGGGAGGCAGATAAAGACAGAAGTAAAATATCCAATATTCCAACCATTTGTTCTTGTGGCCCTCCCTATCTGCATATCCCACGCTGGTAGCATACTGCCACTGAATCTAATTGAATAGTAGTGGTAAAAGACTGGACTATGTAAATTAGAAACACGGAGAAATCTGTTTGGCTTTTTGGATCTAAAACAATCCTGTAATTGCTGATGTGACTGCTTCCATCCATAAGATTTGGCCAGTAAATAAACTAGAAGCTTCACTCACACTTAGAACTTCTCATATCACTTGTAAGAGACAGATAGATACATATTCTCATTCACATATATACACCTGTTCTCCAATGCAGACACTTGCTCATACTTTCACAACTGAAGACATGCTCTTCCATATATACATGGCTGAAATCTCCCATGTCCTGTCACAGATACACATGCCAACATGTACATATTCTTATAGGCATAAAAACAACTGCTTCAAGAAACTTTTCTAATCTTAACTGTACTTTGAGAATGCAAAGTGGTAGGGGGATATTTCAGATTCCATCTCTGCAGTATGCAAAGCTGTGCGACTACTGAGTGAGCATCAGAATTTAAAAAACAAAATTAAAAAACTCATTTACAACTTTGGTATGACGTGCAGAAAAAGAAATTTGACATTTTAGCTTATTTTTTTCTCCTTATTTTCCAGGTCCCTGAAGAGCAGATATCCTTTACTTTGTATCCTTTACTTCACCTTCTTGCTTCATATGATGCTCCAATATATTTTGTGTACGAGGTCCCATTTGTAAGCACCCATGTGAACGTTCAAGGGCCACACTCGCATACTCTGGCTCATATTCACTGTCGACACAGGAGTGCGGTAGTAAGGGAGCACTTTCTTAAAGACAATTCTCCTTATAAGGGATTGAGATGTCATGCACATTTTGAAAGGATTAGAAGATACCCCAGATAGTCTGCTTGGTATTAACAGCCTTCACACAACAGCTTCTTCTAACTATGCTATCAGAACACCTGGTCCACAAATCACAATTTGTGAAGCCCTGTAATAAAGTCGGGTATCAAATACACACCAGAAGGATAGTTATTTAGGTTATTTCAGGCAGAGTGGCTTCCAGCTGATATAGTGCATAAAAGAACTGTACCTGTTCATCAGGCAACTTGATTAGCATTCTTTGCAGTCTTAAATGGAATTACTTTTGAAATTTCACTTCTCTATTGTGCCCATTTAAAAAGGCCCCTTTAATATGTTAGTTAGCACAATTCAGTTAATGGACTTTCCTTGAAAGAGGTCACGCAGGAAAAATTGTATGGGATGAATAGTCTCTCTGGTCTTTAGCAGATATTTAAATCTAAACTGGACAAAGCATTCAAAAATAGACAGTAAGACAGCATTGTGCTGATTGGGGCATGGACCAGATGATTTACAAGGTCTCCCTACCCGTAGTGTCTGTGATTCCAAAGAAAAGTTTCTAGTTTTGCATTACTATACAGTACTACATATAGTAAATAGTTGACTCACCCCTAATCCAATTCTTTGGAAGCCCAATTCTGCCAAAGTATTCTCTGGCGTGTTCATGAAAGTGATCTTACCATTAAAAGAACAAGTCAGAGTGAAAGGTTATTATTCCTGGGCTTCTATTCCAAAGGGCTTCCACTGTCACTTTGTATTTTAGACACTTTTATTACTAGCTGAGTTTTGAAAAAGCAGATCAATGCTGCCTCAGGCGCAATCTTTTATTGCTTCTTGTCCACCAAACTGCTTCATTTATTAACAACATTTTCTCACTTTTGACATTTTCATTTCTCCATCCCAATTCTAAGCTAAAACCTATTGGGACAATTTATAGTAACTGAAGCTAGGGATTAATGGAGAATTAAAAGTCCTTGAGATTTCCACATGAAGGGTTTTACAGCAATCAAGCACCCTTCTCATGTACGGATGAGTGTAGTATGCCAGCTAGGAGATTCATGTGAGTGTGTGTGTTGATGGAATGTCATGGCTACTTTAATGATTGTGTCATCATGTCAGGTGTGACATCCTCAGAACTATGAGGCACTTTATTATTCTCTGCCTTAGCAAATGAGAAACTTGCTGTTTAAACTGTGTCAGTTCCATGACACTCACAGTCGATTAGCCACCCAACCAAACTTCTCCAAAGCTCTGCTAGACTTGACTTTGTCTTGCAGGTAACACTTGGTGTGATCTAATTCCTGAGCCTCCTGGATGGGTGTTCCACTGGATAATCTAGCCCCTGTCACTGGACCCCCTCCCCCGCCACACAGAAAATTATGAAGTTTGCTATCTCCAAAGAGACGTGTAGACTCCAGCTTGTTTGATTCAACTAAGAATTCACACTCTGCTAACATCACTTATATCTCTGTCTTTGTTAATAAAGTTATTTGTTTTATTGTAAGTAGATCTCAGTGTTATAATTTTAAGCAAAGATAACAGAAACAGAAATTGTTACAAATAAAACAAAAATAACAGACTTCTAACAAACTAAACATACTTTCAGCAGGCTAAAATCTTTGTTTCAGATAAACAGCTCACTTCCAGCAACCTCTCAGCATCACCAGCCTCCAGGGCTTGGATCCAGCTTTCATCGATACAAAGGTCACTGTCTTTTTTGCTCCCTCATTGACTGACAACATGTCTTTTTCCTCCTTCTTACAGCCCAGTAACTCTTTGAAATGTATTCTCACTGTTTGTCCTCCAGTGTTCTGGCACCATGTTGCTTTTCTTATCCTGTTAATTTGCCTTTCTGGTAGCTTCAGCTGTGAATGAACTCCCGCTCTATTTAGCTTATTTTGCTTACCTTACATCAGGGATCTAGGCAGTCAGGTAAGTCAATACTCTTTTGTCTGGAAAATACTTGTTTAATCCACCCTGCCTGGTTACATATTTTAAACATATTTTAGTACATGCCTACAACTTATTGCATGACATCTGCACATACATCTCACCATCCTTATGATGACCAGTATGAAATACATTTTATTTGATACTGTACATGGCATTCTTTATAGATAAATACTATGGCAACAGTATGTTAGGTATAGTGAATTTGTCAGGTCTGACAAGAGTTGCTGACACAGAGTAGTGAGCCATCAATGGGCCTTTGTATCACACATAGGGTGATCCAATTTTAGGACCTTTGTCTTATTATACACACAACTATACCTCCACCTCCACCTGAAAAAAAACCAAGTGTGCTGATTTTTCACACTTGCTATTTGGTCACCCTAGACACACAGGGCTGATCCACACAATATGTCTGGTTTAACTGTAAAGTTTATTTTAATGAGCACTTGCAGGGACTCAGCCTGGAGGACTGGAAAGGAAAGACTTCTGTGCTTATTTTTGTATTTCATGCTGTACAGTCTGAAATTAGTCTCTTAGACACGTCTGCTATGGATTGGTGTCCTACTAGTGCTGCTTGACTTAACCCCTACAGGGGCATAATAAACAGCGTGAAGCCAGCTTTGTGTGACCATCCCACTTGTCAACAGTGTATATAGCACAAGTGGTTCCTACTGTATTTCTGTACTTTAAGTAACGGCTATTCTCAGCTGAATTAAATGGTTGTGTCAACAGGAAGCCTTGTGTGCTTGTGGCCTTTTATTAAAGATCTCCAGATTGCATGACAATGTTGCAGGAACATATTGTACCATCTGAATTACTATTGCCATGCTAGTCCCCGTCCTTTCATTCTGCACGTAGATCAGGTTTTTTCTTTGTAATGTGTTGGCCTCCCTCATGACTCATATTCATACCCATAAACCATTCCGGTTGCTGATGCAGTTTAGATTTTTTGTAAGTTATATTTCTCAAGGCATAAGGCCTTCTGGTAAAGGTTGGGTGCTGCAACATTTTATTTAAAAGAAACTACTTAAAGAATTTTCATATTGCCACACCAGAAGATATGATGTGCTGTGTAAAAAGAAATAGGACAGTAATCATTGGTAATGGCCTGAAACACGATATCTTACTAGAGTAGTGTCTTTGATCAGTACTTTAAGGTTTGGGTTTGTTTGTTTAATAAGTGGCCCTGAACACTTAAGACTGGCAATTATCAAAAAGATTTAAATACCAGACCAAAAAAGGCTTCTGAGAACAAGTTTGAATCAAACTCAGCACCTCTGCAAAGTCAAAAAGAGAACTACTCAAAACAAAGCACTTCTAAAGCTCTCTTCTCACTAAACCTAGACATATTTAACATGTTTTTTTTTCACAGAAGGTGGGTATCCAAGCAGGGCTGTAATAATCAGACCACACTGGCTACTTTGCTGTAGCTTAAGCCATATAGAAGATGTATATTCCCTGTGTTACACCTTTCAGAATAAGGCTTTTTTTCTTTATATAAATATTTATTAAATTGAATCCTGACCTTTTGGAGCTCACTGCACTGATTCTATAGCAGCAAAACCTTACAATCACATGCCCCATCCTCTTCTTAAAGGAACAGGGTCCCCTAACCAAAATAAAAACACAAAGTAAAACATTTTCAGAAATCCTAATTCACTTTAAGTACAATGCTTTGCACTGTCAAAGCATTTCTACAACTAGAATTATTCTAGGGCTCTCTCACAAATACAATACTTCTTTCAGCTCCCCTTTCCTTCTTTGGAAATGCAACAATGTGCAGAAATAAACGTTTATATTTGCAGGCCTTTTATCGGTATGAATTGAGCTTTACCAACTCCTCTTTCCGGCTTCCTTTTCCAGGCTCCTTTATCATCACCTCACCTCAGCTTGGGCGCACTGTGGGGGGAACACAGGTTTCTCTCTAGCACTTCTTCTTGGCAGTCCCTACTTAGATAGAATCAGGGTGGTAGCCGTGTTAGTCTGGAATAGCAGAGTTAACAAAGTCCTGTGGCACCTTAAAGACTAACTATAAAGTTTTGAAGCATGAGCTTTCGTGGGCTAATCCTGCATCCGACGAAGTGGGTATTAGCCCACGAAAGCTCATGCTTCAAAACTTTATAGTTAGTCTTTAAGGTGCCACAGGACTTTGTTAACCCTACTTAGATAGTAGAGGGTGTTTGGTTGGGGAACCCGATCCTGTTGTTCCATGAGGTCACATTCTCTCTAGGAGCTGAACCTGCCTGTTTTCCCAGACCAGCCATAGAACAGGACTTGAAAGGACACCTAGTGGCAAAATCGCCTTGTTCCCCATAGTACAGGCAGAGGCCATTCAGACCATGGTATCCTTTATCTCAATCTGAGAGAAGCCATCGTGCCTTGACTACCCGCATGGTCCAGTATCTGCCTGGGGGGAGGCAGGAATAGGTCAGAGTTAGAACATGTTCCTTTTTTCTCTCCTAGCATGGCTCAGTCAATTGCCAATTTGGATACACAACTTAATTTAGGGGAGTAATGTTGTGGAGGGAGCCACCTGGGCCAGTTCATCTTGGCTCACATCATTCAGGCCTAGATAGAAATGGTAAATCTGAGCAGCTTCATTCCAGGGTTTTTTCCAGGGTTTTTTATATACAATACACCATTTTATTGAGGTGTATTGTATATCCAAACCAAACAGTCCAGCCAATATTATGTAATCAGTATGTGGAGACTAGATCAGATAAGTGGTTATAATAATGCCTGATCTATTCATAGTAGCACAATGATCAATCTTCTATTAAATACATTAATATTTAGAGTATGCACAGGAGAACATAGCAGCTATGCAAAATGGAGTTATAAATGTCACAAGATATAAACAAAACCCACACACGCATAATACAGATGAGCAAAGAGAATAGCTATCGCTTAAAACACTTTTCACTTGTGTCAAAGAATTTTACTTGTGTGTATATTTTTAATGGTATCTTATGATGGTGTTTTGACTCTTTGGGAGAAAAAGCCCCAGGGTCATCTAAATCCACAGCAAAACCAACAACAAATAGTTGTTGTGTGATTGCTCCCAGTGTTCATTATTTTATCTCCTGAGCTTGGATATTAAAAACTGCAATGAATGGACCTGTTGGCTGAAATATCATAGAGAGGACACCTGCTGGTCAGGATGAGACATACTGGTGAAGCAATGTTGCACTGACTCGGAAGGCTCTTGTTTTCAGCTCCAAGTTTCTGCTGGATGCTTTTCTCAGTCATATCACACTGGTGTGAATTAGACTAGGTTCCTGGGAACAGGAACCTGCCATCTGTATTGAAAACATTCTCTAAAGAGAATGGCATCAGTACATCATGACTGGAAAAATGTTCAAAGACTCACTCCAGTCACTTTGTGAGGTTAACTGGAGGCAGGAAGAAAAAAAAGTAGGGGAATCCCAACAGGTCATTTAAAGGCAGGTTTTGTCTTTCCCTCTCCATGGATTCTCAGTGGTTCAAGTACAGCAAAATAAAAGTGATTCCACTGAATGAGGGCCAGCAGGAAAGGATACATCCAGCCTGCATAGTGATCAGCATCACCTGGAAACCATGGTGCCCACGACTCTGTACATGCAACTGAAAGGGTGCAGGTTAGATGGACGAGAGGAGGCAGTGCATTTGCAACTACATATATTCACTGCATTAAGAATCCCATAGAAGAAGGGTGAATGTTTCTGCAGTCCTGAGTCTTCATTAGCAGCCATGGAATTGTTCCATGACTCCATTCCCTCAATTCCCCTGCACTGAAGTTATTTACTGGGGTTTGACAGAGGAATTGGCTGCTACTACAGTAGTACAGATGGGGGACGATATCATGGATTTTATAGGGTAGTTCATTTAATAGAAATATTGGTTAGAATTTTTGGACCAAATATTGTTGCTATAAATTTTGTGAAATGTCAAGGTGATGAGATGGATACTATACCTTCTAAATAAATAAAAATAGCTAAGGCAGGAGCTGAGGACATAGCACAGGGTTTTCACAGTACAGAAAAAAATAAGTACAGCAGAACAGGATCACTAAAATTCTCATATTGATCATTGTTGTTCATGTGAAACTATATACTTTGCGCTTGCGACAGGAGATGTGCCTGTGTCCCCATTTATTTGGGAGAGAAGTGCAGTAGGTCCTGCTACCTTTGAACATGGGATTTGCCCTGATGAAGGACAAGATGAAGTAGAGAAGGCATTGGAAATTACTTTATATTAATAAATAACCTTTATTACAAGGGTGTACAGCAGTCACATAATAAAAATGCTCTAGATATCCTGACACTTTGATTTCACACCAAAATACCTAGGTCAGAGGACTGTATGAAATATACACAACTTTTCAGAGAGATAGGTTGAAGTGATATTGTATTTCATTTTCCCATATAATCCATATTTTACTTCACCTAACACAGGTCAGCTAGTATTTTGCATACTCAGTGTGAAGGCATCCAAGTAAATTTTAACAGTTATAACATACTAGTCCCATTTTTGATTAATCATGACTGAAATCTACTGATAGCGATGGAAGACAGCTACAACATTAGAACCATAGAATACACCAGACCCTTACTAGAATGCGCATCTATACAATGCAAATTCGGCGATAATGTGGTCACGGCCATGGATCCCAAATTTAGTTCATTTTGACACTGTCCCCGCTCTAACTCAGTACATGGATCCCAAATCCCGCATTCTAGTGAGGGTCACCGGTGTATTAGTGTAAGGGGACTGTTAGCCCCTTACTAACACTCAGTGGGGTGTTTGCATTATTAGCTCCCAGGACCTAAAGGGGGAGGGTCAATGCTCAATCAGGACCCTGAGACTGGCGGTCCCCAGGGGCAATGGGGAGAGGCCAGCACTCCTGACTGACAAGGCCGGGGGACTAATCAAGGAGTCAGGAGGGCAGGATGGGTCCCGTCCTCCGTGTGAGAGCTGGAATTGCCTGGGCCAGAGGGGGAGGAGCCAGAGCTGAGCTGGAGACTAGATCTGGGCCAGATCCGGAGGGGCCAGGGAAGCAGCCCAGAGAGACAGACCCTGTGCTGGGAGCAGAGCTGCAGCCCCAAAGCCAGAGCTCAGCCCAGAGGGACAGACCTGCCCTGAGAGCAGCTGCAGAAACCAGAGGCAGAGAGGTCAGTGCTGGGGGCAGAGACACAGGGGCTGCCTGCAGAGAAGCCGTGTGCTGGGTGCAGAGCTGGGACAGCCAGAGGGGCTGTTCTGGAGGCAGAGCAGCAGCAGTCGTGCTCAGGCAGTGTGGAGCTGACACAAAGGGTGGAACTGGGCTGGAGCCGTCCAGAGGCTGGGAGCGTGTGAACCCCACCGGAGGAAGCGTCCAAGTCACAGCAACCCTGCAGCACAGCTAAGGAGGAGGCCTGGGCCCTACAAGGAACAGACTGAAGACTGTGCTGACACTCCAGAGACATTATGTGGAATGCTCCCTGCCACGGGGCAGGATTTCCCTAACTGTTCTATTTCTTCTTTGTTAATTTTTAAGATAAATTGTTAATTAAATAATTTGCATTTGCTGTAAGTTTTATGTGGGTCAGTGAAGTGTCCAGTGCAGAGGGAGCACCCCGGAGTGGGGACACCCTAGCCTCTGACCTGGGTAACCACCGCACAGTTTGGGGTTGAGCCCCCCAGAAATCCTGGGCCCAACCTTGTTGGGGTTACGAGGACTCCACCAGACAGGAGAGTGGAAGGGGAGTCCTCAAGGTCAGGAGGCCTCTGGGTAAAGGAAGTGGGAGCGAGGACTCAGATCCTTCCGCTGGCCCATTTCACCGGGGTAGTATAGAAGCCAGGAGAGTTCCCCACAACAGCGGGACTATTCCCCCGCTTACATAATTGGCGTCACAAACAGGATCCTATCCACAGGGTCCACCCCACTGGTTTACTGGTTGTGTTCTGGTAGCACTGTCCAGACCTGGTCAAGAGCCCTACCATGGCTGGGATTGAAGAACTACAGGCCCAGTTTGCTGAACTGCAGCGCAGATTATCAGACCAAGCTGAGGCATTACAACAAGCTAGAACAGAACAGAGAGAAGCCTTAGCACTGGCTAAGGCAGTAATAGATCAACAGGCAGCAGAAGCTAAGAAACATCCTATTATTTATGTCCCCCGGGAGCAGAAGGTCACAGAGTTTGGTGGCTTCCCGACAAGACCAGGTGACATTACGGTAGAGGAGTGGGTCAAATCTGTGAAGAGGGCTCTGCGTGTGCTAAGAGTACCTGAGGAAGATCGTGTAGACTTCGTAGAGGAGCACCTCAAGGGCCAGGCCAAGGCCACAGTAAAGTTCATGTCAGTGGCAGACAAGAAAGACGTGGAAAAGGTATTTGAGCTCCTCCTAGAAGTGTATGGAGACAAGGTACCTATTGGAACTCGACTAAAGGAGTTCTTTGAGAGAAAGCAGGAGCCTGGTGAAACTATCCGGGCATATGCATATGACCTCCAGGAGAGATTGGGCAAAGTGGAGCGGCGAGACTCTCAACGGGTTCCAGACCCAGATGTGTTTCTAAAAGAGCAGTTGGTGTTGGGGCTCCGGGACGACTCCCTCCGGCGTGAAATGAAAAGGAGGGTTAAGGAAGAGCCCAGTAAGAAGTTCCATGAATTCATGCAGGCTGCCATTATATGGTCAGAAGAAGAGGAAGTTCCTGTGGCAGAGACAGCCAAGCCTACCCCCCATACACGAAGTGGGGGCCTAGTGAATGCAGCGATTGGGGAAAAGGTCCTACCCCAAACACAGCTAACATTGGAAAGCCTAAGTGAAGCTGTCCAAAAACTGGCTGTCCAACAGGGGGAGATGCTGAGAGTGGTGACTGAGTTGATGAAGGAGAAAAATCCAGTTAGTATGCCAGAGTATCCAAGAAGATTGGGACCCCGAAGAGCCCCACTGAAAGATGAGCTGGGAAGGTACATCTGTTACACTTGTGAAAGACCAGGACATACTAGCAGAGAATGTCCACTGAGAAGGAAAGCAGAGTCCCAGGCACTCAAAATCAATGGGGCACCAGCTGCAAGTGGTCCATCTACTGTGGAAGGCCAAGCAGTAGCAGAAGGATTCCTAGGCCTGTCCTTGGTGGAAAATCACTCTGCATACAGTAAGAGGAACATGGGTCATGCCAGCGTACCTAACGACTTCTGTAAGCAAGCTTTTGGAGACTGTCTAACTGCTGAAATGTGTATTGCAGGGGTGAAGACCAGATGTTTGTTAGATACTGGCTCAGAAGTCACCACCATTACAGAGTCACATTTTCAAAAATATTTGAAAGACAAGGAACTGACCATGCACAACGCACCGTTTGTACATCTAACAGCAGTTAATGGACTGGCCATCCCAGTGGTGGGATGCCTCGAAGCAGACATAGACTATATGGGCCAGAGACTTCCAGGGAAATGCATCTTCATCCTGAAAGACAAAGCCTCTGAAGGGAGCCATATGGGAGAAGGAATCCCAGGGATTCTAGGAATGAACATCATTAGTGAGCTGAAGGAGCTACAGTTGCCAATGAAAGGAACCAGGAGGATGAACCGTCATGGGCACTCTAAGATGAATGCTGTGCTGAGTGGAGTACTGGCTCGAGCGGAGAGACAGAGTCATCCCTTGGGCCCCAGACGGTGGATTAGAAATGTTAAAGTGGGTAGAAAACAGAAGACCCTTATTTCTCCTTGGAGAGAGAAAATCCTTAATGAACATCAAGTGCTGGTAGAGCCTACATCTGGGTCAAGTCTACCTAATGGACTTCAGTCAGCCATGACTAGTGCCATCAAAGAAAGAGTACCAGTGAGTCTTCTAACCTCAACCGTGAAGGCTATGGAGTTGCAGCCTGAGGAGGTGATTCCTCAGGTGAAGGAAACATTTGGAGAGCAGGAAGAACAAGTTACCTTCCCTCAAGAAAGATGTGGTGAAAGACGGCCAGTTCTGGTTCAAGCGGCACGTCAAGGGCTGATTCCTGCACAGGTGGCTTACTTAAAGGTGTTGCCAGAGAAGCATCAAGAAGCCTTTTCCAAGGATGACGTGATGAATCTTAATGACTGGATCAAAGGTGTCCACGACAGGCCAAGGACAACCAGTGAAGTTGCTCTCAGTATAGCTAAAGACACTGCTAGAAGTAGGAAAAGGACTTATGATCGCAAGTCCAGTGGGGCTCTCATCAGGCCTGGTGACCGTGTACTAGTCCATAACCATAAACACCGGGGACGTAATAAGATCCAGGACAAGTGGGAGCCAAATCCCCACATTGTAGTCGCTCACAACAATCCCGAGCTATCAGTTTACACTATCCGGCCTGAACGAGGAGGTCCAGAGAGAGTAGTACATAGGGACCACAGGAGGCATAGATCAGTATTACCTGAGAACAGGGAATCAGAAAATATGAGTGACGAACCACCATATTCAAGAAGGTCCCAGAGGGCTAATAAGGGTGTACTGCCTGTTAAATTTAGAAATGATTATGTTACTGGTTCTATGTAGTGTTTTAATGAATATTGTCATGTATAGTATGAAGGAGTAGATATGAAATGTTTAATATGTTGGATGTTCTTTTCAAAATTGTTAATAGATTGTTGATATAATATGTTGTAGGTATATGTTGTTAATATAGGGCTCCGGATGTACTGATGTAAATATTGTGGTTGTAGCAGTATTTTAGCAAGGGGGAATGTAAGGGGACTGTTAGCCCCTTACTAACACTCAGTGGGGTGTTTGCATTATTAGCTCCCAGGACCTAAAGGGGGAGGGTCAATGCTCAATCAGGACCCTGAGACTGGCGGTCCCCAGGGGCAATGGGGAGAGGCCAGCACTCCTGACTGACAAGGCCGGGGGACTAATCAAGGAGTCAGGAGGGCAGGATGGGTCCCGTCCTCCGTGTGAGAGCTGGAATTGCCTGGGCCAGAGGGGGAGGAGCCAGAGCTGAGCTGGAGACTAGATCTGGGCCAGATCCGGAGGGGCCAGGGAAGCAGCCCAGAGAGACAGACCCTGTGCTGGGAGCAGAGCTGCAGCCCCAAAGCCAGAGCTCAGCCCAGAGGGACAGACCTGCCCTGAGAGCAGCTGCAGAAACCAGAGGCAGAGAGGTCAGTGCTGGGGGCAGAGACACAGGGGCTGCCTGCAGAGAAGCCGTGTGCTGGGTGCAGAGCTGGGACAGCCAGAGGGGCTGTTCTGGAGGCAGAGCAGCAGCAGTCGTGCTCAGGCAGTGTGGAGCTGACACAAAGGGTGGAACTGGGCTGGAGCCGTCCAGAGGCTGGGAGCGTGTGAACCCCACCGGAGGAAGCGTCCAAGTCACAGCAACCCTGCAGCACAGCTAAGGAGGAGGCCTGGGCCCTACAAGGAACAGACTGAAGACTGTGCTGACACTCCAGAGACATTATGTGGAATGCTCCCTGCCACGGGGCAGGATTTCCCTAACTGTTCTATTTCTTCTTTGTTAATTTTTAAGATAAATTGTTAATTAAATAATTTGCATTTGCTGTAAGTTTTATGTGGGTCAGTGAAGTGTCCAGTGCAGAGGGAGCACCCCGGAGTGGGGACACCCTAGCCTCTGACCTGGGTAACCACCGCACAGTTTGGGGTTGAGCCCCCCAGAAATCCTGGGCCCAACCTTGTTGGGGTTACGAGGACTCCACCAGACAGGAGAGTGGAAGGGGAGTCCTCAAGGTCAGGAGGCCTCTGGGTAAAGGAAGTGGGAGCGAGGACTCAGATCCTTCCGCTGGCCCATTTCACCGAGGTAGTATAGAAGCCAGGAGAGTTCCCCACAACAGCGGGACTATTCCCCCGCTTACATTAGGGTTGGAAGAGACCTCAGGAGGTCATCTAGTCCAATCCCCTGCTCAAAGCAGGACCAGCACCAACTAAATCATCCCAGACAGGGCTTTATCAAGCTGGGCGTTAAAAACCTCTAAGGATGGAGATTCCACCACCTCCCTAGGTAACCCATTACAGTGCATCAGCACTCTCTTAGTGAAATAGTGTTTCCTAATATCCAACCTATCCCTCCCCCACTGCAACTTGAGACTATTGCTTCTTGTCATCTGCCACCACTATCATCTGCCACCACCAACAGACTAGCTCCATCCTCTTTGGAACCCCTCTTCAGGTCATTGAAGGCTGCTATCAAATCCCCCCTCACTCTTCTCTTCTGAAGACTAAATAACCCAGTTCCCTCAGCGTCTCCTAGTAAGTCACATGCCCCACCCCCCTAATCATTTTTGTTGCCCTGCACTGTACTGTCTCCAATTTTTCCACATCCCTTCTGTAGTGAGGGGATCAAAACTGGACACAATACTCGAGGTGCAGCCTCACCGGTGCCAAATAGGGGGGAAATAATCACTTCCCTCAATCTGCTGTTATGCTCCTACGAATATAGCCCAGTATGCCATTGGCCTTCTTGAAACCAGAGCACACTGCTGACTCATATCCAGTTTCTCATCTGTAATCTCCTGTAATCCCAACTGTAATCCCCAGGTCCTTTTCTGCACAACTGCTGCCTAACCAGTCAGTCAGTCCCCAGCCTGTAGCAGTGCATAGGATTCATCCATCCTAAATGCAGGACTCTACACTTGTCCTTGTTGAACTTCATTAGATTTATCTTGGCCCACTCCTCCAGTTTGTCTAAGTCACTCTGGACCCTATCCCTACCCTCCAGCATATCTACCTCTCCCAACTTCGTGTAAAGCACAAACTTGCTGGGAATGCAATCCATCCCATCATCCAGATCATTAATTAAAATGTTAAACAAAACTGGTCCCAGGACTACCCCAGGGGCACTCCACTTGATAATGGCTGCTAACTAGACATCGAGTGGTTGTTCACTACCCATTGAGCCCGACAACCTAGCCAGCTTTCTATCTACCTTATAATCCATTCATCCAACCCATATTTCTTTAACTGGCTGCTCGCCACAAATTTTCAAAGATAACGGCCAATGGCTCTGCAATCACATCAGCCAGCTCCCTCAGCATCCTTGGATGCATTAGATCTGCGCCTATGGACCTGTGCATGTCCTTAACCTGTTCTTTGGTCAACTGAGGATGCTCATCTCTTCCCCATACTGTGCTGCCCAGTGCAGCAGTCTGGGAGCTGACCTTGTCTGTGAAGACGAAGGCAAAAAAAGCATTGAGTACTTCAGCTCTTTCTACATCATCTGTCACTATGTTTCCTCCCCCATTTAGTAAGGGTCTCACACTTTTCCTGATCTTCTTCTTGTTGCTACCATATCTGTAGAAACTCTTCTGGTTACCCTTCACATACCTTGCTAACTGCAACTCCAATTGTGCCTTGGACTTCCTGATTACATCCCTGCTTGCTCCAATGATATTTTTATACTCCTCCCTAGTCATCTGTCCAAAATTTCCACTTCTTGTAAGCTTCCTTTTTGAGTTTAAGCTCACTGAAGATTTCACTGTTAAGCCAAGCTGACATATTTGCTATTCTTTCTGCACATTGGGATGGTTTGTTTCTGTGCTCTCAGTGAGGATCCTTTATAATATAGCCAGCTCTCCTGGACTCCTTTCCCCCTTATATTAGCCTCCCAGGGTATCCTGCCCATCGGTTCCCCAAGGAAGTCTAAGTCTGCTTTTTTGAAGTCCAGGGTCCATATTTTGCTACTCTCCTTTCTTCCTTTTGTCAGGATCCTGACCTCAACCATCTCATGGTCACATTCTACCACTGTGGGTGTGCTTACTTTTTAGTTTGACTTGTACTTAGTGCAGTGAACCAGGGACCCATGATATTTCTCTTCTCTGCTGGGAAAAAACTGCGTCTGGCAATATACAAGTCGGAAGAACAACTGGGAAGACAATCTGCTCCCAAAGAATGGTGGCGCTTGGTCAGAACTGAAGTAAATGGAGTTGTGCCTGCTTATGCCAGAGGCAGATTTGGCCCTGCGGGTGTGACAGCCAGAGGCAGTTCAATTGGGATGGGATGGGCTGAGATGAGATGAGGAAAAGTTTAGTCAGGAAGGGAAGGGAACTGTTAGTGAATGTGAAATATATTTGACAGTAACCAGGTTAAGAAGAGCAGTGAGCAGTAAAGTGGAATTAAAGTGAAGGAGTTACTTACTGTTCATGCTTAGGTGATAAAGAGAAAAGTTGAAGTTTATGGGAAAACTGATTTTAAGATGTAGGGAACATTGTAATAAAAATAAATAGCACCCACAGATTCTGTAATTGTGACAGACTTCGTATTTTATATGAAGAACAGCGCTGCTCATTTCTGCTTGAGGTGGCATCTCAGAGAAACCATCATAAGCCTGTAGTTATACTCAGTTTTACATGTTTCATTCATTTAGCCAAATAGTTTGGGGTTTTTTATTATTATTATTTAGAGATCTGGGAGTGGTCCTGTACTGCATAAGCAGGAAAGAATTCTTATTGATCAGCAGGGAGAAATGCACCATTTACGAAGTGCTAAAGGCAGACAGAAGGCCAAATAGCCTTAAGAAAAATTGTATAATGAAGTTCCAGAGATCCTGCTACAGAATCCATACTGTCAGCGATTGGCAGATGATGAGGCTGAATGGATCTGGCAAGCTATAACCCAATAATACATGCATGATAATTGGGGTGTACTTATCAGCTAATGTTCCCACACTATACTGTACTCATACTGTAAAATGATTTTGGTCTTGATTCAGCAAACTGCATTTGCACATGCTTAACTGCACGATGTGCTTATGACCATCTCTTTTAAGCAACTAGATTACGTACTGACGGACACGAAAAGGATTTTTTCAGATGTATCCGTCATAGGCGACCGCATTATATGCTCAGGTACAGACCACAGGTTGCTGAGATCTAAGCTGAGCATCTGCCTTGCGAAGGAAGAGCATATCAAAAGAGCTCAAAGATCTCCCCCAAAGCGGCTCTTCAACGCCCAAATTTTCGCCAAAAAGCTGTCCACAAGAAATCTAGAAAGAGATGCGGAAGAAGATATTGATAAGGATTATGAGAACCTCATTCAAAAGATCCAAGACACCGTTAAGGAGTCGAGTAAAACTGAAATCCGCTCGAAAAAGCCACATGAGCAGCCAAACTAATCAACTAATGGCAAAGCGAGCACAGCTTAAAGCTGATGGGAAAATCGATGATGTGTATAGGATGCTTTGCAAACAAATCCGAGAGAAATTGGTAGAAGACTATGATGACTATTGAAAGAAGGAAGTTGAGGGAAGTTGTTGAAAGTAAGAAAAGCCTGAAGGCGACAGAACGCGACATTAAGCTTAAGCAACGCATCCCGGTCGCGTTCAAAGATGCTAACGGAATGAGGACGACTGACCGCAAACAAATGAATGTGATTTGTTCAGATTTTTACAACAAGTTGTATTCCTCTTCCATCAGCGTTGATAAGAAATTGTTGAGTGTTAAGCGCGAACAAATTCCAGAAGTGATGTGGGAAGAAGTCCAGGCGGCGGTTGAGTGCATTAAGGACGGAAAATGCCCAGGCAGGGACGGAATAAGACCAGAACATCTTAAGGCAGGAGGTGTTTATCTCTTTCAAGCTCTAGCTAATCGTTTCAGTCAATATGTTGCGTCCAACAGAACTCCCGCAGCATGGAAGATGTCCAAAACAATTTTTCTGCTGAAAAAGGGAGATCCGGAAGATCTTTCCAACTACAGACCAATCACCCTTCTCTCACAAGTCTACAAAGTCTTCACTCGCACCATTCTCAATCGGATAAAGAAAGATCTAGAACTGCTAACAAGTAAAGAACAAGCTGGATTCAGAACGGGCTTCTCGACTATTGACCAAATGCATACTGTGAAACAGCTGATGGAAAAATGTAGGGAATATTGAATCCCGCTGTGTGTTGCATTTGTGGATTTCAAAAAGGCATTTGATTCTGTCGAGTTCGCAGCCGTTGTTAACGCATTGCATGATCATGCAATAAACCCGGCTTACGTTGATCTGCTTTGCAAACTTAACAGTGACTGTTCCACAGAAATTCAGTTGTTCGATGAGCCATGTCACGTCCAGATCAGAAGAGGAGTACGCCAAGGCGACACTATATCACCAAAACTTTTTACAGCTGCACTGGAGTCGCTCTTCAATAAACTTGACTGGAATGGAGGCATAAATGTGGACGGAGAACATCTCACACACCTTCTGTTTGCGGATGATTGTGTTATCTTTGCCAGTGACACCGCTGAGCTGCAAACAAAGGTTCAACAACTGCAAGAGCGCTCACGCGAAGTGGGGCTGGAAATGAACGCATCGAAGACACAGTGGATGTGAAACGATCACTGCACAGAGGGACGGATACTCTTGAATGGTGAAGCACTGAAAGAAGTGGATGTTTACGTGTACCTTGGACATCTTCTAGCAAAGACCAACAAATTCGATGGAGAATGTGCAAGACGGAGAAAGGCAGCATGGGGTAGCTTTAATCGAATTAAAACCTCGCTGTTAGATTCGCAGATCCCCATGCGAATGCGTAAAAAATTGTTTGACTTTACCGTTCTTCCAGCAATGACATACGGTTCAGAGTGCTGGAGCACCACACAGGCCAATGAAAACAAATTAGCAGTTACGCAAAGAGCCATGGAGCACAGAATGTGTGGAATTTCCCTTCGAGATCACATTCCAAATGCAGTCATTCGACAACGAAGTGGAGTTAAGGATGTGATTCAGTCAATCTACGAAAATAAGCGCAGGTGGGCTGGTCACGTAGCACGACTCCAGGACAACAGATGGACCGTATGATTAACAGAACTAATTCCACGAGGACAACCGCGTCAACGTGGTCTCCCTCGATGATGTTGGGAGGATCCTATGGTCAAGATGTTTGGGCAGAGATGGCATCGACTTGCGCAAGATAGGCAAAGGTGGAGCGGTATCGATTTGCGTTCATGGCGGAATCAAGACGCCGTGTAACGAGGACAAGTCGGATCCAAGTAATCCAAGTAATTTAAGCATGGGATTAACATTAAAGACACTGCAAAGTCCCATTGCAATCAATGGAGCAAAAATAGATACCTAAGTACTGTACTCTACTGGATTGAGACCTTGGTGAAATGCTTATTTAATAATTTTAAAAAAGAATATTAACTAATCTACCTTTGAAAGAGTTCCAAAGTAAATTCATATGCAACCTAGAAAAAAACCCAACCTTCTTGTAACTTAACATTATTTTCCTTCTCCCCATTCCTGAGAGAGAGAGAGGCCAACAGGGTGTTGTTAGTGAAGGTCTGTAGCTCATTGTGAAGGGATGGGATTAGGGTGGATGGAGTTATTCATTCACATAGATAATAGTGTGTGCTGCAAATCAGATTAAGATTCTAGGGACACTGGCAGTCTAATGTGTGTTTTAATATCATGGTCTAATATAAATTTTTAACTTTGTAAGGAGCTCCTAGAACTTAGAATAGGCATTAAGGATATCTGTTTGGTGTTTATATCTATATTTATATTTCTAGATACAGAGATACAAATCTGGAGTTATACTTTACTGCCCCTGAAATTCAGTGAAATTCCCTGTCCACGTATATCATTCAACAGGAACTAAACTTAGGGTATGGCTACACTACTCTCCAGATTGGCAGGTAGCACTTGATGTATCAGGGATCGATTTATTGCGTCTCATCTAGACGTGACAAATTGATCTCCAAATCAACTCCTGTACTCCACCTTGACAAGAAGAGTAAGCGGAGTCGGTGGGGCAAGGACTACAGTCGACTAGCCACTGTGCAGATGGCCAGGTAAGTCAACCTAAGATACTGCTATTTGCATAGCTGAAGTTGCATATATTAGGTCAACCCACCTCCCCCCAGTGTAGCCCAGCCATAAGAAGTAAGATTGAACTAAAGAAAACTTTTGTTAGGGAAAACGTTTATCCTCTCTAGTGCTCTACATGCACAAATTGTGTTGAGTCACAGTCATTACACTGCAACGGAACATGACTTCAGATCTAAAATAATTAGTGATGTGACTCATATTACTAATCGCTTTAGGACTGGACATTGCAATGCAATATAGTCAGGCTGAGCTGGCTAGGGAATAGGTCAAAATGGTCTGATGGAGAAAGGAAAATATTTCTGAAGCATTGCACTTCATAACAAGTGCTTCGTGCTATTTGCAGACCTGACTTTCCAGCATGCTAGTTCATCTCAGTTTTATGACACAGCTAAACTCCTCCTGCAAATGTGAAAAATCGGCTGTTTCAGAGCTGTGGAGTATGAATAAAGTATTGTACTTGGCTCAGTCCAACTCCCATTAAAGTCAATGGGAGTTTTTCTCATCAATTTCAGTGGAAGCAGGCTCATGTCCTTGGCAGTTGGGAAAAGAGAAAGCTTGTGATAAAATAAATTGTCAGTGTGCCATCGGTACAAAGTACCTCTTATGGGGGGAGGTGTAGTTGTAGCCAACAAACTTTACAAGACATGGAAAACAGAAGCCATCTGCGACTGTGACTAACCACTGCAAAGTTCTGAGACAAAACTCAAAAGTCCTTTCCCTATTTTAAACACTGAGCAGGACTGTTTTCAGAAGTGCCAGCTAAAGAGACTGGAAACTCAAGGTTGACAGAACAGGGAGTAATGGTCTCAAGTTGCAGTGGGGAAGATTTAGATTGGACATTAGGGAAAACTTTTTCAATAGAAGGGTGGTGGAATACTGGAATGGGTTACCTACAGAGGTGGTAGAATATCCTTTCTTGGAGGTTTTTATGGTCACGCTTGACAAAGCCCTGGCTGGGATGATTTAGTTGGATTGGTCCTGCTTTAAGCAGGGATTGGACTAGATGACCTCATGAGGTCCCTTCCAAACCTGATATGCTATGATTCTATAATTCTATACTCAGCCCCTTGAAAATTCAGACTTTATGTTTTATAAACACTATTGGGATTTTGAATGTGTATTTCTGCTGAAGCTTGAGGAGATATACCATTATATACTTAATTTTTACTGCAGTTTAAAAGAGCATGATTTCTAATATTTTTAAATATTTTTGAGCATTTCAACGTATGCTAGGCATTTCCCAAGTACAAATAAGGATTGGGGATCTCAGCCTTCAAAGGTATTTAGATATTGAAATCAATAGGTATTAGATGCCTAAATACTTTTGAGGATCTGGGCCTTGGTCTTGATCTGAAGAACCTACAGTACATATTTGATGAGACAACAAGCAAGAGTCAGAGGCAGACCAGAAATGGGTCAAAAGGGGCAAGGAAAGAAAAGCATAATATTAAGAAGATAAATGGATAACACAATAAGGCATATATACATCCTGATGGTACAAGGCATATAAAACATCTCCTGTTTTATAAGTACTAGTTTTTATTTTAAAAATACATTTCCTTTTTGTTTATTGTGGACTATTCAAATCTTTGAAATTTGCCCTTCTCCCCTCCCTCCCCCCCGCGCCACAATCCAGATGTGTATGTTTCCATCTCAGTATATGCTAAAACATCTTAGTACCCATGTTTCTGTCAAAATATCTGTTCTACTGCTAGTTCAGCAATAGCAGAAGCAGCTGATATCTCCATTCACAGCTACACTCACACCGTTACCCAGAGACAGTCAGTAGATCATTGCATTTCAACTTTAACGGTCTGGTTTTTGCTTTTGTAATAGGGCAGTTTTCATCCTCTGGCCTTTTTTTACATTCACATGAAAATGGGGTGTTTAAAATAATTTTTGCATGAGTAAATCTTGCTCCACCCACACACACTGGGGTGTGTCCCCAGGTGAGGCTGAATAATGAGACAAGAATTTGCCCAAACCTCAAGACAAGGTCTGCCAAAAGAGGAGTTCACTACTTTAGTGGAGATCCTAGCTCCACACACTGGAGATGTTTGCTGCATTTTTTTACATATGGATAATAGTTATTCCTGTGTTACAGTTCTTTAATATACTTCATCCTTTCAAGAGGCATTAAATAGGATATGGCATCTCTTCAGCACTGGCCACTTTTGTGCCAAATCCTTTCCCCTTTTCAGCAATGACCTTATAGCAGGGATTAGCATCAGCAATAAAATGCTGCTGTCTCAAACTATTTGATTCTTGCCTGGATGCCAAGTGCTACAAAAACAACCTGAAAGAGCTGGCAATGAAATAGAAAAATTAAAGGAAAAAATTGTTTACCCTCTCATCCTTGGGAAAAAAGCTTTGCAGTCACAGGGAAAGATAAATTTTTCTTAATGCTACTGAAACATTGCCCCAGCTCTGTCTAAATCTGTGATGTCTTAGGACTCTGGTCAGACGTTTGATGCCATAGGTCTAGTCTTTGGCAGATGCTCTTACTGACGAAAATACTGTGAGAAACAAGGATGGCTTCTCTCCCCATACTCTCAATTAAATTATAATAGAGCTTGTTCCTGTACCAACGGTGAGAAAAAATTAGAAAGGCAAAAATGAGGGAATGCTGGGAAACAGAGAGAACTGGAAATGGGTTCAAGACAGGCTTTTTGTTGGTGGGAGGTTTGCTCATGGTTACTCAGGCTAATTGTGAAGTAGGTGATTAATGCTGCGGCTAGTTGGACTCTCCCTCTGCTGTCCCCCGCCCCCCCAAAAAATTGTGTTGACTTGTCAGCAAAATAATCAGAATTCTTCATCCATAAACAGAAAATTTCTATCCAGAAATGCTGTTGTGGTTCCTCATGAGAGATGTAGTTCAGGTGCCTCTGTGGGCAGGGCTCCTGACCAGCTTATGAATATGTCTACATTTTAAGCTGGTGGTGTGATTCCCAGGGTCTTGGAGACATACTAGTACTAGTTCAGATTGATCTAGCATGCTTAAAATAGCCATGACAGCATGAGTGGTGGGAGGGGATAACCATCCCACATACATACCTACTGTCTCAGATAGGTACATCCCCAGCTCAAAGTGTAGTCCTACGCTATATCTTACATGATGCATCATGGTGTTCCCCCTTGCTTACCACAGCAGCACATCATGGGAGACATAGTCCAGCAGGATTTGTCCTGTTAAATAGGTTTGGACAGCCATTCCATGCTTAGGGGGAGCCCAGAAGAAGGCATGGAAGCAGGAGAATGAAACAAAGAGGGCATCAAGGCAGGTGCCACAGGCAGTACAAAGAGATTGGGTGGAGAGGGGAAAAACAAAAGTAGACAAGAGACCAGATTTTTAGGTGATGTAAACCAGTGTAACTCCATCGAAGTCAATGGCGCTATGACAATTTATACCACCAAAAAACCTAACTCAAGATAAGAGATATAGGCTGAGGGTCAGTGACCAAAGGCCTTGAAAGCAAAGACAAAGAGACTGAACTTGACACCTTGCACAATGGAGACTCAAGAGATGGAGCTGAATTTGAGGTGGCATGGTAGTGAGTACAAACAGCAATTTAGAGAGAATTTGGCCCAATCTTTCTGATGAACCAAAGAAGAACAATGTGAGCAGCTATGTAATCTTATTCCAGCATATTCTAGTAAAATACAAGTAACAGAGAGCTAATTTTATCCCCCCAGTCCATTGACAACAATAGTGTGACAGTAGGGATGAATTCTCCCCAATAGAATTCTTCAATCTAAAATATCAGAGAACAATACTGAGCAGATGCAATTTCAGTTCTTCTTACACTGATAACAGAAGGGATGAAAAAGGTCTTAGACAACTTCAGCACATGTTTCAATAGGAAAAGTAATATAGTCCAGCTATTCAGGACCGATTCCCCCACTCCCAGCCCCCAAAGCCTTCAATGGCCTCCCATAATCAGTTTTAGCTCAGGCATTTTAAAATGTATAGACTGGTTTAGAGAGAGGAATTTTTGAAATCTGCACTGGAAAAAAGTTAAACTTGCTGGTGCCAAACTACAAATCAACATGTAAGTAAACAGCCAAGAAAAAACTGGTTACCTCTGAAGCTTGCAAAACAGGATATTAAAAATATAAGATTTAAAATGACAACATTTTATTAGAATAACTTTTGGGGTGGTTAAGTAAAATTGACATTGTTTTAAATCTCCTGATTGAAACAGTTTCTATTTCTACAAGCCACAGAGGTAATGAAAAATGTGTGGTTATGTGTAATACTATCAAACCTGTTTACTTTCTTATGTACAAAAGAGGTACCAAAATGGGATGTCACTCCCAGTAAATTTACAGATTTGTGATGCCCAGCATTCTCTTTTCTTAGGTGAGGAATGAAATAGTTAACGATGTTGCTATTTAAATTATCATCACAGGACATCTGCATTAATATATTACTTCAACAAATGGCATAGTTCTCACTTCACATTTGGATCACATTCAGATTTTCTTTGCATTTAAAATAGCTAAAGACTTATTTTAAAAGCTAAAGAAAGTGAGGAATACTTGTAGCACCTTAGAGACTTAGTTTATTTCAGAAGTGACAAAGTCCTGCGGCACCTTAAAGACTAACTAAAGTATTGAAGCATAAGCTTTCATGGGCTAATACCTACTTTGTCGGATGCAAGCACATCCTGGGTTAGTGTTTTTGTTGTGTGGAGTGCGGTTGCTGGTGAGTATTTTAAAAGCTGAGTTTCTGGAGAATAAAACAGGAGCAGCTTGAGAGAACTGCTGGGATTGGCTGTAATTTTGTATCAGCCCTTTCTGAGCCCTGCTTGTGATGTGCAGCACACTTCATGGGGGCCACTCTTGGGTTTTGGTCTCAGGGTAGATCTTTGATATCTGTTTCTCTCTTCAGCCTATCCATGGTATCTAATTGGAACTCGATGTGTAATAAAAGACATTACTGTGATTCGATGCAATAATAAAGGGCCAGATCTTCAAAATGCTTAGCCATCTGACTAATCCCAATATATATTAGAGTCGCATTGTACTTGCTGACTCACAGATTGCTTAGTTTATTGCCCTAGGTCATATGGAAGGCGACAGAAAAATGATTAGATTATAAGAAGTTCCTGCATAATGCTCCAAGATACATCTTTGCAAGAAATCCTTTCACAGTGCGGCAGAGCTACACTGGCATTGAGTACCTCTTTAAAATGGATCACACCCTAACCTGTTATGCCAGAATGTTTTCAGCTTAACGGCGTGGGAAAGGAAAGCCTAAAGCAGACATAAGCTCATGGTGTCAGCCCAAAAAAACAAACGTTGTTTAAAACATATCCTATAAAGGAAATAACTGAGGTGTGACAATAATTATACAAGGAAATACAACCTGCAGGCAATGCTTATCTGAGCAATCTCAAAGCAGGCCACAGAACCAGAAAGAAAGTCAACCACAAAGCGGAAGTTCTAGCATGACTGCAAACAAAATTCGGTGTGTAACTGAACCAATTTATTATTACGGTTAAAGAGAAAGTTACTCAATACATAGAAACTATTTTCCAATGGTCATTTGGAGATGTCTTAAGTCAGTAGGGGCCTGACCTTGCTGCCATGCAATGCGAGAAGGAAGTTTTTAAACCTAAGCATTCTTAGGAGCTTGGCTCCCGTACAGAAGACTAACTGTAACCAGATTTAAATACTTTCTCCCCTAGGAGCGCCATGATCTGCCGCTACCCCTTGTTATCCATATAAGCATAAGCGCCAACTCTGTGGATGCTCTAGGGTTGAAGCAACCACAGGGAAAAAATAGCGGGGGCTGGCATCCACTGGAAGCCCCCCCCCCCCCCATCAGACTTTCCTCCCCCAGAGCGTCCTGCCCACTGGTGGCCCTGCCTATCAGTGCCTCCCCCCTCCCATGCCTCCTGCCTGCCGTGATCAAATGTTTCATGGCATGCAAGAGGATCTGGAGGGAAAGGGAGAGGAGCGAGGACACAGCGCACGTGGAGAATCGGGTGGAATGTGTCGGGAAGAGGCAGGGGAGGAGACTTGGGGGAAGGGGTAGAGTGGGGGTGGGGCCTGGGGAGAGCCAGGGGTTGAGCACCCCCATACCCCCAGCACACTGGAAATTTGGTGCCTGTGCAAATAAGTAACCTATTTTCCCTAATTTACATGTTTCTGGATAGTCCGTCTTTGCCTCTTCAGCAGTGCTTCTTAGCTCTTTCCCTTGCATGGCCAACTCTGTCAGTCCCTAGGGCAGAGCAGAACACAGCAGTGGTAGTAAGAGGTGGAAACAGACGAGCACTGTGGAAAAGGAGGAGGAGACAGAATGGAGCTGCTTGAGCCGTACAGTTTAGGGTAGAGGGATCAGAATGGGGCATATTTCCAACATATTTTGACAGAAACTCTGGCCTGTAACTAAGCAGCCAAATAATTGTTCAAAGCTTAAGCCCCAAGCCCCTAATAATCAGCAAGTTGAAACCATTGTGAGTCACTGTCTGTTAGGAAGCTGTAAGAGGCACAGCGGGGAAGCTTCTGTTTCTCTTTGGAGACAGTGAACTGTGGGGGTATTGCCAGTTTTTCTGAGATCCCTTTCCCTGGCTGTCATCATCAATGTTCTCTCTCGGAGTTACACATAGTTGAGTACTAAGTATCTGTGTCAGTGTGGGCTGCCTTCAGAGCAATATACGAGCATGAGGAGTGGTGTGATCTCATGATCTGTGCTAGCAGGAGGGAATGTTGCCAAACAAGCAAGTCCCAGCTCCCCATGCAATGTAGAAAATATGTTGGCTCTTCGGTCAGGGTTAGATATCACAGAGGCTGAACCGGGAATTCTCTGCACAGATTCCATAGGATAAAAAGGGCTGTAAGAGTGTGCGGCAACCTGCATGGAACTTGGAAGGAGAAGCATAGGTTGCAGGAGATGGACCGCGGGATGGCAAGCTGAAGTTGGAAACAGACTCCCATGTGCAATCCATGAGACTACTGAAACACAGAGTTCTATTAGCCGAGGAGCCACTGAAGAAGGAACTGGCAACCCTTCAAAAAGGCACCATTATATCCACTGAAACTAGCACTGAGTGAATCAGCAGCCTAGCAATGGTGAGAAAACATTTAGGTAAACGGAGGATCTGTATTGATCCAAACCAAAACCACTTCACAGAGTGTTGAAGAGAGGTCACTACCTACTACCGAGGATTGCAGGCACACTACCCAATTTATCCAGGGCAAAGGCATACACTTTGTGATGTCAAGAATGGGATCTGGTATATTGATCTACATGAGACGTCTAGCTACTCAACAACCTTTGCTGCACCTTTTGGTAGGAACCACTGGGTATGAATGCCTATGGGCATCAGCTCAGCACAGAGGTGTAAACTGAACCAGGTACTCGAGGGGACTCCCAGGCATCAAGATTGTAGATGACGACATTCTTATTGCAGAAGAAGTTGTTAAGCAGCAGCAATCCAGGACCACGCTGTGACAACCTCTGAATAGGTGAATAGTGGCTGGAGTGGAATATTAGGCTGAAAGCTGAAGCTCAGGGAGAACAAATCCCCTGTACTGGACATCTGATGACTTCTAAGTGATTTTAGCTGGATGCTGAGCAACAGAGCCATAAAAGAAATCCCCGGAACAAGAGACGTGAAGGGAATCCAGCAATTTATCTTTCCAGATTCTGTGCAGATAGATGTTTGTGAACCCCGAGACAGTTAACACTCAATGCTGCAGTGTGGCAAAGGTCAGAGACCAGGAACAGCATTTGAAAGAGTAAAGAAAATCATAAGCAAGGCACCAGTCCTAAAGTACTACAAACTGGCAGAGCAGCTAGAGCAGAGGTGGGCAAACTATAGCCCACAGGCCACATCCGGCCTGCTGGACCAACCTCTCCGGTTCCTGAGTTCCCAGCTGGGGAGGCTAGCCCCCCCCCCTCTGGTGTCCTCCCACCCCACCCCCCGGAGCCTCACCTCACCACACCACCAGTGCTCTTGGCGGCAGGGCTGCGCGCTCCTGCTGGGCAGTACGGCAGTGTGTCTAGCTCTGGCTGGGCCATGCAGCTACCAATCCTGCTGCTCTGAGCGGCATGGTAAGGGGGCTGGGGATTGCCTAAAGGTCAGGGAGTCCCAGGGGGTAATCAGGGGACAGGGGGCAGTTGGATAAGCATGGGAGTCCTGGGGGTCATGTCGGGGGGGTGGATAGGGATTGGGGCAGTCAGGAGGCAGGGAGGTTGGATAGGGGATTGGGTCCAGGGGGCGGGGCAGTTAGGGGTGTGGGGTCGCACTCAGGGGACAAGAAGCAGGGGGGTGTTGGATGGATCAGGGCTGGGAAGTGGGAGGGGGCAGATAAGGGGTGGGGCCAGGCTGTTTGGGGAGGCACAGACTTCCCTACCCAGCAGTTTTGCAACCCTGATGTGGCTCTCAGAGCTACAGTATGATGCCCCAGAAGGAGGCCTCAGAACAGCACTGATGCAAAGGCAGTAGCCCGCAGTGTTAGCTAGTAGAGGCCTGACAGACACAGAAAGGGGATTGCTCAGACAGAAAAGGAGATACCATCTGTGCTCTTTGGAATGGAATCATTACATCCGCTCAACTTTGGGCACGAGGTAGATATGAAGTCTGATCACCAGCCATTAGAAAGCATGATGAAGAAGCCACTGTTAAGTGCACCTAAGTGACTACCACACATGTTAGTGGAACTCCAGTGCTATGAGGCCAGGATAAGGCTCTGTCCAGGAAAGTTACTACTGGTGGTAGATACACTGAGCAGGGCACAACAAAGAATACAACACAGATGGATCTGGGGAACAGGAGACGCACTATCAACATGCCAAAATACCTTTGAATCTCTGAGGGAAGGCTACATGCACTGCACCAAACAAGTTGGGGTGCTATGGGCAGCAAAAAGTTGATACTCCAAGGCGGACCAGATCACAAGAAACAAGTATCACAGGAAGCTACCCTCTACCACCCAGCCAGATGGTACCAAGGCCATGAATAGGAGTACTTAGAAAGAGCCTCGGACATCAGCTGGCCTGATGTAGAAGAATCAGAAGAAATGAGGTATGAGCAACACAGAGGACCAACAGTACTGAACAACAGACTGAAGGCAGTAACAGAATGGAAGCAAGTCCCTCACCAAAAACAATAATA
Organism: Sternotherus odoratus; assembly: GCA_032164245.1. NCBI lineage: Eukaryota > Metazoa > Chordata > Testudines > Kinosternidae > Sternotherus > Sternotherus odoratus. Next base: position 84,233,429 of record JAVMKO010000007.1, read on the forward strand.
CAAACAAAAAGTAGGAGACTTGTTCAAAGACCAGAATTCTTGCAGTATTATGAGGCTTACCAGGCTGCAATTAGATGGTGATGCAGACTATAATTTTTATGGTGGACTACATCCTAGTAAATAATCTCTAGTTCCAGCAGTTAAGCAAATGCTTGCACAAAAAAGCACAACATTAATAATTGTAAAGAAGATGTTGCAACCTGATGGAACTTTGAGGGAGGAGCACACATTGCTGGAGGGAAGAACTTGGAGGAAGCAGCTGGAAGCCAGTCTGTGTGGACATGGCTGGAATGCTAGCTGCAATTGTAGCAGCTTTGTAAATAGTTATCTTAACAAAGAGTTGTTTAGTTTTAAAAACATGGAGTCCTCTCAAATTATTGCCCAGCTGGCAGTATATGAAACAGAGGGAAACTCTAGTATCTCATTTATTGGTGCTCAGTAAATGGCAAAGTTGGAGTTTAAGTGTCACATGGGGCCTTGCTTGCTGCCTATGTACCACAGTGTTGTTCATTGTTATTATATTTGGCATTTTTCCTTTATCCCCAGGTCCTGGATTCATATGATTATGTGCATTTTAAATAAACTCAGTTTCTAGCCCTCATGATGGCAGATAAAAGTTTGTAAATGTGACCTGACTACATTCTAAAGGTCAAAAATTCAGGAGACAAATGTAAAGGACCCCAAAACTATTGTTTTTAAAACTCTCATTATTTTTAAGGCAATATCATGAGTTGTGGGGGCAGGGTCTGACTCAGTTTTTTAACCCTTGGAGTTGGCAGTACTGGTAATGTGGAGTCTTTACCCCAAATGGGAATATTAGATACTTATCAGTCATTCTGCTCCAAAGCCTAAACAGAAGCATATGTTTTAAACAATGCTCAACTGTATGGGATTTACTGTCCCACATTTTAGCCTGTTTTATGTCCTTGAACAATGTGTAAACACCATTCTTTTTCTAACATAAGGGAATGAATATACAAATGATTAGGAACCACATACTGGATTTTTCTTTAGGGATGAAAGCCCCACATCTGTTTGAAAGCTGTTCTGCCCCCGTTTCCTTGAAAAACATTTATATTTGACAGAAGATGTGAGCCTTCTGTAGACTGTTGCCCAAACAGGAAGAGTGTTCTGTCTGATCTCAATCTGGATCATTTTCCTTACATACAGCTTTGCCATTTAGCACAACCATGGGCCATGTGTTGCCCTAGAAACAGCTTGTAAAACTCCTGTAGCATCAGTGGGAGATAGATAGACTCATGGATCTAGAGCTGTGTGTAAGCTCACATATTTAAAAAGTTTTGTTCCTTAGGAAATAGCAGCAAAAAATGCATTGTTTGCAGTTACTAAAATCAGTTCCCTGTTTTTGTACCTAGTGGACTATTAATTGCTTGAATGAATGTGGCTCTAGAAATCTAGAAAAGAACTACTCCAAAGCATCAATCTTGCTTAATCTCTCTTCCTCTTTCTGTGTGGAACAGCATCACATTTTATTTTATTATCTTTAGTGTTCAAATGTAGAAGAGGAAGGGGATGGTTTTAGTACTGCTAATCCCAAGTGTTCAAAAATCAAGAATCAGACCCCCACCAAAACAATTAACGAGATTTGCTTTTAAATGATGAGATGTTTTGGTTTTTAATAATACATCATTTTGGGGTCATTTTTACTTGCCTCCTGGATTTTTGAGCCTTCAGAAATCATGTTTTCAAACTTTTCTCCACAACCCTAAAGGCTAGAAGCTTCTTTTTGTTTTGTTTTTTAAACAAACCCTGAGATTTTCATGTAATCATGTGATTTCAGGAGTTGGGAAAAAACACACACAATATCTCAAGACTCATGATCAAACAGTTAGAGATGGCAACTTGTGGTTTGCGCCAACTTTTTCTCAGCTCCCCCTCTCCCTGTTTGACCAGTAGCTGTAAAGTGTGTTTTAGGCACTTATGCCCTGTATGATCAGGGGCTCTTCCCCACTTGTTCCCAAACACCTCACATTGTGCAGAGTCCCGGTACCTATTCCCTTCCTTGGGTTTGTTTATTAACAAAGAAATTAATAGTAATATGACCGAGTTCAGCTTCTGCCTTTTCTCTAGGCTTTGCTGCTCCCTAAAGTTTCTCCATCAACACTGCTCCAGCCACACATTAGGCTCCCTCTAAAAAAACACTCTCACCCCCCTTATATCTAGCTGGGTACCAGTTGGTCTTACTGAATCACATGTCCCACTGAACCCCTTCCCAACATGAGCACCCAGGACTAGATCAAGCTCAGGGATCTATTTGCAGAGGGGGCCCTCCACGCCTGGACCTCCCCGCTCCACAGAGGAGGGAGCTCAGTCATCTCCATGGAAGTTTTGTTTCTTCATTGGAGCACAGAGTTTTTGGTGAGTCTTGGGAGGAGGGAGAGAATGGGGTCAGGAGACACCATCATCACCTCCCACATTCAGAGAATACAGAGGTGGAAAAATGGAAACATCCGAGGCTACCCTGTTTCCCCGAAAGTAAGACATCCCCCGAAAATAAGACGTACTTCCAGTTTTGCCTCTCGCTGTAATATAATGTAATGCAATTTTGGGAGCAAAAGTTAATATAAGACACTGTCTTATTTTCGGGGAAACACGGTATGAGCTTTCCTGTGGAGGCCCCTGAGCACAGTGGAGCCCATTTGAAGGGAAAGGTGCCAGCTGGGGAGTCCATGCCAGCACTGCTGTAACAGTGATGCATTATCAGGGGGCAGGGCAGAGAGGCAGGACACCCAGAGGCACAGGGCATCTGCATGAATGACCTAGTGCCCACGGAAAATCCCCATGATTCATATGGATCTCAGGAGATCTGAAGGGTTCATGGGCCTAACCTCAGTTTCTTCAGAGCAGGGTGGAGACAGCAGAAGAACTTGGAGTAAATTGTTCAGGGGAACTTGGCCCTGTGAGAGTATTTCCCCACAGATGTATGATCTGGCCCTTGCCTTACGGATAAAGTGCATTTCATCCCAAAGGATCCCAAAACATTCAAAAAGCTGCCTAACCATACAAAAGGCATCACTTTACCCATAAGTGCTTAGTAGCTATTGCCCTGATGATATATTGTGCCTCTTCACAGCATCAGTTAATAGCAAAATGGGGAAAATCCATAGATTATACAATGCCAGAAGGTCAAAGACAAAAAGGCTCCATTTTGTCGGTCATTCCTAGAGATCAGTGCTTCATTTATGCCAGCACTTGCCAGGGTTGAACTGTCAGCTTGGCAATTCAGAGACCCAGCATTTCTGGGCTTGCTGCATCAGTTATGAATGTAAAAAAAAAATTGCTTGAGCCCTGATACCTAATTGCTTGAGCCCCAGCATCTCTTTCATTACAAAGTAAGCACTGTTACAGATGTCTCACATGCAGTCCTCGAATAGTTAATAATCAAACAGAGAGGGAAGTTAAAGCACTAACATCTTCCTCCATTCCTTCCATCTGGATTGGGAAGCTTTTCAACATGAACTGACTCGTACACAAACTCCTCTGAAAAGAATTAGATGAATTGGGTATCGTCCATCAAAATGGATCTTGTGACCAGGCAGAATTCCCATCCTGCTTCAAATAACACCCAACCGTGATGGATAGTGTCAGATTTACCCACGTCCCGAGCTTTGGCTTTACAGTAACTCATACAACAGAAAAGAAACCTTTCTCCCCTAACTGAGCTGTTCCTGCAGGGACTCCATTGTCTGTATAATGAATATGAAAAATGTGTATGTAGTTCTAATACCTGCTAACAGGTCTTGTTAGATATGCTACCCAGTGTCGGGTTTATTACAATTATCCAGGGCATATGGAGATGAAGTTTAATCACTTCACTGCTTCATCTGCTACTTCGAGTGTGACAAATCATACACCTCACCAATACATGAAACACAAACATGTATGTTAATATTGTGGCAGTCACAGTTAGGGGTTTGCATTAAAGTATTGTCCTGGTATGTATTTGTTACTGTACATGTCAATTTTGTGAATGGCTAGCCAACTACAAAAGCAGTTTCTCCTCTTGGTGTTCACACCTCCAGATCAGCTGCTGGAAGAGGGCCTCATCCTCCCTGATTGAACTAACCTCGTTATCTCTAGCCTGATTCTTGCCTGCATACTTATAGGTGCCTCTGGAATTTCCACTGCATGCATCTGACGAAGTGGATAGTCACCCATGAAAGCTTATGCTCCAATACATCTGTTAGTCTATAAGGTGCCACAGGACTCTTTGTCACTTGTACATGTTAGAGGTATTTAGCTTGTATTAACAGAGGGATAGAGTGTGTCATTGGAAGTGGTGAATGTGTGGGGGTTAAGCAAAATTATAGTAGGATATTTTAACTGGAAATTTCCTCAGTGTTAGTGGCATGTGTGAGAAGATGCTGCCCTTATGCAAACATAACTGTTTAATAACTTTTTTGTTGTTTGTGGGACTACATATATTAATTACATCCGTTTAAATCATTTTGCAGCTTGGTTTGCTGGGTCTGAACCAATTCACTGATGCCAGAAAGACTCCCATTGATTTTGGTGCACATTGTGTTAGGTGGGCATGTCACAGCTTTAAAAGAACAAACATCTCTACAGATTGTGTCAATAGCATTTGAGATGAGGGGGTAATAAATTAAGCCTACATTTTAGCTAGAACATTGACTTGCAGAGCTAAACTCCCTAAGGCAAAGGGTAGGCTGAAGTGATGTAAACTGTAATTATTACATATTAAATCCATATTTAATTTATGTAGCAAGTCAAAACACACGGAGAGAGTTAGCCAGGAACATTTTACCAATACAGAGAAATGATGCTGCCCATCCCAGATTAACACCATTGAGACAGCCTAGGGGAACAGTAAATACAGAGCTAGAAATAAAAACCTTATACAGACATTAACAACTGGGAAGAGAAACAGTGCAAATCACAAACAATTTCAAACATGGACACTAGGGAGGGAAATTAACATTTCAAACATGGGTACCTTAATAGGTCAATTAAATCCTGCCTTTTCCTGCTGACATCAAAGCAGAGGAAGCTAAAATGGGAATGTGGCTGACTACATACACAATTCTGAGTCTCTACATGCCTTGTTTTTACATCATGCTAAAATGCCTGCTCACATTTGAACACCAACCCCTCCATCACTGGTGAAAATAAACTGTGAGAAGAAGCTTTTTTCACTGAAGTCCAAATAATCCAATCAATGCCAGAATACACAGCTGAAAAAAAAAGTTTCTTGATAAATTATATTGCAAACTGACACATAAATCCTGCATGTTCCATTGAGCATTACTTATAGTGGTAAATTTATTGTCAAATTCAGACCCAAGTTATAGTCATGCAATCCCACTGAGTTCAAAGGGATCACATAGATTACTAATTGAGGGCCAAATACGCCTAATTATTATCCCAGAAAAATTAGGAATGTCTGAAAGTAGACACTCTCCATACATACTAGCCTGCAGCAAGAGTCCTGTGATTATTCTCATGACATAGATTAGTATTTGGTATGTTGTTTTTTTATGATAGCTTCATAATTGTTCTTCTTGACTGTAGTCTGTTAATAGTTTCTCAGCACTTGCTAGATCAGTTGACATCTTCCAGAACACTTCATACATATTTATCAAGCTCTTCAGTTATATTTGACCCATCCCATGTATTTTTTTCATTGGTTGTCCAAAAGATAAACCCTAAGATAAATGTCAATTGATTTTACAGATTTATTTCTGTTTGTCGTGTTTATTTCCTTGACCTTGACATTCTCCATGAGAATGATGCACTTTCACTGTTACGTCACACTCTATATTTACTAAAGGTTGTGGTGGATTCTCCATCACTGACAATTTTTAAATCACAATTGGATGTTTTTCAAAAAGATCTGCTCTCGGAATTATTTTGATTAAATTCTATTGCCTCTGATATACAGGAAGTCAGGCTAGATTATCACAATGGTCTCTTCTGGCCTTGGAATCTAAGAATACACTGAAGAACATATATTTACTGTTTTACTTAGCTAATTTTCTGCAGCTTCACCTCATAGCTGTTGAGATTATAGATATATAGATTTATATATATAGATATGGATATTGTGACGGGGTCAGACCAGAAGGGTATAGGAGAGTGCTAGAAAGCAGGTATATCAGCCTCAGGATGCGCAGGTCTCTGTTCCCTGGATAGCCAAACAAGGGCTACTCCAGGCCAATCAAGACACCTGGGGCCAATTAAGAAGATTCCAGAAGGCAGTAGAAATAGCTAGCCTGATTGGGACACCTGAAGCCAATCAGCGACTGGCTGAAACCAATTAAAAACCCTCCTAGTTAGTCAGGTGGGTGTGGATGTCAGGAGCTGTGAGAGGAGGTTGTGCTGTTGGTGAGACTGAGTGGTTAAGACAACGTGTCATGCGCGAGGAAGGAGGCCCTGAGGTGGGGGTGAAGTGGAGTTGGAGGAAGCGGGGACTGCTGTGGGGAAGTAGCCCAGGGAATTGTGTTGTGTTTTGTGGCTAGAAGGTCGGCCTTCTTAGCTGATATTGTTGGGGTCCCTGGGCTGTAGCCTGGAGTGGAGGGCGGGCCCAGGATCCTCCCCTTTCTATCTCCCCTAACTAATCACAGTGAGCCTCTGAGGCTAGCACAAACCACCTGGAAGTGCAGTACCCACAGGGGGAAGGCCAAAACTTCGCCACAATATATATATATGAGAGAGAGAGATTTGGGCTGTTGATTAATCACAATTAACTCACACGATTAACTAAGAATAATTAATCTCAAATAAATCACATTGTTAAATAGACTACCAATTGAAATTTATTAAACATTTTTGGATGTTTTTCTATATTTCAAATATATTTATTTCAATTACTACACAATACCAAGTGTACACTGCTCACTTTATATTATTTTTATTACAAATATTTGCACTGTAAAAATGATAAACAAAAGAAACAGTATTTTTCAATTCACCTCATACAAGTACTGTAATGCACACTTTATTGTGAAAGTATAAAACTTACAAAAGTAGGGTTTTTTTCTTACCTAACTTCACTCAAAAACAAAAAAATGCAAAACTTTAGAGCCTACAAGTCTACTCAGTCCTCTCTTTCACCCAGTTGCTCAGACAAACAAGCTTGTTTACATTTACAAGAGACAATGGTGCCCACTTCTTATGTAAAATGTCACCAGAAAGTGAGAACAGGCGTTGGTCCACACTGCTTTAGATTGTTATCGAGCAAAACCCCTCATCACCATGGATGCATGTCCTCTGGAATGGTAGTTGAAACAAAGAGACATTTTTAGTGCATCTGGCATGTAAATACCTTGTGATGCCAGCTACAACAGTGCCAAGTGAACACCAGTTCTCACTTTCAGGTGACACTGTGAACCAGAGCGAGCAAATGTAAACAAACTTGTTTGTCTGAGCAATTGGCTGAATGGACTTGTAGACTCTAAAGTTTTACATTGTTTTGTTTTTGAGTGCAGTTATTTTATGTACATAATTCTACATTTGTAAGTTCAACTTTCACGATAAAGAAATTTCACTACAGTACTTGTATTGGGTGAATTGAAAAATACTATTTCTTTTGTTTTTTAAAATGCAAATCTATATATATAAAAGTCAAGTGGTGTATGTATGTATGTATGTATGTATGTACGTATGACAGCGAACTCCTCCCGCACCGTTTGAGCCAGAGACTTGAAATTTGGTACAGTGAGGGATATTAGGGTCTAGATGCTGGTAAGGGTCGAAAAATTTTCGGATCTCACCTCTGACACCCCCCAGGGGTGAAAGTCTTTCAGGGCCAATCACATCGGCTGGGCAGTTAGGTGGTGATGATGTCATAATACCCCCCTCCAACAGACACCTCACTCGCTCAGCTCACCCCTCCCTCCTCCAACGGAACCCCGGAGATCCCTCAGTTTTCTGCCGCTCCCACCTCCCAACGGAACCCCGGAGATCCCTCAGTTCTCTGCCCCTCCCCCCTCCCAACGGAACCCCGGACTCCATAAGCTCTGTGCCCCACCCCCACCTGCGAAGGTCCCCGGAATCCCTCGGCTCTGGGCCCCCTCCCCGCCTGCGACGGATCCGAGTTGGGTTTGGTGGGACGGTAAGTGAGGTGGGGGTGTCGGGTTCGGTCGGGGGGTGAGGTGGGGGTGTTGGGTTTGCTTGTGGGGGGTCAGGTGGGGGTGTTGGGTTCGGTCGGGGGGTAAGTGAGCCGGGGGGTGTCGGGGTTGGTCTGGCGGGGTGGGAAGGTGTCGGGGTGGGTGAGGGGTGAGGGGTGGGTGTTGGGTTTGGTCTGGGGGAGGGAAGGTGTCGGGGTGGGTGCCCAGACCAAACCCGACACCCCCCCGGCTCACTTACCCCCCCACCAAACCCGACACCGCCACCTCACCCCTCCACCAACCGCAACACCCCCTGACCAACCCCAACACCCACACCTCACCCCTCACCCACCCCGACACCTTCCCACCCCCCCAGACCAAACCCAACACCCCCCGGCTCACTTACCCCCCGACCGAACCCGACACCCCCACCTCACCCCCCCAAGCAAACCCGACACCCCCACCTCACCCCCCCCCCACCAACCGCAACATCCCCTGACCAACCCCAACACCCACCGGGGTGGGTGTTGGGGTTGGTCAGGGGGTGTCAGCTGTCTGCCCCCTCCCCACCTCCGACTGACCCGAGCAACGCCGGGCACTTATACTAGTATTTATAATAAAAATGAATGTAAAGTGAGCACTACACTTTGTATCCTGTGTTATAATTGAATTCAATATATTTGAAAAGGTAGGAAACATCCAAACATATTTAAATAAATGGTATTCTATTATTAACAGTGTGATTAATCATGATTAAAAAAAATTCTCACAATTAATCATGATTAATTTTTTTAATTGTTTGACAGCCCTTTATACACTCTATCTATCTAAAGGCAACTTGCTTCCAGGAAGAGGATCTTCAGAGAGCAGCAGTATGATTTCCTGTAAGGAGCAGGAAGACTAGGCACCAGGTCTCTAGGGTTGCAGGTGACTGACACTTTCACACTACTACCCAACAGCCAGGGCAGAGCTGTGATCCATGTACTATAAACCCTAGGGGACTGAGCACAATTGGAAGTGCTGCCCATGGAAGGCTCAATTGGTAGCACCCCTCATGATCTCTGGTCCAGGTGCACTACTTAACATGGAGGTAGGTTTGGGAAGCTGTGCAACCTGGCAGTATCAACAGACCAGGGACAACAGGGACAAACCTGCTCTTGGTTCCCTGCTTCAGATTCTGCCTCTGACCCTTGGCTTGACTCCTGATCCCTGATTTCAGCTGAAACTCCTGGTTTCTGACTCCAACTCTGATCCCTGGCATGACTCCCAGAGTCCCAGCTATCACTCCTGCTCCAACCATCAGGGCCTTATTCCTGTTCCGACCATTATGCCTTCTCTGACCTGCAGCTAGATGTTTGTGTGTGATATAGAGCTCCAGATAAGGTAAACAAGAGAGACAAAGTACTAGCTGAAGCTGTGCGGAAGTCTGTTTGTGTCTGTAGTTTGTCATTGATTTCTTCCACAAATCCCTCTTGTTTAAGAGGGTGGTTCAAGGTATCATGACAACCAACAAGGTGAATTTCATTCAGTATCTTTCACACCTGAGCTATCTTCCATTTCAACAGAAAGGTCTTAATATAGGTGTGGTTTTGGATGGAGTAAGATTCCCCCTTCTGTAGATATGTTTTTCCTCAGAGTAGACATGATACAAAGTCAGTATTTGGAGCATGAAGGCATTTAAAGAAAATAGATGTTTTCCTTCCAATAAATTGAATATGATCATAGAGAAACAAAGCTGCTCTGTGTTAGCAAGAAATGCTAAAATCCTGTAATGTTTTGGCAAATATTTGTCTTCTGTAATTAAATTTGGTTTCCATTTCTTTTAACTTCACACTGTGTTTCCTTATTTCATAATTTATTATGCATCTGAAAATCCTCTTTTGTCTTTTAATCATGCTGCTTTCTCAGCTTTCCTGGAATCTGTTTTTATGTTTAAAATTATATTGCAGGACGTTTGCCACAATTCTTCCAGTTTTTAACAGATCTCTAACTTCAAAATAATTCAGTGCTTTTTGGCTACTGGATATTGGTAAAAACAAACAAAAAGCCCTCTCTCAGGCTTCAATATTTTATAGAAAATTATTGAACAGGAAAAATATTAGCAAGAGTCTAAACTCTGTACAAGCCATTCATAGCCCTACACATTTATGTATTTATCAAACATTATCATATTATACTGATAAAAATCTATCCGCTAATTCAATTGTGTTTAAGAAACACAAAGGCAATTGAAAGGGCCAGATCAATATCCCACTTGATCTCAGGTCTATTTTGCTAGAAGCTGGTATAGATTGAGACCAAATTAAGACAATCCCAGCATGTGAGGACACAGGACTGGCCTCCAAGCCCACTCCCATTTAAAGCAGTGGTGGCAGTCCTTGAGAAGCAGGGACAGTAGCAAGGGATCCCCTGAATCCCACCAGGATTTTCCCCCCTGAGAGGAAGGGGGGATAGCAAGGCACCCCAGTATTTACCCCATCAGTCAGCTGTATCTGCTTGGATGGCTGAGTCAGGCCCACTGCACTTTTCTCCTGCCACACACAAGAGTCCTCTGTTCCTATGGGGTTGGCAGAGCAACTCAGAACAGTGGGTCTAGGAATTAACACCCCATTGAGATGTGAGGAGCAGTTCACTTCTCTCAGTGCTATTGTCTGAGACAACCTACAGACTCCAGCAGATGTGCAGTCTGCATCACTCACACCAACTTCTCACTTTCAAGCTTTTTGTCCCAACCAGGAGAGCTAGAAATGTCCTTTTTTAAAGGAATGAAAGCTGAGACTCTGATGTCATGGCATGACTTTTGGATTCGTGGCCTTATGCACAAGACTAACCTCTATGCCTTAATCCAGACCTGGTTCTGATGCTTTCCCCCAAAAGGAGTTGCTGTTTCTCATACTTGCAATCCTCCACTCTTGAACTTGTAGTTTGCCTGAAGTTACAGACAGAAAACATTTAACTGGCTTCTAACATCAGAACACTTGACCAATACAACTATCTTTAACACCTGTGCTGGCACTGGTCCTTTCTTGTCCAGTTTTCTAGACCTAAGCAATAGAAAATATACCAACATAAACCTATGTGCAAATACTTCTAGTGATTATGCCTCTGTGACATGACTTGGACAGCTGAGTGGGAGAAGTGCCTCTGATCCCTCCCATTATTTGGGGGATGGTATGAGCTAATTCATAACAAGTTCCTCTAATATAAAAAGGAAGTCTTTAAAAAAATATGGTGACAGCTATCACTGAAATGGCTGATCCACCCAGCTGGCCATCTGCTCATGAGGTAGTTCTCTTCTCTCCCATGAGGTAGTTCTCTTCTCTTCTGTCCCAAGCCTCTCTATGGGACAACTCCTAGCACCTTGCTTATTTCCCCTTTTTGCTTTATTTTTAAGGTGAGAAATACACACGCCTATCTAAACATCTCTAAAACCGGAAGTAAAACAACTACCATCATTTGCAAGAGCAAGTTGATAGTCATATATTATACACATGCTAAGGAATACAAAACAGAGTACCAGGCATGTACATGGGGACTTGTGTTTGCAAGCAGAAAGGGTTGCTGCTTTTTGTATCAGTTAGAACTTTTCTGTGTGGCTTCATTCCTAGATATAGCAAGGGATGTTATTGCAACTTATTCTGGAGGGCATCTGCCCACATACAGTTAGGTGGATGATCAAATAGCCATGGCAGAAGAAAGCCCATCTATTTCCATCTTGAGACTAGTCAAAAGATTGGTGATCCCATGTAATGGATAGTGTCATAATGATCCATTTGTCTGGGACCTTTAGGCTTCATTAATGTGAATGGATAAACCTGCGTGGTGACATATCCAAGTTAGTCATATTGACTAAGCTTCCCCAGTATGAGCCAATGTAATCAGCCTTTCAGAAAGAATATAAATGTTTTGGGGGCCAGTCAAAAAGTTAACAAGATTCTGTTTTCTTTCGTCTCTTCCTGTCACCCACTCTTTATTCTAAAGGGATTATTTTGTATGGATGGCAACGGATAGTGCCTTGAAGTACAACAAAAGATACAATGATGAAACAATTGGCTTTTTTCCTCTCTGTTATGTATCCAGGCTAAACCAAATAAAATTCAATATTGCTCTGATAAAAATAACATGATGGTTCTGGTGCAAACGATCAAAAACAAGAAAATGTGATGACTCCTGTTCACTGACGCTGCTGTTGTGAACACATTAGCTTTGTGGTCTGTTCTCTGCAGTGGCTGACACTGGATACAAAGTCCAAATCCAAGTCTCTATCCTAAGATTCAATGCCCTCCGTGGTGTTGGCCCAAGCTACCTAAGAGCTTACCTTTCCCTCTCATGAGACATGGTTCATGACCTCCCATCCACTGGACCTGTAACAGGCTGGCTTGCTGGAGCTAACCAACCCCGATTACAGCATGAGCTACACCTGGCAGAGGTTAAGATGACTGCCCTGTAAAGAACAGTAGTTCAGCAAATGATAGATTGCAGAGAATATGAAAGAATCCTGCAAGGAAAACCCTGAGACAAAGGAACCTGTAACAATGAGGAGCTTCAGTTAACAGAAGGCTCCTACCAGAGACCCTGATTGAGAGAAGGGTTTGGGTCTGAAAACCAGAATCACAGAAGGCTGAGGAAGGCTGAGCTTCAGCCAGATAAAACCTGGGAGTTCTTGTCTGGGAGTAGTTGGCCCACGTCCTGCTAGAGACCCTGACTGGAAGAAGGGTTTGGGGGCCCATAAAACAGAATACTTTGCTCCAGCCAAGTAAAGCCTGTGTGACTTTGAACTGGGACCTAGCTCTGGTAAGAAGTGCCGGGGTCTCCCTGGTAAAAGGGAGAAACTGAATGGGGCCTGTATGTAAGGACTCAGTAAATGGGAACCAGGAGGGGAATGTTTTAATTACCTGTGGACTGTGAATTACAAAGGGCTGGTCTACACTAGGGGGAGAGGTCGACCAAAGATACGCAACTTCAGCTACGTGAATAACATAGCTGAAGTTGGCATATCTTCGGCCGACTTACCTACCGTCCTCATGGCGGCGGTGGTCGGTGGTGCGCTCCCCCCTCGACTCCAGCTTGCTCCTCGCAGCAAGCTGGAGTTCCGGAGTTGACGGGGGCGCTGTTGGCAATCGATTTATCGCATCTTAATGAGACGCGATAAATCAATCACCAAAAGATCGATCACTACCCGCCAATCCGGGGGCGTAGCGAAGACATACCCTAAGGGGCCCTGCAAAAGAGAAAAATTGGTATCAAAGCAACACAGAGTGACCTCTGGCCATGAAGGGATGCTCAGGCAGTGGCTGGCCTTGTTACAGGAACCATTAAACTAATCAGCCAGAAAGAACTTCTATAAGCACTGCCCTAAACTATGCAATTCAGTCCCTCAAGAGATAAGAGTGGCCTTAAAACTCACCATGTCTAAATGCAAAACCCCTCTCTTGACCACATTTTCCGCAACTTATACACACAGAGACAAAAAGAAGCCTGAAAATCAAAGTATGCATTAGGAGGAGAAAGATAAATTGTTATTACTATTTTAAAAGAGAAGGAATAGGGGGTTCTCAGATATTACAGTAATAGGGGCAATATAAGTATCTAGTTAGAGTAAGAATATGGATAACAGGGTGCACTAGGCTGCTGGAGATTGAAGATGTAAAGAAAAGTTTCTGACTATCAGCAGTCACTAAAAATCCCATGGCATATTGCATGGCAGAAGTTGTGGTGCGTTGCCTAATCCCTATAGGTTCTCTGCCCAGGCTTGTGCTTAGTGACACTGGATGCTAATTAAAGGTGATGCCTTCCAATTCAGATGTCTGCCTTTTCATGGTGTGAAGTGATCCTTACAAAGTCAAGCACTTGAAAGATAAGAAATGTAAGTATTCAGGTTGCTCTTGCATCTAGCAACCATACTAATTTTTCTACAGCCTGGATGGTGCGTAGTGAATGAAATAGCTGTTGAATATTTCCTTTTATCTTTGTTGTTCAATGTGTGGCACCAACCTGTATTTATTAGCCAGCGTCCAAACCCTGAACTAAATAGAGACTTATTTATTTCCTCATGTGCTTTCCTAAAATGCCTTGAGTGGTCACAACTAATTTATACCCCATCATTTTGTATGTATAGTTGGGATTATTTTCTCCCATGTGTATTTCTTTGCTCTTAACACTGAATTTCATCTGCCGTTTTATTGCACAGTAACCCAGTTTTGTGAGATATCTTTGTAACTCTTCGCAATCAACTTCAGACTTAAGTAATTTTGTACCATCTGCAATTTTTCCCACCTCACTCTTCACGCCCCTTTTCCAGACCATTTATTAATATGTTGAAGAGCGTAAGTCACAGTACAAATCTTTGGGGGACCCCACTATTTACCTCGCTCCTTTGTGAAACTGATTTATTTATGGTCTTGGTTTCCTATCTTAACTAGATACTGACCCATGAGAGAACCTTCCCTCTTATCCTATGATTGCTTCATTTGCTTAAGAGCCGTTAGCAAGGGACCTTGTCAAAGGCATTCTGAAAGTCCAAGTACACTGTATTGACAGGATCACCCTTTTCTGCATGTTTGTTGACTCCCTCAAAGAATTCTAATAGATTGGTGAGGCCTGATTTCTCTTTACAAAAGCTGTGTTGATTCTTATGCAACATATCATGTTTGTGTCTGTCTGATATTTATGGTCTTTTCTATACTTTCTATACCAATTTGCCTGGCACTGAAATTACATGCAATTGTGAGAATAACCTCTGGAACCATTTTTTAAAATAACTGTATATTACCTACCTGTCAGTCACTGGTACAGAGGCTGATTTAAGATGATTTTGGGAGAACTAGGGGAGCAGATAGTTCATTTTACTTGGTTTGGTACTGATGTGGCCTCTTCCAGAATACTCTGTCCAGCTCTGCATATTACATTTCAAGAAGGATGTTGAAAAATTGGAGAGAGTTCAGAGGGGAACTAAAAGAATGATTCAAAGGATTATAAAACATAAATATAGTGACAGACACAAGAACCTCAATCTATTTAGTTTAACAAAGAGAAGGGTAAGGGATGATTTGATTACAGTTTATTAGTATTTACATGGGGAACAAATATTTGATAACGGGCTCTTCAATCTACTGCAGAAAGGTATAATACAATCCAATGGATGGAGTTGAAGCTAGAGAATTCAGACTGGAAATAAAGTGTTCATTAACCAGTGGAACAATTTACTAGGGACCATGGTGGGCTCTCCATCACTGACAAATTTTAAATCAAGATTGATTGTTTTTCTAAAAGATACGCTCTAGGAATTATTTTGGGGAAGTTCTAGGGCCTCAGAGGTTAGATTAGATTATCACAATGGTTCCATCTGGCCTTGGAATCTATGAATCAGCAGGGTGTGAACCCAAGATCTTCAGCACAGACCTGTGTCACTTGAGCTAAAGTATACCTCCATCAGCTGGTGTCAGAAATACGTTAATCTCTGCCAATCAGATATTAACAGGGATGTGTTACATGCTGAAGTGTGAAACTAGGCCTCATGGTCTCCTGGCTGCCAGACAAGTGTGCCTTCCTACCCTGAACCACAGGTTATCGTCAGGTGTAGCAGTAATTTTTTCTGTACTCCCAAAGTGCTAGAGCTCTTTTGAAAAAGTAAAAACAACAACAACAAAAGTTAACATTGGCAATACCATTTCCTTTGACCTCATTCTGCAAAACAAAAACAAAATGTGGCACTATTTTCATTTAAACTGTTAAAAAATATCCACTCTGAGATAAAGACCAACCTTGAAAAATGCCCTCCAAACAGTTAAAGCTTGGAACCAGAAATGAGGCAGCCTTAAACTCAGGGTTACTACAAGTTTTCTCTAATATTAATTACCATTAATACTATACATTATATGGACATATTCTATATTTAACCTGCAAATTTTATCTAATATTTATACATATATTGCCTAACGTCTCTTTTTCCCCTTGTCATGATCATGAAATAAGTGACTTTGTGATGGGAAATGATTGGGCACAAGTGAAACTTGACATTAAAAGGGATAATTAACATATTAAATGATTTTTCCCACTCTGTTCACAATGGAAAGAATGAGAACTAGCAGGGAAAATATATCATTGTCATGGCTCGTTTCAAGGTCAAGAAAGTGGAAGTCCTAACTAAACAGAAATAAATCATTAGAACCAGTTGAAATTTCTCTCTAGTTTTATCTTTTGGGAAGACCAGAGAAGAAATTTATGAGACAGCTGAAAGTGAAGAGTTCATAAATGTAAGCAAAATGCAGGCAGATTTAAAATGAGAAGACACACTCTAACAGGTTGAATTATGGAGCCATCATCTAAATAATATCAGTAAACCAATAAAGGGACTAATCACAGGACTTTCATGGCTATAGAAATAAAAGATCTGTAACTGCCTAGCAAATGTTGGCCCAACCCAAAACCCTGGTTCTTTAATGCCCGGACTGGATGAAATTTGGAAAAATTCAGATCTTGATCCACATCCAAACTTTGCAGACCTCATCTCTTCTATATAGTTACATCAGCATGTGCTCAGCTTCTCTGTACTTGCAATCATAAAAATCACATCTCTCTGCCACACCAAAAAAAAAAAAAGCCTATAAAAGAGTGGGGTGGGACCCTGGCTAATGATTCTACCTACAGCTGTGTGCTTGGGCTGAATGCATTGCAATGCAATCTTTAAAAATGATTCAGAAAGATAGGAAAGCTGAGTTTGCAATTAGATCAAACCATTTCTGAGTTTCTTCATCTCTCTCTCATTGCAACTGTAAATCCCTTTATCTCCATAAGAAAACCACACACATGCTAAACCCACAGAAGAAACTAAGTCATGTGAAAGGAAGGATGGGAAATTTATTTCCAGTTCTCTGACCAGATGCAAAGTAGGATAACTACATTCTGTCCAACTATATTTCCTGTGAAAATAGAGACTGTTTTTCCCCTTCATCTCTTTCCCTAGTATAATGAGTAACATGCACTGATAAATATTGTCACTTTCCACTGCAGAAGTAGTTGTACTTTGTTGGCTGATGAAATGACTAACAAAATAGTCCAACAAAGAGCAAGAGTTTTGTTGTCTGTCAGATGGTAATGACTTCAGTCCTTTAGCAACCTGGAACGAACCAGTGACCTAGGCGTGAATAATGTACCCCTTCCTGTGCTAGCTAGCTCAGTCAATTCATCCACAGGACAAGAACGGGCAGTCTCACCCCACTCTTTGGGCTCCTTACAGGGGTAGCAACTGTAAGCGATAAGTGGGTTCCACAGCATCCTGCAGGACACATTGTCTACAGGAGATATGCTGAATCAGGACTTCCCTAGTTTTCCCTGACCAAATCCCCTTCCTGTCCAGTATTGCCCACTTTGGGGGCAACGCTGGCTCCTGAAGGCACCCCAGTTGAGGTGAGGAAGTAGCAGGATTCCACTAGTCCCTTCTTGAGGGAATTTACAACACTGGGCTCCATGCTCGTCTACAGAGTTGCAGAAGTGGGCATAGACCTGAGAATGCATCAGGGCTGGAGATTACAATAGTGTGGGTGGGTACAGAAAGACAGAACAAGGAGTAATGGTCTCAAGTTGCAGTGGGGGAGGTTTAAGTTGGATATTAGGAAAAAAAACTTTTTCATTAGGAGGCTGGTGAAGCACTGGAATGGGTTACCTCGGGAGGTGGTGGAATCTCCTTCCTTAGAGGGTTTTAAGGTCAGGCTTGACAAAGTCCTGGCTGGGATGATTTAGTTGGGATTGGTCCTGCTTTGAGCAGGGGGCTGGACTAGATGACCTCCTGAGATCCCTTCCAACCCTGATATTCTATGATTCTATAAGGATAATAACACAAAATGATTAAACAGATCGACTGTCCTAGAATATAACAGTATCTGAATTGAAACTAAGCCTGGTAAATCGAGCACTGCAGTAGCTGACAAGCTGATTAGGCAAATCTTATACAGTAGACTCTCGATTATCCAGGATGATAGGGAAAAAATTATTTCTGGTTAATAAAATCCCGGATAATCACCATCCATAGGAAATATTGGGGGGGGGGGGTTTGGTTCACCAGCCACCCTGTGCCGGTGGGAGGGGATATTGAATCACTGGCAGCCCTGCACCCTGGTGGGGTTTTTTTGTGTGTGTGCTTGGGGCGGCAATAAAGCCAGAGCCGGCCGTACGAGTTGCGTGTATTTTTTTTTGGCATCCTGGTTAATCCACATCCTGGTTAATCCAATCCTGGATAATCGAGAGTCCACTGTATTTAGCCTGATTCATGCTGATTGGGCTATATGAAAATGCCATTTAAACAGGCTGGATGAAAACAGGAGGAGTTTTGCAAAACATTTGTCCAATTTTTGTTAATTTTTTTAAAAAATTGAAAAGCTCTATATTTAAATAACAAAGGATGTGTTTTGAACTTTCATGGACATTTTAAAGGATTCTGTAATCACAGAAGTCTATTTGAGTCTCCATACACATACATAATTACTGTTAAATTTAATGGGTAATGATCAAGTCCCTCCTGTAAATTTCAGTCCAGAGAAAGGAGACATTCAAAATCATTTTGGTTCCCTGAAAAAAATAAGTGACTGGCAAGTGTTTCCCATGCAAGAGAAACTACATGATTTATATCCCCATAACAATGGCAAGTAATTTAAAAAAACAAACACCACCAACCTACACACACAACCAAGTATCAAGATTTAAGTATTTAGTAATATTTTGTGTCATGGGGAACTCTTTGTTTTAAGAAAATAACAAATAGTATGGTTTAAGTTAGTGCCTATTAGGCATAGACAATTTATTATTACTCGATGTCTTCAAATTAGGCAAAAAAGAGATGGCATGTCCATCTTCTGCCACAGGTGCAAGAGTAGGTGGCTTTATGGTGAATTAGGGAAGTGTAACTACTGCATACCTACCTACCCCAAAAACTTCAACACAGGGAAAGTTGCATATGTACATTCTCTATTAATCACTGAAAATCCAGCAAGACACCCTTAAAACAATATTCACAGCAACTTAGACTCATACGCCTTAGCCCCCAAATAAACATTCTCATACCCAACACACACAAATTCCTCCACCCTACAGCCAAATCCTGGGATTGTTTGGGTTGGAGTGCAGGAATGGAAAGCTTGGGTCAGGTCAGGGCTGGCGACAGAAATTTTGGGGCCCCGTACTCTGATTGTTTGTGCCCCCCCCCCCGGCCGATCTCCCGCTGCCCGCGCCCTGCCCCGCCCGGGCCTACGTGGGTCGCCCGCTGGGTCCCGCTGCTCCGGACGCAACTCGCTGGGAGGGGAAGATGGAGCGACGTGCCCCCTTAAATCCGTGGCCCGGTTCGGCTCAGCTCAGTGCAGGGGAAGATGCGCAGGGAGAGGTGGTCCACCTGAGGTGGGCGGGGTTAGGGACGCAGAGGCGCCCTCCCCATTGGATATCCCGGCCGGGATGCGGGGGGGGGGGGGCACTCTGCCCAGGCTGGGCATCACCCAGGATGTAGTGGGGAGGTGCCCAGAGCATCCCGGTGCCCACCCGACATTTGCTGCGTCCCGTCGAGCACCCCGCCCCACGCGCTTCCCGGCGGCCGGCCCGCAGGTGTCTCACCTGTGCCAGCGGCGGCCACAGCATCGCTCCCAGCTCCGGTGGGCTCGGCGCTCCACAACTGCCCCGCCTCCCCCTGCTGGGCTGCCATTAGCTCCTGGCCCCGGGTCTCCCCAGCCCCGCTCGCTGGCCCCCACCCCCGCGGAGCGGCGCTCGCTCTCTGATCACTCCTGAGGCGGGAGAAGTGGGATGGATGGGAAGTAGATGGGGAGGGGGCTCTGGATGAGGAGGGAGAAGGGGGATGGATGGGGAGGGGGCTCTGGGTGAGGAGGGAGAAGGGAGATAACAGGGAGGGGGCTCTGGGTGAGGAGGGGGCTGGGGGTGAGGGGGCTCTGGGTGAGAAGGGGGACGGGGTAGATGGGGAGGGGGCTCACCCCTCAACTGACTGCCAACGCTCACCCCCACTTACAAAGCAGCCTTCAATTATTAAGTAGTGGGAGCTACCTTGTTTATACACCAGTAACCACAGGGGGCTAGCTAGCCCTGCTCCACACTAGGGGGATGCTTTTCTAGATGTCGCTTACATACTTTGTTGCTTGTTCTGATCCTTCGCTGGGAAGCATTAGCTCCTACCAGAGATGGGGCAGGGGGCTAGATGGGCCATTGGTCTGACCCCTATACGGCTCCCACCCGATAGAGGTGAGCCCTGCACAACCCTGCTAGGGCCCGGGCTCAGCCCTCTGTACCGCTGGGGGCTGCCCCACCACTCAGGAAGTCTGAGCAATGCAGGAAATTGAACCAGCCTGGACCAACCACCCCGCCCCCTTCTCCCGCCCGCACCCGGGGCTGCTGCCCCCGGATACCAGCCGCGGGAGACGCCTGAATGCGGGGCGCTGGCGCGGACACATATCCGCGGCGCCTGCTCTCCCCCAAGAGCCTTCCCGGCGGGGGCGGACGGAGAACGCGCCGGGGGGCGGGGAGGAGCCCGTAGACCATCTCATGGACCCCGGTCCAGCGGCGCAGCGAGCTCGCAGCCAGGCTCTGAGGGGCAGCGGGACCCGGCCATGCCCCGTTTCGCCCCGCAATCTTCGACCTCTGCCCCACCCCACAACAAGGCTTCGCTGTGAGCGAAAGTCACAGTGACCACTTCGGGCGAACCCTAGCACCCACCCCATCCCCGCAAGGCTCCATCCCCGGCAGCCACTCAGGGGGGCTCCGAGCTCCTGGACTAGGCCCGGCGACAAGGGGGATCGACTACGGGTACAGCTGTGTACCGGGCCCCGGACTTAAGGGGGCCCCCTTAAGTCTGGGGCCTGGTACAGCTGTACCCATAGTACTCCCCTGTCGCCGGCCCTGGGTCAGGTTCATGGATGAGCAGCGGAACTCCCCGCTGCCTCCCTGACCACTCCTGCCAGCTACACATAGCCCTGCTGCCTAGAGAAGCTCCCAAAGCCCAGCTCATCTCCCAATTTGTATGTCCTCCCTCCGTCTATCCTACCTAACCCCCCCACCCCCCGCTTTGTACCAAACACCCATCTTTATTAACTCATTATTTATATTATGCTAGTGTTCAGAGGCCCCAATCTGATATGGGCCCTACTATGATATGCACTGTATAAACAGACAGATATAAACTCTGTGGAAAGGGGTTGAAACATAAATTCAATTCAAGACACAAGTGGGTGTAACGAACAAGTAGTGGGCAGTAATAGCAACATGTATTCTGTGAGCAGCTCATTATGGTTCTTATGAATTGTGGGCACTATGAATAGACCTGAGAAGAAAAGAAGTCTGTGGGCTATATTAACATGCCAAAGGGCTCTATGCAAGTCTTGGACAAATAATTTAGAACTTGGTCCTGCCCCCATTCACGGCAATGGAGAAACTTGAATGATAAAGGATCAAATCCCTAGTGCATTTCTCAATGTTTGAATTTCCAAGGCAGATTACAGGGTAGACACACTGAGTATTTATACATGATCTAAGATTCACGTCTTTTTCCAGATGGAACCAAGAACTAGTATTTAGCTCAGCCGTTGGTATAAACCACAAAGTGCTGTGTACACTATTGGTGAAGAAACTCATTACATTACTGTTTAAAATAAATGTGATCATGAAAACAATCACATTTGTGAAGTTCATATTGCAAAAGCAATGGGAGATTGTGTGAAATGAGGAAAAAAGTGTAAATAAAGAGATTATTAATTTAAGGCTATCCCATAGTTTTGTCAAAAAAAAATTCCTTTTGTGCTCAAATTTCTCATGTTTAATCTCAGCACCAAGATTTGTGATGGAGTTGTTTCATTTTGTATTTTTACAGTATTAAGAAAAAATCAGGTCAGCTGGGTTTGAATCATGTGAGGATAAAAATTGATATTTTTAAATGCACGGGTAACTCAAATATCTCAATTTTAAAATAAACTTGCTCTGGACTTTAGTTCCTGATAAGGTGAGGGGAAGTATTTGAAATTGAAAGAAGAAACTTAGAGATATCTGAAATCATTAACTTTTTTTATTATGCCAGCTTTGACTAATTGCAATAGCAGATCAAATATGTTCATGCATCTCCTAATGCTCCTAGCACAGGTGTATACATACAAGCATTCTCACAATCTTTACTGAGCCATCTTTCTTGGAGTTGTGGACTAATTCAAAGTATGATCCTGCAACTGGGACTATCTTATGCACACACAGTCTCATTGACTTCCAGGAGGTGCCAAATGTTTGCAAGGGTCTCGCCAGGCAGATCCAACAACAGGATCACAGTTAATTTAAGGCTGGGGTGGGGAACCTCCGGCCCGCGGGCCTTATACAGCCCGCCAAATCATTCTGTCCGGCCTGTGGCGGGGCCGGGCGGCAAAAGGAGGAGCCGCGGGGAGCCGACAGTCAAGGGGATGGGGGGGGAGGCTAGGCTGGGCGAGGTGGGCGAGGCGTGGGTGAGGGAGGGAAGGAGGTTTGGTGGGGGGGAGGCTGGGCTGGGCGGGTCTGGCATGGGGGGCAGGAGGCTGGTTTGGGAGTGGGAGGGGGGGAGGAGGTTAGGTTCGGTGGGATGGGCCAGGCCAAGCAGGGGTGGGGGAGGGAAGGAGGTTAGATGGGGGGAGGCTGGGCAGGGGTAAAGGAAGATCGCCCCCTACACCCAGGCTGATAGCGGGAGCTGACTGGGGCAGGCGGCAGGACCCCGGCTGGCAAGGGGCCAGCGGGGGAAACCCCAAAGCAGTGCAGGGCTAAGCACTCCGCCTGCCACTGCTTTGGGGGGCCCCTTGCCAGCTGGGGTCTCAGCTCCCGTTGCCAGCCTGGGCTTCCTCGGGGGGGGGGGGGGGGGGGAAGCGGCTCGCGAATGACATTATAAATGTCCAAATGGCCCTTGATAGAAAAAAGGTTCCCCACCCCTGATTTAAGGACATGAGAGAATTCATGAACTTCTTTTCTCATTCTACAAGCACAAGACTTTTCCATACTCTCCAAGTAGAAAATTATCCAGCACCAACAAATATATTATGCATGAGAGTCCATATGAAAGATACAATGCTACTACTGACAACAGGAGTGAATAAAACATACTGAATTTAACTTTTACTTTTTGTTGGTTAAATGAGTTGTAGTTGCCTCATTTGTTTGTTAAGAGCTTTGCTATCCTCCAGAAAGAAAGATACTACAACTCCAATTCTGCAAGAATTTGCACATGTTCTTAACTTTATGAAAAGAGTGTATGTAGTTCCATTAATTTCAAGGCACCTACTCATAAGGTAAAATCCTGGCCCCTTTGAAGTCAATGACAAAACAAGCACATCTTTGCAAAGTTAGGGCATATATAATTAATGCTAACTAGCTGCTTATTCCCAACCACACCCTCACTATGCAAATCCAAACCAAAATGTGGATAAAAATTAGTGAATTTGTGAATTACTGTCAAACAAAATTATAGCACCGAACATGATTTCCAAATACTGTATCTACAAGGATTATGGCACCATCTAGTGGAAATCACTAGAGCTATGCAATTTGAGTACCAACTGAAATTATTAAAGGAATCTACAGGTCACCTGGAAAAAGAAACTTAGAAAACAGAAAAAGCCGTATCCTTTCCTCTTTATCTACTAAGTCTGTGGTTTTGGAGGTATCCTCTTTCTGGTTTTGGCTGCTCTTTGATGAATAAAGGAGAATACACAATAAAATAAGTATGTTTCAGACACGGTCTTCCAGTTCTACTATGGAGACACCTACACAGCAAAAAACAGAAAAATCACACTTATCCAAGAATTCCGCAAAAGGGGATGATCACTCAATCTTGCAATACACAGTGTTGTTCTTCTGATAGCAAAGTTTGCTAAAAGTTTCCTAAACCACACCTTTGGTATGCAAAATATTCAGAGACTCCCAAGATAACTAGACAGATTAAAAATGAAGTTTCAATATTACCTGTGATACCACAGATGCCAGAAATTGCTGTACAAAACATGCAACTGATAGTATTTATGATGGTATTAAAAAAAAGATTGTTGAGGACATCTTCTGAAAGTGCCATGATAATGTCAGAGGGGGGAAAAGTAGTAAAAACCAGGTTTGTAAAACTGATTGCTGTGCTGAAAACATCCCATGGTTTGATCAATAAGGGCATGCAGCATATAAATCAGTGCTTGAATGCATTTTAATTCTAGTTTTGCTGTTTGCCTTTAAGCAAGTTTGGGGGAGGGGAAACTCTCAATATTGAAACACCCAGTATTGAAACAAACAAACACTCTCTTCCTAGCCCCTGAATAAGCACAAAAACCCTCCTTTAACTTTTTGACTTCCATATATTCATCCATTTGTTCTACTACATTCTACTCCATCTCAACTGCAAGAGTATTCCAGTTCTCACTTCCGAAAGAGAGAGAGAGACTATTCTTTTGCTGGATGAATCAACACCATCTTTCCAGGGAGATGCATTTTAATCATTTAGGCAAGGGGTGGGCCTTTAAAGAACTAGCTTGATAGTTCTTATCTGGGATTTAAAGGATTACTATAAATATTTTGTCTGGATATGGTAGAAGCAAATGGGACTGAAAACAGATTTCTGCCAACTGGTGTCTGGGATTTTCTCTCGTCTGGCCAGCAGATTTTTCTTTTGCTCAGGCATGACCTGGGTTAATCCTGAAAAATGCAAGTTTTTGTTTCACAGTAGAAGTGCCCTGAGAAAAGAATGTTTAATTGGCTCTGACCCTTTAAAAATATTTGATTATATATGGAGAAAAGTAAATATTCTGTTATACAGCCCAGAGAAGAAGGTGAAATATACATTTTGATAGTTAAAATTTACCTTATTTTGTTACAGGTAAAATGCATATTTTGTAGAAAGCATAATCAGTGAGGGCCCGAACACTGGAGCATGCCCTCCTGGCACTTACAGATCCTCTTTATTATAACAGAGGTTTGCTGAAGCTGGGACTTTTTCCACTTTGGAAGTTTGGTGAAGCTTGACCTTGGACTTGTGGTGTTCTCAGAAATGTAGCTCCGCAGTCAGATGGCCATTTTGTTACAGGCACTGTTTATGAGTAGGTTAATTTGTGGACGTGTTCTTTAATAGTTGGCACTATAAGATATTGATACCTGCTTAATTTTGCATGCAAAGTAAGTGACTGGTTTGGCTTTGTTTTTAATAAAAATAAAACAGAACTGAATAGCTAAATAGACATCTCCTATTCGGCAGCCTGGTAGTAGTTTGAGACTCTAGATCCAGTGGGAGCGATAGCCCAATATTGTTTGTTTATTATTGGTACTATAAAGGTGCCTAAAGGCCTAGCCAAAAATCATTCTAGGTGCTGTATAAACACATCTTAAGTGGCTCTCTATGCTCTGAAGAGTGTGTAATTTAATAGGTCTTAAACATGAGGAGGCAAGGGTTTTGTTTCCTTTTATTTTTTAAATCATTTCTAGTTTTGATTCAGTCCCATCTGTTGATTAATGGGCCTAGGCTGATATTGAAAAAAAATAACTGAGGGGGAGTATGAAAAATAATTGCACATGAGATTAGTTAATTTGTAAAACAAAAAAATAAGGGAAGATGTTACTCCCCCACCAACTATACCTACCTTATTTGTAAAGCATTCAAAATTAAGCTATGAGGTTCTAAGATGATCTAGAAACTTCTTCATCTTGGCAAATCTGTGCATTTCTAGGTAGGACTATTTCATTTAGGTTCTTCTACTGCCCTCATCCACTATGATATGAGAACACCTTCTAATCATGCAGTAAGTGATATAACTAACATTGGTTGTGTGGTTTATTTTCACTCTAACCCTCTCCCCCATGAGGAAAATTGTGTGTGCATTGTTTTGTTTTGGTTGGGTTTTTTAAATATCTATGCTGCTGTAAGTTTGTTAGAAGGCAGGACAAAGAAATGTGTTTTGCACTTGGAGCAGAAGGCGGTAAAGTTTAGTTCCTGGGCAGCATTAAAAGAGTGGATCAGATGAGCTGTTGTCACTGTATTTCTAGCTAGGACTAGGCCCAGATCATTAGAATCTGTTCTTGTAAAATTTCCACTTAGTTTTATAGACTTAAGAGGGTCAGGTAGTTCATACAAGCAGCCAAACTGAACTCCTAATAACTTCAGACTTTCCTATCACTATATAAACAATGGGCCAATATCTACTCTCAGCTTGCTGTCTTCTATCTAAGCATTGATAAAACTCTGTTGACTTTTGGTTATAAGAATTTACACAGCCTGTAGCGAGCACCTCTACTGCATAAGAAATGAGTTTGTGTGGATCCGTCTGAGAGCCGAATGTATCAAAATCTGGCCCTGGTGTTTGCCAGGGGTGATAATGTTTGAATGTCTGGAGTCTGACTGGCTGGAATTCTTTGTTTGTGTAACTAGTTAACTTACAGCCAACAAATGCTGCAACTATTTGTCAGTTAGCTTAGTATGCAAAGTAGGTCTTCGCCCATAAAAGCTTATGCTCCAAAATATCTGTTAGTCTATAAGGTGCTACAAGACTCTTTGTCGCTAATGTATAAAAGGTTATTATTTTACAGTACCAAATGAAACCATTAGGTGGTGGCGTTGGATAACCATGGTACAGACGGCCATTTAAAACAGGGGTGGGCAAACTCTTTGGCCCCAGGGGCACATACAGTTTGCAAAATTATATGGAGGGCCAGGTAGGGAAGGCCCCGCCCCTTATATGGGCCCCTCTCACTTCCCGCCCCTGACTGCCCCCTCAGAATTCCCAACCCATCCAACCCCCCCCAACCTTATCCCCTGACTGCCCCGTCTAGAGACCCCTAACCACCCCCCCAGGATCCCACCCCCTACCCAATTCCCCTGCTCCCTGTCCCCTGAGTGCCCTAACCACTATCCACCCTCCCACCCCCTAACCACCACCCCAGAACCCCATCCCCTATCCAATCCACCCTGCTCCCTCACTGCCCCCTCCAGAGCCCCCTCCCCCCAACCACTACCCCAGGACCCCCCGCCCTTACCATAGCTGCTCTGCACGGCTCCGGGGAAGGGAGGAGCGCACAGCCCAAGCCCCCAGAGCGCTCCCTGTGTGACGTGGCTCTGGGGGAGGAGGGGAGTGCGCAGCCCTGGCCCCCAGAGCTCTGCCTGCAGGGTGCGGCTCTGGCAGAGGAGGGGGAGTGCGCAGCCCCTGCCCCAGAGCTCTTCACGCATGACGCAGCTCTGGGGGATGGGGGAGTGCGCAGCCCCGGCCCCTGGAACACTGCCGTGCTGAGCTCTGAGGGAGGGGGGAAAGCATGCTGCCCCGGCCTCCCCCAGCCGCACAGCAGCGCTGCCAGCACGGCTCCTGGGGAGAGGGAGAGCGTGCAGCCCCGGCCCCACAGCGGTGCCCATGTGGCACGGCTCCGGGGGAGGGGCTGGGGGCAGCCTCCCCGGGGGCCAGACGGGACAGGCTCGGCCCACGGGCCGTAGTTTGCCCACCCCTGGTATAAAACATCATGATGCTATAATTTATCCGTTCTTTTATAGCAAGTAGAATGTACTTACTCTAATTTCTACTTCATTCTGTGTTGTTTGCCTAAAACAGGTCACATAAAACAGAGTTACTGAAAGTGCTCTACCCAAAAGTACAGAAAACCATTTAGAATTCCAGATCAACAAAAATCTACAATGTTTCTTAAAGATTTGCATTGACACTTTAGTTTTTGTAAGAAAGTTACCAGTATGGCAATTCCTATGTTCCCAGACTGGGTATAAGGGATCCTGAAATATCAAATGGAGTATAGAGTGGTCACTTGTTTATGCTTCCTTGCTAGATGGTATGCCGAGCTATTTATTAGATAACTCAGTTAGGGTCTAATCCTGAGATGCAAAGGGTTCTAAATCCCATTAAATCCAATGGGAGTTAAGGCTGATGAGCTTCTTGAAGCTATAAAGCTTGTTGTAGGTTTGTAGCCAGTCACAAAGAAACACACTTTCCCACTGTACCTCAAAGAAGTCCCCTGGAGCCCCCATATTCATCACTGTCACATAATTATACATTTTGTACAAAGTATGCCTTGTGAGGTATTATTTTAAGTCTTAATCTGTTGAACATTAATATCCCACTGGATATGTGCTGTCATTATATGTGAAGTTATGAAGCATTGTTGTGTGTGTTACTGAGATATGTTGTGAGGTTGGAAGAGGCCCACAGTCAACCTTTCAATTGCAACAAAGGACCAGCCAGACATATTGATGGCCCCTTAAGGAAAATCCACTCTCCCCATGGCTTATCAGAGAAAGCACATAGGCAATGGAAACTTCTTGACCAATGGGGGTTGCCTAACCCCCTATAGCAGCAAAGACCTTTCCAGAAAGCTGGAAGAAAATATTTAAAAAGGAAAAGTAACATCACTTGGCATCTCTTCACCCCAGCTCAACACCTGGAAGAATCTCTGGAAGACATAGGCCTTGTCTACACTACAAGGAAAATTTGATCTAAGTTTCCCGCAATTTGAGTTATGTGAATAGTATAATTCAAATCAACGTAACTTAGACCTACTTACGGGTGATGCTCCCCCTACTCTTCTCGATCCAGTGGGGTACAGGAATTGAGAGGAGAGTGATCACTGATTGATTTAGCAGGTCTTCACTAGACACTCTAAATTGACTGCCAATGCATTGATCGCAGCTCATCAATCTCCCAGTAAGTATAGACAAGACTTTGAATTGAGGAAGGGTGGTTCCAGACTAGAAGATAATCCCACCCTGTGTATTGAGGCTTTGTAACCGGCTTCTACCATTTGCCAGGGTGGAGAAACTGCTTGATTCAAATCCTGTTTAGTTTGTACCTGCAAATTTAATTTTTATTTCTTAAGTAATTGTCTTTGATTTCTACACTTGCTACTTGTAATCACTTAAAATCTATCTTTCTGTAGTTAATAAATCTGTTTTTTAGATTTTACCTAAAACTGTGTGTTTTGGTTGAAGTACTGGGGAAATCTCAGCTCAGTTTACAAAGGCTAGCAGGAGTCCACTCCACACTAACGGGGTGATGAACTACTTAATGAACTTGCACTGCCCAAGGGAGCCTTGAGTGGTGCAAGACTGTATAATCCTGGGGTGTGGGCTGGAGCCTATTGGTGGTTCATGAGTGGCTGGAAGAACATTCATGTAACAACTGCTTGTGGATGTCTGTATAAGCGCAGGGCCTGTCAGAGGTTTGTAATGTGACATTGGCATCACCCTGAGAGAGGCAATGCAGGTGGAGGGGGTTTGGAAGGCTTAATGGTCCAACAGTCCTTGTTGCATCTTGGGGTTCCTGACACACTCACTTGCATCACCAAGCTGATGTGTCGTATGCATTTACAGTGGCCTCAATACTGTAGATGGAACCTGTGTCACTTCAACCAAAACCACACCTGATGAGTAACGTTCATTTTGTACAAGTGGTGCTTCTCCCACCCACCCCATTTTACCACCATGTTAATGAGTAGCCTCTCACTCCATAAGTAGTAATAGCAGTGGCCATTATCAGCATATTATGAGAAGGACTATTCTATTGTCTCAGAGTAGTAGCTGTGTTAGTCTGCATCCACAAAAAGAATGAGGAGTACTTGCAGCACTTTAGAGACTAACCAATTCATTTTGGCAGTAACAGACATAAAAGTGGCAATTCTTCAACAACAACAAAATCTTCAAAAACAGACTCTAGCAAGAAACTGCTGAACTGGAATTAGCAAACTGGATACCATTAAATTAGGCTTGAATAAAGACTGGGACTAGCTGGGTTATTATGCAAACTGAATCTATTTTCCCATGTTTGCAATCTAGTTCCCCATGTTAAGTATCCCCCTACTGTTACTCACACCTTCTTGCTAACTGTTTGAAATGGGCCATTCTGATTATCATTACAAAAGTTTTTTCTCCTGCTGATAATAGCTCGCCATAACTGATTAAGCCACTTAAAGTTGGTATGGCAACCTCCACCTTTTCATGTTCAGTGTGGTGTGTGTGTGTGTCCCCAAAATGGTCAACCCTAACCATATGTAGATCCCATGGAATTCCAAGAGTTGAAGAAATTTCTAGTGAAGAACTCCATAACATTCCACAAGGATGGAACTCAACTCCCTCCCACAGGAAGGGATGATCCCTCTCAACTCCCTCCCATAGGAAGCTGATGTAGAAGCTCCTCTTTCATATCCTCCTACCATCTTTGGAGCAGAACTTTTCCCTGCGAGGTGTCTCACTGATATATGTAACATGAAGGTTATCATGGACAAACAGTAGCCTGACATGACTCTGTCAGGCTGGATTTGGTTCATGAAGTTAAAATGGTTTGGAGAGGATGTAGACTAAGTAGGAAATTGTGAAATCTACATGTGCATGGTAACTAGGAATATATAACCAAAGAAAGCCAAATCCACTGATGAGATGAGAACCCAAAAATAAGTAGGGGAAACCAGACCATGTCTTACTGTTTAAGCAGTAAACTCTAACATAACAAACATGCACATAGCAAGGCTTGATCCTGCGTCCAGATCTGCTAAATGGAGCCCTTGCCCTGTGGAGTTCAAAGACTCTCCTCTAGGAGATCCGCATGTAGGAGTAGGTCCTAAGGCCTAGTCTACACTGGGGGGTGAGGGGAAGGGGAAATTAATCTAAGTTATGTGACTTCAGCTACATGAATAACATAGCTGAAGTTGATGTACTTAGATCTACTTTCCATAGTGTTTTCACTGTGGTAAGTCAATGGCGGATGCTCTCCTGTCGACTCCACCTGCACCTCTTACCCTGGTGGAGTACTGGAGTGAACAGAAGATCACTCTGCAGTCGATTTATCGCATCTAGACTGGACATGATAAATCAACCCCCGCTTGATCAATTGCTGCACATCAATCTAGAGGGTAATGTAGACAAGCCCCAAGCACCAGTTCTGCCACTGGCTCTATGCTGGGGAATGTCTGTACAGGATGCAAGCTTCACTGAAGGCAACAGGGCTCCATGCAGGTACAGAGATCTCCCTCCAGTGCTGTATTAGCCAAAAAGGGGCCCTGGCTAGTAACTATAAATAGTACATACCATGGTTTTCATACATAACACCAAAAAGTTACCTGTCCCTAAAGTGTACAGTTTAATCCCCAAAAAAATTTCCTTTACAAACAGTTAATATATAAATACAAGAATATGCAACTCCCAGTAAGAAGCATTTTATATATATTTATTGATATTATCAAATAATTTTTCTACCATACATCAGTTATTAAATGTAGGTGACCGCTGGATTGGTTACATCTAAACAACACAATACTGTATGTTGTTCAAAGCATAAAGGAATTCACAGACTGTTTTGGCACCAAAGTGATGGGGACAAAGTTCATCTAACAAATTAACAAGAGAAACTCAATCTTTTCTTAATCCTTTTAAAACCCAGAATCCTTTAAAGTCATAGCTGTTCCTTTTTAAAGTTGCTTAAGGCTTTTGTAAACATTGACCATATAAAGAATTTCTTTGCTACGTCCGAAATGCAGGCTCAAGCTCAGAAATAAGGGCTCACAGTAGGTCTCTGGAGATGCTCAACACTTCGAAGATCAAGCCCTTTGTCCTCATATCTTTCTAGTGTCAAAAACCCACCAATTAAAATTCAGTAAAACCCATTTGGACTTTGTATTTTAACTGTCAGTAATGAGATTTGTGGACTGCAGTCTGAAGGAGACAATCACCACCAGAAGAATTAGAGACTGATCCTGAAAGCCTTTATTTTGTATCTTAAATTGAACACCCAAAGATGGAGACAACCGAACTCAAAGGCCATGTCTAAAAGTTTGGGATTAAGATTAGTCCAAGGTCATACAGATGATTTGACAGAGCCAGGAAGAGAGCTCAGGTCCTCACTGCCAGTCCAGTGTTATACCCCAAATATTAGATTCAGATGCACACTTCTCATTGCCCCTTTTTGATTCTGCAGAAAGAGAGAATTGTTATGATTTATTTGGGCTGTGAGAACTTCTTGAATAAGCTCATTGGGCCCCAATTCTGATACTTATTCAACCCGAGTACTATCTTACTCTGAGCAACGCTATTGATTTCAGTAAGGATATTCATAGAGAAAAATACCATTCAATAAGAGTGAGAGTATTGGAATCAGATTTTTAAATAATATATTTATTGTAGTTTGAGGTCTCATTTTTTATAAAGAACCAAGAGCAAGAAAATAATTTGAGCTCTCTTTCAATAATACGTACATGGAGGAAGTACATAGCTCAATTAAATCCACTGGAGTGTATAGAATTTCAGCTTATCATAGCCTAGTTTAATTCTGATCAAATACAACTATTATTCAACTAAATTAAAGGGTAGATCCAAATTCAAATCTTCCTTAGACATTTGCTCAGACTCTAAGAAAGAGGCCTTGTTAAAGAATGTTAGGGGCACATACAATGGTTATAGCTAAGTAGTAGGGGAAAATATTAACTTGGAAAATAAACAAATGTACTTTAAAAGTGATATTGCAGATACGCAGAGGAAAAGGGGAGAGGTGATTCAAACAAACCAGCTTGGTACAAACTGAGGGCTAAACTGTACCTCCTACCCAAAAACAGCAGCATGATGATGAGGACTCTATAACAACATCCCCCTCAATTTCCTACAAATTCTTCCCCAAGAGAAATGAGTTTTGTCCCTCATGAAAGGAAATAGGAAAGCCACTGGAGTCCAGCCCTCAAATCCTGAGAATCTTTGGGACATACCAGAAGTGTGAGGCCATCCACTCTGAGGTCCTGATCCTCTAGAGTAGCTCCCACTCCCACTGTGGATCTGCTCCTACTTCCTGAGTGTGCAGTCCATTAAAGCTATGGTTTCTACCCCCAGAGAATTCCTGACTGCAGGACTTCACTTTGAGACACCTCCAAAGGAAATTTAATGCTTTCCTCTGTATGCACCATAGGAAATTATGCATACATCTCTATCCTCATTCCTGCTCCTTTCCATTGGTAGAAAGCTCTCTAAAAGGCCCAGTAGATGGATGGACACATAGGTCCCTACCCCCATTTGTACATGGAGATGGGATCCATGCATGGAGGGATCCCTCTGCCTGCAGAATTAAGAAGAGGGTTCATATTCTCTGTGTAAGATAAGGGTATTTTCTACCCACACACTGAATAACATTTTTTAAAAGGTCACCTTCATCAATGTGCTAGAACTGATTCTGCATTCCTGTTGAAGATGCTGCTGCTAATACATAGATTGTATCTAAGATTGCAATGAATCTAAACAACATTCATTAGTTTCAAATAATGGCCTATATGAAGAAACCTGCATAATGGATGCAAAAGTCAGCGATAGCTTTCACTGAATTGTCCCACCAAGTGAAAAATGGATTCCCTTCAGTCCTAGAATTGGCAAGGTCTTCAGCTACCCTAACCCATGGATTCCCACTATCCATGAAAACCTCTGTGTTTTTACATCCATCCACTCCTTACAGCAACACATTTCTGCTCTAGTCAAGTTCCATTAGCCTCCACCACTGGTGTCAGCAGATAGGCGTAAGAGTGCAACAACTGCAGATCCTAGTACCCTCTGCTCAAGTGAACTATACAGTGCTTCCATAGGGCTTAGTTATTCTGTGGGGGCAGAAATCTAGTGTAAGCCATTGCTAGAGACTTGACCTAAAACAGAGATACTGTACAGGAACTGATGAACCACTGATCTGTCAGGTTTCCTGGGAGCTTCAGCAATCAATATCCTTCTCCAACTCTCTATGAAGAATCCAGCTCATTCCCTGATCTGATGTGCTCAAACATTTGAGCTGTTAGCTATGTTCCTAATTCAGAGTGATCTTTGAAAGTGTTAATTATGTGGTCAGAAAAACCGGATCACAGATCACTAGGAGGGCTGACCAGCTGGCTGCATTTTAGCTGCTTTTTTTTCTGAAAACCAGGTAGGAAAAGAATATTATTAAGCCCCAGCTCATCAGTCTGGCAGCTCCTAGGCACGTGTCCTGGTTACTGTAATAATATTTTTCTTTTTCATGGCACACAGTGTTAACATATTCCATCCATAATTTGAAACACTTGTGAATCCCAATTTAGTACCTGATCTTATCCAGGAGAGAAGCTGCAGTTCCTCGTTCCAGATGAATACTATAATAAAGAGGGCAAGTTGTAACTTCATTGAGGATAAGGACAAAGGATCTGTTCATATGTTTTTCCTAGTTCCCAAAGCATGTCCTGTAACCCTTTGTCTGCTACAGACGTCTGTACATTAATGTCCAAAGGGCAAGTTTTACTCTATTACTTGAATGTAAACCTGGAAAAACTGCATTGATTCTAGTGACATTACCTCATCTGGCCCCGAAGAACACCCTTTGTAGCCCCACTGAAGTCAAGTCATGGCAGGATTTGACCCAGGGAGATTTAATTTTGGCCTTTTCTCCTTTACTCAAAGTGAGCAAATACTAGAGAAAGAGCAATACTATTGTTATGGTAGGGCACATAGTAGTACACATTCTTTTTCCTTAGTGACCAAATCTTTAGTCCTCAGAGAAAGTGCTGTGATCAGATTCCTGTGGGGGACAGTCTGCATACTGTTTGTGACCACCACTGTTACATGTGAATAGTGTAAACAAACAAGTTTCACTGAGAATATACCTAGACTTTGCACCATTGATTTTTCCTCCAGTAGGGTGCAGACCTGCAAGGTCTGACATTCCCTCTTACTCAGCTGAGGGACAATTTCATATTACTGTGGTACTGTGGTGGGGAGACTCTTCTCTTGTGACCACTTACTGACAATTGGGTGTCAACTCACACACTCTCACTCATTCACTCTCCCTCCTTCCCTGTTGTTGCTGTTGTCAGGCGGGTCTTCAGTGGCTCAGCTCTCTGGCTGAATTTCACACAGACTAAACAGATGAAGGAACCCCTTCCAGGGCATAAGGTCCAATAGGGCCTGTCTCTGTGCCCGTTACCTTCTTTAGCCTTGTCTCTGGGCTAGCCCCTTCTGGGCTAATTTGAAGTCAGTGCCTCCTAGGCTTTCTCACTGTAGACTCTAAATCCTGCCCTTCACTTGGGCCTCTAAAAAAGACTTATTCCCTTTCCAGGGCTTATGCCACCCTGCCAGTGGGAGGACCCAAGCCTGCCCACTATTCTCAGTACCAACCCAACATGCTGCTTCCTGTAATAGTTGCTGCTGCTATTTCCTGGCCCACTTTCCAAATAGCTCTTTCCTCTTCACCCTTACCTGACAGTTCTCTGCCTATTCCCTGCTTGAGCAGGGCCTCTCTTTTCCTTGAGAGAGGCTGCTCTGCTCTGCCGGCCGCTGGGCTCCGCTCTGCTAGTTGCTCTGCCGGCCGCTGGGCTCCGCTCTGCTAGTTGCTCTGCCGGCCGCTGGGCTCCGCTCTGCTAGTTGCTCTGCCGGCCGCTGGGCTCCGCTCTGCTAGTTGCTCTGCAGCAGCTCGACTCCACTCTACAAGCTGCTCTGCCAGCAGCTTGACTCCGCTCTGCCAGCTGTCACATGAACTGCTCTGCTGGTTGCTCTGCTAGCCGCTCTGCTAGCCAACACACAAAACTGCTCTGCTCCAGAATATATTTTCAGGACTTCCCCCCTTCCCCCCCCCAAGACAGTGTTCAGTGATTTTC
This sequence comes from Sternotherus odoratus, assembly GCA_032164245.1. Taxonomy (NCBI): domain Eukaryota; kingdom Metazoa; phylum Chordata; order Testudines; family Kinosternidae; genus Sternotherus; species Sternotherus odoratus. The sequence goes on from JAVMKO010000007.1 coordinate 84,269,110, forward strand.
AGCTCTTAACAGATTTCAGCTCATAGGAGGGGAGCCTTAGTGCAGGTGCACCACTAGGCCCAAAGTGATTTCAGCTCAGCAGCTGAAACTAGACTCCTAAAGGAAGCAAATTTCAGATCTAATATTCCACAGTGGAGAGAGGCCAGGTGCAATAGGCATGGGGGGGGCAGACAAGGCCCTCATCACAAAGTATAGAAGCCTGTCCACAGCCTCTCTCAATTCTGTGGGTTTTGGAACCCCTGTCCCTTGGCCGGTGAGTACTATCTAGATGATGGAAGTCCCTTCATCATGACAAAGACCAAATACATGTCCCAGTCCCTCATTCACATAAACAGGTTAATCAACAGGTTATCATTCCTGCCCCAATAACAGAGAAACTGGGTATCCCACAGTAGCCGAAGTGACCATTTGGGCTGCTGTGAGCTCAGGCTAGGCGTGGTGGGTGTGTCTATGCAAATAACATCAGCTGAAGTTATTTTCCACAGCTCACCGCAATTCCTGCAATTCCCCACCAGATGTCAGGGTGGAGCTCATCCTGACACTGCTTACATATGAAAAAAAAAGAGAGAGATCATTGGCATTTTACTAAAACCTGCTGGCATGATTCACATGACTGTAATGTTAAACAGTGATTTTAAATAAGGTAGAAAAGCAGTGGGGATGGCATTCTGCATTAAAGCAGGTAAAGGTACCTTTCAATTTACTAACAGATTAGGAGGACTGGACCTGGAATGCTTATGGATCAATGTACTAACTGATAAATCACAAACTGTACTGCTGGGGATCTGCTATAGACCCCCCAGTAAAACACGGGAACAGGGTTAGCAAGCTGCTCATCAATAGGATAGACCGAAAAAATGGCATTAATAGGAGGGTTCAATTTGGGATTCACATGCTGGAGGTTCTATATTGCTACTAGATCATCTTCAGAGTTTCTAAAAATTATATGTAATTTTCTAAAACAAGAAGTGTTGTCATAGTCTTATATTAGACCTCTGCTGGAAAAGGTGAATTGATCACTGAATTACAAATTGATGGTGGCCTAAATGCAAAATTACAATCTAATCTCATTTGCTATGTGCAAACAAAATATAGTTTTGAACAGCAATAATATTATATTATACACATATAGCACTTTATAAAGGGCCTATGTGCAAACTATTATGAGCATAAATGATTTGTGAAGTATTTATACAAAAGTGTGAATAAATGGAAATTGTTTAAGCATTCTTAAACACAATTCCACAGTGACAGAAGGTGGCTTTGGTTAAAAGTCATCCTGATTAGGCGGGGAAGGAAAGGCTGTATCAACACACTCGGAAATATGGGGAAGCTGATAGCAATGAGTACAAATTTGTAGGAAAAACAGACATATAATAAGGAAAGTTAAAGGTATTAATGAAAAATGTATGGCCAGTTAAATTAAGGATAATAAGGAGGAATTCTCTAAACATAAAAAATAAATGAAATACTAGAAATGGTATAGGTCCCCTACTAGACAAGGATAGTAAAGTTAGCTGTCAAATATCATGCTTGATAAGATACAGAAAAAGCAGAAGTATTCAGTAAATATTTCTGTATTGTACTTGGAAAGAAGAAGGATGTTGCATTCATATCTTTTACAGTGAAAATGAAATTGGTTCTGTTCCATCAGTAATGAGGGAGGATCTGAAACAGCAACTATTAAAGTTGAATATTTTGAAACTTGCATCCAAGAGTATTACAAAAATAAACTGAAGAGCTCTTTGAATCATTAAGGTTGATTTTTAGCAAATCTTGGCAGACTTGAAAATTTTCAGACAGTTGGAGAAAAGCTAATGTTGTGCCAATATTTAAATAGGGTAAATGGGCTGATGTGGTAAAATAGGCCTGTTAGCCTGACAGATTCCTGGTAAAAATCACAGAAAGGCAGATATGGGATGCAGTTAGTAAGTAATTAAGAGATGGTGGCATAGTTAATGCCAACCAACATGGTTTTATGGAATATAAGTCTTGGCAAACAACCTACTGATTGATTTTTTTAATGAGATCATAAATGTGATTGATTTTTTTTTATTTTTTTTTTGGGGGGGGGGGGGTATAGTACTACTGTTTTTTTAACCAGAATGACGTGGTATCATGCCAAATGCCAGAATTTTTTCAATGCAGCCCACATTAAGTGTGTTAAAAACTGGTTAACTCAGATTGCAAAAATTAATTGTAACTGGGGAATAGTCCTCCAGCAGGTGTGTTTCTACAAGGGTTCAGCAGGAACCAGTTCTTGGCACAATGCTACTCAATATCTTTATCAATGTCCGGGAAGAAAATATATAAGTCTGTTTCATTTGCAAATTTTATCAGTAAATCACAGGGATGGGTCAGTTATACAGACAGAATTGAATCACTTGGAAGGAGGGGCAGTCACTTTAACGAACCAAATGCAAGGTCATACATATAAGAACAAAGAATGCAGGTCACACTTAACCTGGGGACTGTATCCGGGAATGTGGTGACACTAAAAAAGGGTATAATAGATGGCCAACTGAATGTGAGCTCCCAGCAAAATGTGGTAGGTAAGAGGGCAAACCATATTCATATGTTTAAGTTTTACCTCTGTATACAACATTAGTGAGACCATTACTGACATACTGTGTTCAGGTCTGGTTTCAATTCTTCAAAAAGGAAATTGAGAAATCAGGAAGTATTCAGAAGAGAAGAAAAATTCAAGATCTGGAAAACATACCTTGTATGTTTGTAAGAGATTGAGTTTCATTAATCTATTTAGTTATCCACAAGAAGATTAAGAGTAAGTCTGGTCCAAAACTTTCCATAAACATTTTTTTCCACTTTGACCAGGGACTCACATGTGGGAGACTGTGGTGAGTCATGGATGTAGTCTAAGTAGGGACCCCAGTCTTGGTGTTCTCCAGCATGCACCTTTCCATGGCCAGCTGAAAACAGAATATCTAAACTGCCCGGCAGCCAATCAGGTGCTCTACATTTTAGGTAAAGTCCCTGTTTCTATCCGGTTATAGCTCCACATCTCCAATGCTGCCCATTCCTTTCTTTCAGGAATCTTTCCCACTCTTGGTTACTGGGAGAAAAATTCAGAATTGAAGGATTTAAAATTACATATTCATAATATGTCAGCAGCTACTCATGTGGCAATCCTTTCTCCAGGGAATGAAGGTGTAGTAGGTGCTTCTCAGACTCCCAAGACAGAGAAAACTAGAATTTTGTTTTCTTCAGGCCTTTGTTATTCAAGGCCCATCACAATTTAGCTCATTTATACAATTAAGCGCACATAGGGCAAATGCATCTCACAATAAGCAAATGTAACATAGTGTTAAATAGGCCACGTTGCTGTATATAAAAAGATGTCCAGTATGTTAATCAAAGAATTTGAAGGATTATTGAAGTCATTGATACCAGTCCATCAAAGTTTAAACAAAAAAATAATGCTAGGTTTGTACTCTGGTGACCTCCCTTACCAGGCAGGATGAATTCAGGTCACACCCAAATCCCTTTTGGGCCCTTCCCAGAAGGAATACTTTATTAATTCCAGCACAAAATAAAGCTATGCCCAAGAGAAAACAGGCTCCAGGGGCCTCTCTTTTGTACTCCCTCAAGCTACACCCTTTCCTATAAAACTCTGATGAATCATTGTCAAGATCACAGTGGCACAGACAAATTGCAAAACAGAAGAGGTGGTGTAGAGCTAAAGTCTGCTCTCAGGTACACAGATGTAAATCCAAAGTTAAATTGATTTCATCCAGTGTAGCAGAGCAGAATTTGGTTCAATATGTTCAAGCAGAAACAGTAAGTATTTTATTAAGAACAGGTACTACGGGAGGAAACGATGATCTTGGCAGCAGTAGCACCATCTGCTAGCAACTTTGGAAAATGTATTGAATTGAGATGAAGGGGTTCTTACAACTAACAAGAGTTGGAAAAGAATCCCGGTGTACCGCAGACTTTTTGTGGGGCCTTAAGTAAGCCACTTAGGCCGACAGTCTCAAAGATAAAATACACCTAAAATACAGATAAGACTTCCATGCCTCTAGGGGGTGCTATGAGGCCTTGCAGTACAGGAGACAGAAATTGTTGAGTAGCAGGTGCAGCAGAAATGCAGGGCAGGAGAATGAAATCAGATATAATACTAATGGAGATAAAACAAAAACACCTATTAGAGTGGTCACTGCAACTGCACCTCTGTCTCCCACATCCATGGTCCAACAAGGCCACCCATCCTCAGGTTTCTGGCTTCCCAGCTGTCACCTCTCTCAGACAGGGAAACACACCTCTCCCCCTCCTGATGGGGATATTTCCAGGCTGCACCGTTCCCTGTTCACACTGTGAATTCCCCAGTAAGATATCCTGGTTAGACAGGCCTGTTTTACCTTTTCCTCAGAGACTACAAAAGGTGTAACTACCAAGTTGATATCACACAACTCTTTGTACTCAGGCACATTTACCCTTAAGGAAAGAGCATTACAGAGAAAACATACTAAGGACGGGGAAAGACTCTGCATCCATGCTAATAACCTTACCAGCAATCACCCCTTTCCCTCTCCATGAGGGCTGTGCGCGGTGACCATCCTGCCAATACTTCCGCAAAGACTAGTGCCCCTCCCCCCCCCCTTGGACAGATGGTCCTGTCCACTTACTGGGTCAGAAAAAAGGCCCGTAATCAGTTTAATCTTGGGCTATCGATCCAAAAGTCCGTTGTCTGCTGGTCTTTACAGTATCCAGTTTGAACCAGCATATGCATGTCCCTCTGTGCTGGTAGGAGGTATTTAACCTGAGTACATTTGCCTACTTACCACCCACTGCTTTTAGTTCCTGGAGCTATGGTAACCTTCTCCATGGAATTACATACAATCCCTGGCCCACAGTGATACATAAACTTAATACTGTAAGACAATTTAATTCAGTAAGGTTTCCTCCAGGGTACTGCAGGAAATTGCCATACCTGTCACAGTCAGTAACAGAACAAATGCAATTACAGTAAATATCTAGCAATGTTTCATTTAAAAGTCTGATAAATAAAAAAAATGGTCAAAATATATCTGCAAGGACAGTTGGGGGGGGGGGTCTCCAGAGGGGGCAATCAAGAGACAAGGAACGGGGATGATTGGATGGGTCGGGAGGTTCTGAGGGGGCTCTGAGGGGGGCAGTGAGTGGGCGGGAAGTGGGTGGGGGTTGGATAGGGGAGGCACAGCCTGGCCTTCCGCACAGTTTTGAACACCAGTGTGGCCCTCGGTCCAAAAAGCTTGCCCACCTCTGGCTTTAACTGTAGTGAGTCTAAGTGCCCAATAGGTTGCTTATATCTATATTATGTAACACTGAGGTGCATTAGATTGCTGTAAGTATAACTCCTCCATCCAACATGTATTAATCATTTATTAGCCCTTTATAAACTATTATAAATGTACCCTTTTCACTGACTAACATGTCAACACCAATAAATTAATGCCATCGGTTTTATGGTGTTTCCCTTTGTGTACATGTAGGTGTGGCAAAAAAAAATATTTTTAACCTTTTGATGGATACTATCAATATTTATTTAAGCATTTTTTCTATTCTTATAAATTTACATTTTCACAATCATGGGAATGTGGCCAACACTAATTTAATTACAGTAGACAGATTTAAAAAGTTATAAAGCTTTGTACCTGTTCAATTGCAAGTTGTCAACGTCACATGCCAAAATATACAAAGTAAATATCCTTAAATCAAGTTCTAATAAGTTCTCAAGCAACATGTTTCTTACTTGGCCTATGTGTAAATTATAATGATCATCAGTGGATATATTTTCATCAATTTGCATGTGTGTGGTGAAATCAACATTTACAGACATTTACTGATAAAACGCTAATCCTTCCAATCCTATGTATATGGTATCTGCCACCCACCTATGCTCATGGCTCAGAGTGAAGTAAAGATGAGAACATACTGAAGCATCTGTTCTACCAGTGTGAGGCTGGAACAAACAAAATAATGTGAGTTGCTTGTTACAAATGTTTCACACTCTAACTTGCTATCTGAAGCTATTATGTGCAATATTGCAGTGATTTTCTGTGATGACTTTAAACTGTGGGTTCTTCATGATGAGATTTGGAATGCAAGTGGCATTTTCATTGCTTACATTTAAACAAACAAAAGCAAAAACAAAAAAACACAACACTAACACCACAGAATTATGATTTCCTGCTACATACTCTTGCTTACCACATCTAAATCTCTTCTCTGTGAGAAAAGAAAATGAGTGCATGCTTTTCACACATCTTTGAAAACAAATGAATTTTCAGATTAACAATAAAATGGAAGAGAACATGTATTTTTTTAAAAGAATGAAAAGGCTCATTAGCAAACCATCACAGGGAGATAACAGGAAGGTTTTCCTATGTAGGAAATAGCTAAAAGGGATCCAGGAAAAATTATCTGCTGAGAGTATACTCACATGATTCTCTAGAGGAAGTAAGAAGAACTGTGTTTTTAAAGGTCACAACTCAAGAAATAAAGCAACCGATGTCTGTACTTAGAGATTCTCTGTTTCACAAACAGTCTCAACTAATGGCCCACAAAAAAAAATAATAATCAAAGTTGCATTGAGCTCTTGAGGTAAGCATAATTATGTATAACTGCATGTGTGTGTCACAAGGATATGAAAAGCCACACTTAAATGTCAAGTCAGATTGTTCCTTGAGGCAGTGAACTGTTAGCTAAGCAACACTGGGTTTCATAAGGTAGGGATTCAAGTTTAACATTAGCCATTGTATTCATTAATGAATTAACACACATGAGGAGTAACATTACAGTATTGGAATTGGATTGTGAAAGAGAACTATAAATGTTAGAAAATTCACCTTGAGGGAACAGTTGGGCCATACATCTCCTCACATAATGGCACAATGGGTAACGTTAGGGAAATAGTTCTAATCTCACTAGTCATAGTTGTACTTTGTAACTTAAAGAATTGTTATTTTTAAAAATAGCTGCAAACTGTTTGAGGAGCTTGCTTGGAACCATTTTGGTTTATATTTTACACTGTATCCTCATGTATGGATTTTAGATAGTTAATATATATTCCCTCGATGGAAAAAAGTTCATTCAGCTGCACATAATTCTTCTTATATAATATAATTCTTCTGCATATATTATTAGTTTTTACGTCCATCGAGGGCATTCCGGTGACATCATGGATTGCTTGAGAGATTTAGTAACAGTGCCAGAACGTAAAGTAGAATTAGCACTTTACGCCATATATGGAGTTTTGGTGGATGCTACACTGTTTGGTAAAAAAGGACTAAATGTTTTCACTGGTAATACACCAATTAAACATTGAGCCAGATCCTCAGCTAGTGTAAAGAAGCAGAACTTCCCTGAAGACACCAGCTTAGATTTACACTGGCCCATTATTTCTAGATCAATCAGATGACTCTTCAAGAATGACACAAGTATAGGAAAACTAGAGATGGGACTCAACTTTGTTCTGGGTTGACGATGTTAGTTAAAAAAATTAACTGTTTGACACATCAAACAAGGAAGGGAGGAGTGCATGTAGAAAAAAAACAACCTCCTAGCATCCTAGAAAAATTTCCAGAGTCTTTCATTTTATACATGTCACCCTCTGACACCATATCTATGCATCAGTGCAGAATGTTTAATACACACCATCTGAATACACTGTGATAACTTCCGGTCTCACAGAGCACTGAAACATAGTTAATATGACAGTAGAATCAAACAAGACTGAACTACGTCACTATTTGCTGTATTGTTCTACTTTATTTTGTTTTCTTGAGCACACTTGGCAGCTTTGACTGTTCTTGGAGGAAAGTTTTCAAAGGTCATTCTTTCTCCACAAGCACAGTGTTTATACTCATCCTAGAAACTGATATCAAGTATTGTGAAAGTCAACAGGTGCATTGTCTCTTAACTGGAAGAGTCAGTGAACAGGAGAGATGCACAGAAAATTAATATTTTTCTTTATTTTTATCTTATTTTGAATGTAGATTCCAATCTTTATTCTATAATGTGGGAATTTGGGTTCTTGGTAACAGCTCAGCAAAATACACCAGATAAACATTATAGCAACATACAACATTAGTTCATTGATCTTGGAAAGCAATGATCCCACCATTGAGATGTAGCTTTAAGCTCTGATTCACTTTTTACTCAATCCTTATTCAGAGAAACTCCCATTGACCGGAACTGGAGTTTGAATGAGTAAGGACCTCAGAATAGGAGCAAGTTCTCTCCTAGTACTCATTCTAGTTGTACAACAAAATGAAGGGAAGGAATCTTTTACCCTTCCCATGGAATGGCAGCAGAGCTACTGTGCATGAAGTACCATCACTTAGGTATTATTATTTAGATTGCAACAATATCCACTATGTGCTAGGCACATACTAAAGTACAGAAGACAAAAGCCGTGTCCCAAGAAGCATCTCGGACATTTTATTTGGAGTCCTGTTAAGACTTGTCACCTTTCCTAAGGAAATAAAATAAATTATCTTGTGCTTAATAAGATACCATGTTCCTTGATTTAGCTTTGTAGAAGGCTATAAAAGTCCAGCCATCTTTTTTACTCATCCAGAAAACACCACCATTTTGGATTCCTAGAGGTAACTGCTGTCTTCAGGAGTGACATAGGAGCAACAGACAACATTTATTGGTGAATGACATAATTCCACAGAAGTACAGCTTTCTTGAAGCAGTATTACAGGAGAAGCCATAAATGTATGCCTCATCACTAATGTCTGCCTGTTGATAAGTCAGCGGAATACCCCTCATTATTATTTATATTACAGTAGCACCTAGGAGCTCTAATTGTGGAGTGCTAGACACTGTACAACCAGAACAAAAAACACTATCCCTGCCTTGAAGTTCGGTATATCCTCCTTTGACCATTCCAATGTTTAAATATATGCTGGACTTAAGGAGCAGAACAAGGACATCACCAATTGGATTTGAAAATATAAACATACTGAATAGATCTTTGTTCTATTCATGAATAATTATAAAAGATTCAAGTGTATTTTTCTTCACAGCCTAGGAACCTGTTCTACTGTTGATATACTTTTACTTTAGAACAAAGAAAGCTGATGACATAAACATATCCTTTTCCCAAACACATGGGTTGTGTGTGATTTAACCTTTAACTCCCGCTTATTGATGTAGGTGAGATGTCAAATATTTCTAGTGAGCTTTTGGCAAGGATTTGAATAGGTTTTCATCACTTTTCCACTAAGCAATGGAGTCTGTAGTCAGAAAAGTAACAGTAGAGTTGCTTCCCTCCCCCCACCATCCTAGCCACTTCCTTCAGGCTGAGACAGGAAAGCCAGGACAATGAAGAGGGATCAGCCATTTACCCACAGTAAATCTGTAATTACTTGAAATGTCACTTCCTGTTTTTGAAAGCATACACTGGAATACTCTCCTGCACTGCATTACAAAGCCAAGAGGCCCAGTACACAAGAGCACTAGAGGAACGAAGAACCCCTGTTGCTTAGCCAAATATTCTGAAGCTTCCAGTGGTGAGAAGCAAATCATACTCTGCACCTGTACATTGTAAAGTTCATTTGAAATTAAAGATTTGGGGGCTGAAGTGTACGGGGCACATTTTCATTTAAATCTAAGGCTCCTTTATACTACTTTGGCAATGGCCACGTTTTTGACTAGTCATGTATTGTAAGTTATGGCACCAAAAGGATGAGCTCCCTGTGTTGTGACATTGTAAACTAAATTTCTGTGGTAATATCTCACGTGCTTTTCAACTCAGCGTAATCAGGGATTCCACCTTAATTGTCTCCCAAACGTGTCACAATCAAAGTGCTTAGAAAAAAAAATTCTTCCTTTGTCAGTTAACTACAACCTCAACCTGGGATCTGAGAATCAGGCCAGGTACTTCACTTCTCAAAAATCATCATCAGTAATAAAGAGTCTATGGAGAAAATCATACTTTTAGTAGTACCTAAATGTCATTGTCTTACTAAAAGGCAGCTGTGGAACCCCACTGCCTTCAAGGATTTTGCAAAGATGCAATGGCTTGGCACTTCAAGTGCAACTTAGGAAACAATTCTTTAGATGATAAACAAGAATAAACAGAATTCAGCTCATTCTGTTTTAGCTGTGGCCATGTCTACACTACCACTTACATTGGCAAATTGTATGTCACTGGGGGAGCAGGGGGAAACATCCCCTTCGGTGACATACATTTTTGCCGGCATAAATGGTAGTGTGCACAGTGCTCTGTTGACTGGAGATGCTCTCTCCCATTGGCATAGACTGGCTGTTCATCAAGCGATCATATGGTGGCACAGATGCATCAGTACAGCTATGGCTCTGTAACGTCTCTCGTATAGACACAGCCCATGTTGACTCTGCAGAACTAACAGGAGTAAAATCCAGTATGCCTTTTTATCACTAAAAAGGAGCAGATATGACTGAGTAAAGGCAAAGAACGGATGTGTTGAGTGAGAATTATTACCTAGTCTATGTTCAGATAACTGCATTTTAAGTCAATACCTTAAAATTTGAGGAGGCATTTAGGAACATCTTCTGAACTTCATACCACAGGAACCATGTAACATTCACCAGTCACCACAATCGCTCCTAAAATGGACTTCTGATCTTGATCATTTAAAGATAATCCCCAAATCTGTCCCTTGTTAACTTAACCTAAATGGTCATTAAACAGGAGAAAAAAATACACAAAGCTGATTGGAAAATATTCCCATATAACATTCTCATCAAAATTTGCCAGTTCATCAAAATCTAAACATTCTGTGGGAAAAATTTAATTTTGACTAAATTCTGACTGAATGCAGGCAGGATTGAAAAATCTCTCTCAATTTAGATACAATCTAAATCTACAATAGGGTGACCAGATAGAAAGTGTGAAAACTTGGGACAGGAGTGGGGGATAATAGGCACCTATATAAGAAAATTCCCCAAATATTGAGACTATCCTTATAAAATCGGGACATCTGGTCACCCTAATCTACAATCAGTTACCTGTATGACTTCCTGCCACATCAGCTGCCCAGCTTCTCATTAGCCCAAATGGTGGAGTGATGAAGACCTAAGAACATGGAAGCTTTGGAAACCCCAGGTCCCAGGTTCATGGCTCCTTGACAGCTTTGGCTGTCAGGGGCTGCAGTTCCAGGGCAGCCCTCCAGGCAGACTGCCTCAGAATCAGGGCCCCCCAGGGTTTACATCATCTGTGTCTTTAGGGCATCCCTCTAGGCAGACTGCCCCAGAGCTCAGACTCCATTCCCTTTTCTGAAAGACTTCAAAATTTTTGGTTTTGTTCCAAATATCAAAGTCCCCTGCAAAACAGAATTTCCTTTCGCTGCCCAGCTCTGGACAGATACACCCCTGTTAGCCAAAACTATCTCTACAGCTACTATTAAACTAAGCTAAATATATAATGGATTCAGAAATACGGGTGGACTGACTGTTTTGGATAAAGAATCACCACTCCACTTCTCAGTTACATTGTCACCTGCTCACACGTGGCCAGGATCTGCTTACTTGCATTGAATGTTAACTTACTTCACCAGTAACCCCACTGAAATCAATAACACTAACAGCTTGAGTAAGGGGTATTTCAATGGGCTACATTTTACACTCAGCCATGCTGGGGAGCAAAGACACATCTTTCACTATTCGGCCTTGCTCATATTGCGACTACAGCCACAGCATGAGAGTACAGACTATTTCAGTAGAAAATCCTGAATGGTCAACACTTTTGAATACCAAGCCAGTGACTTAGGAACATAAATCAGGAACTAGAGGTCACACTTGAAGCTCCTATTTTTGAAAATCTTAATCTAAAATTTTGACTTAACTCTTATCTCTGTATGCTTTACACCGCAGTGCAGTCCTGCACACAATTAGACTACACAGGTAATAGGAGAAACGTATGCCAAAAATTTTAAAAGTGAGCATGTAACTGGGCAGGTCACCTCCCTGCGATCAGGGGTGGCTCAACAGCATCCTGCCTCAGTTTCCCCTGTCATACAGCAACCCCATCTAGAGCACCCTTCTGCTGCAGACCTTGGTATGAGATGTCTGCTTCAGTTTCCCCTCTCTTGGCAACCCAATAACTTCACTTCAGACTTTCTTGTCTCTATACTTCCTTGGGGCTGGAGCATTACAACAATGTAGTCCAAAACATGTAGCCTATGTCTCATCACAGTACAAGCAGTTATTAAAGCTCAAGACATCTCACTCCTTCGTGCCCCACATACCATACAGCAGTGCCTTCAGCCCAGACCCTCTGCCAGTTCTCTTCTGCCTTTGTACAGGACAGCCACCCCAGCCCTTCCAAGTGGAGTGAAACCCCACTCCTCCCATAGGGAACCCCCATAGCCAGTCTGCTGGGAGCCTTCTTCACTCCTGCCAACCATCTCTTGGTTCCCTTAGTCCAGCTCCCTAGCCCTGCAGATGTCAGTGGGTAAGTTCTGCTTCTGCTCCCAGATTTCAGCCCTTTCCAGCCCTTGGATACAGCTTATCGCTGGCAGATAACTCCTGTTGCTGCTGCTGCCATCTTTAGTACTGGCTCAGGTATACCTGCCAGCAAACCCCTCATGCTACTCTCCTACCTTCAGCCTTCTCCCAGGAAACGCTTTCTGCTTCCTTCCAGGGCTCTTCCTTTCCCCAGTCTCTACCAGCACTCACCTCTGACCTGCCTGACTAGAGGAATTTACTCAAACACCCTCTCACCAGCTTGGTCAGTGATTCTTTATAGCCCCCCAGGTGCTGCCTCACCGTCTTAATTAGCCAAATAGAAGTATCTGGTCTGGCACGGGTCACTGGACCTGCTTCATTTGCTGGGGCAAGCCAGACTGTGACACCCCCTTCAGAGGGCTCCCAAATCCTTCTGTCCATTCACAGGCCTTCACCAGTTCTGGGTTATTAAATTAACAAATGTTCAAAATAAAGTTCTCAAGTTCCTCCATTTACCTCTTTTCAGGTCACTCCCATGCCTTTCCTCCTGTAGTCTCACTCCCCAAGTTCAGGTTTCTCTGCTGGAGTCTACTTTCCCTCAGCAGCCTCCATTCTTCCTGAAAACTGTCCCACTGCAGCTTCCTACTGATCCCTAATAAAGAGTAGCTACCTTGTAACTAGGGTTGTCTGGCCCCAGGCCTCTTGCTCTTAAAAGGACCAGTCACCCTGTTACAGGATGCTTCAATATTTGAATGTCTGGCCTGAGACACCTTGGGCCTATTTATCATAGGTGACAAATCTGCAGCTCCCATTGACCTCAAATGGCATTCCATATGCTCAGCAATGCTGAAATCAGGCCCATTGTATTCCAAATTAAGCCATCAATGAATGAGGAATCCAAATGAGGTATTACTGTTAAAAGCTGAAAATGTTTGCAATGGGTCAACACAGTGCATTTAGAACAGGTAATTTCTCCAATTATGATAAACTAAAAAAAATGCATAGGGTCTGTTTCTCCCCTCGGTCTTTAGGTAAGCACTGCACTTTAAGTCAAATCCTTAAAGTTCTTGTGGAGGTATTTAGGAATATTTTCTGAAGTTCGAACCCACGGGAACCATGTCAGATTTGCCATTTACCCTTAAGGAGAATTTATGCACAAATACTTGGAGTTCTGTGGAATTAGTGCTGATTTACATTGGCATGAGAGTAGAATCAGGCCTCCTGGATTCAATAGCCTACAAGGCCCAGATTCACAAAAGTATCTAGGCTCCTAATTTTGACTAAAAGCAGTGGAAGTTAGGAGACTAAATACCTTTGTGGATGGGGTCCAAGCTCTTGTTGCCACCCATGTAGGGTAATAGGCTCAGATTTACACACTGGGATAAACTAAGGAATAGTATGTTGGCTCAACATTGACTAAATATTGACTCAGTATTTTTACTATTATACTGACTGTGCCTCTTTGTTTTTCTAGGTGCATTTCTTTGTTGATGCTTTGATGGGGAAAAAAGCACATGAAAAAAAAAAGGAGGGGGGAGTTAATTTTGGAGTCTCCCATGCAGCAGTCAAGATTCTTGCCAACATAACACAGAAATATATTGCCCGAGCAGGTCAAAGGGAACCCTTTTGGACAGTGTAATATGTTTCTACTAGTACTAAATCCGAACAAAGGCTGTTTGGATTTTTTTTAAATAGAGGCAAAAAGTAATCAGAATTTTTCCTGAAAAATTGTCATTTTTTGAACAGATATGAAAGTAGTCAATAAAAAAAATCTTGACATATGGTAAATATCTACAATGGCTTTGCTGGTTTTTGACTGACTTTAACCTGAACCCACTTTGGTCTTTTGGGGAATCTGAAGCAAACCCCCGTAAAAGTAAAGTTTCAGGTTCCCTTTTCTCACCTGGAATTCTTAAGAACAGTGGATTTGTCTACACTGCAATCGTATATAGGCATCACATGTAGGCTTATTTGAGGGTACTAAAAAGCCAGCATGTAATAGGCAGCGGACTCAGGACTCTGCATCTGTTCTCAGGCAGCTAGTCCATGGCACAGCCTGGGCCACTGCGGCTACACTGCTATTTTTCAGGAAGTAATTTTATCATAACTAGCTTGGGTTTGCCTGCACATCATGCAGTCAGGCCTCCCAGTTGAAGTGTAGCCATAGCCATAGATCTAAGATCTATTGGGACTTCTTGCACTGGACTGTGACAATGAAATTAACTGACTAGCTAACTCAAATTAAAAAGTATAATCAGATATGCACCAAGTAGAAAGGGGGGAGGCTTGGGGTCATTGACTGGAATTTATTGGAACGAAGACCTTTAAAATGATTTTTATTTCTTATTCATAAAGTCATGCCTAGCTTGCACAGGTCTATTAAGCAAGACCACAAATATTTTTCACTTGGGAGGCCAAAAAATCTGATTTGTGTTTGGTTCAACATTAATATTTAGGAGTTGGACCAAACCTGAATCCAAACTTTAGAACATTCCCCTAAGTCTAAAAATATGTTCATTATGTTGTTGACTCTTCAGAATGAAGTTATTCTGGAGACTGAGAGAATCAAGGGGTTGGTCACCATTTTAAAATATGAGAATTAGCACTTGTAAATAAAATTGTACTACAGTATTCCTGTATTATTATTATTGTACTACAGTATTCCTGTATTATTATTATTGTACTACAGTATTCCTGTATTATTATTATTCCAAATTAGTGCCAGCAGAGCTTATTTTTTTCTTTGGTATCAACACATTATTTTTGAACCACTTTAACTTGCAGACAATTGTTCCTGGCGTTTCAGGATTTTCTAAGGAGGATCTCTGGGCTCATCAGGAATACAAAGTAGTTAGCACTGGATAAAATAGATGGATTACGAAAGTTATTAAAGGTCACCATTACTGAGGTTCTTTCTCCACTTACCCAAATCATATTGATGGCAACACTTGAGTTAAAGTTGGATCCAATTAAAGTAGTGAATACACAAGAAAAAATCTCAGACATTTTAACTTTAAATTGTATGTTATGCGTAGTATATTTAAATGTAGTTTTAAACCAGATAGCAACATAAAAAGTTACACCACACCGTAATTCAAATCTTTAACCAGAACAAGTTATGCAGACTCTGCTTTTAACACTGGACAAAACATTTTGTCCATACAGGGAAATTACAACCAAGACATTTTTGATTAATTAAAACTATGCATCCATAATACCATATGAAAGTTAGAGTCTAAATCTCAATCACAGTGGCACAAAACCATGGAGTTTGTACAGTAGCTAAATAATCAACAGCTCACAAGAAAGAGTTTGACTCAAGAAAACAAATGTTAGAATCTACAAAATCTCTTTCCATAGTCCCCATTAGAATCATAATGTATAAAGGTTTAAGTGTTTTGAGACACCTCAAAGATGTGTGGAGTGGTTTATAACTGAGCTGCTTCAGCACTAAGGCAAACCCCACATTAAAACTGCTAGTCTTTGGGGGTATATTTGATTATTTTTGCATTACCCTTTAAAAAATGAAGGCTATTAAGCACACATACACACAAATGACATTGCTATTCTGGTTTTAAATATACAAAATCAAATAAATTCCAAATGGATGCACTAGAAGTTCTTAATTCACTAAATAATTCAATTATTTTCTGTGAGGAAGCAGGCAAAAATGCCAAAACAAAGGCATGACCATGGTTTGCACATAAGATAAAAGTCCAAAACCTACTGGCCAGATGTAGGCCAATGTAAATCATCATTGAAGCCAATGGAGCTAAGCTGATTTCCCCCAACTGGGAACATTTATAGCGAGGCTAGCACTAAAAGCAAGTAACTCCGCACATACCTAGGCAATGTGAAAGTAATTCACTGCCGTTATGTGAAGCCTAGTAACATAAATGTTCTGTTTGTTTAAATCCTAATATGGTTGTGTTCTAAAGTGATTAGGTGAAATGCAGCTCTAGTTTAACACATGTTAATAGAGTTATATGAGAGTTAGACATTCCATGTTATTTCAGACATGCTGTTCTTTCCTTGCCATAAAAATATATGAATTCTTTACCCTGTGAATTTATGACACAGCTGTACTTCTGTAACATGTATTGAGTTCCCTACGTAGGCACTTGCAGTGACACCCTGTCAGGAATACAGTGGTTTTGTCTTAGATTAGTTATTTCTTTAAGGCACAGATTGTTTCACTTGTTTTCATGTCAGCAAGTGTTTGTTAGGCATAATGATTCAGATTCCGCTCTCACTTACCACATGTGTAAAGTCCAAGTGAAATGAATGGAGTTTCCTTGGTTTTAAATCAGTGTGAAAGCAGACTCAGATCAATATGGAGAGGTAACGTGTTGTAAAAGGAAAATGACATTTAAACATAAAGTTTCTATTTATTGTCCATTTTATTTCTTTAGGTTTGGCATTGCTAATATTCTTCAGGAAACTCAGTGATGTCATTTCCTTTCAACAGCCTCGTTACATAAATGCTGGAAAACAGCCATTTCAAACAGCCTTCAAACAGATGGCCATGTGTGTAAATGCCAGAAAGAGAGCACAGCCACTTGCAGTAAAAAATGTTACTCCACACATGGTATAGGGTTTATTTTATAATATTTCTTATGGACTTACGTGGCTCATTCTTCTAATTTTTCCAGGCATGAATCCCTTTAGAAATACCAGAATAAAACAATTACAATTATGTAAATAAGAGAACTTGAGCATAACAAAGCTTAGCGACTCAATGGCTATTAATCACAACAGAGAATTGAACAGGAAGATTTCAGTCTCAAGTGTTTCATTTGTTTTTTTTTTACTCGAGGGCTGAATTTTAAGTACCGAACCAGTAAGGCTTAAGAAGACCTGATTCAAATTGCTTCATGAAACTAAAAAAGGAACTTTAGTGAGACTTTAAATAGCAGTGTGTTAATTGAATCCCTCAAACACAAACCTTGTACCAAAGGGGCATGGCCTCCCTGTGAGACTGACAGCAAGGGAGAGAGCTAGATGCCCCCTGGGGGGCAGAACCCTGAAGGTCTAGGCTCCCATGCCAGAAGCAGAAGGGCAGGACAGGAACAGGAAGTATAAGAGGCGGGCCCTGCAACTTGGTTGAGGAGGAGCTGTTGAGAAAGGCAGAGGCTTCCAGGCCACTGCTGAAACCGGAATCTGCAAAAGACTTTGGCTGTCCGGAGGAGATTGCCCAAATGCCAGGGCTGCCTGACATGCTGGACACTGGGGAGTTGCTGGGATTGCTGCCTGCAGTGTACCCCAGGGAGATGGAGGATGACCCTTGGATGCAGGTGCATGAGAGGTATGGAGGAAGCAGCCCAGGGGAACCAGAGCACTGGCTGGCTGTGGTTCTGTCAGAGACATGGTCAGCGTGTTCTAGATGGATTCCCCGCTGACCCAGTGACAGACATGCTGCTGCTGTTAGGGTCCTGGGCTGGGACATGGTGCAGTGCCATGGGACATGAGGCTGGCCCTGTGACTGACCCCGCTGCCACTTCAACCCTGGGGTGGAAGTACTTCCCTCCTTAGGCTAGGAGACCTGTTCTCCTCAGACACCCCCCGCTGGCACCCTCCCTAGACTATTTGATGAGGCCCCTGTCCTAGCTGAGGGTCTGGGCCCATTAACTATTTGCAGCCCTACCCTGTCTATGGGTTAGGGCTGGAGACTGCTAATTTCCCCCACTTACTTAGCCTGTTGTTTCAGGAGCGTGTGTAGCACAGGGGTGTGGCCTCCCTCAGATATGATAGCGAGGGAATGGCACACCCATCTACAAACCTATGTTCGGTGCCACAAATAAAATTTCACAGGGTAGTCACCTTGAGTTTGATGTTCCACTGTGCATAGAGAGGAGGAGAAAAAGAGAAGCACAAGGAGGAGCATGGTTCTTAAGCCACAGAACAGGGGAGCAGAGACAAACATGATTCATGTCACCACTGCAGAGTCTAGGGGCTGGTCTCCACTAGGGGGGGAAATCGACTGTAGATACACAATTTCAGCTACGTTAATAACGTAGCTGAAATCGACGTCTCTACAGCTGACTTACCTCCCATCCTCACGGCGGTGGCGGTTGGCAGCACGGTCCCCCGTCGACTTCAGCACCTCTTCAGGAGCTGGACTTCCGGAGTCGATGGGGGAGTCGCTGGTGATCGATTTATCACGTCTTAACGAGACACGATAAATCGATCACCAAAAGATCGATCCCTGCCGGCTCAAGTGAAGACAAGCCCTAAGGCTATATAGGTTTGGAGGTGCATGTTAGATCATAGAGGGATAGTGTCCCTAGCCTATGTTTGCCAGAAGCTTGGAATGGGCAAAAGGTGATGGATCACTTGATGATTACCTGTTCTGTTCATTCCCTCTTGGGCGCCTGGCATTGACCACTGTCAGAAGACAGGATACTGGGATATATGGACCTTTGGTCTGAGTGAGTATGGCCATTCTTATGTTCTTATATGAATTGTTGCCCTCCAAACCCAGTGAAAATACAGCTGGCAAAGCTGTTGGGTCTTAATGCTGCTTATCTTCCACATGTTACCCCTCCCTCCTCCCCCCCCCCAACATACACACAAAGTAGAAAAAGCAGGCACATGTAGGGAGCCAATGGCATCACAACTCTTTAGTGTGATATGCTACCAAGGAACCATCAAAGAGAAATGGGGCACAAGGAGCAGCACGGAGAGAGAGGCCCAATTTACGGAATCAGTTGGGTCAGACCTAGAGTTCATGGATCATACCACTTACCAGTGCCAAAGCCCTCCATCTTAATAAACCCAAATATGGGATTAAACTGCATGTGGGACTTTCAAAAGGGTTCAATTGACCTAACTCTGTTATTAAAGTCAATGATAAAAGCCTCATTGACTTCAAAGGGAACAGTAATTGGCCAAAGATGAGCACTTTTGTAAGTCCCACTTTCAGAATTTTGTGACTACTTTTTCAGTTGATTGAGTTATAGGTAAATACTAGTACCCGTCGTTGAACACTAGACTCCTGGTGCCATGCAGCACTGCTTCATGGTGAAAAATAAATGATATGAAGTCTGGGTAAATCTAGGTATTACTTACTTTACTTACACATCTACACTAATCCTGGAACCGAGGCAGTCCCAAACAACACAGGAATTTCCTCTTCCAGAAACCCCAACACACACAACAATGCCCAGTTCCCAGGGAATTTTTCTGTCCTAAGAATTGCCTCCGAATACAAAGAATAGGGCACAAACTTTCTGCAACTTGTTACAGCTTCTGTCAGAGGACCCCCACCTAACAAAACTAGCAACAATACAGCATTTCTTCAAAGACTAAAAACTTGCTCACACGTTAGCGAAAAGAAGTTGTAAGATTACAGATAACAGTACCATTTGGTAACTTCTGCTAGAACAATACTTATTCCAAGAACTCACTGGAATAATTAACAATATATGTTAAATATGCATTAAAAATTACAGTAAATTTTAAGCCTTTTCATCCTCAGGACCTCAAGCCCAATTCCCATTCCACATACTCTGCAATGGAGTCACTCCTAACTTACATATGTGGACATGAGAACAGAATAAAGCCTGTAATTTTAGTTGTAGATATTTTTTAGGTAACTGATAAAACTGGTCAAATATCTGTAAAGAAAATTTAAAAGCATTATTTCTGGAAAGAGTAGTAACTATGGTCTTCTCTCTTGTTGATGTAGTTATTAATATTAATCTGCCCCCCTTTTATTATTTGGTGAATGTGCCTGAACAAGGGACAAAAAGTACCCATTTTATCTCCTAGTGCTGGCTATCCATATGCAGGTAGCAGCATGAAATGGAGGACAGTCTCCATGGCTCACTGCTGTATGGTTAGTGGGAAGGCAGGGGTGGAGGGTAGATGGAGCCAGGTACAGGGTTGACATAGGTTACTTCCCTGCAACCTTTACTCCAAAGCATGACTCAGTCACCTTCTGGCTCCTTGTCTTCTCCTGGGGCAGCATAACTCTGTGGTTACTTACTCGGGACTTCTGACAAAGCCACAGTTTAGCCAAAACCAAGTAATTTTACAGTTTCCCATTCAAATTTCACACTTTCCTTGTTATTTAAGTGTGGAAAAGAGGGATACATTTGTTGTGCCATAGATCTGTGTCCTCAGTGCTATATGAAGTAGGACTCAGTTGGAAGAAGGTACAAGCAGGTGCTGGATAACTGCAGCTCAGTTGTTTCTCTCTTCTGTGACCATTGTCTTTTTCATCTCCACGGAGACTAGTTGATCTTCACTGTCAATGTACCAGAAATACAGAAACGCACTGCACTGAAACTGTGAGTTGTAGCTCCTAGATACAGCTTGAAAGTATACCGCTAAAAAGTGCAGGATCAGTGTACCTAACCAAGGGGATGCTGCAGCGAAGGGCCAAATGTTCCAGCCATTGTTAGGGTTGAAATGCTACTTTTTTAATCCTACTGTGTGTTCCATATGTCAGTTTTTCTGACTTCATTTTGAAAGACGAGCATCCACTCATGCGATGTTTCTCAAGTATTTTGTATGTGTTTGATCGCAAAAGGACAGTTTTAGAGACTCTTGTTACCTTAAGGTAGGATTGTGTCCTTGAATGTTTTTATGCTTATTTTGGGCTTTGCTGCCTGAACTCCACCAAACAGACTAATAAGTTCCATATGCTTTTTTTTTTTTTTTTAAGAACACATTTTCAAAGCAGCAAATGTTTTGACGGATTGGCTCACAGAGAGCCTGAATACTGTTATACACATCGTTTAGCATTTCACAAGGCCCCCACTGTTAAGTTCTGGGAATGTGGCCAGACTGACCTACCTAATACTGCACTAACTAGCTTTAAAAAAAAAGGAGAGAATTCTTAACCATTGTGCTGCACTAAAGCATATTTGGAATTTGAACATTGGTGTCTGAGGTTTGTGGGAATTGGACTGGCACCTAACTGGACTGAAGGAAAGAAAGCTTTGTGTAAAAACCAGAAACATCTTTTTAAAGCAGCTCAAACACCTCATCTAAGCATTAATGTAGACCCCCATCTGACAGGACGCTAAACACCACCAGAGAATTAAACCCCTTACCCAATTCAGTTTAAAGGGCGATAAGTGTACCCAGCACTATCCAAGGAGGCCATCAGCAACTTGTCGAATTAGGCAGTTAAGAGAGATGCAATAAAAACAATGTGCCTGTAATGCAGCTACATAGGTTCTGTCCATCAGAGATTGAAAAGAAAATGCCCCATGTATTTTTGGTTTAAAAAAAATTGTCAGATATTTTTAAAAGACATCGTCACCCAACTTGCTTTTCCATCCAATTTCTTTTGTATGGATTTGTTCAGTTACATGCATATTGTAGTCCCGGATCAGGTATTCTGGAGAGCAGGTCTAATTCTATTATTTCCTTTACAAGTCAAAGACAAGCAGAAATTGAACCAGCCAAGAGACCTGAACTGAAAAAGGTGTGATCAGTGGAACAATGTGGAGGTAAATTCTGCCCTCATACTGTTCATCTCTATTTAAGTCAAATGTTGCCAACAGCATTTTTTAACTAGGAAGAGAGAGTACTGGCTTATTAGCAATGGGAACCATCTTGGGCTAACCTATTCATACCATATGGTACTTAAAAATGCATCCCAGATACACATGAACCACACTAAGGAATTGTTTCAGAAAACAAAGGGAAGAACATTCACACCAAGAGTGACAGGTAAAGTAAGTTTACAGTTTTCACCCATGCAGTTATTCTAATACAATGGCAACATTAATTTTACTGCTACAATAACTGAAGGACAGAAGTCTCCTCCTTACCCGCCTATTCTTTTAACCCCACTTTATACTCGCACATGTGCAACAATAAGAGCCTTTCAGAATGTCCTGACATACCGACAACTGCTTTGGGCAGAAGACTAAACTAATGTAACACCGATCTAAAGTATGGAGAAGACTCAGGGCACTTTCCTTTCTCTGGGTTTATAAACAGAGGCAGAGCACGCACAATCTTTGCTTTTCAACCCACAGTTTTAGCTGAGCTTTCATTTAAAGCTGGGTGGGTGGGTGGGTGGTTAAAACCCTCTAAAACCACTTTTAAAAAATGATAGATGGGATGTTTTACTGTGATCTGGCCAGTGCAAAAGAGCCAGAAAGGAGCAAATCTCCCTTGCTAGAAATTCCCTCACCAGGGGAATGTTCCTAGGAAACAGAGGATGGGCATAGCCATATTCTACGCCACCCCATTCAATCCGCATCTAGGAGGCTAGCGAACACCATGGCTAAAACTCACCCCATGTCTGTAATTCCTGGCTGGTGGATGACCTCTCCAGGTCCATAGCCAGCCCAGTCACCAGAGATTAGAGCAGCTTCCCAGGCTGTTCCGATCTAAAATGACTCTGGATTTGAAACAGCTCCAGAATCAGAAATCTGCAAGTAGGTCTCCTCAGAGTCCTCCAAGGAGTTATACCCAGCAGAAGGTGAGAATCTGGACCGTTCTCGAAATGCTTGAAGAGGAGGAAAGGAGGATGGTTTGATTTTAGTTTTTGACTAAGTACATATAAGAGTGAAAAAAATATATAATGAAGGAAACATTTTAAAGCTAGCACAGGATATTTATGGAGCAATAATGGGGGAGGGGGAAGAGATGGGGAAAGTGTTTGCTTTACTACAGTAGCAGCATTTACAGTAAACTGCAAATCTGTCGCTATATTCTCTGCTATTCCTCGACCAAATGCCTTTGCCATTCTGGGAATTAGGTTTCACCAAAAGATTTGCCAGTAGTTTCTGTTATCACTGATAGCAAGTGTATGAGCCATTCATAAAAGCACCCAGTTCTGGGCGGAGATAAACACCCTCAGCTCATGGTACTAACAGACAGACAGCACCTTGCAGAATAAGGCCGTTCATTACCAAAACATTATTTGTACTTGTCTAGTTTGTACAGTTGGTTTTTCTGCAGAAGACCAGGTTTAATAATACATTTGTCAATGTCCTTTACAACAATGCATAGTGCATGTAAGAGAAACCAAACAGGATCTGTGTCCTCTAAGGCCTATTTTATCAGGGCGTCCACTTTGTCAAAATTTAATGTAAATAATGGTGACTTCCTCTTGCTGGCAGCTCTCAGTGTGTTTCTGCTTAATCGGCAGTAATGGGGGAAAGAGAGACCAAGTGATCAGGTCACTGAGAGAAATTATACATACATTACTAACCAGGATTATCGGTCCATCAAAGCAGATAATAGAAGGGTTTTTTTCTTCAGCATTTTGCACCTAGAGATTATCTCAGCAATAAAAGATGCACATGCAGATACGTATAGCACATGTTAGTATATTGATTTGCAGCACAATAAACTGGCACAATTAGAGTCAAATAATAGTAATAATCACCTGCTTCCCAGATTGTATTGAAATACTAAAAACAATTTTAAGGTGCTTTTCATGTCTTGGGAAGTATTCTCTGACTCAGCCAAGAGCCCTCCAGGTTAACAGTATTTATCTAATTTCACTTAACGTTATTCAAGCTCATTATCATGCAGGCTGCTGAAAAATCTTAAGGAATGTCCTAGTAGGGCTGGCAGGATGGGCCCTCCTGTCGACTGGAAAGAATCCCTCTTTGAATACTTAGAAAAACAAATCTTGTATTATTTTTAACAGCTGCACCTATATTGGCCTGCTGCAAGGAAATCCTGGCTGCTTCTCAGCTCCTTCAAAGGCAGAAAGTCTGCTTTTCATTTTTAAATATTTTTCACCAACTTGATGGTAAAATAGACAGTCTGGGAGCTACTGTGACACAAATCCCCCCAGATCTGGACATTAACAATTATAAATTATTAGAGAATCTAGTCAAAGAGTTTAGAAATGAGTCTGAACCCCCAATTAACAACGACTACAGTGAGGAGGCATGGATAGGTACTGGTACCTTGGGTCTGTTTCTGGTAGTTGAAAGACTCTGCCATTGACTTGCTGTGATACTTTGAGCAAGCCACTTCACTGCTGTGCACTTCAGTTTCCCCATCTGTAAAATGAGGATTATAAGGTTCACCCATTTTTATAAAGCACATTAGGGTCTATAAATGAAAAGTGCTATTGTGACCAAATGCATCCATGTATTCACACCCTACACACTATTTTGTACAAAATATGCCTTGTGAGGTATGATTTGAAAACTAGTCACTGGTCAATAATACCATGGTGAAATGTGCATGGCAAACTTGTATGTAACATTATGACCATAAGCTGAAATTATAACTGAAATGTTTTTACCAGACAAGTCGGGGAGAGGAAAGGGAGGGAACAAGTTTGTCAGAGACAAAGGACAAGCTGATCCTCTAGCCATATGTCATTGAAGTTAATTGGCACTCGCCTGTCAAATGGCCATTCTTTGGCTATGAAGGGGCAGGAACTGATTGATGTGCGTTTTAGCAAACAACAACATGGAACCTCTTTCACCACGAGCCTCCATGTCTCCATCCTCACAGCAGGAAGGAACTTTATCTAGGGGGAACCCTCAGGAAGCTGCATTTCAAAGGGTTCCTGGACTATAAAAGTGAGGAGCAAAAACACCCCAGGTTCTGTCTCCCTCTCTTTCACATAAGAAGACAAAGGAGCCAGCCCTTTGACTTTGGGGGTGCATCCTGACCTGAGAATTTGGTCATCAATGTTGCTGGGAGCCTGTGGTAAGGATTTACATTGAACCACATCTAGTTTGTTACATTTTAGCTACTAGAAAGTGTTTTATCATCGTTTTTCTCATAAACATTTCTGACTTTTAATACCTTGTACTTGTATTCACTTAAAATCTCTCTTTGTAGTTAAATAAACTTTTTATAAATCTAAATTACCCCAGTGTTGTTGTTCAACTGAACTGTTTGGATAACTCCAGTTAAAGTAGCAACTGTTGGATATTGACCCTTACAGGGGCAATGGTCCTATTATATATGGACTGTTCAGGAGAGGGCTGAACAATGCAGAACACACGTTTTAGAGGAAAATTCAGAACTGGGAGTGTGTTGGGGTCACCCTGCAAGTAGTAACAAAAGCTGCTGGAAGCCAGAGTGTGGCTGGTGTGTTGCTGGTAGGCTGCTGAGGTCAGAGTTGCTGGATCAGGACTGCAGCTACACAGACACTCAGCATGTGATCTGCATACTGTTTGCCTATGTGTGAGCAGTACTGTTTGGGAGCTATAGCAGAAAAATATTCTGAGGCACAACTCCTCACTGGTCTCATTTGCACCCCAGCATGGTGATAGCTATGCATGTCCTAAGCATTACTGTAATTCACCTTTAAAGTACTTGGAAGCAGTCATATTGTTCCAATGACAATTACTGAATTACCCTATTAGAAATAAGATTAGTAGCTGTGTTAGTCTGTATCTGTAAAGAAAATGAGGAATACTTGTGGCACCTTAGAGACTAACCAATTTATTTCAGCATAAGCTTTCATGGGCTATAGCCCACTTCATCGGATGCATAGAATGGAACACACAGAAGTAAGATGCATTTATCTACACAGAAAGCATAAAAAGATGGAAGTTACCATACCAATTCTGACAGGCTATTTAATTTGGATGAGCTATTATCAGCAGGAGAAAAAAACCTTTTGTAGTGAATTAAACCCTGTTTTCTTCACTTACGCAGCTAGTCCCACTGTACAGTGCCTAGCACATTGTGGGTTTTGCCAGAAATTAAGAATACAATACACTGTAGCATTCTGGCAACAGCTACAATTACTAAATAGTACTATCCTCCAACCAAAACAAAAAATCCTATAGTATCTATCAGTACGTCATTTTCTACCAATTCCCATAAAAGAGAAACTACACACACACACAAAGTTTAACTCTAAAGCAGCAGTGACACTGGCGTGTGTATTTGGACTACTCCAGTGAATAAGCTCTTCAAATATTTGTTAACATCATTGAAAGCCCTCAGACCACAGTGCTACAATAAGGAGATTTTAAATTTCCTCTTAGCAATAATGGCATATCATATGACAAATTAAGCAGATCTTGACTTCAACTGGAGTGATTAAACAGCAAAGTGTATTGACTTGAGAGGTAAATATTGATAGACGGTGAAGCCAAGGTCAATATTTTCCTCAAGGGACAATTAATTTTGATGGTTGACGAAACCTGAAGTCAATCAGGAGACCCCGATTATCATTTCACTTACACTGGTGTAAATTTTTAACTCCATTGAAATCAATAGAGCTACCTACGTTTTAAATAAGTAGATGTGAGAATAGATTTAGGCACAATATATCTAATTTTACATATTTTGCCTCTGTCCTCAGAAGAAATATATTGAAGTCTCTCTATTATGGCCATGAATTTAAGGGTAGCTTTAAAAAAAATGTATAATTTAGCGGTCCTTAGTGCTACTGGTGAGCACTAATAAAGGGCTATGAGTATGTGTTGTGACTGCCCCGAAGAATTAATTCTGGTGAAATGATTGTTGATTTGTTTCACCCTTCCTGTCATCTCACGAGTTAATATGTAATTGAAACAATCAACATAACAGTATTTCCAGACATTCAAGATCAACAGCCTCCATGGAGATTTAGGGCTTGTCTTCACAACGGCGGTGAGGGATCGATGTTTTGGCAGTCGATTTAGCGTGTCTCATCAAGACACGATAAATCAATTGCCAGTGGCACCCCTGTCAACTCCAGAACTCCAGCTCGCCAAGAGGCGCAAGCTGGAGTCGACGGGGGAGTGTGCCGTTGACCACCGCTGCCATGAGGATGGCAGGTAAGTCAGCTGTAGATATGCCAACTTCAGCTACTTTATTAACGTAGCTGAAGTTGCTTATCTACAGCCGTTCCTGCCCCCACCCCCCTCAGTGAAGACCAGCCCATAGAGTAGAAACTCTGGGCCAAATTTGGAACCCTTACTGTCACTGGTGACTCCCATGGGTAGTCCCACTGAAGCCAATTAAAACACTTGTGCAAATAACTGTTCACCAAATGGAAGTAAGGGGTTCACAATCTGTCCTTTGCTATCTCATCAATCAATGGACAGAGTTTGTTCTTGCCTACAATTCTGGAAAAAATATTTTTATGAATCACCAGTCTGATTCATTACTGCTTTATTCTAATTTTACACTGGTGACTGCAGTGGTTACACTGGCATAAACCTGAAGTAACACAGTGGTCAATAAGGCCCTCCATTTGTTTCCTTTGTATCCACAGCCTAATAATAAACTATTATATTTGACAAACCTCCAATTTCACAGAAGCATTGGATGTCCCCATCAGACTTTCTCAGAATCAAGGCTTTCCAGTAATCAATAATACATCCGGATTAAGTGCAAAGGGCAGCCACCGAGGATTATTTCAACATGAAAAAAAATCCATCTTTGGCTTTTTTAAGAGTATTTCAAAATATGTTCTACACACAGCAAACAGCACACATCTAGAAGAAGCCATTTATTGTCAGATATCAGCAACCACCATGTCTAAAGTATTTCTAACTCTGATCACCCCACCGCTTGGTGTGTCTTGGGGTTATCCCTAACAACTAAAAAGACCAAAAAAAGGACGAGGGAGAGGTTATCATGTCCCCTTCCTTATATGTAAGGCAGATAGCTAGATAGATAAAGATTTTGCAATTGCTTTTCCAAGCACTAATGAGGAAGAACAACTGTCCAAATTCACAACATCAACGTGTATGTAGGACTTTGATACGAAACTGACTTGCCTGATGCAACCTCAAAATCCACAGTGTAAAAAAAAGCAAGTATATGATGTTAGTGTTGGCAATGAGTACTGCTGAATTGCAGAGAAATACAGGATGCTTCTGCTGTTTCCTTTTTTCCAAATACATTTTCTAGGCCTCTTGGAACAGTTCTTGTTAGGCATTCTCTACAAATATAAGCTGTCCAATGTAAATGAGTTGTTTACTTATCTGACAATTTGTTGGATAGCATTTCTTTTTTGCTGAATCAAGAGCAATTGCTTCTGACAAGCACACATCGAGAACAGTGATACTGCAATAAAGTGGTTTTAAGTCTTGAAAGTTGGAACAGCATGTATTACTAATACAGGGTCATGCAGTTTGGCATGTCCCTTCATGTAACCTTAAATTAATACTTAGTCTTCCTAAGAGAACAATGGAACTGAAATATTCCAAGCTGCCTTTTTATTTTCAGTGGGAATTTGCCTCCATGAAGGATCACAAAATTTGTCCCAAAGTAAATGAACAGTGTTCTTGTAAAGACAATCCTGCCTAAAAAGAATGAATTACATCACAGCACATTCTAACTTTGGCCCTTCGAGTAGTATACAAAATCTAGGAACCAATCGCTAATATCTCTGTACGAGGTCTGTCTATGGAATAATTAGAAAGGGAATTTCTAATGGCATAGAATTTAGCACTGAACTCACAACTGTTTTACCAATGAAAAAGTATCCGTTCATGAAGTAGTACAATTCCCATACCAGTTGAACAGAGGTTTTTTTGATTCCTAAAGAGAAAGATAGGTCCCCTTAAACAATCCTCAAAATAAAATAGAAACATTTGTACCGATAGACCACCTTTCATCCACAATGAACTTTATCTGTCTTAATTAATCCTTGCAACCTGTGAAGTCACTAATAAAATAGTCCTTTTGCAGACTGGTAAACTGCAGCACAGAGAGCTCAAGGGTCTGATTTTTCAGAGGTGCTGGGCACTAAAAAATCTAAGGGCTTGGTTACACTGGCACTTTATAGCACTAAAAAGCCTCCAGGAGCGCTATAACTCTCTAACCGTACACACTTGCAAGGCACATTTTGCGCAATAAGTCTTTGTTTAAAGTGCTACTGGTAAACCATCTTTCCGAGGGTAATAGGGGCTTTTGCGCTAGCGCTATAGCGCAACGGTGCGAATGTGAACACCCATTGTGAGTGTGCCATGCCTCCTCGCAATAAGCGATCTCCAGCGTAGTCTGATCATGAGTTGCTGGACCTCATCAGTTGTTGGGGGGAAGCAGCTGTCCAGTCTCAGCTGCGGTCTAGCTACAGGAATTATGATACCTATGCCCTGATATCACGTGCCATGAGGGACAGAGGGCATAATCGGGACACTCTGCACTGCCGGGCAAAAGTAAAGGATCTTAGGATTGCATATCGCAAAGCCCGCGACGCAAACAGCCGCTCTGGGGCAGCCCCTGTGTTTTGCAAGTTCTACAGGGCTCTGGATGCGATCCTGGGTGGTGATCCAACGTGCACTCCAGCAACCACCCAGGACACTTCTTCCCAGCCCACCACTGAAGGGGGGGGGAGAGGAGGCTGGAGAGGAGCTGGATGGCAAGGAGCAGCAGGACTGCAAGGAGGAGGAGGTGTCCGCGGCTGCGAGCCAGGGCACGGAGGAGTCACTGGAGACGCTGCCAGGAACTGTTCTCAAGCCCAGAGTGCAGCCAGAGCGAGCCACAATGTCTGGCAGCTGCAGGTCCTGGGGCTGCAGCAACGGTTTGCACAGGTACAGAAACTTTTCTATTGGGAGGGCAGACAGCTTTGGCGAGGGTGGAAAGGAATGCTTGCATGCTTGGCTACATGTGGAATAGTGCATTGATGTACTCTATCACCTCGTAGTAATCCTCATCAGTGATTTCTGCAAAGGTCTCAATAAGAGCTCTTGCGGCGTGCCTGCGGAGGTATTGCGGTAGCCCCAGCGTGTCCGCTGTCCTGGCCACGGTCACCTGTCCACGCCACTCTTCTAAGAGCGGTGCGGGCATCATCGCCGCACAGATGCAAGCCGCGTATGGCCCTGGGCGGAAGCCACATCTCCTTAAAATCCCCACCCTGTCTTGCTGCGTCACCCGCAACAGAGAGTTATCTTCCATCACGGAAACCTACACAGAATGTTGGGAAAATGCTTATCAGACTGCAGTTCCCACTAACGCCCGCCGCTCCCCCAAATCAATAGTATAGAAAGGCAGGGAAACAGTGCTTGTCCCCACAACTCACCATGCCCGGGAATCCGTGGGTATCTCTGTGTGTGATATGGTTTATTTGGACAGGGAAACTGCACAGAGATTCAAGGAATGTGTGGGACTCCCCAATACTGTCTGTTGCAAACAATGGGATCTTGTGTTTTAACTGTGAAATTGTAACTTTCCCCAGCTTTGCCCTTGACATCCTCACCAGCTTTATCTGTGGCTCAAAAACTAAGTAAAATTCGAAGCAGACCAAGGAAGAGCAAAGAGGAGCTTCTGAAGCAAGTTCTGGAACAGGCATCAATGGACAACCGCTCTGACAGTGACCGGAGTGAGGAGGAGATGAGGCGTCGGGACCAGCGGAGGGAGGAACAAATGAAGCAGAGGGAGATAGCTCGCGAACAGCGTGCTGATAACCGTGCTGACAAGCTGCTTAGAATATTAGAGCTGCAAGTAGAGACTCTGCAGCGGATCGTTGCCGTTCAGGAGCAGCAGCCCCCTGCTTGCCACCCCCATTGTCACTTGCCCCTTAACCCTTCCCCTTCTGGCCCTCTGTCCCCTTCAGGCCAGTATCAACTGTTGCCTGGTTATTACCAGCCACAGCTGCCTCCCACCCCCCTCCCTTCACCGACCAACTCACAGATCCAGCACCCTTATCCACTGCACCCAACCCCTACTAACAAGCATAATCGCCCTCCGCAAAGTGGGTTGGGGGAGTACAGCAATTCGGAGGGCACTGGAGGTTATGAGTCCAGGACATATGCCTATATCTGACTGACCCCTTTCCAATCACAATTTCACACCCCTACCTCCCTCAACCCAATTTCACCCCCCTACCTACCTCCCTCACATACTTTAATGTTTTTCAACTTTTATTTCAGATTATGAAAAAGCTGTTCAATAAATGAATTCTTTTTAATAAATGGGTTTCTGTTTTTGGTGCAGAAATGTGTGTAATCGGTACAGAAAAGCAAACGCCTTATCCTTTTAACAGACTGTTCCCTCCCTTCCTCCCTCCCTCCCTCCCTCTGCAATTCCCATTAGAACTCGCTTTCAGCGAGAAAATGCTCCCTCAAGGCTTCCCTGATCCTTGTACCCTCGCGCTGGGCCCCTCTAATAGCCCTGCTCTCTGGCTGTGCATACGTGGCCTCCAGTTGTTGAACCTCCGAGGTCCATGCCATAGTGAAGGCTTCGCCCTTCCGCTCACAGAGATTATGTAGGGCACAGCACACGGAAATAACTGCGGATATACTTCCCTCTGCCAAGTCTAGCTTGCCATAAAGGCATCTCCAGCGGCCTTTAAGACACCCAAAGGCACACTCCACAGTCATTCGACAGCGGCTCAGCCTGTAGTTGAACCTTTCCTGGATGTTGTCCAGGCACCCCGTGTAGGGTTTCATGAACCAGGACATTAGAGGGTAAGCGGGGTCGCCAAGAATCACAATGGGCATTTCCACTTCCCCCACGGGGATCCTGTGGTCTGGGAAAAAAGTGCCTTCTTACAGCTTCCTGAACAGGCCAGTGTTGCGGAAGATGCGTGTGTCATGCACCTTTCCCGACCAGCCTGCATTAATGTCAGTGAACCGCCCACGGTGATCCACAAGTGCCTGAAGAACCATGGAGAAGTACCCCTTTTGGTTAACGTACTGTTCTGCTAGGTGGTCGGGGGCCAGAATAGGTATATGGGTCCCATCGATCGCCCCTCCACAGTTAGGGAAGCCCATCTGCTCAAAGCCAGCCACGATGTCACGCACGTCACCAAGAGTCACGATTTTTCGTAGCAGAAGGCGATTAATGGCCTTGCACACTTCCATCAACATGACTCCAACGGTTGACTTCCCCACCCCAAAGGGGTTGGCCACCGATCGGTAGCTGTCTGGGGTGGCCAGCTTCCAGAGTGCTATAGCCACCTGCTTCTCCAGTGGGATGGCAGCTCTCAATCTGGTGTCCTGGCACTGCAGGATGGGGGCGAGTTCAGCACACAGTCCCATGAAAGTGGCTTTTCTCATGCGAAAGTTTTGCAGCCACTGCTCATCGTCCCACACTTGCAAGACGATGCGATCCCACCGGTCAGTGCTCATTTCCCGTGCCCAGAAGCGGCGTTCCACAGTCGTGAGCATGTCCGTTAAATCAATGAGCAGTTTAGTGTCCAATTTGTTCCTCGGGTCGAGCTCGTCTTCTTCTCCAGACTCATCACTACTGTCACGTTCCCTTTCAAGAATGAACTCCGCTGCGCAGAGAGTTGTGCTGGCAACACTCACCAGCATGCTCCGCAGCAGTTCGCGATCCATTACGGCACAGGAAAACAGATGACTGAGTGTGCGTGCCTTGCTGAAACCGTTGAGAGATGGCGCCCGAGGTGGCCGGAAACACAGGGATTGCTGGGATACGACCCAAAGCATCACGGGGAGTTGGAACCAGATGCAGAATGGCCGCAAGTGACACCCCCCTTCCCACAATGCACTGTGCCAGATTGGGAAGAGGTGCTCTGTGGGATACCTGCCCTACTCTCAGTGCCGCCAGAAGCGCCGCAAATGTGTCCATGCTTTAGCGCTGCAGGGTCTTAGTGTGCACACGCTCTAGCGCAATACCTATTGCGCTATATGGGACGCGCTATAACCAAACGCGCTATAATCCTGTAGTGTAACCTAAGCCTAAGGGAGTTGAAGGCACCCACCCCCACTGAAAGTCATTCCCTAAGGGTATGTCTATGCTGCAGCTGAGAGTGAGTCTCCCAGCCTGGAGAGACAGATTCACACTAGTAGGGCTCAAGCTAGCATGCTAAAAATAACAACGTGGACGTTGCAGCTCATGCTGGAGCCTGGGCTCTCAGACTGAGACACCCAGGTCCAGTCCAAGCCATAGTGTCCACACTGCTAGTTTAAGCACACTAGCTTGAACTCCGCTGGCGTGAGTCTGTCCACCTGGACTAGGAGGCCCACTCCTAGCTGCAATGTAGACATACTCTTAGTGACTTACTCTAGGTCCTACCTCCCAGTTGTGTACTTTAGCTATTGGACCACCCCAATGAAATATTACATCCATTTAGTTTGTTTTTGTACTCTCAGGGCCTAGTTCTCAGCTACAGTGAGTGTTTGTATCTACACAGCAATTGCACCTATTGAACTAGATCCATATCTAAATCAACTTTTGTTAAGTTGATGCCATCTCCTTAAATGGACGCCTATGGATAAATTGCTTTTAGAGTGGCTAATATCAGTTTATCTTAGTGAGTATGAAACCTTTTTAAGTATTCACACGTGGGGGATTCCAATATATAGACTGGGGGCAAGACCCCGGTACATCAATATGGCTGTGCTAGTGAGTGTAAATGTAATCAGAGTAGCATAAAGGGCTCCTAGTGTAAATGAGAATCAGTCCCAAAAAATCTATTTTTTCTTGCTGTATATTCAAGAAAACTGAATACATATTTTGAAAAGTGTTCATAATGCAAACTAGTTCTTATACTGGAGAAAATTTGGATTTCTTTCCTTCTTTGCTTTTAAGTTTTTGTCACATAAATAAATAACTCACATTTTGTGAATATTGTAAAGGAAAATTAAGAGAATGCCCCTGGGATATAATATTATTTATAGCAGGATAATAGACTTCTGCTGGCATGCATATGCTGATCAGGCAAAGCTGAGGTGTTTGTGGAAAATATATGCTGAAGTAAAGATGACAAGTTTATTTTTAAAGCAGGAAACATTCTGCTATAAGCACTTTGTTTCTGTTATACCACAAGGGATGCTGATTTTAAATATTTGATCATATGGAATGTTGCCGCTACAGAATGAGAACTACTTACTATAGGCAAATACTTTGAGCCAGCTGGTTCATGTCAGTAATCCAGTTAACAGCAATAGGTTCATGAGTCAGGTTTACTCACAGGAATAAGGGTTTATCAAATCAGGCCCATGGGGCAGGTGCTGCCTTGAAGAGTTCTGGAAGGAATTGTGATTCAACAGGCCACATATGTATCCAGAAAGATAGATCATATGCAGTATATTCTGACTTAACATGCTTCAACTAATCAGAGATGATGATCTTCATAATAGAACAATTTTCCTAAATGCATTTTTTACATTTACAGTTAAGTAGTTTTTTTTCTCCTGTGAGCAGCCTCTTGCATTCTGACTGGATGTTGGAACTAACAGCACTGGGCCTAAGACTGATGATGTAATATAACAGTGTATATTGGACAAAACACCTGAAGAAAGTAAAAGGGCAAGTGACAAGGTTGGGTCTGATATTCAAAATTTAAAATGCTTTTGTTTCTAAGAATTCATTCCAAAACTATGGGAATACTAAGCTAAGGAACATTTCTAAATAAATTAAAAGTTATGCAATATCTTATTAAATACTTCTAATCAGTTTTGGGGGTTGCATTTAGTAGTTCGAGAACCAACCACGTTTCTCTGACGCTTACTATGTGCTTTGGAGAGCCCCTTTTATTTTTTTCTTAATAAAGGGATGCTTTTAGAAAGAGTGTATCTGAATTCCTGTTAGCAAAGAAAAGGTGATGACCTGTACAAGTGTTTTCTTCAACATAGAATCCATCACCTTGAAAATTATGGCGTAGGTTACTTTTTCCCAAATCCCAGTCAACTCTGTTTCTAGTTGAGCTTTCAAAATGTAATCTGCACACATCAAAGTTTCAGTTTCTTACCAACACTCCTAGTTTTCCAGACACTTGATATATTGAGGAAACTTAATTAGGTGTAGGTGATTGCTAAGGGGATACCAAGTCTTTCACTTGTAGGTTCCTGTTTAATATCTAGCCCGAATCAGTAGTAACTGAAAATTATTACCATCTGATGACTGCGTGGTGACCTATGTGATATAGAGTTTGGTGGTCTCACTCTCTTTCTAGGTGTTCAGGCACAAGCTGGCTTTTAATGGTTTGTGCAGCAGGGCTTCTATTCTAAAAACCAAGACTTCTATTTCATAAGACTTTGAGGTGTCGTCATTTCTTTTTGTTTTGTGTTAGACTGAAAACTAGAGCAGTTGAATGCAGAATAACTAATAGCCCAGTGGTTGGGGCACCCTTTGGAATGTTGGAGATCCAAGATTAAGCCTCTACTGTTTGATTCAGAGTAGGAGCTTGAACTTTAGTCTCTCACATCCTGTGCAAGTGCCCTAACTACAGAGCCGGTGTCACGCTCTTCCACTTTGCATAAATGATTATATATGCTGTGACCAAAAGACTGACTGACTATAGCCCGGGGGTAGACTACTCACTTGGGATGTGGGAATCAGGCACTGCAGGGACTTGAACATGGGTCTTCTACATCCCGAGTACTCGAACCACCAGGCCATTCTGGGGTAAGAGAGCTCATTTTCCCATTTTGATCAGAAATTCAACCCAGGACCTGAGAAACCTTCCTGATAAACAACAAAATGAAACTCAACACAGACAAATGTATATGCACACTTAGGGAAGAAAAACCAAATGAAGAAATACAGAATGAGTAACTGGCTTGACAGCAACATTGCTGAGAAAGATCTGGAAGTTGTGGTGGATCACAACCTCAATATGAATCAACAATGTAATGCTACTGCAAAAAAAATACAATTTTAGGTTGCATTAACAGAGGCCAAGCATGCAAATCATGGGAAATGATAGTACCACTCTACTCAGCACTGGCCTCTGCTAGAATACTGTGTCGAGTTTTGGTCACCAATGTATAGAAAGGATGTAGAGAAACTGGAAAGGATCCAAAGGTGAGTGAAAAAGATGATCAAAGGGATGGAATGCAATCCATACAAGCAAAGACTGAAGGAACTGAGTATGTTTAGTTTGGAAGGTAGAAGATTAAGGGGGGGATATGACAGCGGTCTTCAAACATTTGAAAGGATGCCACAAAAAAGATGAAGAAAAGTTGTTCTTTCTTAACACAAAGGACAAGAGGCAATTGGGTTCAAATTACAGCATAGCAGATTTAGATTAAATCTCAAGAAAAAATTACTAACTGTAAGAACAGAATGACAATGGAACAGACTGCTAGGCAGGTTATGGAAGCTCCTTCAAGGGAGGTTTTCAAAATGAGGCTGGATAGCCATCTGTCATAGCTGATTTAGACACAACAAATCCTGCATCTTGGCAGATGGTTAGACTAGCTGGCCCTTGCAGTCCCTTTTAATCCAACTTTTCTATGATTCCATGAAAAACTCCTTTTTATCGTCCTTCACTTTGCTGGTCGTAGAGTTTGCCTTGGCTGTCTCAACAGAGAGACAAAGCACTGAAACCTCATGATCTATCCTCCTGTTCAGTGTTGAGATATACAGTGGGGAAAGCTTGAGCTGCTTCAATCTTACCTGATCAAGAAGAAACCAGTCTGCAAGGCTGTTAAGGGGGCTCTTTACACAACCACTGTATCAATATAAATGTTTGAAAAGTCCTGAAATTTATGTTTTCATTTACCCCTAATTCATCATCTTGGTTTCTCAGTTAGGAGCAGTGTGCAAGTGAGATCAGCTTCAACAGGACATAGCATAGGGTGAAGTCTGCCAAAAGACCAGATTCTTGGTTTCCTTCCCACCTCATTTGTTTATGACCTATGCGGGGGGAAAAATCCTATTGTTGTGGCCTGTCAGACAAAATTTCAGAACTTCAGCTTCATTCTATTATCCTTCTTGCATGCCAGTCACCAGGGTTTGCACCCTGCCTTCCTTCTGATAAAAAGAGGATTTTTTTAGGATTCCTGAAGATGGGTATATTTTCAGTTTGGCTGTTTGGGCTTGGGAGGAGGGGAAGAGAAAGCAGTTGTTAAACTACTGCCATATTCTCCCTCCCCCCTCCCCCTTTAACCTCGCAATCCACTATCCCCGTTGATGTGGTCACTTCT
Source organism: Sternotherus odoratus (assembly GCA_032164245.1). Taxonomy (NCBI): domain Eukaryota; kingdom Metazoa; phylum Chordata; order Testudines; family Kinosternidae; genus Sternotherus; species Sternotherus odoratus. The sequence goes on from JAVMKO010000007.1 coordinate 84,306,279, forward strand.
GGTCTATCTGACCCTTGCAGAGTGTTTAATCAGTAGTCTTAGATTACCGTTTCACCCTAGCCATGAAAGCAAATGGTTAACAAGTGCCTAGGAGTCTCTCTAATTGCTGACCTTCACTAGTCTATATAATGTGACTTCAGGCAACTGAGTAATAAATAGACTGGTGTAATATTTACAGACATCTCTGGAATGCACTGAGTTACTGTCCTTTCTTACTTAGTCATTAATGGCCCTGTTGGAAGTCAGACTGCAACCACTCAGGCTCGTCCACCAGCAGTTTTATCTCCTTTGCAGCTGGTGTATGCTGGACTCCTTCTGTTTTATTTTGATTTGTTGTTACCTGGTCTGTTTCCCAAACTTTAGGATTCACATCTTGTTGTAAGGAGTTAAGTAGTTTCAATCCCAACCTTGGATTCCCCAGATCAGTAATAAGGACAACTCATAGAGACTGTTTCCCAATCAGTTACTTCATTTGGAAGGGACCACGTTGCTGGATCTAAAAAGAATTTTTCTTAGTGAAAGTACACAACTAAACTGCCTCTCTTTAGCAGCCAGTTTCCATTGCTATGAAATAACGAACACTGAAACAGAAAGAGAAATGCATTCTGGAGAGTAAAAACTAAAATATACGAGATTATCATTTTCTTGCTTCGAGGACAAAAATCTAAATGCAGAATTGGGTTCTGAAAATTTTGCAGCATTACATGAGAGAAACAGTTACTGCCTTCAGCGTGAGACTGGCCCTTGAGCTTTGCCAGGGGCACAGGATTTACATATAAGAAGAGTCGAGGGACCATTTCTCTGCTCTTTCGAAGCAACAGATCAAATTCATAAAATTTCAGAGTTCCATTAAAATGTATGGTAATTGTTTGCAGCTGCTATTAAAATATTTCCTTTCAATTCCATGGCATAGAAGGCAGAAAGAAAGAGTCTTTATGCCAATTTTTATGGGTTAGTGTTGGCTGTAAACCTCTCTACTGTGGTCTCCAAACCATTTTTTTATTTTATTTGTTTTATTCCAAATACCAAAAAAATGCATTACTTGTTTATGTTTAAAAACAAAACTAAATAATAAAAAAGCATAAGAATTTAGTGAAATAATTGCAAAAAGGGAACATAAGGGCTGTCATTCTTGAACAAACCAATGGTCCATTAAGTCCAGTGTCCTCTGGCTCTGGCTACTTTTTCAGGGACCTGATGGGCAGGATTCCCTGGGAGAATAACATGAAGGGGAAAGGAGTCCAGGAGAACAGGCTGTATTTTAAAGAATCCTTATTGAGGTTAGAGGAACAAACCATCCCGATGTGTAGAAAGAATAGTAAATATGGCAGGCAACCAGCTTGGCTTAACAGTGAAATCCTTGCTGATCTTAAACGCAAAAAAGAAGCTTAAAAGAAGTGGAAGATTGGACAAACCAGGGAGGAATATAAAAATATTGCTCAGGCATGCAGGAGTGAAATAAGGAAGGCCAAATCACACTTGGAGTTGCAGCTAGCAAGGGATATTAAGTGTAACATGAAGGGTTTCTTCAGGTATGTTAGCAACAAGAAAGTCAAGGAAAGTGTGGGCCCCTTACTTAATGAGGGAGGCAATCTAGTGACAGAGGATGTGGAAAAAGAAAATGTACTCAATGCTTTTTTTGCCTCTGTCTTCACAAACAAGGTCAGCTCCCAGACTACTGCACTGGGCAGCACAGCATGGGGACGAGGTGACCAGCCCTCTGTGGAGAAAGAAGTGATCTGGACTATTTAGAAAAGCTGGATGAGCACTAGTCCATGGGGCCAGATGCGCTTCATCCGAGGATACTAAAGGAGTTGGTGGAGGTGATTGCAGAGCCATTGGCCATTATCTTTGAAAACTCATGGCGATCGGGGGAGGTCCTGGATGACTGAAAAAAGGCTAATATAGTGCCCATTTTTAAAAAAAGAAAAGAAGGAGGATCCAGGGAACTACAGGCCAGTCAGCCTCACCTCAGTGCCTGGAAAAATCATGGAGCAGGTCCTCAAGGAATCAATTCTGAAGCACTTAGAGGAGAGGAAAGGCATGACTCGCCTTTGCATTCACCAAGGGCAAGTCATGCCTGACTAACCTAATTGCCTTCTATAATGAGATAACTGTCTCTGTGGATGAGGGGAAAGCAGTGGATGTGTTATTCCTTGACTTTAGGACAGCTTTTGACAGGGACTCCCACAGTATTCTTGCCAGCAAGTTAAAGAAGTATGGGATGGATGAATGGACCATAAGATGGATATAAAGATGGCTGGATCGTCAGGCTCAATGGGTATTAATCAATGGCTCCATGTCTAGTTGGTATCAAGTGGAGTGCCCCAAGGGTTGGTCCTAGGCCGGTTTTGTTCACTATCTTTATCAATGATCTGGAGGATGGTGTGGACTGCACGCTCAGCAAGTTTGAAGATGACACTAAACTGGGAGGAGTGGTAGATACACTGAAGGGTAGGGATAGGATATAGAGGGACTTAGACAAATTAGAGTATTGGACCAAAAAAAATTTGATTAGGTTCAACAAGGACAAGTGCAGAGTCCTGTACTTAGGACCGAAGAATCCCATGCACTGCTACAGATTAGAGACCGAATGGCTAGGCAGCAGTTCTGCAGAAAAGGACCTGGGGGTTACAGTGGATGAGAAGCTGGACATGAGTCAACAGTGCGCCCAGGTTGCCAAGAAGGCTAATGGCATTTTGGGCTTTATAAGTAGGGGCATTGCCAGCAGATAGAGGGACATGATTGTTTCCCCCTATTCAACATTGGTGAGGCTTCATCTGGAGTACTGTGTCCAGTTTTGGGGCCCACACTACAAGAAAGATGTGGAAAAATTGGAAAGAGTCCAGAGGAGGGCAACAAAAATGATTAGGGGGCTGGGACACATGACTTATGAGAGTCTGAGGGAACTGGGCTTGTTTAATCTACAGAAGAGAAGACTGAGGTGGCATTTGATAGCTTCTTTCAACTACCTGAAAGGGGGTTCCAAAGATGATGGATCTAGACTGTTCTCAGTGGTACCAGATGACACATGTAAGAGAATCTTCCTTCCCCCCACTCTAAACTCTAGGGTAAAAGAGGTGGGGTCTCTTATGCAGACCACTAACTTTAAGCTACTTTTCTTGCCTAAGTTAAATCTTTCCCCCCCAAAACCCAAACTCTTCCAGTTGGGGATTGGATCCAGCTGCCACCATCAAAGTGATGTACCCCAAGACTATTGGGTGGGGCATCTTGACACCCCCCCACCCCCTGTGAGTAACCCTCCCGACCTCTCCCTTTCTATCTGGGAGATGGAAAACACCGAGACTTCACTCTACCCTCCCCCTCTGGCTACCGAGGAGAGAGTTTAAACACACACACACTGCTAGTTCTAAGCTGTGCCAGATCCAAAGCCAGGAACACTCCAAGGGAAATAATCAGACCCTTTGTATAACCAAAAAGATTTAATAAAGAAAGAAACAAAGCATACAACTAATACAACTTCACAGATATAAAGCTTTCTAACCTGGTTCTCCTTGCATAAATTAGCCCCCTCCCCGGGGATTTCTCTCTCTCTGATAAACTCTACAGTTTAAGGACACCAGAGATCAAATACAAAGCTTATGCAATCAATAGTTCTACTTACTGTTTATCTAACTTATGAATATATGAAGGAAAAGGAGGAGATGAGTTTCCATAGCTGGAAAAAGATGGAGTCAGCCCAAAAGCCTTAGACGAACTGAGACTAACTTCCTGGTTTGTCTGTAGGTAGGCTACTCTGACGTCACCCCTCTCTCCTGTTCAGTTAACCCCTAACAGGTAAAACAGCAACTCCAAGGCACTTTACACTCATGACAACACAACAAGGAGTAATGGTCTCAAGTTGCAATGGGGGAGGTTTGGGTTGGATATTAGGGAAACAAATTTCCCTAGAGTGTGGTGAAGCACTGGAATGGGTTACCTAGAGAGGTGGTGGAATCTTCTTCCCTAGAGGTTTTTAAAGTCAGGCTTGACAAAGCCTTGGCTGGGATGATTTAGCTGGGGATGGTCCTGCTTTGAGAAGGGGGTTGGACTAGATGACCTCCTGAGGTCCCTTCCAACCCTGATATTCTATGATTCTATGATTCATAGGAAAGAACACGCCCCCATAAAACTCCTTATCATGCAAGACTCTACAATGGGTCAAATCTCTACCTGAGGATTGGTATCCACAGTTTTTTTATCCTAGCTTGAATAAATGTTTTAACTGTGGCATGGAGTATGTAATTCAGCAGTGTAGGACGCGCAAGACATTGTTACGGTGCAGGGGCCTAGTAGTAGTAAGCGCTCCCTCGGCCCCCTCCTGGAATGGGCACTGAGCCATAACTAACGCTCCCAAGGTAACGGCAATTCGTTATCTTCTGGGAAGATGAGCTCAGAACACAGTCCTGCAGTTCTCTGCTGTGTTTTGTCTGCTTTCTGCTGCTCTTTCTCGCTTTGCTATCTGTATGTGCTTGAAAGCAAGTTTCCAGCTGTGTGAATGTTTATCCCGTCTGTGTGAGAGCAAACGCGTGGGAAACTAATTGGGGAAACTAAGGTAGAAGTACGTAGTCATTGAGTGTAACCAATCAATCGTTGCTTGCAAATGAGATATGAGTATGTATGAGATGTAAATGTGTGAGTGTACTTAAGCCCACTCCTGTGGGCTATCCTTGGGGCTTTCCTTACTCTTTTCCCCGGCCTACGGCTCCGAAGAGGTCGGGTTCTCCTTCTGCGGTCGCGCTGATCTGATAAGCCCCCTCAGCGCCAGGACCGGGACCTTCCAATAAACTCACCTACTTTATTTACTTAACCACGTGTGTGTGCCTTGTCTCGCAATCTCCAAAGTACCTCACAACAAGCAGAAAACTTTGCCCATTGGGTATAGTTACCTAATGTGACTCTGAATTAAGACTCATTTGCTTTTTAATGTTAACCTCATGAAGCTAAACTTGACTTTCAATAGAATGCTTCCATATTTCACATAATTACTTCATTCTATAATTGCCCACATGGCATACTGTCTCAGAAAACAACATTTCATTAAATAACAGGATACAAATACTTGAATGCCACACAAAGATGTCAGCTTCAAGCAATCTGTCTGCCATCCACACACTACATGGAACAAAGTGTGAACGGAAGTCTCTTTTCTGAAGGGTTTTCATTTGGGGTCAGTACAAAATGGGCTATCGCACTTGGTTATTTTTGCACAGTGGTAAATAAGGAAACTTGAGAAATCTGTCTTATGTTATCATCTTCCTCTGATATTGGGCAAGCTATTCTTGGATGAATTCAATGCATTCTTTCATTTCCATCGCTGCATGTGTGCAATAAATGTGTGTTAAGATAATGACTTGGCACTTTCTATCCATTTCCTATTTGGGGAATGTTATTTTAAAGAGGAGGCAACAAGTGGCAGAATACTAGTATTGATTTTTATTTATTATATAAAATAAATGTTTGTTTGGATATAGGGCCAGCCTTAGGGAAAATAGCTAGAGCCCTGTGCAGACACAAAGTTCGTGTCCGCATACGATCTGCAAGCCACAAACATGCTCCGCAGCTATCTGCAGTTTTGCAGGGCTCTAGAATTAATACCCTGGGTGAACTTGTATTTTGATGCCCCTGGCCTTTGCTGCCTCCCTGAGCTCTCCAACCATCCCCTCATCGCCCTGGCCCCCACTGCCTCTCTGGGCTCCCCACAAAGGATCATCAGCCCAAGGGGAGGTGGCACCAGAGGGCTGTGATGGCAGGGGGGCATGGTGACCTGAGAGCCCCAGAAAGTGGAAGGGAACCAGAGGAGTACAGATCGAGTCTCACTGGTGTGGGGATGCACGGAAGGATGCTCCAGAAGGACAGATCTCTCCACTCACTCCAGTACTGAGCACCCCCAATATTCAAGTGCCCTTCCCCAATCCCAGGGAAGATGGGTTACTGGGGGAGGTTAAAATACAAATGCTCTAGCACAGTGGAGGTAGCTAGGGTAGCTGGTGATAGTGGACGTTTCACTCCTGAAATATCCCCAGCCCCCTGTACTGACACCTTTCTTTGGGATGAGAAAGAAAAAGGGGGAGCTGCTGAGAGCTGGGGAGTATGGGGAACTAGGGGGTCAGAGTGTGACATGCGTGAGGGGGACCTCAAAGACCTGGGAGGATGGGACCTGAGGGGGCAGAGGGAGGGGTCTCCCAGGAGCTTGGGGGGCACAGAGGGGGGACTGGGACCTGGGGGCAGAGGGAGGGATTCCTGGGAACTGAGGTGTGGGGTCAGGACTCCCCCAGACCTACTCATCTCTTTCTCTGCAGTTTCAGTTCTCTTGCCCCCTCCCCCAACCCAGAGAAGTCTGGCAACTTCCAGCTCCCATTGGCCAGCCACGATGCCAACCTCACCTTCCATTGGGCGGCATTGCTTTCATTCAGGCTGCCCATGAAAGGAGGAATGGTCCGAGTTGGGACAGTCCAGGGGGTTGAGGAGAAGAGCCCACTGGCTTGCAGAGTGCAGAGGTGGGATTAGGAGCTGGGCTGGGAAACGGGTAGAGCAGAGAACAGGAGACCTCTGCTCAGGAGCAGGGAGGTGAGTGCTCCATCCATGCCGGGCTGCATCTCACAGGCAGTGAGGGGAAGCCGAGCCCTTTGCCTCATCACCATGACACACACCCCCAACTATTGTGCCCCGGGCAGTTGTCCAGGTCACCCACCCTCAAGGTCAGTCCTGTTTGGAGAGCTATAACATCACAGATGGAAGAGAATGTGAGATCAAGGGTCGAAGAGGGTCATCAGTAGAATGATCTTCTCGAAGTCAGGCAAACTCATAGTCTGGCTCACTTCAGGGCATCTTGCAAAATCCTTGTCTATGACTATGCTTCCACATCATAGCCAAATTATATAAAGTGGAGAAGGAAAGAAAAGAAACAAACATGTATTTCTCAAGCAGAGCATTCTCTATCAGGGAAAGGGAAAGAGCAAAAGCCACCTGAAGCCCACTTTGCCATGTAGACCTGGTATTCTTGGGATGTGCTGTGATATTACAGTGAGGGGTACTACTCAAAATTTAATAGAGAGAGATTAGCTGACATGCATTGTCTGCACTAAAGAGTTTGCAATCTTTACAAGAATCTTCCAACAATGGAACCCAGAATATTTGTACAGTACGTTTTGCTAGCAAAGGAAAGCCATTGAAGTCAAGGGGATTAATTGTACGTATAAAGTTATGCATGTGCTTAGGAATTTGCAGAATCTGAGCCTATGATAATCCTCCTTATTTAAGCAAAATGTATTTTCTCAAAATATTTAAAGGATGAGCAATTGCCTGTTCTCGCTTACATTTGTTATTTATACTCGTGCTGGGCACTGAAGAAACATTTCACAAAGAGCCAGTCCCTGCCCCGAAGTGCCTACAATCAAAGAATAATCCTGGAGACAGGTACATACAACACAAGGCGCATCTCCAGTGCACGCAGAGATGTGGCAGCAGTACAGGTAGACATACCCAAACAATCTTTAACCCAGCTCGCTCAAATAACAATACCAGACTGTACAGCTCCACCCAGGAGCCTGGGTTTGTTCTCCAGCAGCTAGCCTGAGCTGCTGCCTGTGCTGCCCTGGGTTCACAGCTAACTCAGGTATTTCAACATGTGCTGCTGTCACACCTCTGACTGAAGCACAAACAATCACAGAGACAGACCGAGGAAGCAAAAGGAAACAGTATGATGAGACTGGTCAGTGTAGGTGCTAGAACTAGGGGTGCTGGTGATGCTGCTACACTTCCTGGCTTGAAGTAGTAATAATAACCCCAAAACATGTTTTCTGCCTTCAGTGCCCCCACTATAAAAATAGTTTCAGCACCACTGCTGGTCAGCATGATAAGCTGCGGTTACAGCAGTATTACAGTTGTAAATCTGGAGTATAGTAATACCATTATAATCAGAGGCCCCTGTCCCTCCCACAACACAGTTCCTGTACTTTATTCCTGTGAATAGTCCCACTGAAATCAGGAGGAAGTGTTTGCAGGTTTGGGACATTCGACATTATGCTAGATTTACACACTCAAAACAATTTTGGCCCAATTTTTCACAGTAGTGAGACTTTTAGATTTGATGTAGAGCTGTGTGAAATTCAGTGTGTTTTGCAAAATCTGACATGGAAAATATTTCTGTTTCCATTTGTCCTATTTTTTACAACCCCAAATTTCACTTGTTTTGTAGAATTATCACAGAAAGGGTGTTTCACATGAAAACCATTGAAAGTAGACATTTTTGCAGGTCTTAGCTGCAAACCCACATTTCCTATAAAAAAGGCTCATTTTACTGGAAAGCAAAATCCATTTCCTACAAGCAGAGTGGTTTGTCAAAATGATTCCATATCTGAACTGATAAAAAGTATAAAAGCCCTTCAATTTCAAGTTGTTTTACATATCTTACAAATATTTTGCCAACTTCTCATTTTAAATTAAGATGGAAACATATCACTGGCTTCCTACAGTGTATATCTTATTAGATGTCCCTCCACACTGCTGTCCAGACAAAGCAAAGTGACGGAGAAGTGGTCTCCACTTCTGCTGTGCAGCTTTGTGCTTGTCATTGAAATACTACTGTTAACATGAGAGAAGACTGATGGAAAATGGTGGCAAACAGAGAAAAATAAAATGAAAAGACAAGTCCGTATTTATCCGTTCTGCACTCTGTAGACCCGGAGTTGTTCTCAGTAATGAAAAAGGCATTTTAAAATACAAACAATGCTTTCTAATGTCTCTCTACTTTATGGAATGTATGTGCCTCTCCCTTTTTCTTCTCCATTGTATTCTCTAAGCCTCCTGTTGAAGCTCTGCTCCTTAGCATGAAAGGTAAACAATTCTCCTGGAGTCAATCTCTGCTGTTTGGTGTGTTATCCGCCCATGAGATGCTCATGGAGTGAAAGTGTCTTTTCCATTGGTGCAATTTGTCAAGGCTGTACTCTTATATTACTCGTGACAACTTCACAACAGCCAAGCATGCCCTTGTGACCCCACAGGTTAATTTTTGTATGTCCCTCCTAGTCACTCCTAGCAGGGCTTTTCCATCATGAGCAGTTTATACAGCAGGTAGCAGCATGTTTGATCTCTGTGATCTCATTCTGACCACCCTGGGTTCTTTACATTGGCTATCAAAGAATGGATTAACTTTCAATTGGTGCTGATGGTTTTGAAAGCCCTTAATGGGATAGACCCTGGCTATCTTTCAGAACTTCTCTTACCTTGATGGATATAGAGTCCTGTGGCACCTTAAAGACTAACAAAAGTATTGAAGCATAAGTTTTCGTGAGCTAATACCCACTTCGTTGGATGAATGCAGTGGAAGTATCCAGAGGCAGGTATAAATAAGAAGGTTAAAGCCCGTATTTACTTTACATACAACAATAGTTTAGTTGTATATTATAGACTTATAGAAAGAGACTTTGTGAAAACATTAGCATGCATTACTGGCACACAAAACCTTAAATTAGAGTGAATAAATGGAGACTCGGCACACCACTTCTGAAAGGTTGCCGACCCCTGCTTTAGGGTAAATCTGCATTGTTCAAGGAGCAAATCAGGGACCACATGGTGACTCAGAGGCATACGCAGCCTCACGCAACCTCCCCGTGTAGCTTCCGACAGACAGATGTGTTTGGACTGGAGCCAGATATGGGAGTCTGCATAGGAGAACTTTCTACACTCCAGCAATTCTGGACTACAGAGCAGCTTCTGAGGCTGTGGTGCATAGACAGCTGGAAGTTAGAGCACCCCTGAGACTGCTCTAATTTATGCTTGGGGCACCACTAGCTCCTGGAGAAGCAAAAATTAGGGAGGGACAAAGATAGCAGAAAGGTTCCTTTGCCCTCTACAATCCCTCTTCAGTGCTGCTACTATATGAGGAATGGGCAGGCTGGGTGGGTCCAAAGGGACACACACATTATTCACCCACTAATCTCCATTGAAACTAGGGTTGCCAATTTTGCTTGGACGTATTCCTGGAGGATTCATCTCATGGCATAATCTTTAATTCAAGATTAATTTTTAATCCCCGGAGACTCCAGGACAATCCTGGAGGGTTGGCAACCCTGATTGAAGCCAGGTAGTTTGAGGTGACAAGTAACTGTTGATGAGGGGGCTCAATTTAAAGGTTCAGGGTGGATTCATGACTGCCCTACAGAGCTTTTCAAACTGTGGGGCATGTCCGTCTGTTGGGGCACAGAGGAACATTTGGAGGGGTGAGCAGTGACGCCAGGCAGTTTGGGCCAGCCCTGCATGGCAAGGCTGAGTCAGGCCAGCCCCACGTGGCAGGGCTTGGGGACGCAGTGCCACTTCCACCCTCTGCCTCACCTCAGCAAGTCACCTGTCCTCTCTGGGTTGTGGGGGGAGGGGAAGTGCACATGGCCCTTTGTGCCCCACCCCCAATGCATTGCCTCCGCAGGTAATTAATAGCTCCAGAGCCTTCTGGCAGATATATCTGGCCTCCCACTGATCTCCAACGGCCAGAAGAGTCCAGAGGATCCATGGGAAAGAAGGCAAATGGAAAAATAAGAAAGAAAATTCAGGAGACCAGTGAAGAAACCCCTTCTGTGGCTACTTGTGTGCAACAGTGCAATCTGGTGCAATATTATCATCCCAAATGGGCTACTGTTGAAATTAGATGTTAAAAGTGTCAGAATAAGACTCTTCTATCAAGTATACCATCAAGTATCTTAGCTTAGTTCGCGATATTTGTTTTTCATATAATTTGTTAATTAATTTTCCCCCATACATAACAACTGAATCGCTTCAGGAAAAATTAAAGAGGAAGACATATGTTATTATAGATATTAATAATTTTTAAAAATAAACATTCTGGCCAGTGCAAGAAAATTCCCATTCCTATTGTACTAGACAGGCTACTTAAAGTGAAAACAATAGTTGCAAGCTCTATCTCATAAAACTCCAGGGATACAATTAGAACCTTGTTAATAAAATATGGTTCCCATTGTAACTCACTCCTGAGGCCCAGTATGCCAAGCACAGAATTGAACAGGCTGCACTAAATGCTTCCTGCTGTGGATCATCTATCCAGACATTAGTGCTACAAGTTCATGTTCCACAAGTAGGCCCTGATTCAGCAAGGTACTAATGTGTGCACCAAACCTCAAGCACATGAGTAGCTCCATTGAAATCAATGGGACTTAAAATGGAACTTACATCTTAAAATCAAGTAGGTGCTTAAATTGCCTTAAGTCCTTTTTAGCAGTTCCCCAGAGTCCTGGAGTAATGTCCATCAACAACAGAAAGGTCAAGATTTTCAAGAGCGGAAACAGATTGATTTTGTTTTTATTTTTGGGTGCCCAACTTGAAACACTTGAAAATAATTTATTTCCCATAGGGTAGATGTAGATGGGGCACCATTGCTCCCGAGCACCCCCTAGTAGCTGGATGTGCCTTTAATAGGGCCTTCTCTGACCCAGTACTCCTGCTTTTAAGAGTTTCTTTTCTTAAAAGTCAGTGGCTGGATAGGTAGGTGGACCAACTCCATTGGTTTCCAGCTCAGGCCCTTGTTTGGAACAGCCAGAACCACGCACGGCTCTAAGGCTTTTGCCGCCCCAAGCGCGGAAGTTCCACGGAAAGCCTGCAGGAGGTCCGCGGCTGCCGCAGATTCGGCGGCATTTCTGCGGGAGGTCCACGGGTCCTGCGGCCTCATCGTCCCCGCCACCAAAATGCCACCGAAGACAGCCTGACTGCTGCCCTGACGGCAAACGTCAGGCCACCCCCCATGGCTTGCCTCCCCAGGCACACACTTGGAGTGCTGGTGCCTGGAGCCAGCCCTGGCCAGAACCAGTCCTTTGCTGTTCCGTGGGGCACTTCCTATCTTCCTGTAGCCTTCCCCAGCCTCAGGCCCTGTTTGTCCCTTTTTGAAATGTTGGTTGTGTCTGGCACCTTCGCACCAGCCTGCTGGAGGGACCCTCTTCCTGCAAATGTGCTGTCTCTCTGGCAGCTCCTTTCTTCTTCTTCTTGGGATTTGTGCTGTAGCAAACTGACTGCCATGTGCACTGTACTTCAGGCCTTGTTCATGATGTAGAATCTTACACCTTTCCCGGTATTCTTCAAGAATTGCAGAAGGGTTTTTTTACTGGACCCCATGTTCCTTGTATGCTTGATAGGTGTTACAAAGAAAATTTTGTTACTTTAAGGCTTCTGAGTTTTCTATATAAACACCTTCTTTCACATATAGTGTTTTTACAGTCCTTAAGGATATTATCTGTCATTTCCTTACAGGCCATACACAGTCCATCTGTATGCTTGCTAATTAGATACAAATTGCTATTTAATCCACAATGCTATTAGAATTTTTAATAGACCCACTTCACTCTATATCTCATGGTCTTGGATTATATCAACGTTTTCAACTGATGGGCACACTTCTAGGAATTTATTTCCCTTCATTTCATTTGCCACAGTTCTTGCCATTCTTTCCTTAGCTCATTTTTGATTAGGTGTTTAAATTCCAGTTTGCTTAAGGGGCTCCCTGGGCCAACTTGTTCATGATTAATAGCACTTTTCCCCTGTTGTCTGCCAGTTCATTGGCTGCTGTCCCTACATGTGCTGGGACCCATGCCATTAGTATTGTTATATCCAGTTGTGCCACTTTGGTTGTTAGCAGTGATATTTCATTAAGACTATCATTTCTGGTGTCAGACCTAACATTGAAAATTTCCTGCAGCCCTGATAAGGAATTAAACAGGATGGACACGGCAGCAGGCCACACATATAAAGCCCAGTTTAGTGCCAACATAATCCCTGTTAACTCAGCTGTAAAGACGGATATAAAGTTAGTTGAGCTTATGGCTTTCTTGAGGGTATGCAGAAAACTGTTTCCACTCTTCCCGTTCCTTCCTCTTTAGAGCCATTTATATATATTTGGCAATCGTGTCCCCACTTATCACCAATTGACTGATTTGCTAAATCTTGTACATTTAGCATTTTTCTCCTTTTATTTATTTATTTCATTATTTAATTCCATATCTATCCTAGGACGAAATGGTTTTCCAGTGACAGAGTATTTTCTGATAGCTATAGATTTGGGTCTCATCTAATCCTTTCTTTTCATTAAGATACTTTATCAATCTTCACTATTACCTAGTATTTGCCCAAAAGGTTATATCTCTCCATACCACATTGTAGCCTTTTTCTGTTCCAAGAAGGTTACTACCATGAGTTCTTTGGTTCTCATGCTTTTTTGTGCTTCTGTCTCTATCTTCACAAAGAGGTCAATCACATTCCTACCTCTTCTGAACCCACTCGCTGTTCTATCTATCAACCTATTTTTTTCTAGATGTGCTACTAGTCTCTCCACTGCCATTCTTTCCTGGACTTTACTTAAATGAGCTCTGAGCCAATTGATCTGCTTTCTGCACTCGGACAATAATTGCATATTTCCAGTCTTTAAGTATTTCACCTTGTCTCCATATGCTGTTATATAATTTTAGTATCACCTTCACACTTGCTTCCTTCACTTAGCTGTTTATACATTTCAAAGTTTATTTTGTCCTTGCCTAATACACCATCTTACTCCTCAGGAGTTTCTCTCTCTAAGTGAGATCTTTAACTTTTCATCATACCCAGCTGCTTTCCTGTCTAATTAACTGTTTCCCTGTTACTCAGTGAGTTAACTACTCCCAGGTGAATCTGAGTGGTATCATTCCCCCTTGTGGAGCCCATCAGAAGTAGTCTGGGTCCCTGATCCTTTCAGCACACCAGCTGCTTACTTTTGGGAGTTACAAAGTATTGGGTGTGTGTGCACTGACATTTGTGGGGAGGAGGAAGAATTGTGGGGGAGTTGGGGAGACAGGAGGATGGCAACAGACAGAAGCTGCAGTACAGCACCTGAGCATGCTGGGGATGTACAGAACAAGACAAGTCTATAAGCCACAGAACATCTCCCTTAACTTCACTGGATCACTTCTGAGGCCCCCATGAATATATGTGAGAAGCTGATGGGCATTTGAGCCTTATCTTCTCCATCTCAGTCAGTCAACAGAGCCCTGAAGATCTTTGGCACTGGGACCTTTCAAAGGACCATCATGGACACTAATGACATCAGCCAGTCTTGTGTGCCTAGAGGACTTCTTAAATGTCTGTGATCTACACATGTACACTCTACATTATATTCCTTTGGATCCATAGACACAATCCCAAATTGTGGAGGCATTCTATACCATTGTAAATGTCCCATGGGTATTTATACATTGGAAATGCCAAATATCAGGCTTGAAAAGCAACGTGGCCCAGGGGATGGAGCAGTAACATCGTGCTGGTGTTAAAGAGACATGGGTTTTACCTCAGATCTACCTCGGGGTCATCACTGTTTTCCTTCTTTGTCTCTAAGAGTATGAACTCTTTGGAGCTGGAACTCTCTCTTACGATGTATTGTACAGTAGCATGTTATGGTGACACTTAGCAATATCCCAGTGAGATCAGATAGGTTACCTCTAGGTGCTCAATATAAATAAGTTGAGCTTTCAATGGAAAAATGCCCTTTAAAAAGTTGAGGTAACAAAGTCCTGTGGCACCTTAAAGACTAACTATAAAGTTTTGAAGCATAAGCTACTTTGTCGGATGCAAGCAGTGGAAGTGTCCAGGGGCAGGTATAGAAAAGTAGGCAAGAACCAGGTAGGAGGTAACAAGGTTAGTCCAATTAGGCTGAACCAGCTTGTTATCTCCAATCAGGGAGGGTGGGTTATTCTTCTAGCAGTTGAATAGGGGGTGTGAACTCGGAGAGAGGAGAAGCTATTTTTGTAATTAGCAAGCCACTCAAGGTCTTTGTTCAGTCCCAGATTGATTGTGTTAAATTTGCAAATGAATTTCAGCTCTGCAGTTTCTCTTTGGAATCTGGACTTGAAGTT